>OY744477.1:121334533-122545972 GCA_963556175.1 Tipula confusa
ATTAATATATTATTATATTATTATATTATTATATTATTATATTATTATATTATTATATTATTATATTATTATATTATTATATTATTATATTATTATATTATTATATTATTATATTATTATATTATTATATTATTATATTATTATATTATTATATTATTATATTATTATATTATTATATTATTATATTATTATATTATTATATTATTATATTATTATATTATTATATTATTATATTATTATATTATTATATTATTATATTATTATATTATTATATTATTATATTATTATATTATTATATTATTATATTATTATATTATTATATTATTATATTATTATATTATTATATTATTATATTATTATATTATTATATTATTATATTATTATATTATTATATTATTATATTATTATATTATTATATTATTATATTATTATATTATTATATTATTATATTATTATATTATTATATTATTATATTATTATATTATTATATTATTATATTATTATATTATTATATTATTATATTATTATATTATTATATTATTATATTATTATATTATTATATTATTATATTATTATATTATTATATTATTATATTATTATATTATTATATTATTATATTATTATATTATTATATTATTATATTATTATATTATTATATTATTATATTATTATATTATTATATTATTATATTATTATATTATTATATTATTATATTATTATATTATTATATTATTATATTATTATATTATTATATTATTATATTATTATATTATTATATTATTATATTATTATATTATTATATTATTATATTATTATATTATTATATTATTATATTATTATATTATTATATTATTATATTATTATATTATTATATTATTATATTATTATATTATTATATTATTATATTATTATATTATTATATTATTATATTATTATATTATTATATTATTATATTATTATATTATTATATTATTATATTATTATATTATTATATTATTATATTATTATATTATTATATTATTATATTATTATATTATTATATTATTATATTATTATATTATTATATTATTATATTATTATATTATTATATTATTATATTATTATATTATTATATTATTATATTATTATATTATTATATTATTATATTATTATATTATTATATTATTATATTATTATATTATTATATTATTATATTATTATATTATTATATTATTATATTATTATATTATTATATTATTATATTATTATATTATTATATTATTATATTATTATATTATTATATTATTATATTATTATATTATTATATTATTATATTATTATATTATTATATTATTATATTATTATATTATTATATTATTATATTATTATATTATTATATTATTATATTATTATATTATTATATTATTATATTATTATATTATTATATTATTATATTATTATATTATTATATTATTATATTATTATATTATTATATTATTATATTATTATATTATTATATTATTATATTATTATATTATTATATTATTATATTATTATATTATTATATTATTATATTATTATATTATTATATTATTATATTATTATATTATTATATTATTATATTATTATATTATTATATTATTATATTATTATATTATTATATTATTATATTATTATATTATTATATTATTATATTATTATATTATTATATTATTATATTATTATATTATTATATTATTATATTATTATATTATTATATTATTATATTATTATATTATTATATTATTATATTATTATATTATTATATTATTATATTATTATATTATTATATTATTATATTATTATATTATTATATTATTATATTATTATATTATTATATTATTATATTATTATATTATTATATTATTATATTATTATATTATTATATTATTATATTATTATATTATTATATTATTATATTATTATATTATTATATTATTATATTATTATATTATTATATTATTATATTATTATATTATTATATTATTATATTATTATATTATTATATTATTATATTATTATATTATTATATTATTATATTATTATATTATTATATTATTATATTATTATATTATTATATTATTATATTATTATATTATTATATTATTATATTATTATATTATTATATTATTATATTATTATATTATTATATTATTATATTATTATATTATTATATTATTATATTATTATATTATTATATTATTATATTATTATATTATTATATTATTATATTATTATATTATTATATTATTATATTATTATATTATTATATTATTATATTATTATATTATTATATTATTATATTATTATATTATTATATTATTATATTATTATATTATTATATTATTATATTATTATATTATTATATTATTATATTATTATATTATTATATTATTATATTATTATATTATTATATTATTATATTATTATATTATTATATTATTATATTATTATATTATTATATTATTATATTATTATATTATTATATTATTATATTATTATATTATTATATTATTATATTATTATATTATTATATTATTATATTATTATATTATTATATTATTATATTATTATATTATTATATTATTATATTATTATATTATTATATTATTATATTATTATATTATTATATTATTATATTATTATATTATTATATTATTATATTATTATATTATTATATTATTATATTATTATATTATTATATTATTATATTATTATATTATTATATTATTATATTATTATATTATTATATTATTATATTATTATATTATTATATTATTATATTATTATATTATTATATTATTATATTATTATATTATTATATTATTATATTATTATATTATTATATTATTATATTATTATATTATTATATTATTATATTATTATATTATTATATTATTATATTATTATATTATTATATTATTATATTATTATATTATTATATTATTATATTATTATATTATTATATTATTATATTATTATATTATTATATTATTATATTATTATATTATTATATTATTATATTATTATATTATTATATTATTATATTATTATATTATTATATTATTATATTATTATATTATTATATTATTATATTATTATATTATTATATTATTATATTATTATATTATTATATTATTATATTATTATATTATTATATTATTATATTATTATATTATTATATTATTATATTATTATATTATTATATTATTATATTATTATATTATTATATTATTATTATTATTATATTATTATATTATTATATTATTATATTATTATATTATTATATTATTATATTATTATATTATTATATTATTATATTATTATATTATTATATTATTATATTATTATATTATTATATTATTATATTATTATATTATTATATTATTATATTATTATATTATTATATTATTATATTATTATATTATTATATTATTATATTATTATATTATTATATTATTATATTATTATATTATTATATTATTATATTATTATATTATTATATTATTATATTATTATATTATTATATTATTATATTATTATATTATTATATTATTATATTATTATATTATTATATTATTATATTATTATATTATTATATTATTATATTATTATATTATTATATTATTATATTATTATATTATTATATTATTATATTATTATATTATTATATTATTATATTATTATATTATTATATTATTATATTATTATATTATTATATTATTATATTATTATATTATTATATTATTATATTATTATATTATTATATTATTATATTATTATATTATTATATTATTATATTATTATATTATTATATTATTATATTATTATATTATTATATTATTATATTATTATATTATTATATTATTATATTATTATATTATTATATTATTATATTATTATATTATTATATTATTATATTATTATATTATTATATTATTATATTATTATATTATTATATTATTATATTATTATATTATTATATTATTATATTATTATATTATTATATTATTATATTATTATATTATTATATTATTATATTATTATATTATTATATTATTATATTATTATATTATTATATTATTATATTATTATATTATTATATTATTATATTATTATATTATTATATTATTATATTATTATATTATTATATTATTATATTATTATATTATTATATTATTATATTATTATATTATTATATTATTATATTATTATATTATTATATTATTATATTATTATATTATTATATTATTATATTATTATATTATTATATTATTATATTATTATATTATTATATTATTATATTATTATATTATTATATTATTATATTATTATATTATTATATTATTATATTATTATATTATTATATTATTATATTATTATATTATTATATTATTATATTATTATATTATTATATTATTATATTATTATATTATTATATTATTATATTATTATATTATTATATTATTATATTATTATATTATTATATTATTATATTATTATATTATTATATTATTATATTATTATATTATTATATTATTATATTATTATATTATTATATTATTATATTATTATATTATTATATTATTATATTATTATATTATTATATTATTATATTATTATATTATTATATTATTATATTATTATATTATTATATTATTATATTATTATATTATTATATTATTATATTATTATATTATTATATTATTATATTATTATATTATTATATTATTATATTATTATATTATTATATTATTATATTATTATATTATTATATTATTATATTATTATATTATTATATTATTATATTATTATATTATTATATTATTATATTATTATATTATTATATTATTATATTATTATATTATTATATTATTATATTATTATATTATTATATTATTATATTATTATATTATTATATTATTATATTATTATATTATTATATTATTATATTATTATATTATTATATTATTATATTATTATATTATTATATTATTATATTATTATATTATTATATTATTATATTATTATATTATTATATTATTATATTATTATATTATTATATTATTATATTATTATATTATTATATTATTATATTATTATATTATTATATTATTATATTATTATATTATTATATTATTATATTATTATATTATTATATTATTATATTATTATATTATTATATTATTATATTATTATATTATTATATTATTATATTATTATATTATTAATATATTATATTATTATATTATTTTATTTTTATGCAAGTTCAAAAACTTCCATTTTTACATATTTACATAAGTATTTCATCAATTTAACTGAATTGCAGGACATCACGTTAATACGAAGGAATTGGAGACTTGGGTACAATGCATTGGTTATCAATTTCGGAATCAACGTTATTGATTTTGGTAGTAAGTAGATGTGTGTCCTCTATCATCTGATTATCATCGTCTGCTTATCGGATGAATTATCGCCACCAATTTGTGCCCCTTGGAACATTTGACGTGGATACTTTTTAGTGGATATTCATATGTGTTTTGACAATTTTAAATAATTATTTTTCTTCTTCTGAGTCGGGGACCTTAACTTTATGGTCAAATTGAGTTGAATTAATATTTTCAAACAACCATATTAAGATAGGGCATATTGTGGTAGACCTTTTTTCAGCCATTCAATCGAATGCATGAAGCAGCGAATTTTTCCGTATATATGGTTCTTAGTGAAGAGATCCATAAAATGTATTTTTGGTTCAAAACTTTCACTGCGAGATCATGCCGATGGGATGGTTGGGGCCAGTTAGACGTAAATCTTTGATTTCCGTTGGAAATGGATTGCCATTGGAGTAATCCATTGGAGCAACACATACCACGTATTTCTTTTTGAAACTTCATATAATCCATATTGGAATGAGATCAAAAGTTTACTTCTTCCTAGTCAGAAGTTCCTGGAGATGCGCCTCACTCTTCCGGCGGCTGACACTCACTACTCATGTCTGGTTGATTTTTCAATGTTTAACTTTTTGGGTAACATTTCAAATAATTTCCAGTACTTAAAAATAAATTTTCACTAAACACAATAAAAAAAATATGCAATGTTCACACGTACAATATAAAATGTCCACTGAATAGTGAAAATTTAAAACAAAACTAACAAAACATATTTTGAAAATGTTACTTTGATTTTTAAATTATATTTATAATGGACATTTGGCTGACTTCATAATGTTAACTAAATAAAAACCGATTTTGGTTTTTATATTTACTTTTAGAAAAATAGCAAACCATAAAAAATACATTAAAAAAGTGTTAATAGGGAAACCTAGAACAATTGAAACAGAAATTATACATAGGCTTCTTGATTTTACGTTTTATTTCGCCTGATTTCATTTTATTATTTGGTGGTTCTACTATCCATTAGACTGCACTAGATTAGGAGTTATCCTAGCAGCATAATTTAAATGTGTTAAAACGACAATTGATGTTGATGGTGGTAGTAGCCGAATATTTCTCAGATAATGATACTTCTGATTTGATTGGCAAGCAGCTGCAATGATATAACGATCAGTCAAACATATTTTCCGTGCTCAGTTACTAATTTATAGCAATTTTAATGGCGATCGGTTTAAAAGTAAATAAGTTAATGTGCTGTGATGTCATCAGTGGTAGGTTATAATAAACTAGATATCACAAAATCCTTTTCTATCAAAAATACATATATATGCTAATGACATCAATATTTTCTAACAAACCATTTCAGCAACCTTTAAACTGCTACACCAAGAGCACTGGGTCATAACTCGTATGACACAGCTTGCCAGACAGTACTGCTGGTGGCCATCAATCGAAAGCGATATCGCAAAAATGGTAAAAGACTAATACCTTCTGAACCTTGGGAGCGAATATATATTGATTTCGCTAGGCCATTTTTAACGAAAATTTGATTAATATTGTCATAGTCGCTTACTCAAAATAAACGTTTGTCCTTTAAATGTCAAGCACAACCTAAACAAATACAACCCATAATCTTCGACAACTATTCACGGTCGAAAGATTGCCAAACTCTATAGTTATAGTGACAACGGACCACAATCCACATCTGCAGATTTTCAGGACTTCGGTCGTAGTAATGTAGTAACACTCGTATATGATATAGTCAGGTTGCAATTTACAAGCGGTCCATCACCATGACCATATCAAAAAAGTGTGGTAAAATGAGCTTTTCTTTTAATTTTAATAGTAGGATCAAAACAGGTATAACAGGGATGCGTCCTTGTTAGCCAAGCGTCTTCGGTTTATCTGACGAATGTGCTTAAACTAGGTCGTTAAAAGTTAACCGCAAATGTGTTAGGAGAGTTTCAGCTCTAAAACTGATTGTTTTACATAAACTGTATATATTTAGAGCTACTAATTTTGGAACCATTTCTATTAAACTATTCAAATATGTCGATTCATAGATATGACATTGTATAAACCATCGTTACACTCTTCATAACATAAATAAATATAGTACTACCATCATAAGAAAAAAACAGTTCACCGATTGATGTTCCAGATGTCGGGTATAAAATATCGTCATCATTTAGAATAAATATATGACATTTAGGCGATTATTTTAAAACGATACCAGTAGCGACATCTAGTACGTCAATGGGCTAACATACCAAGGTAGAACTATGTGAATTTATATTATGCACACATTGACCATAATTTACCTAAAAGCATCGAGAAATATATGCTGCAGTATGCTGCTGCCAATATAGAAATCCATATATGTAAAACAAAACAAAAACTACATTCGATCAAATGATGTTTATGAGATGCTGCATTAGGAGATAGAAAACTATATCATTTTCATCTTAATTAAAATCACACAAAAAAAAATATAACATAAATTCCCTAAAAAGTAAACTTTGGATTACACATATTACATTGTGCACATATACGTAAAGTCCCAGCACAGAGAATATTTTTTTTTCTAATATAACTTTACACAATTTCATGTCATTCGTACATCGTATACATATACACAAGACGACACTATCACTATAATTTTATATAAACCATAACAATTTATTGTATGCATAAAGCTCCTGAAGCAAAAGCTCAAACATGAATTTATATGTGGATACAGAGATGTGTACATATATGAGTAATATACAGACAAACTGGATGCGAGTAGATACATTTCGAAATTATGATGATCTTGATACATTTTTTTTTGTTTTGCTTGGTGTCACAAGTAATATCTCAAAAAGCTCAAAATAAAAATCTATTCTGTATGTCCTTAGGTCATAACCTTTACATTAGCAAATAAATAATTTAATTTTTTCTGTACTGTTGCTATTGTTCTTGTTGTTATCGTCGTCGTCGTCTTTACTGCTACTGCTACTGCTGATGCTGATGATGATGAAAATCTTTCGTAGACTATGTGAACTGTGTAAATTCATTCGTTATTAAAATATGACGTAAACATAAAACAAAAAAGCTCATATGGGACAATCATATGACGTACACGTCCAACTTTATTTAAAACTGCCACAATTTTTCCAAACATTTACCATTAATAAAATTAAATTTGTTGTCATCGACTGTTGAATAATATGTATTTATGGCCTTTGTGATTAAGACGCATTTGCATGTCTCGTAAACTAGTTATAAAAGAGCTTGATATCTTTAGGATTGTACCATAGTATCCTTTGCTTGTCGTTGGTTGTGGAAAGGACATTGATAATTTCCCGAACTCGGGCTATTGCCTAAAAGGAACGTGCTTGAGGAAATATAATAAAATTATTTGGGTATTTATCAATGCTCGAGGGGTATTCGAAGAAAAAATTTTTGCAATTTTATTTTATTCTGTTTTTTTTTTTACATAAAATAATTATATTAATATGCGTACATAATACAGTATTACATATTACCTAAAACATTTACTGAGGTAAAAACGTTCTTACTTATTAAAGAAAACACAATTATAAAATGAACATGAAGAAAAAATAAGTGTAGAATTATAAGAAGGGAATTTTGGCGTGTCTGTTCCCATTTCTTAAGAGTAGTTGCTAGCATATTATCTTCTGGCATCACAGAATTCGGTAAATATGTTCTAGTTATATTTTTACTGATTACAGTATTTTTTGACGTATTTTCCTCAATAATTTGATTTATTGATCGCCATTTTCATGCCCGAATCGTGAAAGTGACTTTTTGAACTAAAAGTGGATGTAATAAACAAATTCTTAACACAGGATTAGTTAAGGCTACTAGATTGTAAATTGCACTATAAAAGTGTCATTTTGAAACAGTATTTATTGTAAAATAAAACTATGAATGCTTTTCATCTAGCAGGCAGAGTATGTTTTGCTAAAATAGCAAGCATATTAAAACGGTTAATTTCGAGTCACGTGTACGAAACATTCCAACTGATCACTACAAACTAAAACAAAAATAAAATACAAATTCGCTCATTTTTTTATTTTCTCTAGTTTACTGTTTTGTTATTTTGTCTACACTGTATCATTGAATAACTATAAATAGAAGGTGACACCGCTAACTTTGCAGCAACATATGAGCCAAGTTTTAATAAATTGTACTATGAAATAAATATGTATGTGTCTTTGCTAAATTATGTCCACGAATATTTCTTATTTTATGTAAATCCAATTTAAAAATGTGTTTATTGGAACGCATGTGTTTGTTAGATGAATGTGTTTGTTAGTAGGTAGTAAAATGTGTGAAGATTTAAAAAACAAAAATAAACAAACAATCAGGATCCTTTTTTTTTATTCTTTTCTTTTGATCAAAAAGTAAACATAATTTTAACTCGTAAGGAGGAAGTAGAATTTTTTTGTATCAATTGATTTTATTTTTCAGCGATCTGATCGTTTTTTTTAATCACATGATATTTTTCGATATTTTACAGAATTTTACGTTAATATTATAAATAAAATTTGATAATTTTTATTAAAAACAAGGTTGAGTTTTACATAGGGTTTCTGCACTGCCATATTGTGCCATCCTTCCCTTTTCATTCATTCGCTTCTGTATGTTCAGCGTCACTAGAATTATCTCCTCCGCACACCTTAATTCATTTTTTACTTTTCTCTTTTACATGTTTTACTGTAATAAAATTCGGGGACGTCTCCAATTGAATTTTATTTTTGTACTTACTAGATTGTCTGTAAAAGACAAGTAAGGCACTACAAAATTAACGTAATTTTTTTCAATCGCTTTCATTATAAACAAAAAAAATGTGTTTATGCAGCACTCGGGTAGCAATCTTTTGTTTTTGAATTTGAACTGCATTACGGCCCAACCATAAATAAATTACAAACATAAAAAAAATTAAAAAACTTGACGAAACTAATTTTTTTAATTTTCGTGCATCTTTTTGTGAATCTTGTTGTGAAATTAAATTAACAAAATAAATAAAATAAATAAACTAGAAATTAAATTGGAAGTTATTATAGTATTTTATTATTTGATTAGGTTATTTGATAAATTAGTTTAAGTAAGTATATAGTGAGTTAGAAAATATTTTAATAACGTTAGTTTAGAGTTTTATAGTTTATAAATTTTTTATAGAATAGTTTTTATATAGTATTAGCAAATTAAATTTAGTATTAGGTTATTATTTTTATAGGGTAGGTTTCATTGATTAGATTAGTAGGTATAATAGGTGTTTAGAGATATAAACAAAAATGAATTACGAAATCCAGTTGAATCAACTAAAAACCATGCTTCAACTACTTTCATGTTTAAAAAAATTAAAAGATCTGAAAGAAAAAAAATAGTAAGAGGTCTTGTAGTGTTTTTTTTTTTTTTTTTTTTATAAATGTTCAGAGCACTTAGGATATATATATGTAAGTATATCCTTTATATGAAAGTTTTAGCAACAAACACACAGCACTATTGCAAAAGGTAAAAGGAAGGATTAGGAGGGAAAAAGGTAAGAAAGGAATAAAAGGAATAAAGGTTTTCAGTCTTCTAGTTGTTTACTTTTGATATTAAGTTTGAATCTCTGTAAATTGTATTCCAAGGGAAACGTCTCGTCGTTCAGTTTATTCCACATTCGCGTACTCCTAACAAAAAATGAATTATTAAATTTATTGGTCTTCGCGAATTTAATTTCCAGATTGTATCGGTGTACCAGGCGTCTTAAGTTACGTGCAGGCTTTGATAAACCAGGCATAAATTCATAAAGTTCCGATGAACAATGACCATGAAAGTACTTGTAAAACACGCATAAGGCTCCCAGATTACGCCTATGGGAAAGAGAATCAAGATCAGATAATAATTTTACGTCTTCAATCATTCGAGATGCTCGGTTTTGGACCCGATCGAGTGCAGTTAAATGAGTTTTCGATTCTCCAGCCCAAATATGAGAATTATACTCCAACCTGGGTCTAATGTAGGTCTTATATATTGTAAGTATTTCGGATGGATTAAAGTAAAACTTACATCGTCGTAGAAATCCAAGACATTTGGCTGCACCAATCGCTGCTTTGTTTATTTGTTCAGCCCAAGATATTCTCTTTGAAATAGTTAAACCGAGAATCTCAAATGTGTCAGACGTAGCCAAGCTGGATTCACCAGTCAGAAAAGACGGTGAATAACCATCAGTTCGGCCAGAAAAAACACAGGTTTGAAATTTGTTGGGATTAAATTCAACTCTGTTGGCTTCACCCCATTTAAGAATGACATTGAGATCTCGCGTAAGGCGGTCATTCAAAGCCATTCTTTCTGCGAGAACATCGTTTCGTGATGAAGAAGAAGGTAAACTGTAAGAGGTGGAAAGTGAGCTGTCATCAGCATAGGAGTATATTGGATTGAGAGTTGCTGATAGAAGATCATTGATGAAAATTAGAAAAAGGTTTGGAGAAAGGACGGATCCCTGAGGAACACCACCGTTTATAAGATGTTGATCGGAAGTCACACCATCCACCACCACTTGGATTTTGCGACAAAAAAGAAAATTCTCAATCCATAAAATTAACGAACCGTGAAGGCCAACTGCCCTCAATTTACACAGCAAAGTGTGCACCAGATCAACAGATCTAGGAACGAACATGGCTATTTTAGAGTAACCTTCCTAAAAATGAAGGAGGTTGACCCGGGCCAATTCTTCATACATACTAGAATGACAAAAGAATTATTCAGTATGCTACTGCAGTTGGTCCGGCCATCGATGCAAACTACCGGAATCATATTAGAAACTTGCGAAACAATTTGGACAGTTTTAGGCCCATTATACGTGTCGATGCCAAATATGTTCGATTATAAAATAATAATAAAAGAATTCTGGCAATTATGGAATTTACCGAACTGCTCAGGGGCAATTGATGGAAAACATGTTGCAATACAGTGCCCACCTGGATCTGTCAGTCAGTTTTACAATTATAAAAAATACTTTAGCATAGCATTAATGGCTACCTGTGATGCTCGGTACACCTTCACCAATATTGACGTAGGTGCTTATGTATAATATAATCATAAAATAAATAATAATTGTATTTTTAGGCATCTTCAATATCAGTGAACTCGGAAAACAAATTAGCAATAATTTATTAGAAGTTCCACCTGCTAAAGTTTTGCCCAGCACTACCACAAGACTAAATAGTTTTTTAGTGGCTGATGCAGCTTTTACTTTAAGTAAAAGTTTGATGAAACCATACCCAGGAAATAATGTATCTAGTGAATAGGAGTTATTCAATAAAAGATTATCTCGAGCACGTCGAGTAATCGAGAACACATTCGGTATCCTTGTAAGCAGGTGGCGAATATTATTAACGACGCTACATACGTTTCTGGGTAATGTTGAAAAAGTTGTGTTAAGTTGTGTTGCACTTCATAAATTTTTACGGCTCAGTAAGGATATTACTGACAACTACATTCCTACTAATTATGTAGATTGGGAGGATTCGTCGCATAAAATTCACAAAGGACAATGGCGTAGTGAAGTAAGTCGAAATTTAGGATCAATAGCTCCATCTCAAAGCATTCACGTGTTGGGCGGTAGACCTGCATTGGAAATGCGCGGTAAGTTATGTGCCTTTTTAAATAATGAAGGCAAATTGCCCTGGATGTCATAAAATTATACAAATTTATATAAAATACACAAATATTATATAAAAACTAAATAAAGCATTTATTATTTAAATTTAAAAATTCACAGTAATTCAGTCTATTTGTAAAATAATTCAAATCCTAGTAAAAAATCATAAAAGATCATAGTAAAAAAATGTATATAGTAAAATATAGTAAAAAAATTCATATAGTTAAATAATATTAAAAAACATAACAAAAATTCAATAAAAATCACAGTTCAATAAACTTCGTGATCTTAATAATAACTATTTAATGGAGCTCTTGTAGCCGATCTCGTCGCAAGTCCACAACAAAGTTCATTATTTGGGCTATGGCGTAGTCTTGGTCAAAAACAGACAGTGGTTCCAGCATCATTACGATTGATTTTAAAAATGTCTCATTTATTAATTGTCTTCCAGACATGGCTGGTTGAGACGGGACTGTACTATTTAAGAGCATTATGGATTCGCTTGCCATTTTGATGGATGTACACGACTCTTCAAAAGCAGTACAATTGTCACGTTTCGTTTTTTTAGCGGAACTATTTGTCGAACAACCCGAGATATCTGTATCGATATGTTTAATACCTTCATCGTTGCCACCAAATAAAATGGTCTCTTCCGGTTCCGGCAAGACCTCGAATATGTTTTTTCTTGTTCTAAAAATATCTTTTATACAAACAATAAAGAAAATATATAAATATAACACTATAAAACTTACTTTATCGGCTGCACGAAATCCTTAAGGAAAAGCATACTTTCATAGTATGGCCAATCATCAAAAGACACGGCCCCGCTTCCTGATAGAATATCTCTCTTTTTTATTTCTTTATTGAATCGTTCCCTTAAGCTAAATGTCCACTATAGAGTTTTTTCGGTAGAGCGTAGAGTGTAGAGTGAAGAGTCTCTACAAACAGTGTGTACACTATAGAGTGTCTCTACGGCTCTACCGCTTTTGCGTAGAGTAGCCGTAGAGAAATTTTAAGTAGAGCTCTACCATGCGCTCTACAGACTGTGTACACTGTAGACTTGCTTTTCTCTACGGTGGAGCGCTCGGCTACTACTATATTTTATTTTCGATTAATAATATTTTTTTCAGATATTTTATTTTTAGTTTTTCGTTCGTGCGTACAGTGTAAAAACCAGTTATACAAAAAAAAAAAAACAATTTAAAATGAGTTTCCGCCAAAATAAGCTGCTAGTGCCGTTAATTTTTAACTTAAAGAAGAAATCAAGCAAAAAGAAATTGTTGAGAGCGCGAGTGGATCGCGAAAAGGAAGCAAAATGCTGGATTTTATCGTGGACCAATGAATGAAATTAAGGTAAACGTTACAAATGCCTATATGAAAATTTTCTATCTATGTCACATAGTAATTTCTCTATATGTTACTGCAACTGGTTATTCCGATCATTCAAAAGAAAAATACGCATTTACGAAAATCTATTCCAGTCGGAGAGATATAGGTTAGGTAAAGGCAGTGGTGATATTCAGCCGGTACGGTCCGGTACGACCGAACCGGTTGTTATTGTTTTTAAAGTTCGCCGTACCGGTTGTTTAAGGCATTATTTAATATTGAATTTTATTATTATCTACAGCGGGTTAACTATGTTTGAGCTCCGACTCGACTACAATTCGGCTTTTCATATAAACACATGAAAAAAATTGAAACGGACGCACAAAATATATAAAAGTATTGTTTATATGTTGTCTCGTTTTATCCGTGTTGAATCGACCATTACAAAATACGAGTTAACGATCATGCAAAACGGTTTGTATAACATCTTAAAAAATAAACTAGTATTTTAAATGCATTTACTGTTAATTTTGCCGAAGCTGAACGAGGTTTTAATGCAATGAACATAATAGATGATAAAATTCATTTAATGGCAATAACTTAATGAGAAAAAATGTGGAAGGAGTTGACACAATTCCTTACGTTAAATTCTGGTTAAAATAAGGATATCACTTGGCAACTGATACACGTGTAAAAAAACAAGTACTCACTGTATCTTACCAAAACCAATGTTATTTTTGAAAATTGTTGGAGAGGTATCGTTATTTTTTTAAGCGTACCAATTTTCAGAAAATTAGGTTACCACTTCCGGGTATACGGGTATAGGTATAAGGTATATACTTATACGAGTATAGGTATAAGGTATAGATTTCAACAATATTGAAAGCGAATGACCATCGAAATGCAAATAGAAACGTCATTAAATATTTAATTGTCAATGCACACATGCGTTCGAAAGAAATGACCAATTCAATTTTAAATTATGTGGGCCTATACAATTGCTTTCTCTACTGTAGAAAAAAAAAATATTATCAAGCATGCTAGATAGAGTGTAGAGCTAATGTAGAGCTCTACAAAACCTAAAACAATAGTGTGTACACTGTAGAGTTTTTTACGCAATAGAACTCTCACGTAGAGTGCGTGTAGAGCTCTACTGTAGAGCTCTATAGGGTGTATACACTACTCTACGCTAGAGTTTTCTCTAGCTCTACGTAAAAAACTCTATAGTGGATACGCGGCTTTAGAACGATCCACTTTCGACTGCATTCCTCCACTATAAAAGTTTGAAAATTTAAATATTACTTTTGTACAATATAAGTAAATGGAGCCAACGGGATTGTAAGGATACTTACTTGGTAAGCTAGTTGACCGTGCTACCTCATTTCATGCATTTGTTTTCGCTACTTTGTTTTTAAAATTTTTGCAGCTTTTATCATAAATGCATTTATGATTTAACCGTTTCAATTAATGAATCATAAATGTTTTCCATCTAAATAGAATTTAGGACATTTAAAATTAATTAATACAATACATTTTTTGTTATAATATATCATATGTAATAAATTAACTATGTACAATAAAATTATTAAACTAGAAATTCTTGCGGTTGAACACTTGAAATAGTTGAATTTTATTTTGTACTGTACCACTTCTTTCTATTTTAATATTTTACATTCACATTACTCATATATTTAAATTAATAAATATATAAGAACACCACATATTTAATAAATATTTATAACACTTACGGTTTCAAAATAATTTTATCACAAGCGTTAAAATCAAATAAAAACAGTCTCAAATCAAATTTTTTTGGCTATGTTTTCTTTATTTGACAGCGGTTCTTCTTTTTCCTCTTCCAAACTTAATCTATTTTTCGTCCAAACTTAAAAAAATTTTTTTAATTTTTTTTAAGTTTGGACGAAAAATATCGCACTCCTAATGTTTCTTAATTGACAGCTGAAATTAAACGAAGTTTCGTTAAATTTTGTAAGTTAATTTAATTTTTTCATGGTTGGTTACATTGAAATGCTATTTATGGCATGCCTAATTTTTTTTAAGTTCAGTTTGTAATTGTTTTAAATTTATTTATGGTTATCACTTTATTTAGTCTATCGTGAGATTTGATGAATTTGATCAAAAAAAATCTTGGCATTATAATATTTGCAGGCGTCAGCCGAACCAAAAACGAACATCGACTAGATTAGTGGAGAATGCTTTCTCATCCCCTTTACCTAGCCGATATATCAGATTTAATAATGGGATTACTCGTGCGCAGCGATTACTAATATAGGTATGTCTTATGGTGAATTTGAATCTACGAGAATGTTTTGTAGCTGGAGCAAACATCACAGTTGATGAGCAGCTGTTCCTTAACATATCGAGGTGGTACGCATTTCACGCATTACGTTCCATGAAAACCTGCCGGATATGAAATTAAAGTATCGTTGGTGTGTGACTCTACTTCCTCGTTTATCTATTGAAAGGAAAAATTTACACTGGAATTGCTCCAAACTCACAAAGAGAAAGTAATCAAGAAGGATGTGTTGTGAAAGATCTATGCTGCCCTATTTTTAGTGGTAGCGGTCGAAATATAACATGTGACAATTTTTTCACCACCAACAATTTATCTTCTAATTTAATACGCGACCACAATTTATCAATTTTAGGAACAGTAAACAAAAGACAAAATATTCGTACTAGTAGAACTCCTAGATGTGCAAGGCAATACTCAACCTGTCGAATCGTATTTTTCCGGATTTTCGAACAAAATCACACTGTGTTCTTATATATCCAAAAAAACAAAGCTGTGATGCTTTTATTCACGATGCATTATGATAAGAGAATCAAAGATCAGTGAATAAACCAACTACGATTCTAGATTACAACAGAACCAAGAATGGCGTGGATAATATAGATAAAATGCTGGGGATTAATTTGGGTTGATAAGTTTTTGCTGCCAAGGAACATCCCCTTCAGCTAGACACCAATTCGCAAATGATTTTCGAATATCGAATGCTTTTAAATTGGATATGTTATGAACATCAGCATTTTGTTGATTGGGGATGAAATCGACAGGTGCAGGCTGATTTGATTTAGTAATTCTCAGATAATTGTGTAAAACACAGCAACATGTCACTATAAGTTTCATCAGCTTTTCATTACATTGTATTCGTTTTAGTAAAATACGCCATGTTTATGCACATATGCTAAAAGTGTTTTCCACAATCCGCCTGGCTCGGCTCAGCCTGCAAAAAAGACTTTCAATTGTGCATCAAAAATAATTTTGTTAGTTACATACCTGTAAATAATTGAAAATTAGTTTTTTCCTATCAAGTTTTTTCCCGGGCTATAGTCTGAGTATAATAGGTTTGAGAGCAAATGCCTCATCATCTACAATGAAAAATGGCATTTTTGCATATTTTGTTCCTGGAAGTGGTTGTGGACTAGGAACATTTAATTTATTTTGCAACCACATTTGCCCAAAACGGCTATTCGCAAATACAGTAGAATCTGTCATTCAACCATGCGCACCCACATCTACGTAAATAAATCTGTATTTTGCATCAACTAATGCAAGTTGAATGGTCGAAAAATGTTTCTTATAATTAAAATTAATACTGCTAAATGACTATTGCTAAATGAAACTATTTGGACGTGTTTACGGTTGACAGCGCCTAGGCAATTTGGAAAGTTCAAATATTTTAAAAAGTCGTTAGAAATTACTAATCAATCATTTTTTTGAAGTGCAGATGGCGTCACAATTGGCATAATAATTTTATGAATATCATCTAAAGTTTCTCGTACTATTTTTCCTATGGTGGAGTATCTCCAACAAAAATGAAATTATAGATCTCGAAAAAACGGTGACGGTCCATTATGAGATACCAAATATGATCCTAGTTCTCTTTCACCTTCATTGGAACCATTCAGAGCTACTTGTGTAGAGTAAGATATCTCGCACATTGCAGATCCATAAGGCCGTCGAAACAATACTTGCCCAGATGTTTATACCTCCTGTAAGCTAGCGCCGATCATGAGCAGAGGAAGTGGCTCATAGTCTCTTCCTCCGCCTCATCTATACAGCTTCTACAGAAGTCATTTGCCATTGACACAAGCCTCCTCGCATGCTCCCCAATGAGGCAGTGTCCTTAGAGCACCCCTCACGACTGTACTTAAGTCAGGTCTACGTAGTGATAGTAGTGTTTTGGCGCTTCAAGTCCAGTTTTGGCGAGACTTGCCGCGCTACATTGCATGTTATGGTGTTATTCCACCTCTTCTATGCCGAGACTATCGCCTCATTTTTAAGTGCCAAAAAAAGCGCTGCTATAGGCCTCCGCAGATTTGTCCTTTCCGAATTCAATTGGAGAGTTGTATCTTTCCTTGCCAGTTCGTCAGCCCTGCAGTTTCCCAGAACGCCCGAGTGACCGGGACCCTGACTATCTGGGTATTGAAATGCCCACTCATCTCAATAAGAGATGAGTGGCACTTCAATGCCATCACGGACCTCAGAGAAACGTCAGAGTTAATTGCCGCCTGACTGTTTACATATATTGTAATATCCCTTGTGGATATGACATTATGCATCAACCAAGTCAGTGCTTCCTCAATCGCCACCACCTGTGCCTAGTACACACTGATGTGATCAGGAAGTCGAACGAATATATTCACATTTAATTTGTCACAATAGACTTCAGCTCCGACTTTGTCGTCTAGCTTGGAGCCGTCAGTGTAAAATTGTATACTACCAGTTTCCGTTGTTGACCTGTACCCCCAGGATTCCTTTGAGCAGATAAGGGTTCAGAAGCCTTTTTCAAAGCATACAATCGTTATAGTGTAGTCACTATTCGCCAAGTCTTAAGCGAAATGGCAATCGTCGAGTGGCCCGTCTGTAGACATTCCCACTCAAACACAGCAGAGAGTCGTGCAGCCGTAGTTGCACTCTTTGTTTACCAAAGATGTCGACAGGAAGAAGGTAGAGCATAGCCTCCAGAGCACTTGAAGGGGTTGTCCTCAGTGCCCCGTGTATAAGCAAGCATACATCAGAATCGGTCTGACTACAGCGGTGAAGAGCGTGTGTAACAGATCTAGTTTTAGACCCCATCTCCTACCGACAGCGTTCCTACATGAGTACCGAGCCATGGTAGACTTCTTTTCTCTCTCTTAAATATTGGGCTTCCAATTTAGCCTACTGTCCAAAATTATGCCCAGAAATCTTGCGTTACCAGTGCCGTGCTTTTTAAGGTAGGAGGGGCGACTACTGGAATTTTATATTTCTTGGTGAAGAGTAGAAGCTCTGTTTTGGATGGATTTATACCCAGCCCACATTTGCTGGCCCACTTTGTAATGATTAAGAGCGCGTGTTGCATGACTTTGTTAATCGTGCTTATGTACCCACCCGAGATCACGATTGCTACGTCATCTACATACGTTAACACCCCTATTTCCCCCCTCTCCAGTTCCAAAAGTAATCCATTGATTACTATGTTCCAGAAAAGAGGTGATAGGACACCACCTTGCGGAGTTCCTCTAACTACTCGCCTCCTAATGGTGGATTCCCTTATTTCCGCGTTAACAATCATGCATTCTAGCACCTTATTTATCAACCTCCTTAAGGGGTAATCCACATCTAAGAAAGACAGTCCTTCCTGAACTGCCTCCATCCTGACATTGTAAAGGCGCTCTATATATCAAGGAAGGCTACCTTACAGTACTCTTCAAGTGGATTGATTTCTAAATTGTTCGCACCAGGGAATGCAGGGCCGTGTCCACAGATCTCCCTTTCCAGTACGGAAATCAAAAGCGCCTGAAACAGTAAATTACAGGCGCTTGTGATTTCCTGCACCAGGAACTCCAGCTCCTTTTCTGTGGCTGGGGGCTTCGGAGCATCGGTCGGTAAGAGTCGTATTAACACTTCCCCGTATTTGTTCCAGTTAATCCTTCTAGGATTCCTGAAGGCTTTCCGGGTAACAGGGTGAATGCCAATATTAAACGTCACGTACCGATGGTCCGAAAAGGAGAGTTCCTTCGCCATCTTCCATTCTTTGACCATAGGTATAATGGAGTCTGATGCAAAGGAAACCTCCTGTATCTCCTGCCTGTTACTGATAATAAAAGTGGGCTCCTGTGCCACATTACACAGTACAAGGTTAGTCCCCAATAAGTAATCAAATAAGCACTCATCTCTATCTTTGATGTCGGTGCTTCCCCAGATTGTATGATGCGCATTTGCATCACAACCCAGTATTACTCCGATCTTTTTCCGTTCCGCTTCGAGTATCAGTTCCCCCAGGTTATCGGGTGGAAATTCCTTCTCTCGGTCCATGTAGGCTGAAACCAGCCAAAATACACAGCCTCCCGTCTCCAGGCCGACTGCTGTTACGTCTCCACTACTATATATTGTGGAAGAAGAAAAATATTCTACCTAGAAGAGTATAAAATTGTATACCTTTTTAAACCGAGGCCACAGATCTTGTATTTACTAATCCAGGGTTCTTGGACTAGAATAATATCCTCATGTGATTTGGTCAGTCTGAGGATTCAGGTCCAACTTGTTGTCTCTTTTTGTCACCTTCCTCCTCCATCGACCCGGCACGATCTTCCTCGTCCGAGTCCAGGGATAGGCGACTACTCATAGCCGTTAATCGCTCATCGCTAAGCTCCCGACGTCCCGCATGTTAGAACCTTCGTCTTCCACAATCGCTTCGATCTCATTCTTTTTAAACACCTTTAGGGAAATCGATCCGAAGCCGAAGCCAATTACTGCCTTTGTTTTAGCTAGAGGGGCTTGGGACTCTTTGTTCACCTCTAAAATGGACAACCTAGATCCTTTTTTCGCCTCTTAATGATCTTCCAATTGTTCGTCGGAAGAACAACATTGCTTGCCCGAATTATCCGAATTATTTCATTCGGACAGGATGGCTGAATTGGCAGCCAGACGCGTGCTCTTGGTCTGCTAGGGATCTCGTTCCTATCAACCACTGCAAGCTTCGTGCCTCCCTACACTTCCCCTACCTTAGCTACGGCCAGACGATAAAGGTCTGACGATCTTTGATCGACGCACGCCGTTAGCTTCACGCGCCCTTGGTGTCATCCTGTAGCCCTACAAGATGGAGGTGGTCCCGAATTTTCTCCGAGGATCGTTAGAAAAACGGAGTTTAGTGCGTTATACAGTAGTCTCCATTTATCAAGAGTGACTCCTGTCAATAACGGCTAATATCACTGGCTACTTCTTAATGACGTCACTGAACAGTTTTGCCCCGTGTGTCCTAGTATCACCTTGGGCTCCTTGCATTCTTGGTCGCTTACTATCCCCAGCTTAAAATTCGTCTTGGGACCGCTATCTTTTTGACTCTGCTGGTGCTCTCACCGAATAGTCGCCAAAGAAGGTAACCTTTGCCCATACCAGAGATTCCGTTAGTTTTTTCGTTAGCAGTTCCTCAGGGGTGGCAGCTGACCTGTCTAATATCCTCTGCCCGCGGGTCGGTTCCTATATCGTCGCCTTGCCTCAGGGACAACTTTCGCGCCAGTCTCCGGTTTAGGTACCGAAATTCGTGACCACCCATCCCCTGACGTCTGCCTAAAACGGGAACCGCTCAGAACTGGACATTTTAAAACTGGATATTTCAAAATAGGATTTGACAAAACGAGATATGGTACAACACTGGATATTTCAAAACAGGATATTTCGACATGTGATTTAAACTTAAAATGATTTTTTAGGAAAGTTCTGGAATATGACCAATTAGGGAGGAACTCGGCGAGTGCTTAACTGATTATGATGAAATTCCAAATATAGGAAGAAAATGGGATTTTAAAATGTTATTTTGGGAAAGTTCTGAAATATGGCCAATTAGGAAGAAACTCGGTGATTTCTTAACCGATTTTGATGAAATTCGATATGTAAGATGAAAATGGGATTTAAAAATGATTTTTTGAGAAACTTCTGGAATATGGCCAGTTAAGAAGGAACTCGAAATAGAATTTTCCTTCACTTAACGTTTTTTTTTCTTTAATTGTATATTTAAATTTGATTTTAAAACCTTTTTTGGGAAAACCTCTGAAATACTTGAATAATTTTAAGCAGAGAGATAGAATTTTCCTTCACTTAATTGGTCCATCATAATCGGTTAAGAACTCACCGAGTTCCTTCCTAATTGGCCATATTCCAAAACTTTCCCGAAAAATCATTTTAAAATTTCATTTTCATCGTACGTATCGAATTTCATCATAATCGGTTAAGAACTCACCGAGTTCTTTCCTAACTGGCCATATTTCAGATTTTCAGAACTTTCCTAAAAAATCATTTTAATTTTAAATCACATATCGAAATATCCTGTTTTGAAATATCCAGGTTTGTACCATATCTCGTTTTGTACCTTATCTCGTTTTAAAATATCAAGTTTTGAACTATCCTGTTTCGTCAAATCCAGTTGTAAAATATCCAGTTACGACCGGTACCCGCCTAAAACATGACCAGCACAGCGGACAGAAAGTGGGTGCTGTGATAGATTGCGAAACCGATGAAAATCATTCGACTTATGTAGTTCGACTTATGTTAGGCTGAAGCGTCACATATGTCCTAGACTTTCATATTCGTGCATAATTTTAATGTACTCATGTATAGTGCAGTTGTACCGAGCATTAAGTTTTTCTTATATTCCTTGGCTTCCGTCACTTGGAAATGTTGAAATGTTTTAACAAGAGAGCAGCGCCACCCCATAACAAACCTTTTAGGAGTTAAAACTTATAGATGTCAGTGAGTGTGTGATTAATCTTGATAGAGGCAACATATAAGTCACAAAATGAAGGCCCGTCGGCATACACTTCGGAAAAGGGTTACATGCTTAGTTTTAGTAATTTAGAGCCCGTTTTTGATGGATCAGATTAGTTTGGATATTTTCGATTTGTGGCATAAATTTCACAGTTTTTATGAGCCATCATGTATAATATAAATAAACATAGTACTATACCATCATAAGAAACAAAACAGTTTACCCATTGATGTTCCAGATGTCGGGTCGTATAGAATATCGTCAAAATTTAGTATACATATATGACATTTAGGCGATTATACATATACAAATATTTTGATTTTTTTAAAACGATACTAGTAACGACATCTGGCACGTCAATGGGCTAACATACCAAGGGAGTACTATGTGTATTTATATTATGCATAATGTTTTCTTGGGTTTTAGATAATAACGATGAAAATTCGAAAGATCGAAATAGCTATAATTTAACTTAACGAAATTGAGTATAATTACCTCGAAAAAATAGAAAGATGAAGGGGATAGAAATTGCCAAAAAATTGGGCTATGTATAATGTATATCGAATGAAACGGGCTACTCAGAGTACGCCTACCTATGTTTGATGTCTGTGATAAACAGGAAAGGTTCTTATCGGAACAAAATAGCGACCGAAAGCCGGGAAATTAACTTTGGGCCATCATTAAAAAGTTTTCAAACGTCATGATGAACGGTACTATTTATTAGTTATTTTTAACACATCTAATGCCAGACAGCGCAGTTCTAACCATTATTCCAATTACTCGGTTATGTATATGATACGAGTACACAGTTTGATAAATAAAAATATTGTATGCTTAATTTTTGTTGTTGAATTTTCCTATTTTCCATCTTGTTGTTTGTACAGATGAGATCTTATCACTACACAATATAAATATGTATCTGGTATGATTTTTGTGTCGTTTTTTTATGTGTTATTAGTTTACAAAATAAACATAATTTATGATTCAACAGATCATCGATACTCGTACATATTTTTGCATATTTGTGCACAATATGTTTACCAAGGATTTAATTAAATTTTGTTGATAATTAAGTAATCTCGTCGTATCTCGTCCATCTATATACGAGTAATGTATGGTATATTCACATATTACACTAATTAACCTGTTGTCTTGATTTCTTGTTACAGAGTCGGATGACAACAGTCGTATACATATCAACAAAAAAACATATATTCCCAAAATTATTTCAAGTGTTGTCCCAAATCCATAAATTTCAATTTATTTTGTCACTCCACACAACAAAAAAAAAACCAACAACACCATTAAACTATTCTAACCCAATTTTGAAGCGAGCATTACAAAAAAGTGTTACGTATCATCACATTAGAAAGACTAATAAAAAAAAATATGTGAGCCTTAAAAATTATATCCTCGACAAAATGAAAACAAAAAGTTATATTTATCTATCCAGTACAGGGTTGTCCATTAGGAAAACTCAACAGTTAGCTAACATCGCATGACCCTGAAAAATTAATTTTATGATTTTTAATAAAAACTTAAACCAACAGGTTTCAGTAAATAATAAGTGTTACTCTCTGTTTTTACTTTCCAAAAAGTTTGTCAAGGTCAAAAACAAAATAGAACAACGTTTAGAAGTTAGACAGCATACAGAAAGTTATGCCATAATGTTTTCATTTTTATAATTTACCACTTATGACGCAATCTGTGCAATGTGGTTGAAATACTGCATAAAAAATGTGCGCTCAGTTAATCTTTGCTTCTATTTTCAGTTAATTTTTACATTAATTAGTGCAAAGCAGTCTGTTACATTGCAAAACAACTGGTTTTTTTAGGAATCTGGAAGGATTTTTTCTGTTGTTGACCTGGAAGTTAATATTTGGTGTTTTCGAATTCATGCTGCATGGTCGGAATTTACAATAAAACATCTACTTTCAGTACACCAATTTTGTTTGTTTTTCCATTCATTCCAACGCAAAAGAATTGAAAATTTCCTATACGTATACAGTGTATAATATACACATTTATTATTCAATTTTATTGGTTCAATTTTATTTTAATGTGTCAGTTTAATTCTCATGTTAATTACGCCTAAATGTTATTCCAATAAAGCTTAAATGACGAAGCGGTTGAAATCGGTTTTCGCTTGAGTATTTTTCCCAACCTCGCGATGTTACGATACATGGTACAAAATCAAAAATCAAACCTCGTTTTGAATTTTCATTGAAAGAAAAATATTATAAACGGGACTATATTATTTTGAACTAAAATCTACCAGAGAATAAAATATTTTTTTAGCTCTAAATTTGTATGGAACTTCTCATTTCACAATTTAAACTTCTGTTTCTACTCATCAATCAAAGTTATATGTTTAGTTAATCTAGATCCAAAATCCAGTGGTCAGTTATACTATAAGTATAACTAAACAAATCTGTAATAATGTGGTATATTATTGAAATTCGGTCATTAGTAACACGGGTTGCAAAATCTCTGGAAAGTTTGTTTAGTACTCCATAACCATTTGAGTTTATAATCAATAAGTAATTTTGTGTACTAACGTTATTTTATTTAGTAGATCGATATTAAAAATCACTTACAATAAAGCTATTTTGATATTGAACTAGCAAGTTTTCGAGAATATTAAAAAAATCTTGTAAAACTTATTTCTATGAACGATAAACTGCCCTTTCGATTTTTTTTGCCAAAAAACGATTTCCGGGAATGTAAGTATATTTTATACTATTATTTATACATAGTATAAATTATTTATACATAGTATAACCAGAGACAACTTATAATAGATCTCTCTTCTTTAACACGAGTATTTTTTGGTTTTTTTGAGAGGTTCGTATGCTATCTACAGCAAAATTGTATTACTAAATAATATTGGCTATGTATTTACCACACATTCAAAGGTTTTTACATTTTTTTTTCTTCATTCTATTTATGTAATTGTTGTCTTCATCGTGTTAAAAATCGAATAAAAACGATTAATATTTCATTTTTTTATACTGCATATCGCTCATACACGAGAAAACTGACACATTTCAAAATATCAAGCTTCATAGAAAATAAGATTTAAGTAATGCGCAACATAACATTTAACATTAAAATTAATAAAACTTTACGCTTTTTTAATCACGTTTACTTCAAAAAAAGGAAATTGAAAATTTGAAAATGTGTCACTTTTCTCGTGTATGAGCGATATATATAAAAATATTATCACCTATGGAAATTAACTGTATTTCTTTCCTCTTTGTATGTTTCGTTCGGATTGTATAGACATTGTTGTTGGTTTGATTTTGTATATGTACACATAATACATATTGCTTGGCGAAATAAATTTTTATTTTAAAATTTTGTAATTCCATTTTTTCGATTTTAGTTAATATTTCGATCTCTTTGAAACTTACATTTGTGTTAATTTTAGAGAAATTATATGATACATCATTACATTTTATTATAATTGAATATAATTTTTATTGTATATATTTTTGGTATATACAAAATTATATAGATTTTAATACATATTTCTACAAATTTGTTATTTAAATTATTAATTATTGAATTCATATACCATTTTTGTTTAAGTTTTTACTTTTGATTCACAATGCCGCGTAGGTGTTGTTTAAAAAACTGTCTTTCCGTAAACGGAAACCAGTATTTTAAATTTCCACCGAGGGATTCCGACGTTTACACTAAGTGGTTAGCTATATGCTACAATTCAGCGAAAATCATAGGATCTATAAAAAATCCTATCATATGCGATAAACATTTCGAAATGGCATACATTGGGAAGAAAAAACTGTATTCTGGTGCTATACCTAGTTTATGTTTAGGAAATACAGATTCTAGTGACGAAGAAATGCCCGATGAAAATTACAACGAACATGAGACGCAATCAGATCCCACATGCCCTTTAAGTAAAACTGACTATGAGCAATGGCTAACAAGTGAACAAAATTGTCGGTTTTACAGAAGTGAAATGGAGAGTTTTAAATTACAAAATAAAGTTTTGGTTGATGAAAACAAAATGTTAAAAAAACTCAACAAACAATTACAACTTAAAATTATAAATTCTGGCATTCAAAAACGTACTACAAAATTAAGGATAAAACAATTAAAAAGAAATCAGCTTACTATTTATCAACAAATTGACAGTACAAAAGCTCATAAATATGTCAAAACTTTTGTTAAAATGCTTATTAACAATAAAACCATTTATACGAACGAAGAAAAAGATTTGGCCATGGCTATTTTTTTTAAATCATCCGCTGCATATTTGTTTTTAAGGGATAATTTAATGTTTAAACAGCCTTCACTTGCATCGATTTATAGATGGTTTCCTCTCCAAGAAATACTACCAGGTTCGATTAATGATGAATTGTTTACTCAAATAAAATCGAGAATAGAGCATTTTAAAATGGAATCAAAACAAGTAATGCTGTGCGAAATGCATATTGCAAAAAAACTAGAGTACAACAGTAAAATTGATCAAATCGAAGGCTTTGCCGATTATGGAGATGGCAGCTCAAATAATAAATTTGCAAAAGTAGTTTGTACATTTATGGTGCAATCAATACGTGACAACTGGAAGCAGGTAATTGGGTTTGTAATTGCCGCTACCACAACTCCTGTCTCTGAGCTTAAAAGATTAATTAATGAGCTTATTCTGAAATGTTTTTCTATTGGGCTGGTTGTAAAAGGTTTGGTTTGTGACCAAGGAAAAACAAATCAATCTTTTTATAAATGTTTAGATGTTTCGATTGATCAGCCATGCTTCAAGATTATAAAATCATATGTATTTACGATGTTCCACACTTATGGAAATCTCTTCGGAATAATTTAATAAATTATAATTTAGAAGCTGGTAATTCAAATGCTATAGTTTCATGGGATGTAATTAGACAACTATATAAAATTGATTCTGTGTCACTAGTTCGGTTAGTTCCAAAATTAACTCCAATGCATATACAGCCAAATACATTCCAAAAAATGAAAGTTTCATATGCTGTCCAAATATTTAGTTCAAGCGCCGCATCTGGTATACGCACTATCGATAAATTAAAATTGTTTACTTCAGATATATCAAAACGGGCTAACGATACAGCTGATTTTTTAGAAAAAATGAACGAAATATTTGACGTGTTGAACAGCAAAAGTTTATATGGTAAAATTTCAAATAGTGGAGCTCTTCAAAATTCAGAACTTTTTTTAACAAAATTAGAAAATTACATTATTTATTTATCTAAACTAAAATTTCTAACAAATAATACAAAAAATCAAATAAGTTGCATTAATGGAATTATGCAGACAATAAAAGGTATCCTACTAATTGCCAATGATTTGTTTAAATCAAAAGATTGGAAATACATCTGTACTAACAGATTTAATCAAGATTGTTTGGAAAATTTGTTTTCAATTGTGCGTTATAAAAAAAGAAAACCTTCCGTTAAAGAATTTCGGGAAATAATTAAACGAATAATGTCAATAAAACTTATTTATAGTTCGAAATATGCGAATTGTAAGGGTGGTATTAATTCTATGCTTATTAATTGGAAAGCTGTGTTATCCGATTCAGTTAACATAGAAGAAATCAATAAAGATGAACATGATGTATGTCAATTGAATGTAACCATAAGTGACGAATACGAAGAAGAATATGACGAAGAATCTGATCAGGTCACACAGGTCAATAATGAAATAACAAGTGCAACATTATGTGATAACGCAATAAAATATTTTTGTGGTTATGTCATACACCATAAAATTTCAAATCCAATATTTGATAATCAAGAAAAGCACGGTTTATTAAAGAATTGTTCACGATGCATGGAGCAATGTACACTTAACAACACAACAATTTCCGCGCCTTCCGAATGGCTTACATTTTTTAAAAACTTTAATGATGATTCTGATTCTGGAAGTTTAACTGTGCCAACTGAGGAATTTTTTTTTGTATGTAAGCAAGCGTTTATTACTTTTACTTCAATATTCAACAAAGAACCGTATGCGCGAAATATTAAACATAAAATCAAAGAAAAATGCATTAAATCAAATAAATATTTTTTTGACCAAAATAATTTATGTTTCGACCACCGGATACTCTTGATTGATTTTTTCATTTTGGTGCTTTTACGAAAAAATTGTCGTTGGCTGTCAGAATCAACTGTATTTGACGCGGGTAATAACAGACTTAAACATAGTAGATTGGAACTGCTATTAGATTAGATTCAGTTTCTATAAATTTTCATTTTTTATAAAAAGTGGCATCAAGCGGCTTTGTTTATAACTGTTTATTAATAGCCAATTAAATTCAGGCAAAACAAAAAACTATAATTAAATAGATCTTGAAATACTCCATGTAAATTGTATTTGTTATAAAAAAATAAACTCTTATTTCTGTACTTTTCATTGTTAATCCACAACCGATCTTTTAGTAGATGTCATGAACAGATGGAATCTTGCCCTAGAATACCACGGAGAATCCTTTGGAATTGCCGACACGTAGGGACACTAAATGTCGGAGTTCCCCAGGAATCCGTTTTATCATCAACTTTATTTCTATTTCGTCCGAATTTAGACATAAATATAGCATTTCAGATTAATAAAACGCTATAAAATCCGTTCTGCACGCAATTAAAAAAAAATACTTATACAAAAAATACCAAAAAGTGGATTCCGCAACAATCATTAACTCATATAGAACATAGCAGTCACAGACACCAAACAGTCTTTCTGGTATGACAATATGCTGTCTTTGAACTGCTAAAATCTCACTAAAACATTGACGATTGCTTATTGCGTATAAATCTACTACTTTTTTAACAATACAAATAATAATGGGTGATTTTTTAAGCGCTTGGCTTAAAAAAAACAGTATTATTACAAAAATGTATGCAATTGGTATTTCAATCAATAAATCAATGTTTGCCATATTATTTCCTTTTTAAAGAATATTTCATGTAAATAAAATAGCCTTTATAAATAATCTCATGTAATCCTAAACCATTTGATTTTGTTTGGGTTATATTTGAATCAATCGTTTGTGCCAACAATCTCTAAATAATTCAGGACTTGAAGAAAGTGGTAACATGGTATATAACTTTCAATCAAAACGGCCGTGGTCGTATAATAGATAATGATTTACAAATAATAATAGGATAAATCTAAATCATAGATAAAATGAAAGATTTTTAATTTGGATACCCTTTAATTCTAAATGATTCAAAAATGTAAACATTTCCTCATTTGCAGTTTTGTTTTGAATTTTATTAACAAAAATTATAAAAATTACAACAAAAATAAAATCACCGAATTACTTCGAGTTTCATTTATGTATTTATTACTTATTTCCTATTCTGTATTTATTTTATACAACACAACACATTCAAACTTCAAAATTTCGTATATAATACGTATACGCATAGTATATAATACGTATAAGCAAGAACATTTCACCAATACAACGAAGACATTGGAAATATCAGAAGTTTTTTTTTTATATAAATTTCTATTTCCTTCGTAGTGTAAATGATTAATCTATTATAAGTTGTCTCTGGTATAACTATACCCGATTGTGGTGACTAATAATCAAAAGCTCTCACCCTCAGTATAAATATTAAGTGTAAAATATACTTACATTTCCGGAAATCGTTTTTCCCTGTAGATTTTATTTTGTTACAAAATGATTTTATCATTTCGTAACTTAACGTAACATAACATAACGTTACGTTATGTTTATTCGTTACGTTATGTTATGTTTGTTAGAAAATGTAACGAAAACATAACAAAACGGAACGTAACGGAACGGTACGGAACGGTACGGAACGGTACGGAACGGTACGGAACGGTACGGAACGGTACGGAACGGTACGGAACGGTACGGAACGGTACGGAACGGTACGGAACGGTACGGCATGGTTCGGAACGGTACAGAACGCAACGGTACAGAACGCAACGGTACGAAACAAAACGTAACGAAACTGTAGAAACGCCACGAAACGAAAACAAAACGTAACGGAACGTTGCGAACCGCTATGGTCGTCACGGAACGAACCGTAACATACCGAAACATTGATTTCGAAACAGTTGTACCATACATAGGTAACGTAATAAATGTAAGGAACTGAACGACGAAGCGTAACGAAGTGTAACGGAACGAACGTAGCGTAACGTACGTAGTGGAACGTAATGTAACGGAAGACCGTAGCGAAACGCAGCGTGACGTGACAGAGCGTGACGTGACGTAACGAAATGAAACGGAACGCGATGCAACGCAGTGTGATGTAACGCATTGTGACTTAACAAAACGAAGCGAAACGCGACGCAATGGTACGAAACGCAACGGTGCCGAACGCAACGTTACGTAACGCAACGATATGGAAAGCAACGTTACGAACGGTAACGAAATAGAACTTAACACGTTGCGAACGATACAGTCGTCATGGAGCGAACTGTGATATACCAAAACATTGAAGCTGCTGCGTTCAAGGCTGGTTAATATCTCTGGTTCAGAAATTTTCACCACGAAAAAACTTATTTAAAAATAAAATTTTGTTTTGTTAAGATGGTAGCCTCATATTTTTATTCGAGTTGAGAATATTTCAAGTCATACGACTAACTTCGTGGTGAGCATTTTTTCAAAAGAAAATCATGCTAGAACGCAGCTTGATTTCAAAACAATTGTACCATAGGTAACGTAACAAACGTAAGGAACAGAACGACGGAGCGAATGGAACGAAAGTAGCGTTACGTACGAGTGAAACGAAGTGTGACGAACGAGCGTAGTTGAACGCAGCGTGACGTGGTGCAGTGTGACGTGATGTAACGAAACGAAACGGAACGTCACGCAACGGTACGAAACGTAACGCAATGGTGCGGAATACAACGGTGCGGAACGTAACGGTGCAGAATGTAACGGTGCGGAAATAAACGGTGTGGAACGCAACGGTGCGAAACTTAATGGTGCGGAACGCAATGGTGCGAAACGCAACGGTGTGGAATGCAACGGTGCGAAACGCAACGGTGCGTAATGCAACGGTGTGAAACGCAACGGTGCATAACGCAACGGTGTGGAACGCAACTGTGTGGAACGCAACGGTGTGGAAAGTAACGATACGGGACGCAACGGTACGGAACGCAAAGGTGCTGAACGCAACATTAAGGAACGAAACGCCACGAAACAGAACGTAAGACATGCGAACGCTACAGCCGTCATGGGACGAACCGAAACGAACATAGCGTAACGCAACGGTGTGAAACACAACAATGTGGAACGCAACGATGTGAAACGTAACTTTACGGAACCGAATGGTACGGGACCGAATGGTACGGGACCGAATGGTACGGAACACTACGTTAACGCAACGGTACGGAACGCTACGTTACGTAACGCAACGGTACAGAACGCTACGTTACGTAACGCTACGGTATGGAACGCTACGCTAAGGGAAACTGCCTTACTTATAGTAAGCCTCTTACGCCTCTTTTCAATGGACCCCACCAACTAGTGAGAGACCGATTCTCAGAGCTTGACCCAAGTTTGACCGCTCACATGCAGTCTGGTTAGAGGTTTCCAACACTTCCAACTTCACACGGGATGATACATTAGGCCATTGTCTTTTGTTATAAGATGCGGATAATCAGCTAGGTCAATTTCACCATTGATTATACTCCATTAATTGCTTAGGGGTCACATCCTGTGACGCATCATTTTTGTGTTTGCTTTTTGATGGCGCATGTCACCATTACAAAATGGGAGTATAATATTAGAGCAGTACACTTCACTTTCGATTCTGTAATTACAATTCTAACGGAAATTTTGCTGCTGAAATCGATGGCTCGAAGAAATGTAATGGATTCATTAGCATACTCGCAGACGCATCACAATACCCGTGTTTCTGTATATTATTCGTGGGTTCAAGTCATCAAGAAACGTGGATTCGTAGTCTTTTCTAGTTCTATGCAATAATAATTTACTGTTAATACACTGCTGTGTGATATGTATTAAAACTGGATCATCCCAGTCTCATCATTCTAGCCAAAAGTTGTGGCTGGTTTATTTCAAATATGATAAATCTCGATGACAACCCAATCCAAACGATCAAAATTCCACTTTTACTTCGGTAATGTGCCCTACAACCTTGTATATATATTCATCCATAAAATTACGATTTTGACTGCCCTAACTTAGCTGAATTCTTAAAGTGTAGTCGGACAACGTCGAAATGACGTGAATAAGTTTCTATGAAATGGTTCTCAAATATTGCTTCTGCCTTGGACTCGTAAGCTGAGGATGGAATTTTGTAACCGTCCAGAATATTTAATGGCTTGCACCTTAGTTGCTGCTTCGTTTCTCACTCCAGAAACAACCCAGACAAATTTGGTAGGTTGTGCAACGTGTTTATCCTTTGCTTCCAGCGGTGTAAGTTACGACGTGAGATTATTGAACATCCTGGTGACGACGGTCGTGGTAGGTTGTGAACTAACTGGTGTAACTTTGAGTAATTCTGTTGTAATGGGTTTTATCTGGGCTCCTTTACTACTTACTAAGTTTAAATTTTGTGGTTTTCCATCTTCTCCTTGATGTTATAATGTGATATACAAGGCATTGTAAATGCGGCACGAACAGTTTACATGTGCCCATATGCAATGTAAGAGTCTTCGTCTACCTTGTATTATAATATGTGGATAATCTCAGGTTCTCTTGCTTCAGATTCTGACCACAAGGATTTTAAAAATGTTTCGAATTATTTCATCACAAGTAACAATTATTTAACGAAGCGATTGAAAAAACCCATTTTTTGCAGATGCTTGATCCCTATCGATATAAGCATTGATTATATCGGTCATTTTTTGTAACATCTTTGAAAAAATGTCTGTAATATATGACGTATATTTGTCATAAAACGGCATAAAATTCAATTGATTTAATCATTTATTTAATCATCAATTGAATGATGTTTAATCATTTTTTTTAAATCTAATTTATATTAATTTTAAAGTTTTGTGTCAAATAAAGTGTAAATAAATTAGATTTTCGTCGATTACTTGACGTATTGGTTAATAACCGGTTACATTAATTGATTTGAAATGTGTAATCAATTTTTTTTAATCTAATTTTTAATAATTTGTCTTTTCAGGCGAAAACTAATTCAATTTATTACGGCCTATGGCTTGCAGAAATTATATTATTATGTTATTATTAAATTATGAATTAATTAATTTATAATTTCAGATGAAAATTAATTTGGTTTAGTTTGGCTTGCAGAAATTAATTCTTTAATAGATTTTGTTTTCTGGCAACCTTTGCAGATTACAGATGAATGGTGGCACATTGGAGTTACTGATAAGAGATGACAGAATGCAGAACAGTTCAGCAAAGTTGTGATTTTCTTATTCTAACAGTAGTTTGAATATTGGCTACCGAAAACCGGATCAATTCTGTCATTATGAACTTGGTTTCATAGTCTCCGCAAAGTTAATCGATTGAAATGTGTGGCAACATAGAATATTCTGAAGTTTGTTCCGATAGATCCCTAATAATTTAGATTTGGCTTCGAAAATTTTAATTTCAAATCCCTCTTGCTTGGGTTCGATAGTTAAAGTAAGATTCTCTTCGACTAAAACAGCACAAAATATTTCTTAAAAAAATGTTGATGACATATTTTATGTATTTCCACATGTCAGAATATCAAAAATCGAACACCCAACTTGTAAAACTCTGTAGTATGTATGTATATTTATTATATGATAAAAATATCAAATCAACAACAACAACAACAAAAGTTTATATTTAAATAAATGTCTACCTAATCCTAAACAGCATATAAAAAAGGACACTACAACTAGATAGAATATCCTCTAACCACACAAATATACATTTCGAGAGATGTAGACATTTAGATATTTTTAGTAACTTCATAAAAACCATTTAAAACCATCAAAATAATCCTAATTCCTATAACACTTCACACACAAATTTTGTTCCCTAGAAATTTTTGTTTCTTTTTTTTTTTGTTTTTTTGTTTCCCGAGCTTTTTTTTTATTGTGTGCAAAATATATATAGCTATATATATATAAAAAAAAAGCCTAAAACATCACCGACCAAATGCTGATCACCCAATATAACTTTTTTGTTTGTGTTTCGGCTCATTTTCCTGTTTTGTATTTTTATTTTTATTTTTTTTTTTGTATGTTGGCTGTGCCGAGAGAACAATCATAAAAACTAAAATAAAATCAAACGAAGTCGAGAAAATCCAATTTTATTGTCTCAATTTAATTTCTTTATACGATTATTATTACTGCTATTGCTATTGTTATCCTTTTTTTCTTAAGGATATTATTATTCGTACGTTTGTACCATATATACCATACATACGAGAGATGAACATAGATATAGATACATATGTAGGAATATAATAGAAACAATTATTTTATTATATAGGATGTTCGGAAATGTTTAAGGCGTTAAAATGGTTGATTGTCATATATAGATAACGTGGCACATTATTTTTTTTTTATATATTTGCTCTCGATGTTCTTGGAGAAGCTTTTGATTGATGATATCAGGGAAAAAATGATAATGGCACACGATATCATACAATAATACATAATATCTGTATCACTTAATTTTATTTCAAGATTTTCATTTTTAATTTGTTGGCTTTTTATCTTACAATATTTTTATGGATAAATTCTAAAACATTTAGGCGTAAAATGGATTAAGAAATTTTGTTTCGCGGGATTATAGATACAACGTATCAGTATCATCCACTAAATGGTTAGAGCATAATTATTGATTTGTAAAGTAGATTTAAACATTTAAACAAAAGTAAAACCTAAGTAATTTCCATTGCTCTACTCTTGAAACAATTACAAGAGTTTGTAAAACTGTAGGAGTTTTCTTTAATTCTTTCAGAAGTTCTCTTTTTGAAAAAACACGCGTATTACTGTGGAACTTGATTTTTTAAAGTGATAACGTTTTTAAACTCAAAACTAAGGCTAGCATGTTCAGAAAATCGAATGAAATTTGTCCTTGTTTGCATGGAGACTACACATTAAGTATAAAGTATTACTGCATTCTAAATGTATCATTGCGTAGGTTCATTTTTAATCTCGATGCACCATTCTTTGTACTTTCACATTGTGGCCAACAGGAGACGGAGGAGGGCGCACCGCGAACCTCTGATTATAGCGATTTAACATGCTAGCGAGAGAATGCATTAACTGATTGAACCAATTTTGATGTAAAAGTTTGCATAAAGAACAGTGTAATTTACTTAAATTAAAATTAAAATAATTAATATCCACATTAATTATAATTAAGAAAAAAAACATAAATTTCAAATGATACAGTCTGAATGTCTCTCTAATTGCCTAATTATTTGTTTTCAAATGAAAGTTGGTATTACAGTAATGCATACATTGAGGCGAATTACATAAAAAATGTGTGAAATTAAACAATATAAAGTAGTACATATTAATAGTAATAGATGTCACTTTACATCTTCAGTGTAGTTTCATTGAAGTACAAGAATCGTTCTCTATGCCGCTCTATATGACTATGACAGAACAGTAGCCAATTTCAAAATTTCAAAAAAACAAAAAACTGCGTTCGATTCGATGCCATTTGTTTTTTTTTTTTTAATTAAAAATAATAATAAAATAAATAAAAATTAAGTAAAAATAATAAATAATAAAGGTAAAGATAGTAAAATTAGCACTAAAAATAATAAATAAATCGATTTTAATAAATCCATACAGTCTATCATTTCTCACACTACATTTTACGTTATCACGTATCACTACGGCCTTGCAAGCGACACAGCCACCTCGATTTTCCTTGTGTTCGGCCGTTTTTTTTACTTTCGACTAGTTAACGAATTCTCCGGCATCGCTTGGCAATGCTCTTTGATGTTTTTTTTTTGTTATCCATTTTGTATGTATGATCTCAGGTGCAGCTTTGCTGTTTAGGTCTTCCTCGCTAGATTAATGCCCTCGCTTTGCACTGGCAGTAAAACGTGGTCGAGCCCAAGTTACTGAATGCTGAAATCAACAGAAATTTGGCCCCACTACACCGAATTGGGGCCGCGAATCCATAAATGCATCAAGTGTAAGGAAATATGACAAAAATATGGAGTTAAAAAAGCTAGCGGAATGTGTGAACTGTGGAGAGCAACACTCGGCGAATCACAGCAAATGTCAAGTGAAACAAACATTTATTAATTATTCTAACCCGGGGAAACCAGGCACATTTCTATTTTTTGTAGGTTAAATTTTTCGGTTTGTCGGATGACAAGCTCTTCAAGAGTAATAATTTAATCAGGAATGTCTCCGTTCAGTTCAATGGGCAAGACACGAGATTGACCGTATAAGAGTTCAGCTAGGATACAACCAATGTCTTCCTCAACTAAACTTCGAAATACAATAAAGAAGATGGGCCATTCCTTGGGCCATTGGGCATTACCTCGCGCCACGATAACAGGCTTTCAATCTATCAATAATAATTGTCATTATCGAACATGTTCGAAACGTGTAGAAGACAGCTTGTTTTGTTGTAATGGCGATTTAATGTGACGCTTTGACAAACCTTTGATCATTGACATTGATGACAATCTTTTATTCAAGCCTTCTGGTTTTTATTGATCGCCGGCCAAAACCATCGTGAATCGATTAGCTGACGAGTACCTCGTTTTCCAGGGTGACAAAATTCTGTGAAACTTCCCGAAAATTCTCTTTCTCAATTCTTCTGGGATACGAACGGCCATGGTTTCTTCGTAAACATCAAATAGTGTAGTTTGTTAACCATTACAGGTACCTGTACTACGCTATAGTTTCCCATTGCCTCGCTGTCCCTCTTGTGGTGTAGTTAACGTTATCTCGACCAAGTCAATACTAGCTTTCCGGTGCGGAATAGTGTATCTGCCACTGCGTTATCTTTCCTCTTGGCGAATATCTAATATAAGTGGTGAATTGGGAGATGATACGACTGCCGGGGACTTTACTCAGGTTTTAATGATATTGAATAAACAAGTGGCTTGTGGTCCAAAAGTTTTGTTTAAGCCAACTCTATTTTTGCCCTCTCAAAATTCTCTTAGCAAATATCGGGTCAATTAAAAGTTTTTGTTTATTGATTCTTAGTCAACGTGGAATAGATTGGTGCGAGTAATTCGGCGAGTTTTGGTACGAATCTTTATAGTAGTATAGTTAACCGTTGAATCTGGTGAACGGTAGTAGGAATTGGGAAAGTCTTTATGTCTTTTATTCTATATCTTCTGATGCCTTCTTTATGATTTTACCATATCGCCAAAGAAGACTTACAGGGACACTCTAAACACTCATTTGGATGAATTTATTGTGAACACTCATTTGGATGAATTTATTGTTTTCTTAGGCGGCGAAATGATTCATTGAGGTTTTTACCGTGATCCTTTTGAGTACAACTAGCAACCAGAAGATCGTCTATATACAAACGAAGACGTACTCCAGTCCGATGCAAACGTTGTTCACGAACCTTTAGAAGGTTGCCACAGTATTGCGCAATCCAAAGAGCAATCTCACGAATTTAAATAATTCTTTATAAACTATAATATAAAATTATAAAGCTCTATGGGGTCTTCTCGTCCTTTAAAAATATTTTTGCTTTTTAACAAAAAAATTAAATTCTATTATAAATTTAATAAAGACAGTCAATATTTCGTCCAACCATTCATACAAACTTCCAATTAAAAAACTAATGATTATGCTACCTTTGCACGGTCAAAATACCGCGGCCCTTCAAATAATTTCAGTGGGCAGGTTAGACTTTAAATAAAACCAAAAAGACATGTTTTTGATAAACAGGCGAATATTTAATTTGCTGAGTTCCTTTAAAAAACCTATCATTTATATTTATTTATAAATTAAAATATACTAATTTTATCATTATCTCTTAATTTTTATAATTAAAATTAATATTTTAATAAAAAATTTAAAAATTAATTAAATAATATTTATTGCAAATGGTGTCGTGATGCCAGTTTTAAAAATATTATTTTCTGCAACGGGTATGTGGAGGTAGACCCTTACCATAATATAAATACATATAGTACTACCATCATAAGAAAAAAACAGTTTACCCATTGATGTTCCAGATACCGGGTTGATAGTATATCGTCAAAATTTAGGATAAATATATGACATTTAGGCGATTATACATATAAAAATAGTTTGATTATTTTAAAACGATACAAGTAGCGACATCTATCACGTCAATGGGCTAACATATAATGGTATTACTATGTGAATTTATATTATGCCCTTACTAAATCCATTTTTGAAACGATTGCACAGCTGTGATGTTGATTTTACAGCTGTTGATGCACATCAGCCGATTGCACAGCTGTTGATGTTGAAAATGATTGTATGTGTGGTACAGGATACAGGTTGGGGTCAGTCTCGGCATTCAATTGCAACAGAGATGCCACTCGAATTTTTGTCGTGCGGCTCTGAGACCAGCAAGATTGAGACCACGAGGATGCGAAAACGGCAATATTTCAGTTGTTTGGATACATAGAAGGACGTTGTGTTGTAAGGAATGTTCCGATAATTACATAAACTTTGAGATTCGTCTCTACGTCGTTGAGTTCTTTTTCCTCTGGTCTACCATCAAGCCGAATTTCAATAAAAAATCTGCTCCCAGAATAAGACGATTGGCATCGACAACGGTGAAGATGTGTAAAATCTTTTTTAAGTCTCAAACCTAATTCCAAAAATTTCATCAAGGAGTTTCCGAAGAAGGGAGTATGACCAAGGTATCGGCTGCACTATCGATGAGAAATCTTAAATTTGTTGCTAGGTCTCGGATAAATAAGCGGCGTGATGACCCAACACATTTGTCGACCACTTTAACAACTGGGTTGGCTAGTTTGTTTGCTGTGTTTTTGGATCCCCTAACGAGGAATAAGAACAACTAGTGGAGCATGTGGTTGCTCGATGCTTCCAACAAATCTCGTTGATATAACGAAATCAACTAAGGCTTAATTGACGGTTATTTCTGAAACTTTTCGAACGAGGCCTTGAACTTCCTACTATTTTGACCAGACATTGAAGAACGTATTTCTGAGACTTCTCATTTCAAATCGTTGAATTCTTAATATATAATTTTGACCATCTCCCGCAATTCATATATTAGAATTTTAGAAACAGATTGGACTTGACGCAAAAACAGGTTTGCAGCTCCATGGCGGAGACCACAGATGGGTTTAAAAATTTCTAAATCTGGTCAGCCAGAATAACTGTTGCATGTGGTAATGCAAGAAGCCATATAAACTAAAATCTTAAAATATTGATGTATACTCATTTTATAGCGTATCACCCACGATCAATAAATTTCTCCACCACACCTTGGAAATTCAGGTGATGTCAATAATTACGAATTATCAACTGAATTCATTAATTTACAAGATAAAATTTTGGGCCTTCAAATATGAAATTTTCCGATCCTGAAATTTTTAAATTTTAAGCCATCGATTTGTTTTTGGATGCAGAAACCTACCAAGAATTGCTATCAGTGGATCAAATTAGGCTAGATCATGATATGCCTTTATACTCCAAAACACCGTGTTAGGAAAGGTTTATTTGGGGGCGATATCGATAAATTTTGGACCATCGAAAATCTGCCGCGCTCCATCAAATCACTCTCACGTGAGATTCTTCTATGGAACCACTTAGAAAATTTAAGCTAAAACCCGTGACATATAATACGTCATCCATTACGCGCTGCTTGATATCTACATATTCTTTTCGAGAACAGAATAATTTTATTTCAGATTGCTGTATTGGTTCTGGTGGTCATATTTGGAAAACTGCTTATTCAAATATTATGGAACCTACATCTGGATTGGGATCAAACACTTTCCCAACATTTGCACACACATTGGCAAATATATCAAAAAACCTTATCGTCTTTAATCAAATGCCGATGCCTTCGAGCGTGTATATGGTGATGTGATATATTTTCAAATAAGACGGCAGTGCTTCTGCTACAACTAACAGAGAAAGTTCACGATAAATTGAATGTTACTGGGACCAAATGTTGAGTCCCAGTGAGTTGCAGTGCAAGAAGTTTCAAAAAATTGAAATTAAATAAAGTAAAAAAATGAATGCTGGCTACATGTTTCAACCAAACAAAATCCAGCCTACTTGAAATCTCGAGGATTAATGTCACATTCAACAACTCAAAGAAGATATACTAGATCGAACCTCGTTCAACTTCAAACGCCTTCATAAAGCAGGTTAGATACTCGTCATAGCATATACGGTTAACAATTGGGTTAGAAATACTCATTTATAATGCGTGTGTAGTTTTTCCTAACTTTTACTAAAACTACAAAAACAACATTATATATTCACTAGTATTAGTAAGAATTAGTAAAAAAGAACAACATTTAGGCGAAACTTAATTTTAAATTAAATCAAAAATTAAATCAAAAAATAAAAGTAGAACTATAGTTAATAATTACTTCATTATTGCACAAAAAATTAATCATAAAAAAATTAAAAATACAAATGTAAGAACATTTGCTTCGATGTATTAATAATAAACTTGTCTCCGTACTAAACATTTAAATTAAATTTGAATTTTAAACTAGCTCAATGAATTGGCCTAAGATACATTCCCAGGCTTTACTAAATACTTCGTAGGTGTTTAGCACCATATTCACTAATATTGCTAGATTGATGATAGTTCATGAAACATCTTGGCCAGGTTTCATCAACTTCTAATGGGGACCTCGTAGTGTACCATGATATTGAAAATCAAAAAATTTTATATGGGGCGAATATGTACTTCTAGCTAGGCTTTACTAACTACCTCGTAGGTGTTTAGCACCATATTCATGACATTGAAAATCAAAAATTCTATATGGACCGAATATATACTACTATGGGCTTTACTAACTACCTCGTAGGTGTTTAGCACCATATTCACTTATAAAAACGTGGAGACTATGTATCCTAATGTTATACATTGCTTTATAGTGGATATGATCTCGGTAATCGTTGTGTTGGTTTCTTTTGGTTTCCAGGTGACATAGGCTGTTTATAATTTCAAAGCTGTTGATAATCGTTTGTATAAGCTACGTTTACGCATGCGGTTAGCTAACATGTCAATCATTTGTGGTCATGCACCCATTGATGTAAGCCACCCAAAGATAAAAACTGATTTTACAATAATTTGGATAATGTGATGGGATCCAAAATTATTTTAAAATTGTAAAATTGTGATTGGTGTCTTAAATGTTAGAGTTTACCGAGCAAACGGTGCAGTAGTTGGTTCAGGAGGTACCGGGCTCGAATCCTAACAGGGGAGGGTTGCAAAAGAGGTTTTTCATCATCTGATTTCAATCGGTGATGACGATGAATACAACTATGACCCCCTGTTGAAGTGCAGAATCCATGGGCGGAACCATCGTCCATGCTAGTGTAGGCTGGCTGGAGCAATGAAATGTGCAGATGGTATTCAAAGCGAACCTGTAGTCGTGCGTCTTCGATTTGGCTGGAGACCGTGTAAGGTAGGACATCAAAAACTAACCGCGAAAAAGGTGGGTGTGCTTCAGCCCCATAACAGATGGCATAGATATGCACAAAGAAATAAAAATGCTAGAGCTGGCAAAACTCAGGACTTATGTGGAAAAATAGGTCTTCACGCTTATCATTAACTAGCGACATAAATAGGGAATGACTGGTGTACTTTGCGATCGCGCATGACTTTATTGTGGCTATCACATTCTTATCTCATAAAAATATATATTTCGAAATATGGACATACCCTCGTAATAGTCCCGAAGTCAAGCAGGCGACTCTAGGCATGGTAAAAATTAAACCAACAACAATGATTGGTTTGATGAGGAGTGTCGTCTTGCTGTCGAGTTACAGTCATTGAACCTATAAAGAAGCAAGAGTACGTTTTATATTCGCACAGGAGAACAAAGCGGTCGTTGCTAAAAGAACCGTCACGCGAACTTGTTGACGGAAAAAGCGTGAATGCTGGAAGGCCAAGGTCTTAAGAGTACAACAACTCACCTATGAGTACAGTTCTCATAACTTTTTTATAGAAGCCACTGATCTGCACCATACCATCAGACCTAGGTCCATTGCCATTTGGGACTAGGATGGAAATATCCGTGTTATTATCAATGCAGTGATCGACACTGAAAAGGACATTTCTCTGATTTACTCAATGTTCAACACGTGTCAAATGCTGTATTTTAAAGTTGTCAAATTCAGACTGCGGAGATGTGCATAGATGACCCATCATACGAGGGGTTTACACTGGCCATGTAAAAAAAAGAAAAGTTGCACTGTGGTTGATTGTATTAATTCCGAGCTCTTAATATTCGATTTGTATGGCAAAGCGAAGTTAAATGTCTGATGAATGGAAAGTGGCTGCGTTGTGAAGTTACATAAAAATAGGAGCCCACTCAAAATGTGAAAACTATTGCAACGTAGCTCTCCTTTGCACAGCAAATTACTGTCTTACATACAAATTACTGTCTTACATATAGTATTAGAAAGAATCACTCCTCTGGAGGAATAAATTATAGGTGACTACCAAGGAGGATTTTGTCCTAATCGATCAGTCACTAATCAATTTTTTCACTAAGGATGATTCTTTCTTAATATTACGAAACATCTCGTGACGTACACCTGGTGTTCTCAGATTTCTACCAGATTTATGATTCAATTCATCGGGATAGCTTATGTTTTGCTTTGCAATTTCTGGGAATACCTGACAAATATGTGCGTTTATGTAAATGACAGCAACGCAATTACAATGTTGTGTCAAAGTTGTAAACAAGCTATCAGGATTTTTTACAATTAGCTCTGGGGTACGGCAAGAAAACGTTGTCCCGATGTTTTAAATGTCATGTTAGAATTTATCTTTCGTAAAAGTGGAACTTCTTGTATTGTAGGTCGAACCACTGTCAGTGTAATTGGGCTGAATGGCAACGGTGTCAAAGAACTACTGGAAAATCAACGAGTTCAAAACAAAATTCATGATCACTGGTTTTAGAAACCAAGACGCAATGAAGTACAAAACTTCAAAACCGTGTACTGAAAAAGTTGAATATTTTCTGTAAAATAAAATTATATTTATGATCAGAAAATTGTTCCTCTACATTAAAATATATTTATCATCAAATAGCTATGGACCAAAATTTCCAAATTGGAGATATATAAAAAAATTGCTATCTGAATTTAAATTAAAATAGGAAACGATTTTAAGCGAATCATTTATATTGAAAGAACAAATAATATTTTGTTCTTGTTAAATTATGTTTTTTTTTTTTTTTTTGGTTTCTGAACTCTGCAATCTGTTCTGGGGCCGAAGCTCTCCCAACTCTTTCGCAGTTAATTTTTAACGTCCTACCTTACGCCGTCACCAGCCAAATTGAGGACGCACGAATACAGGTTCGATTTTTTTTAAATCCATCTGCACATTGCATTGCTCCAGCCAGCCTGCACTGACATGGACGATGGTTCGGCCCATGGATTCTGCACTCCAACAGGACGTCATAGTTGTGTTCATATTAGTAATTATGTTACTACATACATAGTTAGTAAAGACTAGGTGTGCATATTCGGCCTAGGTTTGATATTCAAAGTCATGGTACACTACGAGGTCCCCATTAGAAGTTGATGAAACCTGGCCAAGATGTTTCATGAACTATCATCAATCTAGCAATATTAGTGAATATGGTGCTAAACACTTACAAGGTAGTTAGTAAAGCCTAGCTAGAAGTACATATTCGCCCCATATAAAATTTTTTGATTTTCAATGTTATGGTACACTATGAGGTCCTTATTAGAAGTTGATGAAACCTGGCCAAGATGTTTCATTAACTATCACCAATCTAGCAATATTAGTGAATATGGTGCTAAACACTTACAAGGTAGTTAGTAAAGCCTAGCTAGAAGTACATATTCGCCCCATATAAAATTATTTGATTTTCAATATCATGGTACACTACGAGGTCCCCATTAGAAGTTGATGAAACCTGGCCAAGATGTTTCATGAACTATCATCAATCTAGCAATATTAGTGAATATGGTGCTAAACACCTACGAAGTATTTAGTAAAGCCTGGGAATGTATCTTAGGCCAATTCATTGAGCTAGTTTAAAATTCAAATTTAATTTAAATGTTTAGTACGGAGACAAGTTTATTATTAATACATCGAAGCAAATGTTCTTACATTTGTATTTTTAATTTTTTTATGATTAATTTTTTGTGCAATAATGAAGTAATTATTAACTATAGTTCTACTTTTATTTTTTGTAAAATTTTTGATTTAATTTAAAATTAAATTTCGCCTAAATGTTGTTCTTTTTTACTAATTCTTACTAATACTAGTGCATATATAATGTTGTTTTTGTAGTTTTAGTAAAAGTTAGGAAAAACTTCGCACGCATCATTTATACACAATTATTTATTCTTAAAGAGCATCGACGACGTAGATTGGCCCAGGCCATTTTTTTGAGAGAAAAACTGAGTTGAGAGAAAAACTGAGAAACAAAAGAGTGAGAGAGAGAGAAAGAGTGAGAGAGAGAGAGTGAAACAGAAAGAGCGAGAAAGAGAAAATATATGAAAACAGTGGTCATTCAGTTGTTTTGTTATCAAATAAAATTCAGGAAGTTGAATCCTAACTCAAAGTGACTTTGTGTTTGTAAGTATCACGAAACCAGACCGTATTACTGATTTTAGCTTCCCTATTCGATTTTACAACATATCACCCAACCTGATGAAACTTCAATGGAAAAAGTTTTAATAGATTAAGCAAAAATATAATTGGTCCATTATTTTTCTTGACTTTGACTAACACAACATTTATGTTTGTGAATGCTAAACGTCTCCTCATTAATCTTAAACAAATTTACATACTCGTACTAAATCATCATACCCTCTTTACATATAGCGTCCCTATTGTTTATCATCACCATTCCAATTTTTATGAGGGTAACAAACCTTTTCTGCTATTCCAAATTAACAAAAAAAACACAGTTAAAAAAGTTTTTGTTACCGGAAGGGTGTTAAAAGCATCAGTAGATAAATATTTTAAACTGTTAAAAATTATTTCTTTATTTTAGAATTTAATTTTAGTTTTATTAATCAGAATTTGTTATCATAACGATAACTACAGGGTTGAAAAAACTTGGAAAGATAAATTATTACAGAACTTTGTCGATGACAGGTCGAGAGAAAACTTATTTTTTATGTTATGATTTCTAAAATTTGGTAATTTGAATATAAATAGACCGTTTCTTGTTAAAATATGCGTACGATGTCCTTTAAGTTTGCAAAACTAAATACTAGGTAGTTTTCAGCGAAAAGGTCTTTAATTTAATTTTAATCAAAGCAGTTTAATTGTATAATTTTGAGGCTATTTCCTAATTAATATACTTCCTACATAGATGGAGCTAGTGGTCAAGGGAAAATGTTTTTAGTGAAACTTGAGTGAAAATCTGGTAGTTTAACTAAAAAGCCTAGATTTATTTGGGTAAATCATGGCATAAGCTTTACATTATTTAGATCTTTATACACTTTAGACAGGTGCAATAAGTAAACGAAAATTCATTAGGTAAAAATATGAAGTATTTTGCTAAAAGTTAAATAGGGCTCTTAAGTGAAAATACCTTCAGCTTCATTTCGATGGAAGCAATTAAATGATAGCTCCTAGTAACTATGTTTCCTAGAACTTATAATTAAAAGCAGTCCATGTTACTTTTTAACATAATATATGGTAGCAGTGCGCGTTATCTGAAAGACAAAATAAAAAATTGGAAGTTCGTTTCGGTATCTGAGCTTAATTACGCCTAAGCACTCATCTGCTTTTAAAGCTAGGTTCTTTTTCATCAATGGAGTTCAAAGTTAGAACAGTATTAGTTCTGATATTGAAAGAATTGTCCATCGATCCCAATTTAAAACCAAATGTTTTGAGTTTTTTAGTTTCCTTTAGTTTGTAAGGCTGTTCCCTCTTAACATTGTTATTATTACTATCATTGTTATTATTATTATTATTAAAAAAGGACTCGGTGCATCACTAATTTGAACCAAAATATCCAGCCCACAGCAGGTACCAAAGTTAGACTGAAAAAGTGACGTGACAGAGTAAGGCCGGAAGCACTTCTTATTAGACAAACAGTTCGCCAATCGTACGCCGATGTGATTAAAGACATCCGAAGAAATCAGAAGTTGAGGAGGCACTTTGGCGGGATACTCCGGATGTTGAGTACACTAGCATCAATCTCTTTTCTAGCTCAAGGGAACAACAAATAGTGATTATTTAGATGGTTCCGATTCCGTGGTCCGTTTCAGATGCTTTAGAAATGGCTATATAGTTTAAAATTGCAATGGTTCAGGCAGAAGTGAACTGTGCTACAAATGTCTGGGTGATGATCATAAGGTAAAGATGTATACTGCCCAGGAATACTATGTGATCTGTTCGTAAAATGGTATCGACTAAATATATCTAGCTCACATTACTGGTTCCGGAAAGTGCAAGGTCTACCAATGAACGCCGATGATAAGCATTCTGTAAGGAAATATGGATCGGAGCAGAACTGCTGATTATTTATTACATCAACTTGCAGTTGAGAAAGAAACAGATCTGCTATTACTGAGCGAGCAGTATAGAAATAAGGAGTCCCCACAATGGTAAGCTGACGAATTGGGAACAGCCGCTATCTGGGTCTCTAATCGAAAATATACGTTCAAAGCCATGGAGCAGGTCGAGGTTACATATGGAACAAATGTAAAGAAGTAACCTTTTTTAGCTGCTACTTTACTGCAAACGAGGCAATGGCGCTTTTTCAAACTCGAGGTTTTGGAGGATGAAATTTTAAATATGACCGGATATATAGTGATTGCCGAAGACTTCAATGCCTGGGCTATCGAGTGGGGAATGCCTCATCTAGATACCAGAGGCAGACTAATTTTAGAGAAGGCCGGAAGAACATGACTATTGGTCTTAAATGTTGGTCAGACAACAACTTTTTGCTGCCCAGGCTGCACAGAAACTATTTCAGAAATCAGCCTTGCATCGGAAATATCATACCGTACATCCAGGACAGGACAGTCATAAAAGACTTCTAAGGTAGCGACCATCAGTATATTACCTATGTTGGTAACAGACGGCAGGCTGATAAGTGGCAAAAAACGGACAGGTGGAACTTGGAAAAAATAGACCTTCAGCGATTCACGACTGAAAGGTGGAAATATGGCAGAATTACGAGAAAGATAGCCGGCTGAGGCACTGGTAACTTTGACCATTAAATTAATAGCGATGGCCTGCGACGTGTCCATGCCATGTAAAAAAACCAGACATAGCAAGCCCCGTGTACTTGTGGTCAACTGAAATTGCAGACCTACGTAGGAGATGTCTCACACTACGACGGAAAGCACAACGTGCAATAAACAGAGCAGAGGCCAGTCTTATGTGAGCAGCGTATAAGATTGGAAAAAAGCAACTTCGACGAGCCATTAACCAAAGCAAAGCTCATTGCTGGAGGAAACTAGTCAAAGACATCGATAGAGACCCATGAGGACTTGGGTACAAGATAGTAACGCAGATGCTTGGAGCCCAAAAGCCAGCAAGCGTTATAGATTCCACCACCATGGAAATTGTAGTGTAAATTATCTTCCCTATCCATCCAAAGAGGTCCGAACCAGCTTTCGTTGGAGACATAAAAGTTCCACTATTTACATAACAGGAACTCGATAGTGCGATCCTGTCGATGAAAAACAAAAAGGCTGCTGGCTCAGATGGAATACCGAGTGAGACGCTTCTGAAATGTACAATATGTGCCTGTCAGAGGGAATGTTAGGTTCCCGATGGAAGATGGCAAAATTAGTACTAATTCGCAAACATAAACGGAACTCAGAGCTCATTTTATTGACCTTTCTGCATGCTTGACACAGCGGGCAAAGTCTGAAAAATCTAATTAAATCGAGACTTACTACTGCAATTAAAGCCATTGGTAGTTTTTCACTAAAACAGTATGGATTTAGAATGGGATTATCAACTATAGATGCCATACTACTACTTATTTAGCAAAGGGTCAAGTTGACAGAGAAAAAACTAGCTTGAGGAAAAGATGTCACACAATGGAACGATGGCAGGCATCTTGAAAGCGCGAAACAAAAGGCAGATGGACAACGATACATATAAAGCGCGTGAATCCGTGAATTGAGAGGAAGCATGGCAAGATTGATTTTTATCTAACGCAGTTTTTGAGTGGCCACGGGTATTTTAAAAAACACCTACACAGAATGGGGAAAGTGGCATCAGAGGGATGTGTTTCCTACCCAGGTGCTACCGACGATGTGGAGCACACCTTTTTTGCGTGTAATAATTGGACCGAGCAAAGAAGATCGTAGGAGAGCAACATGGGAAGGTGGGCCATTCTTTTATTAAGAAAATACTTGGAGCCATGTAAAACTTTTCGTAGAAAATCTGCTCAAAGCCAACAAATCAGATTTAGACAGGAGATTGTAATCAAGGGGATGGTTCAGTGAGAGAATAATATGAAAGGGTCTAGTCCAAGGTAATGTGACAAACAGTTTTAGACTAGACTAGAAGAAAGGAAGGTGTGTTTAGTCGGTAGGCTGGCAACGGGAGTTCGACACTTTGTGCTTAAATGCATTTCCACCTACCCCAACAAAAAAAATCTTTTCGATAAAAATTAAATTTTAGAACCTTCGGCATTTAACAATTTAGGAACAAGTATGTTTTCTTCGTTGAAAGACCCCATTCCTTTAGGTGAAAACAAAATTGTAGTATATAAAATTAACTGTAAATGTAATGAGATGTATATTGGCCAAACGCAACAACCTTTATCGAAAAGACTTTACCAACATAAACGAGACGCTTAAAAATTTAAAAATATTAATTCAGACATTGCCAGTGCCTTATCCACATATTTACACAGTTTTAAACACGAAATTTTTATGGATAATATTAAAATCCTGATTAGAAAGCCAAAACTCTCAGTAAAATTAGTATTAGAAATGATTGATAGAATCTGTCTGTGCATATTTACAAAATACTTACAACCATTTGCTTCAAAATACATAAGTGACAGTTTATAGTTTTTACATATTTTTAATTTTTTTTTTTTGGTACTACCCCATCTTTTGACGGGAATTTTAATATTTATTTTTTACTTGTAATTTTTCATTTTGTTGTGTTGTTTTACCTGTATTATGTTCTATGATCACAATTTCAATGACTTTTAGCATAGATGTGATTAACATCCGAAACGTTAAAATAATTAATTTATATTATTAATAAAAAATTATAAAAAATAAATAGGCTCATAACCAATAATTTTATTTTTAATAAATAAATTAGCCTAAAAAACTTTTATATATATATATATATATATATATATATATATATATATATATATATATATATATATATATATATATATATATATATATAATGTATATATTGTTATTTATTTTAAATTATATATCATTATAAATAATTTTAGTATACGAAAATTTGTAAGAGCGACACATAATATATGGGTTAAAAAAAGGATTATCTTTAATCTTTAGTAACACAATACTGACAATACTCATGTCCTCGTTCTGTGCAAAAAATATGAAATCATTATATTTTGAAGATATACATTCAACTATATATCAACTTGTTCACTTCTGCATAATGTAATGGTCGAATGATAAGTACCTGTTACCGACCAGAGATGGTGTCACTAGCACAAAAAATTCCCGTCTTTCAAATTTTGCACTTAAAATTGAAACTGACAAGAATATATGTGCATAATACATGAAGAGCAAGGTCATTTTATTGTCAATTTCATTTTTCGTTATTTTGGCTATCTCCATTTTGATAAGTAAAACATTTTTTACACCGTCGTACTTGTCTTCGGTGATGCATGGACTTTGATTATGGGTAACAAAAATAGTTTCATCCTCTTCTGCATACAAATAACCACTACAGTAAAGAGTACTTCCTGTTAGTGGCGTTATTGGCACATTTTATCTACCAACTCATCTCTTATAACTCTAAGTTAATGATCTTTCACTTGATCAGATAAATTTTAAAACTTTTAGATGTGCTTCTCCCTAGACATTCAACTTACCAGAAGGAGACAGAACCAATAAGTTTGGGGGTAAAATACAAAAAGGACGTTGCATTATTTAATGGCAGTACAGAATTCACGAAGAAGATCATTTTTCCAAACCAAAACAAGGCGGTTAAAGCTAAGCATTGTGTATAGTTGGTTAATTAAATTGGACCTAAACCATCATCTTTCGAGATAAGAGGTTTCAGACACCTCATTATCATTACGGCACAATTCAATTCTATCTTTAAGGTATATCAGTAATGACAAAATTGATCCGATTTCTCGGTAGCCAATATTCAAACTACTGTTAGCACAAGGCAATCACAATTTTATTGAATTGCCCTGCATTCTGTTTTCTGTATTTTGGCATCTCTTTTCAGCAACTCCAGTGTGCTAAACTGTAATCTAAAAACATACAACTGTAATCTGCAAAAAATCAAAAACAAAATCTATCAATGGACTAATTTCTTTCCAAACCGTGGACTGTAATAAATTAAATTAATTTTCACCTGAAAATTATAAATAATTAATCCATATTATCATAATAAAATAATAATATAATTTTTACAATGCTGTAAATTGCTTGCTGTGATAAATTGGACTAGTTTCTGCCTGAAATTTATTACAATATTAGCAATATAAAATTATAATTAAATGAGATTTTTAAAAAATTTATTAAAAATTACAAATCAATTGAATTAACCGTTTTATGAAAAATACGTCAATGTAGTCGCCAAAAATCTAATATATATGCACTTTATTTGACACAAAACTTTAAAATGAATATAAACTTAATTTTAAAAAAGTTGATTCAAAATTACAAATCAATAGAATTAACCGTTTTATGTTAAATACGTCATGCAATCGCCAAAAATCTAATTTATATACACTTTATTTGACACAAAACTTTAAAACTAATCCAAATTAGATTTTAAAAAAATTTATTGAAAATTACAAATCAATTGTATTAACCGTTTTATGTCAAATAGGTCATGCAATCGCCAAAAATCTAATTTATATACATTTTATTTGACACAAAACTTTAAAATGAATATAAACTTAATTTTAAAAAAGTTGATTCAAAATTACAAATCAATAGAATTAACCGTTTTATGTCAAATACGTCATGCAATCGCCAAAAATCTAATTTATATACACTTTATTTGACACAAAACTTTAAAACTAATCCAAATTAGATTTTAAAAAAATTTATTGAAAATTACAAATCAATTGTATTAACCGTTTTATGTCAAATACGTCATGCAATCGCCAAAAATCTAATTTATATACACTTTATTTGACACAAAACTTTAAAACTAATCCAAATTAGATTTTAAAAAAATTTATTAAAAATTACAAATCAATTGAATTAACCGTTTTATGAAAAATACGTCAATGTAGTCGCCAAAAATCTAATATATATGCACTTTATTTGACACAAAACTTTAAAATGAATATAAACTTAATTTTAAAAAAGTTGATTCAAAATTACAAATCAATAGAATTAACCGTTTTATGTTAAATACGTCATGCAATCGCCAAAAATCTAATTTATATACACTTTATTTGACACAAAACTTTAAAACTAATCCAAATTAGATTTTAAAAAAATTTATTGAAAATTACAAATCAATTGTATTAACCGTTTTATGTCAAATAGGTCATGCAATCGCCAAAAATCTAATTTATATACATTTTATTTGACACAAAACTTTAAAATGAATATAAACTTAATTTTAAAAAAGTTGATTCAAAATTACAAATCAATAGAATTAACCGTTTTATGTCAAATACGTCATGCAATCGCCAAAAATCTAATTTATATACACTTTATTTGACACAAAACTTTAAAACTAATCCAAATTAGATTTTAAAAAAATTTATTGAAAATTACAAATCAATTGTATTAACCGTTTTATGTCAAATACGTCATGCAATCGCCAAAAATCTAATTTATATACACTTTATTTGACACAAAACTTTAAAACTAATCCAAATTAGATTTTAAAAAAATTTATTGAAAATTACAAATCAATTGTATTAACCGTTTTATGTCAAATAGGTCATGCAATCGCCAAAAATCTAATTTATATACATTTTATTTGACACAAAACTTTAAAATGAATATAAACTTAATTTTAAAAAAGTTGATTCAAAATTACAAATCAATAGAATTAACCGTTTTATGTCAAATACGTCATGCAATCGCCAAAAATCTAATTTATATACACTTTATTTGACACAAAACTTTAAAACTAATCCAAATTAGATTTTAAAAAAATTTATTGAAAATTACAAATCAATTGTATTAACCGTTTTATGTCAAATACGTCATGCAATCGCCAAAAATCTAATTTATATACACTTTATTTGACACAAAACTTTAAAATGAATTCAAAATAGATTTTAAAAAAATTTATTAAAAATAACAAATCAATTGTATTAACCGTTTTATGTCAAATACGTCATGCAATCGCCAAAAATCTAATTTATATACACTTTATTTGACACAAAACTTTAAAATGAATTCAAAATAGATTTTAAAAAATTTTATTAAAAATTACAAATTAATTGAATTAACCGTTTTATGACCAATACGTGGGGTACTAAGTCAAAGAACTGTATTAAAATTTTAAAAAATTGGTATAAAAAATCTAAGATTAAACCGAAATTTTTTATATAAAAGCCAAGTATTTGTCAAACGAGCCTCGTACACATATATATGTTGTGTGGTAGAGGTATAGGTATATAGCTTTAGTTCTAAATATGTAATATAAATAATAATAATAATGATAATAAGAATACAAACAATGATAACAATAAAAATAATCTTATTGAAGTGATGCTGTTACATACATTTCTTAAATTTGTATGGATATACTCATATTGGCGTTAACGTGGATATCTCGGATAAGTTTTACCAATCCAGTAGATACCTGTACGATTGGAAACGGAATCGGATCGACAAAAATGTCTGTATGATGTGTCTAACTAATTTATGGTGTTAAATAGGTGTATCGATGAAATAATAGAAATAATAATAGTAATCAGTGCAATAATAATAACAATAAAATTGAGGAAAATGGGAAAATAAAATTTAATTGAATGATTTTCATTGAAATTTTATTAAAACCCACCTTTAATATTTTTTGTAATTTTTTGTATATACCGATAACGTGTACATACCTATATACTGTATACATACATACATTCGTATATAGAGAAGAATTTTTTTGGGAAAATTAAATTTTCATCAATTTGAAAACTTTCATACGGAAAATTCGATATAAAAGCTTATGGTAAATGATTTTAGTTGTTATCTAATTTTTCAGGAATTTATTAAGGCATATAACCAATTATTGTGATCTTATAAGTCAATTTATAACGCCAACAGTGCAAGATACTGAAAGATACTGTCAAGATTGGCAAAATAGATTCTATCCAATAATTTGCATTTTTTCAACACAGGCACGTTCCCATAGTTATCGCATATTAATCGAGTACTTTATTATTTTGTTATGTTTTAGGTGTTCCTGGTCAACCACCAGGTTTCACGAAGTTTTTTTACTTACTGATAAGGTTATTAGTTGCCAAAAAATGTCAACCACTTCGCACGTAGCATGGTTTTGATACCACAGAGAGTTTGCTGGGTGTTCTCCATCCTGATGACATCCTAACAAGGACCGTTTTGTTCTTCCGTGCTATATTGTAAAGCTTGTTTATGGTTCTAAATATATCTATACGATATATTCTGTTGTTTGAAAACTTATTTTTGGACTTTTGAAAACACAAGAACCTTTATAGCAGCAACAGCAAAATGTCGAATGGCCACATATGACGGGTAATTTTCCATTTTCTGTACGAAATTTTCTTATAATTTCACCATATTTAAAATAATTGTTAGCAGTTTATACGTGGGTTTTTTTATCGTATTTATCTCCCCATTTTCAATAACCGAATTTTCTACACAGAAAATAAAGTTGTGGCAAAAAAAAATTAACTCAATTTGAAACACTTTACTTAGTAAGCTAATACCACACTGTGCGTTTTAGCACGTGTTATGAATTGTTTCACTTTAGATAGTCCTTAGCTATATATCACGAGGTCGAGGTTTCATAATTATTTGACAAATGTTTTGTTCACTTACACTTAAAGCTGTTCTTATTACTAAATGCAGTTTGTCACTCGGTCTACTTCAACCGGTGAACAGTATAAAGTAAAATTGATGAGTATCCTCTTGTGGGGCTTTTTAGGACTCCAATTAAAAAAAACTTAATTTTGGGGCTACACAATTGTTTTTCCTTGATCCCGATGAAGCTTGTGCATTTTGCAACAATTAGTAACCACTTGAAATTCATTTGAGTTATCACTATTTGCCATAATTTTATACACAACTTATTAAACAAAATGAAAAATTTTGAAAAAAACAATTCAATTTATATAAATACGATTGAAAATTTGAAATATTAATAATTTTTTTAAAAACACATCTATATTGTTCAGTGGTTAACTAAACAATGACACACACACACAAAAATTTCTTGGTCCAAACTTGATATTTCAACTTCGTTTGAACACATTGTTTTAGTGAATTATTTTAGAAATTAAACAAATTTTTGTTCTTGCATTCTCAATAAACAATTCATACGGAAATCCTTGTGGAAATCAGTACGAAATGAAAACACGGAACGTGGATTCCATGCCTATTTTTATATGGAAAACTGTATGATTTGCCCAAGTGAATGGACAATATTTTGCAGTTGTGTAAACGAAATTTAGAAATGGAATTGCAATTATGCAATTATTGTACCATTTTCTGTGAAAAAACTCGAATACTTTCTGTTGGAAAGTTCTACTTACTTCTGTGGTATAATAATTTAGCTCATTTCTGTGAGGAAATTTGTCGACCTAGATTAAAGATAATCATATAACTTTCCATATGGAAACCATACACACCTAATAAACAATTCGTACCGAAATCCGGAATAGTTTTTAAAAATTGAAAAACTAAATTAATTAAATTTTAATATGTTCAGCTTGGGTTCTTTTTTTTCCCGATCTTTTGTCAGCTGAAACCACTTTTTAATAAAACTGACCACTTCATCACGTGATGTGCTCTATAATTTATTTTGTGTTGAATCTATAAATAAAAAAAAAATAAAAATATTATCACATAATTATTATCACCAAAATAGTATCACATACTTATATATTTGTATGTATTAATCAAAAGTTAATTATGTTAGTTACCTATATATGTATGATTCACGATATTGACTATATTGTAATACATATTACGTGGCCTCCGTACGATTTATATTTTGTTTTTCAATGCGAAAAAAGCACAAAAATTACGACTCAGAATAAAATGTTTTTTTCCATGCGAAAATCGTACAGAAAATTCCGACTCAGAATAAAATGTTTTTTTTCATGCGAAAGTCGTACAGAAAATTTCGACTCGGAATAAAATGTTTATTGGGTTGAATAATTTTTAAATAGCGTCGGGAATTTATATTAAATAATCAATTGTTCACGATTACCGATTATAATCGATTCTCTCGATCGATTTGTATTACGCGATTTGACGTTTTAAACAATTCGATTTGACAGTCTGGTTTTGTTATTTGCTGCGTCAAAACTTCTACAATAAAAGCCAAACTCATCGCGAAGCACACGATGATATATACAATAAAACATATACAATTCTTTAATTGATTTTATAGTAGTACGACTGTACGAATCAAAAACCATATAAAAAAATTTTATATTTTGGTTTCTATAATTTTTCTTCATAGTTGTTATACCTCACAAATAAAGAGTGCGCCATCTATTGGTTTGTTTTTAAATCATAGGCTATGGCAACACTTTTAGTATGCTTCAAATTTTGACAGCTCCTCAGTGTAATGTTTCGTGGCATGAAACAATCATGTTTTCGCTTGAAGAGCGTTTCGAAATATTGAAAACTTTTTTCAAAGGGGTCGTTCGAATACGGTGGTTGCGTTGTAATTATGACAGTAGTAATAATTTTTTTTCTTCCTTACTTTTAATAAGTTCGTTTGCTGTCCGAATTCTGAAAACATTTTGATGTTGTAATTTTGACATTTTAACAAAAAAAATTGTGTGTGGTAGTGAATTTTATCAGTGTAGAACAAAATTCATTGAACTAAACTCGACGCCGATCACAGCACCGTACTATTAGTCGCACCAGCCTGAGGAGAATACTTCACAAAGACTTCGAATTATTTGCCTACAAGGTCCAAATAACTCAGACGGTCAATTGGATATTCACTTCGATACTAGTTCTCTGCGTGGGCCATAACCAGCTTAATAATGACGTCGATTTTGGTCATAAAACCATACTTTTAGACTAAGCGCATTTCCATCTCGGAGGACTAGCCTCAACTCAGGTTTACCAAGTACGAAGAGTGCTTTAAGTTGATTTGACGAAGGTGAAATAAATCTCTTCGCCTGTCGTAGTCCTGGAATTCTGCACCAAAAAGAAGACCTTTCAATGTCCTCCCAGCGTTTCGTCGTTGTTCTAAGGTGTTCCTTAGTGACATCGCAGAAGGGTTCTGGCCCAATAAATGGAGAACCAGAACTCACCCGGGCAAGGCCATCTACAGCCTGTTTCCCTCGATTCCCGTATGTCCTGGCACTCACACATGTGTTACCTTATTTGTGGTCGCCATTTTTTTAACTGCATTAAGACACCAGTTTTTATTCAATAGTGTGGGACTTAAAAGCCTTTAAGGCCACTTGACTGTCCAGAACAATAAATAAATAAGTGCTATTTTGTGCCACAAAGTTCTATGGCGTTCATTTCTGCTTGGAAAACAGTAGCATTGGATACCAAGGACTTGGAAAGAGCATTTGCACTCGAATACTCCTGCTCCATCTAATGTGTTGGAACCGTTTGTGTACCTTACCATGGACCCTCTTTCAAAGGATGGCCCCCTTTGTTCTCCAACTGTCTCTATCCGGTAACAAAACACCGAAGGGCTTATTGAAATTCAAATTCGCTGGCATACTGTCAAAAGGCATTCTATGGAATGGTTTACCTGAAACTCCCAAATGATTTCTAAGTGCCCAATCATACTACCTGGTTGAAAACCTTCTTCTGCTTGCAATCTCAAGGCCGCAATTGCAGCTTCCTTTGGGGCATGCAGGTGCAATAGAGCCAGCCCTAGGAGCATCTCTATTGCAGCATTCGGTCATGATCTCATTGTTCCCTTAATACCGAGGCAAGCCAAACGTTGAACCTTACTTAATAATATTTTTGTTGCTTTCTCCTCAGTTTTTGAGGCCCAGAGTGCCTTAGTGGCTCTACTTTGAACCTTGAGTATGTGTTGTTTTAGTTTTTGTTCCAGACCTAGGGACATCCTTTTACAGCCTTGATAGTTACTGATTCACTACCTAATTGAGCTGTAATAATTCTATTTTTTAGCATCGAATCAATCCACTTAAAGGGAAGCTTAATTCCCTTTTCACATGCTGCCCTCTCTATAGACTCATAGGGGGTATTGTCAAAATCGCCTTTAAGGTCAATAACGGTGCAAAGGGCGATTTCTTTAACATCAAAAGTGCTTTCAGTTTTAGTGATCAGACTACTAAGAGCCGTCACCGTAGGTTTGCCAGCCTGATAAGCAGTATCATGGTAATCCAAAACTTTCTCCATCGATTTTAATTGAAACGATGTTAGGCTAATTGTACGATATGCCTTGGGCATTTACTTTCCTCCACAGTTTTGGAACGTAGCTAAAAGCATAGCTGGCCCAAATGATCTCGACCAAGCTTGGAAGGAACTCTTCAATACCCCTCTGTAGGAGAGCTCGAAAAATTTCAATGGTTTAAACGAGCTAACAGCCCATCTTGCTGGGCTTACATATCCTGCTTGAGAGATTCCATGTCCTGTTATGTTTTGAAGAAAGCTTATGCATTTTGAGAGGACCTTTACAAAGACCTTCTAGAGTCGAGTTGCAGATGGTAATTCATTTATTCCCTCGCAAAGCTTTTCCAAGTTGCCCTCTTTCACCTCCTTTACTCGAGATTGTACTCTGCCTTTTTATAATCGCCCCATTCACCGGTGCCTGAGAATTGTACCATAGTATCCTTGGCTTGTCGTAGAGACGACAAAAGTTGAAATGCTGGGCTGATAACCCGCAACTTTAAAAAACTAGTTTCTTAAAATAACTGATAATGGAAGTGAGGACTCCTTTGCATCAGACATTTGGAAATTCTTTGGTACTTTTCCAATGTAAGCAGTCTGATTCAACGTGTAATGGCCATCTGCCAATATCTCAAGAAATCCTTAATCTCTCCCAAGTTCTTAATCTTGAATTTCGAACTTAATAATGTTTCGCACTTAGAGATTATCTCATTGTTTTGACGAACAACTGGAGCAAACACCTGATCATAATCAGAACCATATTTCAGTGAAAAACCTTGAGCAACAAGCCTTGCCTTGTGTCTGACTACTTCTCCATCTGAATTGCACTTTAGCTTGTAAATCCACTTGCAGCCAACTAAATTTGCACCTTCTGGATTTATCACAAACTCCCATTCAACTGTGACTGTGATTGTTCATCTCATCTGTGAACTGTGACTTGATTGGTTTCCTGATTATAACAACGATATGCCTTTGATTCGTAATCATAACCGACCTATTTTCGCACCTTTTGAGCCGAATTTGCGCCTTGTTTGCTTTGGTACATGCATATAACATTCTGATCCGAATTTTCTGAAGTATTTCACATTCGAAATTTTCTGGAACCAGCCTTCTTATGGTGTTGTTTCCTCCAACGTTCTGTTTTTGCGTTCCACTGTTCTGTTTTGTTGAGGTGTGTAACCAGTAGTTCTCTGGATTTAAATTCTGCTTGACTTTAAATAATTCACCAATTCATTACTTTCCCAAAAAATCATTTTAAAATCACATTCCCATCCTACATATAGAATTGCATTATAATCGGTTAAGAACTCACCGAGTTCCTTCCTAATTGGCTTTATTCAAGAACTTTCCTAAAAATAAAATAAGTTTAAATCACATGTCGAAATATTCTGTTTGAAATATCCAGTGTTGTACCATATCTCGTTTTGTACCTTATCTCGTTTTGTCAAATCCTATTTTGAAATATCCAGTTTTAAAATGTCTAGTTCTGAGCCCCTTTCTCCGTATGTGAATTTCACTACACCGAAAATCAATTTCACTTTATGCAATTAATTATTTTTTTTCGAAATATCCTTATTCTTCATCCACTGGGCCCATAACCTGATGGAATTAATGCTAAGCAGAGCTGGAAACTTAAAAAGAAATACGGATGTTTCTCGATTAAATTTTAATTATGAAAAATCATTTGTTTAGCCTTATGATTTTAACGTGTCACTTGATTGATGGTTTAATCAGAAGTGAAGTTAGCTACAAAAGTTAAATACAGTGGAACATATGCAATGATTCGAATGCGTTCAATGCTTATTTCCAATACAATTTTGATAATCTAATGGAAAAACCGCACGTCATCAGGATAGTGATTTGTGAGTTTAATGGTAAGATGGCAAAAATCAAACTGACTCATGTCAAAATAGAGGTTCGTACTCCCGAATATTTTTCCTAAATATTGATACGATAAGGGCCAGCAATGGCTTTTAAAAACCTTTTATTATTATTACACAAAAATCCATTCTACATATATTTACTTTGAACAGAACGTTATCCCATCCCTTTTAGTGTTGTTAAATGTTAAAAAAAAAATAACGAATCCTAGAATGGCACACATAAAAAAAAAAAAAGAAAAAAGATTTGTGACAGGATTCGGTTTTTTGTGCTTGTTTTTTATCCTTAAAAACTAAGTTATGTATGTAACGTATTTTTATTTAGTTCCTAACTGTTCAATTCCGATGTGTCAGAAAATGAAATGTTTCCTTTTATTTTTTTTTATTTTTTTTTTTTGACTTTTGTGTATGGGGTAGTTTGTGAAACGAAGAATTAATGAAGAACTTGTAATTGGAAAACTGGGAATGATATGTTGTTATGTTTTTGGCCATTAGGTGGGTTTTTTTTGTTTCTGTTTTTCCTATATGGTAAATTAAGTACAAAAATAAAAACTAAATGGGATTCTAGTTAATGTTACTTGACACATTAATAATCTGTTCATATATGTGAAGTATGGATATGGAATTATATTGCTTCTCTATATGTTTTATTTAAAAGAGCCCACAAATAATAACACCTACCCTATTATTTTTCTCCAATTTATACAAAATAATCCAGTATCTGTATAACATGAATGTGAATTAAACTTAACAAACGCATTCTCAGCCATCAACACGTGTGGGAGTTTATAAAAAACCGATTTCTAGATGAATATTTAACATAAAATCGAATGGGATGTACAAGGATTAACAAATACATCTTGATGTGGTGAATTTTACCTAAATATGTATATGTACAAACAAAACACATAGCGTATAAATTATTTGATACGATCGTATGTAAACCCACCCAAGGTTAACAGCCAGATAAAATGTACAGCCAAAAACGATTTATTATATACAATGTACAGTATGATCCATAGAAGTACAAACAGAAAAATCAACATTAACTATATTCGTAATGAGCTTCTGATTGAGATACCGTTCTTACAAACAATATTTCATGTTTTGCAGATCCATACCAACACATACAGAAATTGGTGATCTTCAAAGTATGAAAATATGGAAAGTAAACCAAATATTGTTAGGAGCTTGAGAGCTTTTGATTAATATGTCGATAACCCAATTTGAACCAAAAATAAAAATAATTAACTATTTTACTGGCTATTGCTGGCCCCTATACCTCTAATGAGTCAAGAAATATATCATCAAAGTGTGACCATCCTTTAAACGGTAAACTTTACTGTGTGTTCGAATTGAGCAAAAACTTGTTGGATAATGTCCAACTTGTTAGATAATGTTTCCAGTTTACATATTGTTGGTGTATCGGAGACATGGCTTCGTGAAGGTATGCCTAAATGCTCATTTGAGATTCCTGGATTTTCATTATTCAGAAACGACCGGGAAAATACTATTACGAGAATGGGAGGCGGAGTGGCCTTTTATATACGAGAATATCTAAAAGTGAAAATAGTAAACAAAAGTAGTGTGACTCGGTTTGAAGCCTTGTTCGTTGAGATAATGCTAGCCAGTGGTAAATTGCTTGTTGGTATTTTATATAATCCTCGTGTGTGTTCCATTACACAGGCTAATGAAATTATTGCATTTATATCAAACTCGGTGAATGAATATCATCGTATTGTAATTATGGGTGATTTCAATTTAAATATGGTCGATCCAGTAGCGGCAGCTAAGCACTTTGCAGATTCAATGATTTCACTCTCTATTAAAATTTTGCCATTTTCCAATAAGAGATTGCCCTCCACTTTGGATTTAATGATGGTAGCAAGCATGGATTGTGACCAAATAATTATTCTCGGACAAACTGCTTTACCTGGAATTTCTGATCATGACATGATTTTTATGTGTTATAGATGTCAATATCCATGGCCAAAGGTTAAATATCAGTTCGTCCGTGATTTCTGTAAACTAAATGAGGAATTATTTATTAAAGACAGTTTATCAGAAGATTGGTCAAGCATTTATTTATGTTCTGATGTAAACAGTAAAGTTAAATGTTTCAATAATATTTTTACAAAATTATTAAACCATCACGTCCCTATCAAGCGTAAATTGCATTATAACAAGGTAGCTCCATGGTTCAATTCTGCTATCTAGGAGTCCATGAAAAAACGTGATGGTGCTTTACTACTGTGGCGTAAAAGTAAAAAAAGAGATGACTGGTTATTTCACAAGAAATTACGCAATATGACTACCCGTCTTATTCGTGATTCTAAAAGAAAGTTTTATTTTGAAAATCTAAATCCAAACAACCACAATGGTAATATCTGGAGAGTTATAAGACGTTTGGGGATGATGCCCTCTAAAGAGAGTGGTGTTAATTTTACTGCTGAGGAGTTTAATATGCAGTTTTCAAGTGTGCCTAATAAGGCGATTGTACTACCGATGACCCAGGTGGATGATAATTTCAGCAATGAGTTGAATTTTACAACATTTAGTGAAACTGAGGTTGCGATGGCGCTTCTTCAAGTTAAATCTAATGCGACTGGGCATGATAATATAGTACCTAAACTCATAAAAATATTATTACCTGTTATTTTACCTTATTGTACACATATTTTCAATTACATAATTACTTCGTGTATTTTTCCTGAGTCGTGGAAGATAGCAATTGTTATTCCCATACCTAAAGTCTCAACACCTTCACAAACATCTGATTTTCGGCCGATTAGTATTTTACCTTATTTATCTAAAGTATTTGAGATTCTTATATGTCGACAAATGAGGCAATATCTAAATGAAAATAATTTACTAGATCCATTTCAGTCTGGTTATAGATGCAATCACTCTACGACTACGGCTTTAAGTAAAGTGTACTACGATTTATTACATAGTATGAATCAGTCATATTTTTCTGTTTTGGTACTACTTGATTTTTCTAAAGTATTTGATTGCATTAATCACGTATTACTGGCACAGAAGCTGAGACTTTACTTTAGATTTTCTAAATTCTCAACCAGACTTATAATTTCTTATTTGAACAGCCGTTTCCAAAAAATCAAACATGAAGGCGTGTTTTCGAAACAGACATTATTATTATCTGGAGCCCCACAGGGCTCTGTCTTAGCTCCCTTATTGTTTTTATATTAATGATTTACCATTAAGAATATTACACTCAAAATACCATGTTTATGCAGATGATTTTCAACTATATATATCTGGTCCAATGAATAAAATTCATGACATTTTTAATAATTTGAATTATGATTTGGAATCGATTTCTTCTTGGGCTCAATCTAATGGCTTGATTTTAAATGCAAAGAAAACTCAAGTTCTTCCAATTTATAAGCGTAAAATTGATATTAATTTGCCTCCATTACGACTTTCTGGTGAGAACTTAGTTGTTTCTGAGTATGTTCGTAATCTTGGCGTTTTGTTTAATAGCACGTTAACTTGGAATACACATGTCAATCAAATTTGTAAAAAAGTGAACTTTGTATTATACTCGTTAAGGAGATTGAGTAACATAACGCCAACTTCAATCAAGGTATTATTGGTAAAAAGTTTGATAATACCTATATTTACCTATGGGGACATATTTATTTATAATTCAGACTATCATTCTAAATACCGTTTGAAATTGGCCTTTAATTCATGTATTAGATACATTCACTGTCTAAGGAAGTATGATCATATTTCAGAATTTCAAAATTCTATAGTTGGCGTAGCTTTATTGACATATCTTCAGATTAGAGTACTTTGTTTTATATTTAAGCTAGTTTATACTAAACATCCATCGTATTTGTATTCACTGTTATCCTACAGTTCATCATCCAGAGTTTTTCGTATCACATCATTATCATCAAGATTTTCTAGCAACCCATTTGCTTCATCCATTTTTGTACATGGTATTGCTGAATTTAATTCACTGCCTGAAATAATTAAACGTTCCAGTTCCATAAAGCAATTTAAAAAAGCATGTATTGAATTATTTAAAACGAGTTAGGGTATTATGCCATAGTCATTATTAATGTTACTTTACTAGTGATGTGTGACTTATTATTGCTATTATTTTGTTATAATATTCATTTTAATTAATTGTTTTTATATAGTTTATATTTATAATTTATTACTGTTATTATGATTATTACTTTTATTTTTATTATTTTATTATTGTTATTATTATTAATAATTTGTAACTGTTACTATTAACTTAATATATTGTATTATATGAAGGTAAACATCGAAAAGGCCAATGGCCTTACTTACCTTAATGATTGAATGAAATAAATAATGTTGATCTTATACTGCGAGCTGATGTTTGGTATATTTCTGGTCATTTTGAAAATGTATCTACGATAACTAAAAAATAAACAGCATTGAAGGTCCTGCATAATCGATATGTACTCGTTTCCATGAATTATTTGGTATAGGCCAGCGTTATAGCATTTTTGTTGGTGATTTTGCAACATTAACACATGAATTACATTGACTAATTGCTGTATTTGGTCGTCAATTCCAGGCCATATACATGACTACGAGCGATAGATTTCATATAAGTTCCATTCCTTAATGCACTTTATGCAATTGAAGAAATTGACGAGAAATGACTATTCTATCGCCGAACATGACACATTCATTGACGACTGAAAGTGATTGTTGAAAAAATGATTTGTGGTCAGTATTTTGATAGGTATATATGAGTGAGTCATTTAATTCTTGTTCGAGATGAATATACGCGATAACATAATCTCCATCAGGTTTTACGTATATGCATTGATTAATCTCATGGTTGTCAACCAAACTGTTTAGTTGGAACATACTCAAAAAGTTTTTTTGCGGTGTAAACTGGAATAACTTTTTTGTATCCAAATAGGCTAAGAAGTGGCATGTGGTCAGTTTGGAGAACTGCAATAGATCATCCGGTGAATATATATATATATATATATATATATATATATATATATATATATATATATATATATATATATATATATATACACTGAGAAAAAAGTGTATTGGTCGTACGACGATAACGTATAGAAAACTAAATTCTAGATACATTTCCAATACAACTAGAAATTCCAATCATCAGTATTGACAAAAATCATATAATATTTTAAACAGTTTGACTATATATTATTTCAAAGGAACCACCAAATAATGTTAGTTATGCTACATTTTAAATAGAATTAACCTTAACAAACTAAATATATTATTATATAAAATAATAAGGTATATAAAAAATTGTTTTGATGTGTTTTAAGATAAGATCGTTAAATAAAAAATGCATTCTATCAAATCATTTATATGTATGAACTCAAAACCAACAACATATATACAAGCCGTGCTGTACATATGCTTATGAAATACAAAAAGTACGCTACGAAAGTTTTTATTTACAGAGGAAATAGAAAAATACATTGTGTTGGATGTGTTTGGTTTTGTTTTCATATTGGTTTTCAATTACAAAACACAATTCATATGCAATACAAATGTTCGTTTTCTTTTGTTATATTTGAGTGTGAGTGCATTTTATATTCGTTTTTGTTTTTGCACTAATACACATTTTGAAATGTACCGTTTGTTTAAGTATGAATAACAAAGGGAATAAGACTAATATCAATACATATTAGCGATCTCCCTTTCAATAATAAAGAATCACCATTATGTATTGTTGATTTTACAATAAATAAAGCGTTTAGTATTTTTTATCTAAAAAATACGTACATTTATAGAAAAAGAAAGTGATTTGATTTATTTTGAAAAAACCGTATTGTTCATGTTCGAATAAAGTAATGGGTTATCCAATAAGAGTGTCCTAACTTTACAATAAGATAAAACAAAATATATGATGATATATGTACATATGAAAATTTCTTTATATTTTAGAATTTTTTTTTAGCGCATTGTTTCTACCAAATTTTGGACATTTCGCTTAAATCCGTACGATAATTTATATCATGAATTAATGTCATGAATTAAGCTTTAAAATAAAATAAAAATTTCATATGTACATATATCATCATATTTACTTTTTGTTTTATCTTATTGTAAAGTTAGGACACTCTTATTGGATAACCCATTCACTCTTATTGGATAACCTTTTATTCGAACATGAACAAACGGTTTTTTTTTAAATAAATTATATCTCTTTCTCTTTCTATAAATGTACGTATGTTTTAGATAAAAAATACTAAACGCTATATTTATTGTAGAATCAACCATACATAATAGTGATTCTTTATTATTGAAAGGGAGATCGAAATTAGTCCTATTCCCTCTGTTATCCATACTAAAACAAACGGTACATTACCAAATGTGTATTAGTGCAAAAAAACGAATATAAAATGCACTCACACTCAAATATAACAAAAGAAAACGAACATTTGTATTGCGTATGTATTGTATTTTATAATTAAAAATCAAAACCAAAAATTTAACGCAATGTACTATACCTATACATATTGGTGATTTCTTATTATTGAAAGGGAGATCGCTAATAAGTATTGATATTAGCCCTATTCTTTCTGTTATCCGTTAATGAAAAAAACTTGGTGAATACACAAATAACTTTAGATAATTAGAGTGAACGGATGTGATTTTGAAAAGTTAATAAAATTAAATGTGTTTAAAGTAAAAATAATAATTAAAAAAGACAATTAAATATTATAAAAAATAGTGCAGTATACAAAAGAAGAGTTTGATTGGTGTTAAGTGAAATATAAATAATTATTTAAAATACCTATAAATATATCATGAGCATCTGGAAGGATCGATTAACCGCGAGGAATTTAACCAGTTTGATTGCAATTTTTGAAGGTAATTTTGTATTTAACGAGTATTCTTAGTTACCATTTGCTTATTTATTTTAGGTTGTTTTAAATTAGTTTACTTATTCTAATTTACTGATAAATTTATATTGCATCTTCATGTTTAAAAATAAAATCTAAAATACTTAGTAATAGTGCAACTCGCTTGATCAATTTAATAAAAATATTTGTCGACTTTCAGTATAAATGTGACTGATTTTTTTGGGTTTGAATTTTAAGTTTGAATATCATTTATATTAAGAGTAAACTGATATATGTTATCATAAGTTTTTTCTAATATACTTAGTCGAAATTTAATATGATTATAATCTGTAATTAAATAAGATAAATGATAATCAATTTAAAGCAATGATGCACGCGGCGTTTTAACCTCAATGGGGAAGCGTCATGTGTATAAATAAATGTTTCTAATTTTTAAATAAGAACCACAGAAAACTTAAAATCTCGGCGGTCGATCAGTGAAAAGCGCTATGTATATAATTCTTATATGATATAAGTGCTATTAATGCAGGCTATCGTAAAAAGTATTTTTTTTAGGAGCAATTTATCACGTAGCTTTTTTACTTTATTTAATATTTTATGTAGATGAAGAAATTGGTGATGAATCATTTAGTTTAATAGACTACGACAATGTTTGTAGAATTGTAAAAAAAGCTGGTCCAAGAATTAAATTTTGGAATTATTTTTCTGCTGAATTTAGCAAAAATATGTTATTGGTAAGAACTTTTTGTGTAGTAATTTTAGTTTCTTAATTAGAAATTTAATGATTTGCTGTAATTTTAAATTTTATAATATGGTATAATTTCAGCTTTTGTTGTTTTTTGATTTAACTTTAATATTGATTAAAATAATTTTAGATTGATAACCTGTAGTCAAGAAATTTTAATAGCACTCTTTCCTATATTTCGGATTTAACGCCTTCTGAAGATTTTAACTCTGATGAAATTCATTTAAGTGGCTTGGGTTCTTTGCCAACAAAGCCTACAGATAATCCAGTTCAAGCAAGTATTTTACACTGAGGTAAATATCATGTATTAAAAAAGTACTTTTGGAAATAATAAACATCTATTTTAAAAAGGTTGCAGATAATTTTGCAATAAACAATCAAAGCAGGACCTTCATCAGCACCGCTTTCATCATTGAGCAAATCAACTGGATCATCTTACATATAGCTAAATCAAATATTTTCACAAAAAAATAATTAAAAGAAAATTAAGTGGTATTGGACGTTATTCGAACCAAGAAAGTGCTGATGCGTTTATATCGCTAGTCTCAGTAAGTTTAAAATAGATTGTAGAAGGAAGTGCGATTTTTTTAATATTATTTTTATTTTATTTTCAGGAAACTTTTTTCGTTCAAGGAGAACTAGATAAAATAAGGACTCAAATACGTATAGAAAAAAAAACTTTACAGCCAACTTTATTTTATGAAAATACAGCAAATATAAGCGGGACGTACTTGACGATTGATGATACATTATTTAAATGCAAAAGTCCACTCGATGCTATTGACAGCTGCTTTAAAAGCTTTACGGCGAAGTTTCCTGTTGCTTCAGAGCATATACTAACTCATTATCTATCTTTAATGTGAAAATATGGTCCCATTAAACAGTTTTGGATCATGAGGCATGAAGGAAAATATAAACAACGAAAAGAAATTGCAAATTCTATAAGATCTAGAAGAAATATTTGTCATACGATTGCTAAACAGCTTCAGTTAGGATTTTTCAAAAATAAACTAGACAGTAACTTTATGCAATTCTTAGTTGTGGGAAAAGAAATAAATAATTATGATGAAACTTTGGACGGTAGTATATTAGAAAGTTTACAAGGTATAAGTCATAATATTAAATTTGTTAATTGGGTTGAAATTTCAAACGTTAAAATCAAATCAGGGATGGTTGCTACATATAATATAGAAGATGATTTACCATGTTTCGCTTTGATTCGAAGTTTTGCAGTACTTCCTAATCAAAGTTGTTTTCTCATTTGTCAATTGTTAAACACGATCTTTTTGATTGTCATCTATATAGTTATGTTATAGATAAAACGAACATCCAACACTCAATTGAATTAAATTTAAATAAGTTAACATTGCACACTTTGAATAAATGTAAATCTTCGTTTTATGTTACTGGGTTTTAAGTATTTTTTTAAAACTGGATTATTTGTAAATGACTGTCTAAATGAGTAATAATAAAAAATTAAAATTATATTTTTATGTTGTTTTACATTCTGATATATTTATTATCACCACAATAAAATTAGAAGTTTATAATTTTATTAAACTAATGTACTCCTTAAATAAAGGCAGAGTTCTCAGTTTAAAATTCCCAATACCATGGTAAGTATTTCAAATATTTATAAAACAAGAATTTTTACTTGTCCTATCATTATGTGACTATGGTCTATATATGTACCAAGCAATCCCGTAAAAAAATAGGAACAACACAACTAAATATGGGATTTATTCCATTATGGTATTGAAATTACTATACTATAGTATTGAAATAATTACCATATACAAAGAGAAGATGCCTATACCCATTAATTGCGGTCAAACATTTTATTGAAATTCAACCTATACTTTTATTGTTATTTGTTACATACAGTGAAGGTAATCTTACAGATACATGGGTATTTTCTCAATGTTTAAGGAAGGTTTAACCAGTGAAATATAGATATTATTTCAAAAATTACAGAGCTTATTTCTATATTTCTATTAAATAAATCCTTTAAAGATGGTGTGACACATCAATAACTTAAAGCACAATTACCAATACTGTATTGTTTACATTCCCTTGGCAATTGTTTTATTACCTATGTTGGAACTGACACATTAACTTTTTAGATAAAAACTTTGCATATTAGATTGTTTGCTAAAGTATAGAACATATAACTGGAATATCTTGTTGTCCCAAAACAGCCTATAAATAATGTTAGAAATCAAGTAAAAAACACGGTAATTTACCTATCTTTTCGCTCAGTGTATATTTATATATATATATATATATATATATATATATATATATATATATATATATTTATATATAAATATATATATATATATATATATATATATATATATATATATATATATATATATATATATATATATATATCACTGTGGTAACAAACATAACCACATATTTCACTGGAAACCACGTTTTATTTTAACGAGAAGTTGATATATATAGTTGTAAAAATAGAGGGTTTAAACAAACCAATGGCATTGATCATGAAAGGAAATTTATCAAATAACTGGAACTTATTTAAGATGGAATTAGAAATATTTTTAATAGTAATCATGATGAGTTTAGTGAAAAAATCAAAGTTGCAATTTTTAAGAATTTGATTGGACGCGAAGCTATGGATATCATGGAACCAATGGAAATAAAAAACAAAGATAAGATATCTATAAAAGACTGCATGGATGCATTTGATAAGTATTGTACACCGAAAGAAATCGTGCTGTATGAACGACATTTATTCTATGGTCGTCATCAAATGGAGTATGAATCGTTTGATAATTTTAAAAAGGATTTGAAAAAGATGGTACAGACTTGTGCATTTGAAGCAGCAAAAGATTCAATAGTGTTCGGTTTAAGAGATCTGCAATTACGAAAAAAATTCATTAAGGAAGAAGATTCAAAACTAGAGGATGTGATTGATAAATGCCGAACAGAGGAACGAACATCGAGGCAGGCACAAAAGATCTTACAACAGGAGTCGGAAGTAGCTGTGGTGCGAGGTATGAATGTAGGTAATAATAATAAGTTTAATAATAAGATCAATAAAAATGATACTCCTGCAAGAGAATCAATTAGAGGGCAGAATCGTGATAGACAAGCGTTGTCATCACAGGTACGGCACCGGGCGGGATTTGAATGTTTTAAATGTTCGGGAATGCATGAGAGGAGCTTCTGCCCGGCATATAGTAAAAAATGTTATAGATGCGAAGGCCGACATCACTATGCGAGGTGTTGCCGCAAGAAAAGTATAAAAGGAGTTGATATGGATTCGGGCCCTGTCTGTGATGATGACTATGATGATCATATTGTGGAAAGTGGGAAGTTATGTATAGTTAGTGTGGATAAGGAATTATTATATAAGGATAGGGGTTGGTTTGAGAATTTGTATGTAAATAAGTGTAAAATAAAGTTTAAAATTGATACGGGGTCAGATGTAAATATTCTGCCTTTATCATTTTATGAACGATTGGCAATCAAACCAGAAATCCACAAAACAAAAATAGTATTAAGAGCATTTGGTGGTACCAAGATAACACCGCATGGCCTGCTTGACCTCATAGTTAAATTTGAAAACGCGCGGTATGTACATAGAAACGTTTATAATTGTGAATTCGGACGTTAAACCTATAATCGGATTGGAGACCATTAGAAAGTTAAAATTAATGAAAAATATATGTGACATTACTATGGATAGTATATCAGTTTCATTAAGGATAATGAACAAATTTTTAAAGGGTTAGGCAAATTCCCGGATAAACTCAAACTAGTTTTAAAAGAGAATGCACAACCCATAGCAAGACCGCCGAGTAGAATCCTGATTGCTATTAAGCAAAAAGTTAAAGCATCATTAGATAAGCTAGAGGAGAATGGTATTTTAGAACGGCTTGTATAACCAACTGACTGGGTTAGTAATATGGTAGTAGTACAGAAACCAAATGGGTCACTAAGAATATGTTTAGACCCAAAATTTCATAATAATGCTATTAAACAGGATTTTTATGAAACCCCAAAATTGGCGGATCGTACAACTAAGTTAAATGGCGTCACATATTTTACAGTGCTAGATATCAAAGATGGGTTTTATTAAATTGAATTAGATGATGAATCAAGAAAATTGTGTGTATTTAGTACTCCATTTGGAACGTATAATTTTAAAAGGTTGCTGTTTGGGATTAACATTGCTCCTGAAACATTTCAAAGGCTAAATGAAAAGAATTTTGGCGACATAGCTGGCACATTCATATACATAAATGATGTACTGGTAACTAGACGAAGTGAGAACGAACATGATTTCAATTTAGAACAAGACATAAAAAGGGCTAAGCAAGTAAACATAACCTTTAATCCAGAAAAGCTTCAATATAAAGTGAATGAGGTTAAATTTTTAGGAAATGTGTTTGTGATCGATGGGATAAGATGTGACCCAAACAGAGTAAAGGCTATTATGGAAATGAGTAGTCCTACATCTAAACAAGAACTGCAGAGGTTTTTGGGTATGGTCAATTATATGCGAAGTTACATACCTAATATGGCCGAGATAACATAGCCTCTCCGGCAATTATTAAGAAAAAGGTAAAATTTTGTTGGCTTCAATTGCATGAATACAGTATAAAGCAATTAAAGGAAGTTATTACCCAAGCACCGATTTTGCAATCATTTGATGTGGCCAAAAATATAGTAATACAAAAGGATGCAAGTAAGCATGAAATAGGGTGTGTATTATTTCAGTAAAAAAAGCCTGTAGCATATGCATCCAGAAGATTAAATGACACTGAAAAAGAGTATGCTCAGGTAGAAAAAGAATTCTTGGCAATAATTTATGCATGCGTGAAGTTTCATAATTATTTTTTTGGAATAAGTGTTGAAATTATATATATATATAAAATTATAAATAAAAAACGAAATTTAAAACGTAAACTCGTCAAGGCTCCAACGAATGAAATTAAAACTGCTTAAATATGAACCAATAGTCAAATATAAACCAGGGAAGGAACTACACATTGCTGACCATTTCAATATTTCGGATGAGAAAAAACAGAAAATGATTAAAGAAACGGGAAAAGATGAATCATTATCAAATTTATTAAAAGTATACAAAGATGGTTGGCCTAACACAAAAGATAAACTTAAAGACGTAATAAAACCAGTTTGGAAATTTAAGGAATTCATTTTTTGCGAAGAAGTTCTCCTTTTTTTTGTGAGAGGGTGATGGTGCCATGCAGTTTAAGATCGGAAATTCTGAAGGCTCTACATGAATCGCATATAGGGATAACAAAAACAAAGCAAAGAGCTAGACATATAACATATTGGCCCGGAATAGATACAGACATGGAAAATTTTATTGGAAAATGTCGAATATGTGAAAAATTTCAAAATATGAAAGTCAAAAAACCACTAATTTCTAATGAAATTCCAGAGTTGCTGTTTAACAAGATAGGGTGCGACATTATGCAAGTTGGAGGAGATAACTATTTAGTTGTAAGTGACTATTATTTCAAATGGATTGAGGCACTATCATTGCAAAATAAACAAGCCTCAGGAGTTATTATCAACCTGAAAAAGGTGCTTGCAACTCATGGGATACCCAAAGTTATGTTGTGTGATAACATGCCATTTGCGTTGCATGAAATGGAAGATTTCAGCAAAAACTAGGAATTTTTAATAAAAACATCGAGCCCAACGTATCCATGGTCGCATGGGCATGCCGAAAAAACAGTCAATATAGCTAAGAACTTGATGAAAAAAGCAATAGAAGAGAAAAAGGATATCCAATATGCGTTGTTGGAGTACAGGAATCATCCAGTCGCCAATTTAGGTGTGTCACCAAGTCAGTTAATGTTCAGTCGTCGGACTAGAACAAAAATTCCGATTAGGGAGAGTTTATTTAAACCCAGAGTTGAAATAGCAAAATGTAATAGCAAAATTAAAAGCGAATCAGAAAAAGTCATGTAATGGAAATTGAAATTATGAAACATAAGAAAATTACGAAAAGCATATTCGAACAAACCTCTTGCAAATTATATGAATGTAAGTGTGAATATCGGTTAGAACAAAACCAACAACAATGTTAAACATTATTGTTGGTTTTGGTTCGAATAAAAAGAAATAAAATAAAAACAAAATTTAAAATACAACTATACGCATTAAAACAAAACCAACAACAATGTATATCCAAGCCGTGCTTAAAGTTTAATTGACAGATGCACGAAAACAAAATGTACATTTCTAAAAGTTTATTATCAAAGCCTTCTATAATTAAACAATCGAATTCATCCAATGCATTTGCTGAATCAAAAACTTTTAAATTATTTGTGGGTATAAAACCAACCCCGTCTATAACTTTTAGTAGTGTGCGATATTTATTAAAATTGTCATAGCAACGAAAATATTCAAACAAAATTTATTTGGTTTTAGTATAGTACTATTACACAAAAAAATAGTGAATTTTATGTTTTTTATAAATGGCATCATGTCCTACAAGATGAGTTTGACTCTCATCAAAGAAGGTTCTGGTATTAAGCTTGCATATACATTGTTGTTGGTTTTGGTAAAATAAATAAACAATGCATTATATGTGTTATTGACTATTATTCATTTTCGTAAATTTGTAAAGGCTTACCCCTTTCTGAATTTGTATGCTTAAAAATGATTCGTGAAAATGTATGAGAGATTAGTTTTCATATAATTCAGACAATCTCTGAGTGCTCTCGATAAATAATATAACCCAAACATTTTATGTAGCTCGTGAAAACTCACATTTATCAAAATGAATATGAAAACCATAATCTTGAATTCGTTCAAGGAGATTAATCAAATTGTGGTTACGTTCTTCCATAGTTTTGCCTGAACAAACTAAATCATCAATAAATGCGCTTACTCCTTCTAAGTTTTCATACATAGTGCTATTAATTTGTTGAAAAGCACCTGGAGCGGGATTTACACCTTTTGATAAAACATAGACCTTTTGGCAGTCTATTGAAATTGAATAAGCCACGGCGAGTCTTATTTGTGAGCATAGATTCTTCATCTACTTCCACTTGGGAAAATACACCTGACAGGTTCGATATGACTGAAAACTGTACTATTAGCCAATTTTACGAAAGTATCTTCTGGCAGTGGAAGTGGAAATTGATGAGGCTCTAATGAATCATTTTGACCAGTTGAATAGTCGGCACAAATACGGATTCCCTCATTGCGTTTTTTTACCACGATAATTGGAGCGGCCCACTCAGGATAAATTACGGTTGTGATGATACCCAAATTCCCCAACCGTTAAAGTTCTTCGTGAATTTGGTCGGTTAGCTTGATAAATTGGCATTGTTTCTGGTTTTGTATGTAATGTAATTTGGCTTTTAATATGCATAACGGATAACAATTTGAATTGTCTTAAAGATTCAGTTTTGGTACACTAATTTCCATCGATGTTTAGTTTGTGATGTTGGTCGTAACTTTGCTTCACCACCATTTGACATATATCGCTTTATTGACGGCTGTTTGACACTATATGTGAAAGAAATTATTTTACAAATTTGCTGAATTTGTTCTTCTTTGAATTGGTACTGCTTTAATTTTGCTGCGTTTTTTAGCAAAGTAGCTACAGTGGTTCTCTCTTTGTACAAATTTGACAGAGATGATGCTGTAGGTACAATCCTTAGAATAATGAAGACCTACGTATCCCCAACACGGTTCTTGATGTCTGACATTGACCCTGTTCCGGTTGTGTGTTGGATTGTTTTTTTAACTGCTTTTTGTATGCACCTTAGAAAAACCATGATAGGATTTCCATAATTTTCAATCATGTTGGTGTTTTGTTCGAGGTTGATGAGTTTGTTGGTATTCGGTGATGAAACTTTTTCGTGCTCTGCCTCTATCTTATTTTTAATTTTATGCAAAAGTTGAGTACCAATATCTGCATCGAGTGAACATCAGAGATTTGAACTGATCTCCGGTTAGCTTGTAAAATTGAAAACTTTCACAATTTCTATTGATTCTCCCCGCATATGAGCTAAAATCTTCTTGTCTCTTTTTTTTCTAGGTGAACCAAACATCTTTTTAAGTTTTTCAATTGTTTGATCAAAAGTAAAATCAAACGACTTTTTTGGTAAAATTAGGTTAACATACTCTTCATGATTGGATCAAATCTTGAATACCAAGGCTCGAAAATCTGATTAGAATCTGCATCGAAACAAAACTCCGTAATTTGATTGGACAAATAAAAAGTTTGCGTACCAGTTTTTGAGGTTAGGTAGCTTGCATTGCCCTCTAGTTTAACTAAATTTTTATCTGCCTCAAAAACCAAAAGTAATTCTTTGACTTCATCTGCTGACTGCTGCCGGGGTTTCAAGACTTTTGATCCATGAATTTGTTATACAAATTTGGCAAGCAGAACACTAACGCAAAATGATAGATGGCTAAAATTTTGTTTTATTTAATAGAATCCTCGTCACCACAATTATATTGTAACCAGAAAACTTGGTTCCTTTTTAGTCTCTGGCCAGTGTGACTTCCCCGTACGATGGGTGCTCTATTTGACAACTTTTATCTAAATCGATTGAGTAAGTCAGAGAAATGCTCTTTTAACGTATCGAGTATCGCATTGATTTTAACATGAAACAGTCCAACCTGGTCCTGAATTGCAATAGACCTAGATCTGAAGGTATGATACCATAAAGTCCGGTAACTCTTTTAGCTTCGTAAAATGTGTTATGTGCAGAGTTCTTGTGACTTTAGCTCTCCATCATTTGCAGTTTTTAGAATGGTGATTGGTTAACATAATGTTACTGCTATAACCAGAATTTAACGTTATGTGTTCTTATCTGCATTTATCAGACTTTTATCGTTGCATTGCTGTGACCAGTTGTTGATATGATCTCACGTCTTGTAGGCTCGATCCCCTTAGAAATTAATACTTGCCGATTTAGCGTCTTACAAGGATGTCTTCAACTTCAAGTGAACATTTTTATGAGGAAAGAGTTCGTGTAGGGAGTACAAATCTATATTTTTACAAAAATCAGTCTGAATTTTGCCAGCTGTAGCATTGAGATTACTAATCACTATTTTATCATCCCAATAGTCTAACGATAGTGGGCTAGTCGCATGCGTAAACGTACCTGGCATATACGTTTATCGACTGCTTTGTAATCCAAAACAACCTAGATTGCTGGGGTTATCTCGGTTCACTGTAAAGTAGCAACCGTAGACCGAGGTTAAATTTTGAAAGTAGCCATTTTTAAGTTTGTTCATAATTTTACCAAGTATTTTTGAAGATTGCACACTATGGAGGAATTATAACGATATACGAGTGACTCTTTCGCTGAAGGTAGTTAACATCTGCTTCGAATGCAAAAGTCAAACGAGCACTTTACATATTTGTCTTTTTATGGATCAACTTTTGGTTATTTAGGACAACCACCTGTTTGGAAAGTTTGAACAAAGGGTCAGCCATAACTTTTCAAATTTTGAAACTAAACGTGATGCAGTTGACAAACTTGACGCGTCAAAAATTTTGGGAACTCGAAAATGTCCCATCTAAAAGATTCCTATCCGCAGAAGAAAAATCATGTGAAACATATTTGTCTCAAACTACAATTAGTGAATTAGTGAGTCCAAATCCATAGCATTGAAACGATTGAATCATTTAGAGCGGAAATTAAATCGCGAAACCAGTTTTAAAAAGTCATATGTAGAATTCATTGATGAGTTTTTCCAACTGAGTCACATGAAACTTGTCGATGACACTAACAATTCCAAACCAACTTATTTCTTGCCACACCATGCAGTATTACCTGCCACACCAAACGTGGTGGTTTTCAGCTACATAAATGGTGTTCTAATAACACACAACTACTAAGGATGTTCCTCTTAAAGATCGTGAAGAATTAAACTACAACGAATTTAGCTTGGGAAACTGCATAAAGGCTCTTGGTTTACTGTGGCAGTCAAGGGAAGATATTTTTGTATTCAAACCTCCTGAACTCGGTAAAATATCTCTAACAAATCGTGTAATAGTGTCGGATGTAGCCAAATTGTATATGATCCCCTGGGATTTTTATCTCCTATCATAATCACGGGAAAAATAATCATTCAAACTTTCTGGGTAAAACAACTTAATTGGGATTATACAATACCTGAAGAAATTCAGGAACTTTGGGTAAATTATCAACAAGCTTTGAAATCAATATCACAGTTTAGGCTCTGTCAAAATGTCATTGGTCATTCAGAATCGAATGAAATAATACAAACAGAACTTCACGGATTTAGTGACGCGTCCTAAAAGACATTTGGCGCATGTTTGTCTATTAAAACGGTCGATTCAGCAAATAACGTGTCAGTACAATTACTGTGTAGCAAGTCACGAGTAGCGCCACTAAACATTATTTCACTTCTCCGTCTTGAACTCTCTGGGGAATTACTTTTAGCTAAGCTAACTAACTCTGTCATAACAGTACTTATTCTAAATTTCGATGATGTCTATTTGTGGTCAGATTCCACCATAACTTTGTGTTGGGTTAAAACACCACCGCATAAACTCAAGACATTTATTGCTAACCACATAAATTAAATACAACAATTGACGTTGGAATTTACATGGAAACTCATTGAGTCAGCAGAAAATCCAGCTGATCTCATTTCCCGTGGAGTAATACCCAATGAACTTAATACCAATGAACTTTGGAGGCACGGTCCGACAATTTTATTATCCCACTCGTACGATTCCATTATGATAGCAATAATATCAGATTTCGATCCTTGCTTGGTAGAACTTAAGCAAACGACCGAAATGGTATCTTCAAAGTCTAACGATTTTATCAACTTCTTATTGTCCAGGTTTAGCTCCTTCGAGAAACTTATTCAAGTAGTTGCTTACATCATTCATGTGATCAAACGACACGATCATCATAATTCAAAATTGTTGTCTGTAATGGAACTAATTCAAAGCACAAACTTCATTATTAAATTCATTCAACAAGCCTATTTTAAGGAAGAATTCAAGTCATTAAACAACAGTCAACCTGTGCCAAGAAAAAGTCCGTTAAAAACGTTAAACCCATTTTTGGATTCAGATAGAATCATTCGCATAGGAGGCAGACTAAATAATGTTGTGCACCTAGATTATGGCGTTAAACATCAGATTCTGTTGCCGTCAAAAAACAGTTTGATGGATCTTGTTTTTTGGCACGAACATATTAAAAATCATCATCCTGGACCTCAACTGCTTTTGTCATTTGTTCACCAAAAATATTGGCCACTACATGGCAAGAATACAGCGAAACGCATAGTCTATTCTTGCATCAATTGTTTTCGAACAAAACCAGTTACATCACAGCAAATAATGGGTGATTTACCAATTGAGCGGTTTTTTTAATTCAAAGCATTTTTTAATACTGAAGTGGATTTCTGTGGGCCATTTTCTATAAGACTTAGCAACCATCGTAAGGCACCTGCAAAAAAAATGTATGTGGCTTCTTTTGAGTGCCTAAGTACCAAGGCAGTACATTTTGAAATCGTCCCAAACCTATCAACTGATTCATTTATAAACTGCCTCAAAAGATTTATTAGTCGACGAGGTAAAATATTAACTATTTGGTCAGATAATAGTTCTACGTTTCAAGGAACCAATAATGACATCAAAGAACTGTATAGATTGCTACAATCACAATCCGAACAAACAAACATAACCGGATATTGTACTTTTAACAGAATACGCTGGAAATTCATTCCCCCCGTGCGCCTTACTTTGGAGGCATATGGGAAGCGTCCATAAAGTCCTTTAAAACATTTCTGAAAAGAGTTACTAAAGATAGAATTTTGCATTTCGAGGATTTCAGCACGCTAGTGGTACAAATTGAGGGAATAATGAACTCTCAGCCTCTCTCAGTAATGTCTGATGATCCTAAGCCATTGACACCAGGTCACTTTTTAAATGGAAACATAATTCAAGCCCTACCCGAACCTTCCTACAATCATCTGCCGGAAAATCGTCTTTCTCGATATCAACTCAGAAGCAAACTCATTGAGTCTTTTTGAAAAATGTATTATTTAGAATATAGTATTATTTACACAATTTGCAAACTCGTTCAAAGTGGACAGCGGTTTCTGAGAATCTTAAGCCTGGAGATGTTGTTCTTCCATGATAAATTGCCACCAACTAAATGGCCGCTGTCAATTGTGGATTCAACTATGTCAGGACCAGACGGTAGAATACGGATTGTAGAAGTAGAAACTATGATTGATGGAGTAAAAAGAAGTTCTAAACGATCGGTGTCAAAAATTTGTAAACTGCCGATTGAAGTATAGATTTAACAAATTTATCTGTTTAAAATTAGAATTCAATAAATTGAACATATTAGCATTATTATAATTTTATGAAAGCTGAGTCTTTCATGGGGGCATTTTTTATGTTGCAAACTTTAATTCCGGAGCTGATTCACAAGGATTTGAAAAAAAAATATAAAAAAAAATTTAATTTTATAATTTATTTTATTGTAAGTAAAGGTTTCCTTTTTTGTCTGTTTTTTATAGCGTATTTTAACAAACTAAAAAACAAAACTTTTCGATGCTTTCTTTTCCAAAAAAGCAAGGAACCAAATTTTATATTTTGGACACTGAACTATAAAAATATATATATTCTACAGAGTGTTAAATTTAAAAATGTCCAAAATTTTTTCTTGATTTTTTTTTTTAACATTTAAATTCCAACACCAGCGTTATGACACAAGTCAGAAAACGTTATGACTATGAAGTATCGGTTATCGTTGGGAACTCACGTTTGTTTTTCTGTCTTCTTGGGATTCACAAGTTCTTTGCTGTCGCAAATTGATAAATTGACCGCAGAACTCCTTTCTTAAATAAAACAAACTGAACGGGCAATTCATACGAGTCTACCAATTTCGAAAAAAATAATGGCTTCCCTGAAAATAATAACTTAGAGTTAGCAGTAGATAAATAGAACAATTGGTTTGAAAAACCAAACGGTTAAAAAAAAATAAATCCGATCGAGCAGTGGGTTAAGCTGCTACGGCGTTTCGATCAGGAGCTTCCAGGTGCAGTACTCCTGTTAGTATGCAGAATCCATGTACCTGTTGGCCGAAGAAGGTACAAATTAGGAGGATAAATAAACACGAAATCGCTGGGAGAGGTTTGGCCCCAAAACAGTTTGAATGGAGTCGATTGCCATATAGAAACGTTAAAACGGTATAATAAAGCGTTTTCCAAAGGGTTTTCCAAAGTTTACTTTGATATTTAAAAAAACGAGTATTTTTAAGAGAAGTCAATGAATGTTTACTTCATTGGAAAGGAGAAGGTATACCATTAACATTTGAAAACGATATCAGCCAAATGGCCTCTTCGAGAAATAACAAGGTCAGGAAACTTTTCCTGCAACAATTGCGATTGTTTCGTTGCTTCTGTGGCACGTAGCGCCGTCTTGCTGCAAATAAACGTCGTCCACATCAATATCTTCCAATTCCGGCCATAAATAATCATTAATCATAGCTCGGTAGCGCAATTTTCTTCAACACTAACGGCTACAGCAACAATATTCTCAGTTGTTCTTGAGCGACGCGCACGGTTTCGATTCTCCACATCACTAACTTGTCCCAACAGCTCAAATTTTTCCACCAGTTCCACTATTGCCGGCCGAGAAGGTGCTTCTCGACGGCCAAAACGTGCTTTAGTTTTGCGAACTGTGACTGAACAATTTTCACCATTTTTGTAGTGAATTTTAACAATTTCAATGCGTTGCTGAAGCGTGTATTGTACCATGTTTAATAATGGCGTAGTTTTTACTTGTCAAAAGATCACAGCTGCCCAAATAGCAGGCTATTCAAAATGAAACTTATTATTGGGTAACCCTTTAATTAATACATTTCGTAACTGTTGATTAGTTAAACAAGTCAATGGACTGAGTTTCATCATCACCATCAAATAACCGACCATCAAACCATCACCATCATTGTCAAATCAATCGGAATACTATATGTAGCAAATCTGTTCGAATTTTTTTATGAAAACAAAACGCGATGTCATGTAATTTCGGTTTGCAATGCCGATATCGAATGACTATCACTTGCCGCAGTGGTAATTTTTTTATTTTTTTTATAGCTTCAACGGATAAATTATATTCGGAATTCCGGCAAGTGATAATTCAATTTATTTCTCGTTTATTTAATTTCGAGTTTTTTTTTATGTACATTCTGTGTTGTGGATTTTGTAATTGATCATTTGAGTGGAAATAATATTGATTCTGATTGTGAAAACACAACAACACCAAAATTGATGTGTGGAGGCATAGTCTGTATCAGGATTCGAAACGAATGGAATACAACGTGTATTTGATTTGTGTTTTATGCTTGAATTTTTTATTTTTTTATTTATGTTCAACTTAAATGAATCGAAATAATTTTGATTTCATCATACGGCTTATCTGTCTTTGGATTCGTTTTGCAATGCGAAATATTTTGTATGACTTCCATACCTTTAACGGCCCGACCAAATATCGTATGCTTATTATCAAGCCACGGTGTTGGTATAACGGTTATGAAAAATTGACTTCCATTCGTGTTTGCGCCAGCATTCGCCAAACTAACCGTATACGGCCGATCATGTTTTAGGGTCGAACAAAATTCATCTTTAAAATCGGTACCCCATATCGATGTACCGCCGGTACCACTCCCTGTCGGATCGCCTGTTTGTATCATGAAACCTTTGATGACGCGATGAAATATATGCCCGTTATAATATCCATTTTTACTGTGCACACAAAAGTTTTCAACCGATTTTGGACATTCTTTTGGGAACAGCTTTAAATGTATATCGCCCAGTGTTGTATGTATGACCGCATTATCGTAAATTTTTTGAGTTCCTGGTTACGAAAATAAAATAAAAATTTAAATGTTTTGCTGCATAGTTAAAGCTACACTTGAAAACGTATTTTATGCCAATAATTTACCTTCTTAACTTACGAAAAAGACGTTAATATGTTAGAGAAAAGTTTTTGTTATTAAAAATGTTCTACAGAGATAGAAAAAAAACGAAATTTTATTACCTTGCCCTTCGGGGACTGCAATTATATCCTCCTTCGACGGTTTTTCATTGAAAACATCCCGGTCGACATCTTGCAAATCGGATGGTAGACGTCTACTAAACAGATAGAACCTTTGCTTTCTGTAAATGAAATTAGCATAAATTTCGATCGATTATGTAATATGTTGTGTATCATACTTGTATGCCGTACAGACTATGGTCGGATCCGATATGTATGATTGTAACGTTGGATTATCGGATGCCTCTTGTTCAATTGTAATGGCCGCTTTAGTTTTTCTCGCCCGTCCTTGAAACAATCCCAAGTGTAGTGGTCGCAGATTATCGCTTTTACCGATAATTCTAACGCAACGATTCGTTTCGATATTGACCAATTTAATGCCCAACATAGTCGGGTACAGTAAAAAGTGGCCACTAAAATCGAACAAAATGTTCGTAAACATTAAGGCATCGGCTTTTTCGAGTTCCCGTTCATTCGCCATTCTTCGACCAAATTCCATATTTGGCAATGAATCGGGAGTTTGTTGTCGCTCCGTATACCTAGCCAATGTTTCGTCGTAGACTCGAATCAATTTACCGGTCAAAAATTTAAATACACGAACTTTACGATCGGTCGATAGGGTGGCAAATTTAAGGCCATCGTGCGAAAAGGCCATTCCCGTCACAGTCGTTTTACACTTAGCAAATTCAAATAAGTCCGTATCGAGTTTCGATTCGAATTTTACTAATTTAGCCGGAAATTTATAATCGTGCCGCGAATTCATCCAATACTCGAGTATACCGGCCCTATCGATCGATATCGCGGTCTCGAACACTGGATTATATTGAATTGTTGTAACCGGTTTTGTGTGCAATTTTTCAAATATGAATATTGGTACGTTCGATCCTTGGCCATCGTATATAAAAATTCGTCCTGAATCTTGGTCCGATATGGCCAATGCTGTTATGGCTTCTCCCGCTGTATGGACCCATTCCGCACATAGTGGCGTATAGTCAAGTTTAAGCATGTTAATCATATCGAAATTAACGACATCGAAGATTTTGGCACTTTTGTCGACCGATGTTGTACACAAATATGTTCCGTTCGAATTTACGGTGAGCGATGAAATTGCCGATAGATTACTGCGGAAATGCTTAACAAATTCAATTCCTTCGTCCATTTTTTTCCAAAATTTTATATGACCATCCACCGATGCGGTGACAAGAAAATCAGTTTTCGTGACCACTAAATGGGTGATTAGATCACGATGCATATACGATTTTTCATAGCATTCGGTGTTTGGCAAATTCTCAAGGTAAAGTTTCTCGTGGGGCAAAACTAAAATAAAATTTATAATCATAAATATTCAAAAAATTCAATGGTATAGCAACTCGATTACCTTTTTTCTTCTTAGCAACATTTTGTTCGCTCGGCATTGGCCCAATCCATTCATCTTCGTCTTCAGACGGTGGATTTTTACGTTTATTCGACTCTGAATCTGACATTGCGTGTATCAACAAAATAAACAACAAAACAATGACAGTGACATTTGGTAAATGGATTCTCGTGCATCTATATATTCGATGTTAAAATTTCGATGTTTTATTCGCTAATGTTTTGATAGAAAGCCAAGAGTTGAACCATTATGAAATTTCTTAAAATGATATGCACGGAATCTATTAATAAATAGGTGAAACTAATATTGGTGTTGACTTTAAATTAATTTTTTAATTTGTATTGAGCAGAATTTTCATTAAACCGAAATCAAAAATTAATGATTAATTGATCATTTCATCCAAAATAGAAAATGATAATTTTACTGTTTCTTATTAAATGCTTATACTATTGTACAATAGATGTCAGTTATATTTAATTTTTTGCATACATAATTTGGCTGAGAATAATTGTTTGCTGACATCTAGCTTCGAGCACAATTACCTAATTTTGATTTTATACACAGAAACGTTTTATTTTGATTTTTTGTTTAAACCGACTTCGAGAATCGCACAGCGATGTTCAATTGTTCAATTTAATCAATTAATTGTGCAATGTGGAATTTTACCAGTGAAATAATTTAAATGTTATAAACAAATTTGAAATAATTTAGTGCCAGTGCTGGTTGGAAAATAGTAAATATGTAAATCAATTTAAAGTGGTTTCAAATCAAAAAAATAACTACGAGGAAGTAACTGCGTATTTTGATGTAATGCGCAATATGGCTGGATTTAGCTGAAACCGTCATACGGCATCATACATATTACTCAAATATGTAACTATAAACAATCGTTATGTTCAAAAAAGTTATGTTTGAAGCTAATTACGTGGGAATTACAAATAGCAAAAAGTAAGTACATAGTAAAAAGCAGCACAAATGCACAAATAAGATATGTATTCCTATAGGATATATTAGATTGCACATGCTTTTGTTTTTGTTATCGTTATTGGTTTCCCTCGAAGTAAAGCGTCATATAGCTAAAAGTTAGACAGAAGCATTTAATATGAAATCTATAGACTAACTTGATTTTTTTCAAATTGAATATATATATGACCTTTCCAAGAAAGGTCAATGAAATCACATAGCCTACCAATCTAAGAGAGAAAAACTTGGAACCGATTATTATCATTCGAACATAATTTTGAAATATTTAGAATAATTTTCTACCCTATTTGATTTGCCACTGTAAATCTCCTTGTCAAAGCAGATCGCGTGTGCTATATGTGGGCCCTGCATCGATGCCGTTAAGCTGCCTTTTAATGGTCAATTGGTGTTTGTAGTTATTGTTTATATTCCATATGAATCCTCAGTTGATGTATACTGTCAGCTAGTAGCATTCTCGAGTAAACTTCCATATGTAGCTTTTAACAAACTGTTTAGCTTTTAAAAACTAAGATGGGTGATTGTTGATAAAGGTCTTCTGCAAATTGATGGAAATAACATTTCAGACTTTCACTCGGACTATTACAGGTTAACAGCATCGTAACCCGGAGTAACAACATTCTCGATTTGGTGATTTTACTAATGGAATTACATTGAACAACCTTTCCTTGTGATGATCCCATTGCACATTTAGTTAATTTTTGAAAATTATGCTAAAAACCGTAATTATTTTTTTGGTTCTTTTATTTTAAAAATTAATTTTTGTTGTTTTGCCAGGTTCTTTCCAGGTGTAAACCTAAGTATTTGATATTGTTTTTTAGAAGAATATTGCTGCCGTTTAATTTCACTGGTAAGCAGGTATATGGAACTGAGTTGAGTTATTTCCGTTTACTTTTATTCGCCATTCTCTATTTCACTCAACAGATTTTGCAGATCCCTTGATGCAGTTTAACGGTTTTTGTTTGAAATTAAGATGGATGTATCATCCGCAAATGTTGTAGCTTTCTTGGTAACAAGTAAGTCGGCTGTGTATAACATGCATAAAGTTGGTTCAATAATGCTGCCTTGTGGGACACCTGTTTTATTGTGAGTGATCGAAATGCCATAATCAACGGACGTCAAATTTTCTTTTTTTCGTGCCAAACATTAAAAATTTAATTTTAATTTTTTTTTTTGGTTTTTTTGTTTTTTTTTTTGGCATAAATTTGGGGAACCAAGATAAGTATCGTTCCATTAGTTTGTGTTCTATTTTATTAATACCTGTTTTTTTCTTTTAGTTTATTTTCATCGTCATCTTATTTCGAAGATTTGATCTATTTGTTTTGTGCCTCATTCCAGGACTGTCCGTCAAAAAACAAAAATATTTTATTGTTTTAATTGTATGTATTGTCTATTAGTTACGCCAGTCTCTATTATGTCGGTGAATATTCCGAATATAGTTCTTAAATCGATGTTAGGGCATAAATCAAATTTATCCATTGGTAGTTTAAATGTTCAAAGCCTATTCCCAAATATGGACGAAATACGTCACATTTTCAATGGTGCATCAGTGGATATACTTTGTTTCACTGTAACTTTTCTTAATCCTAATATTCCTAGTTTGGCTTTGGCTATTGAGGGTTTTAATATTTTCAGAAAGGATAGGACGGTATCTCCCCTTAATTACGGTGGCGTTTGTATGTATGTAGGTGAGCATATTAAGGCTAGATTAGTGAGTGTACCTTCTTATATTTTAGATTCGTTGGTTTCCGATTTAGAGTTTATTTTTGTTAATTTTTTCGTAAACAGTCGTAAAATCTAATTTGGTACGGTCTACAATCCTCCAAAAACTAGTAAGAGGTCGTATGCTCAATTTAAAAAATCCCTTGTAAATATAGAAAGTTTGTTTAGTTATTTCTCTTGTAGGTTCGATTAAATATATATAGCGGGTGATTTTAATTTCGATATCCTCCAAAATTCCACATTTTCAAGAGATTATTTGAATCTTTTAAATAGTCTTAATTTATCCGTTTTTAACACTGTTGCACCAACTTTTTGTTGTCCAACCGCTAGTGGTATTTCTTATTCTCTTATAGACCATATTGTTTCCTTTAGTAATAGCCCTATTTGTTTTTTCAATCAGTTGTCCCTCGGTGTAGGCTTCCATCATGATCTTTTAGTTTTTTATGTTAATTGTTTTTCTCCACCAAATTCTAGAAGCTTTAGCTTTAGGGATTATTCTAGGTTAGATGATTCCTGTCTTTATTTAGCTTGTACTTCGGGAGGATGTCTTTGGGAGGATGTCTTTTCTGTTTGTTCTTCTACTAGACAAATCTAAATTTTCAACGCTTATCTTGGTTTCGTTTTTGAGTCTTGTATTCCGTTGAGAACCATTACTCTAAAACCAAAATCTCCACCTTGGTGGTGTCAGGAAATTTCTAATGCTATTTGTGTTAGAATTAGTAAATATCGTTTAAGGAAAAAGTACCCTAATTTCCAGTCCCACTTTGATTATAAGCAGGCGCGTAATAGGGTTGTATAGTTTATTAGGTTATCTAAATATAAGTTTTTTAAAGATAAGATAGATCCCTCTCTCCCTCCTAAGGTCTTTTGGCGTAATGTTCGTAATTTGGGACTTGGTAGATGCAGGAGTATCATTCATGAGGTTTTCAAGCCAAATGAATTAAATAGTTCTTTTAGCTCCAATCTGAATTCTGGTAGTAATACAGTCGAATTACTTTCTGACGAGTCCTTTAATTCATTTTCGTTCTCAAATATTTCATTCGATGAGTTACATTTCGCTATTTGGAATATTAAGTCGAAACCCTCTGGTTTGGATAATATCAGCTTAAAATTCGTAAAACGAGTTTTCCCTTTCGTCTCAAAGTACTTGTTACATATTTTTAATTTTATCATTACGTCCTCTTCCTTTCCTGACCAGTGTAGGCTTAGTAAAATTATTCCTATCCCAAAGATTAGCAATCCTTCTGAACTATCTCATTTTCGACCAATAAGTATGTTAAGTTCTCTTTCTAAAGCCTTTGAGATAGTTGTTAAGAATCAAATTTAGGTACACCTTAATAGCAATAGTTTAAATAGCTGTGTTCAATCTGGGTTTAGAAAACTCCATAGTACAACCACTGCGTTATTAAACGTATGTGACGATATTAAGTGTAATATGAGTAATAGGGAGTTGACCTCTTTAACTTTGTTAGGTTTTTCCAAGGCCTTCGATTCTATCAATCACGGTATTTTATTCAATAAACTTATTTCTCAATTTAGATTTTCGTTTTCCGCCACCAAATTAGTTCTCAATTACCTGTCTAATCATTCTCAGTTTATTTCAGTGATAGCTTATCTGATTTCCTTTCAGTTACTTCCGGCGTACCTCAGGGTTCAGTGCTGGGTCCCTTATTGTTTTCTATGTATATTAATGACGTAGAACCTCTATTCACCATTGCTCTTTACATATTTTTGCTGATGATGTCCAAATATAAAGAAACTATCGTTTGGATCAAGACTCTGTAGTTAGGAATATTTCTCTGATAAATGAAGATTTATGTAGTATAGTTAATTGGTCGGTTTCGAATGGGCTTAGATTAAATGCGAGTTAATCTCAGTCAATTATAATTTATAAAAAACCTCTTGATACTTCGTCCTTTCCTGGAATTTATCAAAGCGATTCTCTTATTCCGTTTTCAAATACTGTTAAAGATTTAGGGTTAGTTTTCAATAAATCTTTTACATGGGGTGACCACTTAGTTAATATTAGTAGAAGGGTGTTTGGCATGCTTAGTTGTTTGTACAAAGTGGTAGGGTTTACGGATAGACATTTTAAGAAAAGAATGTTTATGTCTTATATTCTCCCTCAGTTTATTTATGGTAATGTAGATTTGTTTGGATTACTTCAGGAGAACATGAGTATTCTCCAAAGATGTTTCAGTGCTTGTACTAGGTTTACTTTTGGTATTAGGAAATTCGATCATATTTCTCCTTATTCTTATGTTGTTTTAGGATGTAGTTTATCTAACTTTTTTGAACTTCGCATTTGTCTTTTTATTTTCAAACTTCTTAAAACTAAGCAGCCAATTTATTTGTATAGGAAGTTGTTGTTTAGTAGGTTTCATACGGCTAACTTACGGTTACTTCTACCAAAAAATTTGTGTAGATCGTTAAACAAATCCTTTTTCGTTAGAGGAATTTCTCTCTGGAATTCAATTCCACTTGTAATTAAAAGACTAGGTTCGTCTAAATTATTTAAGTCAACATTTTTATAGTGGCGTGGCTGATTGACAGTACGTAGTTTTTTTTTAAAATTTTTATGTTACTTGTTATTTTATTATTATTATTATTATTACTTCATCTCGTGTAGCGCATTTCATTATAAATGAGCTCTAGTTCAAAATAAGGTGTGCTGTATGGGGTGAATTTGTTTTGAAAAAACTTAAGAGGTTTTTATGCCTTATGGAAGCAAATGTCGGTTTTGATGTTTTTATATTTGCTTCCATATGTGCTTTTCCTCTTAAATCTAAATTCTAAATACAAATAAATAAACAAATAATGTAATTTAAGCCAGAGATTAACTTTTTATATTGTGACGATTATGGCTGCCATACAACTTCTTTAACATAGAAATCGCCAATAGCCGGATGATTAGAGCGTCGGTGCAAGAACATAAAGTTTAAGGGTTCAAATCTCGTCATGGCCAGTATTTTTATGACAGATTATTTTGTATTACGACGAAACATGCTTAGAGGTCCCCACTTTGAAGATGGTTCAAAGCCATAATGAATAATTCTAGTAAATTCGAGGTATGTTTTTACAGCATTAGGCACGGTGGAACTAGATGACCTATCAAATCAGATGTTAGGAAATTTTGGAAATTTTGGGACTCGTCAGTCCAACACTGTTTTTAACTTCCGGCCGAATTTTCTGGATTTAACTGGACATTCTAGTATTTATCATACACCACTTTTGATTAAGTTTCATTTAATTGATTTTGATTTTTGATTTTTGAATTTAGTTATAATGAATGAATGTTTTTGTGAAGCCAATGTGTCTTCTTTAAATAATTTTCTGCTAAAAGTTAATTGGACAACTATGTTTCGCAATCTGATTATTTTGGGTGCCATGTTGAAGTTTTAAATATTGGTTTTGATTTTTTTGAACCAAAGCTCTCGTCAATTCCATTTATACTGAGCCATAGTTTAGTTTCCGTTTCAAAAATATTTCTAATCGCAATTCTAAAGCTGGTAACGATTGTAACCGTATTGCCGCCAAATTTTCCGTTTATCTTAGATTTCTTAATAGTTTCTTAATAATAGAAGGGAGTTTGTTAGTTTTTTCAGAATTATTAAAAACTATATTCATATTTTAATTTTGTTAGACAAGTCGGCTATATTTATTCCATTGTATCGCCTGTTTTTCAGATCTTCGGAAAATCAACCTTCTGAACATCGGTGCTTTATGTTGATATTACAGGTAAATAGTCAGATGATAGATCATAGCAATCTGTTGCGATAACACGTGCACGGAAATTTATTAAACCAGGAAGTTCCTTTTTATTCGTATGCCAGTAAGTGATATGTTCGGCTGATAGAAAAATCAAAAAATTGTTCCTCTGTAACTTCAGTTAGTTACCCTTCCCTGTTTTAAACAGCAAGGAGTTGTTACAGATGACTTAATTAATTTAAACTCCTGACTTTTGAAATATTATAATAATAATATGAAGTTTCCAGATCATTCTTGTAGATAACCGCTCATTGACTGAATATGTTCTTTATCGTATATTTGAGTAGTTCATAGCGTTTTAAATTTCTTAATTAAGCAGTGCCACCAAGAGCTTGCCCTTTTGGATGCTTGCGAGGTCATAAATAGAGTATCCATTAATTTTAAAATATTTTTTTTGGCGAAGTGTGTTTCGGATATTAACAGTATGATAATTTTGTGTTCAATGAGGAATGCTTGTGTCTCCTTTTTATATTACGCTAGGCCGTTTGCATCCCATATGACTATTTTAAGGACAGTTATTTTTGATTTTTAACTATACTATCTGCAGGAGCGTGTTTATGTTCTGTATCATTAGGTTCATGGCTGTCTCCATCGTCGCTATAAAGCTCTTCATCATTTAAGTCAATTTGTGCAAAGCTTCCGTGGATATGTTTATGTTTGATCTTACCTTGCACTGTGAGAACTGTTCAGGACACTCGCGTAAGAGTCATTTTTTTGTAAACTCTTGTTTGTAGTTCCTTTCCGGTTTTCATTTTGGATGTTCGAAAATGTAGCTTCTGGTCAAAACTCTGTTGAAAGCATTTGTTGCTCAGCCATTTTATTTTTGATTAAGCTCTAAATAACCACTACAGCCATAATTCACCGTATGATTTCAATTGCAAATGCAACACTCTTTGACAGTTACATCTATTTTGGTTTTATTGCCTCGAGTTATGTGTTCAGAAAATCAGCCAAAATCTTCTCGAGTTATGTGTTCAGAAAGTGACATCGTTCTATACTTTCATTGTTCTGTTATTAAATCTTAAAGTTTCGTCGATCGATTGATTCTTCCAATTTTAATGTCAGAAAACCTTAGACAAAGACGAACTAACGAAGTACATCATCCTTTCCCCATTATCGGTCGCTAGATCGTGTCGGTAATATGCCTCTATGTTTTCACATAAGTCAGTTGAATTTCTGCAAGCTCTAGCATTAAGCAACTAATCACTATTTTGTCATCGTGCTCCGGTTTTTGATCTCATCAGATCATCTTAATTGTTGTAAAATGAGTCTTTATCTTTGAGTTGGCATACATCAATGGGCGCATGAATACAAATGATTGAAATGTTTGGCAAATTATTCTTGGGTTTATTATTATAAACCAGAAGACCTTAAAAAAGAAAAGATGACTTGGTACGTTTTTTAATTTGCACTCGATGCTATGCGATTCAGTTACTTTATTTACTAAACCTATAAATTTAAATGTGAGGTGCTAATTACCGGCAAACTTATTTTATTAAACCTCAAACTATAATTTAATGTTTGAACCACAGATAATTATACCAGATAAACGTCTTATATCGCTCAAATTTACACAATTAAATTCATGTTACGTAAATTAATGCAACCGAAATCTAACCAAACGAAAAATAGATGTACATATAAAATCGAATATTTTCATCCTTTTTTTGCGCACGACTATTTGATTGTAAAAAAATAAAACAAAAAACTAAATATGAAAATTTTTGTTTTATTTTTTCTAAATAAAATAATCATGTGCAAAAAAAGGACGAAAATATACATTTTTGTATGTGCATATTTTTGTTTGGTTATATTTCGATTGCATTAATTTGCGTAGTAGTATGAATTTAGTTGTGTAAATTTGAGCCAAATAAAATGTTCATCTGTTATAGTTATCTGTGGTTTGAATAAGGACAATTTATCATCAGTACGAGCTGTTTGAAAAGTTCATTTGCTATAGTTGTAGTTTTCACTATGATTAAAGATTTTTGTGTGAAGAGTTATATATACAAGAACCATAAAGCATATTGTAGAAAATTAAAACTTAACTCTTAGTTTATAAATACATACAAAAAAGGGGCTATATTGATGCTCAAATTGATGTGCTTTCGAGCACTTAATATATAATCGTTATATTAACGCTTTTCTGGTACACAATCGTGATGGGTTTGTTGTTTAAACAACAAACGTATGATCTTAATTAAACAACAAACGTATGATCTTCATCTTAACTTTACTTCTCCCGCCTCCTTCTTAATATCTTCAACAGTGGCGAAAAAAAATATTTAAATAAAACTACTCAAATCAATAATTGTCATAAAGATTTTTTTGTTTATTTTTTTTTATGATACTTTTATTTTTATAATTTTTAAATTATAATTAATAAATTTTCAAATATAAATTTTTTTTTTGTTTTTATATTGCAAGTTTTTACTTTATTATTTTCATTTAATTTTAATTTATTTAGAGTTTTTTTACTACAATTTTTATTTTAAACTTTGTTTATTTATTTATTTTAAATAATTTTTAACTACTTTTCTCATTTCACAAATGTTTTAAAACTTGAATTTCTTTTTGAATATTTTTTTTAATTTTTAATTTTTTTATTTTAATTTAATGTTTTATTTTTTTTTTTTAATATACATAATATATTTATATATTTTTTTCATATTTTTTATTATAATTTTTAAGGCTACTTTCATTTTTAGTGTTTTGTTTTAATTTTAAATAAATTAAAATTAAAAATTAAAATATTTAAAAAATGTTTGGTTTGTTTTAATATATTACATTATTACAATTATCTTTATAGATAGGGGTGATCTTTTTAACGATGTTTATATATATATATATATATATATATATATATATATATATATATATATATATATATATATATATATATATATATACATATACGGTTTTCTAATTGAAATGTACGGATTTTGTAAATTTTTCGTCTTGTACTTTCGTCTTTACACCTTGAAGCTTTAATATCACGGATGCTACACGTTTGAGGATAGCTAGAAAATATTTAGAAATACATATTATATATAAACCATTCTTGGTTAATGGTACACATTTCCCTTTGGAATTCAATTCCATTAGCTATATAGTGGTCAGGATCGGTAAACTCGTTTACATTACGATTTTCAAAGTTGCGTGGGGCTTGCTTATTGACAATTTTTTTACTTTTTTTTGTTAATGTTATTTTTTTAGCTTTTGTTGCATATTCCATCATGAATGACATATGCTAAAATTGGTGAAACTGTTTTGAAAAAAATGTATAAGGTTTTTATTAATAGTTTCCTTATATGCTTTTCCTTTTAACACCAACTTACATATATTAATTTAATTAATAAATTAATAAAATAAAAAAATAATAATTAAGAATAAATTGCATTAAAGATCCCCTGTTGGCTTGATTAGATTATATCTTGACACCCCTTAAAAAATTGTGTATGATTTGTGTAAGGTGGCTATTTCTGATTTTTTAATAACTATTTACTAAATTCAAACATTTCCAATGGAAAACCCGTTATATATATATATATATATATATATATATATATATATATATATATATATATGTATATATATATATATATATATATATATATATATATATATAATGTAGAGGAAGAGGATTTCTATTTAGATTATATATAGGCCTAGTTATTTTCTAAATTTATATATACAATTCGATAAAAGTGGATCTAATGGTCTCGAAAGAGACCCGGTGAGGGCCGACTACTCGCATTTAATACAGGTAAAGATATATGTTGTATATATATATATATATATATATATATATATATATATATATATATATATATATATATATATATATATATATATAAGAATTTTTCTTTAAATAATTTATATAATAATGTGTTATATGTGTAGTTTGTTTATTTTAAACAAATGTTGTTTAGTCAGCCAAAAACAGAAAATTGTTAAATTATTTTATTACTATAAATAGTTAATATTTACAAAATTAAAATTTCAGATTTGGTCGCATCATTTTGTTATTAGTTCGAAAACAAAAATTTATCTTAAATTAAGAAAAAATATTTTAGAAACTTATTAGGATATTAAATTCATGAAATAACATATTAACGTCGTTTTTATTAAATGGTATAAATACGCGGGGAAGCCAATATTTTCGATTTATATTTCGTTCAAAATCTCTGCATAGTAAATACTCAAAAATCCATCAACAAAATATTATCAGTTTTCCAACAAATTAATGCCGCAAACCATCTTTGCTAATGTTTGAATTTTTAATTTATCTTTGCATAATGACTTAGTTTTTTACTTTGCCCCTAATAAAGAATGTATTTTTATAAAGAAATGCATATTTTCAATCACTTGACAATTTTTGAAACGAATTTTTGTATGTTGTAGCAGTTGTAGCAAACATCTTGCATTTACTTTTGACTGAAGCTGATGTTGTGGTAAAATTGGAGTAACACTTCTAAAAGAAAGTTAATTTAAAATTTGTGGACGGATGCTTAAAGAAGCGTATGTTTTACTAGCGAAATGTGGTATAAAGATAGGTTTAACTATGGGGCTATCAATTTATGAAATCTTAAAATTTTTTTCCAATCTGCACTTTATTTTTTAGGAACTGAAGAACTATTCGATCAAGATTTGTGAAAGCAAATTTAAAATAAAACTTATTTTAAAATAAAGCAATGCGATTATTTAACGAACGATTCGGGCTGCATTGCAAAATGTGAAAATCGGAGGAAAATTTTAACTGTCGATTACCGCAAGAAATTTAAGGTCATAATAATTAAAATCTATTAACTTATTGGTGGGACATTTTGCATTTGTTTCTCCAAAAATTTATCTGATAGCTAAAAAAAACTTACCGCATTATGAAAAACTGGTAAATCTGTTAAAAAGGTCAAAAATACAAAGAACGGAAAACTTCGAATGAATTAGTTTGGATATATTTCAACCCCATAACATATAGCAGATAGCATACGAACCTCTAATAAAATGTATGTCGAACGCGACTAAGCGGGAACACTTAATCATCTGTCATTGTTCTTTAAAGATATATAGTAATCAAAATAGACAATAGACAATTATAAGCAATAGACATTGCTTATCAGAAAAACTAACAGTAGAACTAAAAAAAAGGAATAAAACTAACAAAAAGTTTGTGTAGTAATGTATACAAAATGTGTCATACAATTAACATCTCCGAATACTCTATCGCCGCAGTATATCCGTAATTTATGCTTCCAAATACGTATTTAAAGCCACACTCAAATGCGGATTACTAAAATAGGATCATAATAGAACTAGGACATCTTATTCGAATCTATAGTATTAACAAGATAAATTAAGTATCATGCGGCCATGCTTACAGACAAATAGGTAATTGAATTTATTGATATTTTTACAATTCAATACATGAAAATACAATGCATGATTCCATAAAGTAAAGTATATATAATATTAACTTATATAATACAGGGGTATCAAACCTTTTATATACCAAATTAAACCAGGTGTTCATCACAGAGGGTCGATTTAGGTTATGTTAACAAAGGTGCTCTAGAGAGCTAAATAATTATTTTAATAAACTGTAATGGTTCGAAAAAGTATAAGAAAATATAATATACACAGAGTGACTGTTATTTTGCGAAAGGCACTAAGGATCCTTAATCACTTATAGTTCAATTTAAACAAGTGAATGTGGCGATAGTTTTAAGGTTAAAAGTTCAGACAACAAAAACTCAACAAAAAACGCAAAGGAAAAAATTTATGTTGGAAACCCCTGATTAAGTTTTCCATATTTTAACTAGACGATATTAAAGTTCAGCCGGGACATCTTGATGCCAATGTAATTAGAATTGTGGAGTTGGCAGTAAATGAAAGGAGAAGAACAGTAGTTATATTTTCCAACTTTCAGAGTGGTTTTAAATTAATAAAACGGGGGGGGGGGGGGAGTGCTATTTAAGACAGTATTTTTGTTTAGTCGCTCATATAAATTAAACTCCGATATTTAAAATAACTGCGTGTTTGAGAAAATATTAAAATATAAACGATTTGGATACCATAGAGTTCTTCGCATGTTATACTCATGAGTGCAAGGGAACTTACTAACATATTGCGATAAAAATATAATTCAAATGCAATCCTATTGGAAAGGTTTCTTTAAGGCTCGGTAGACCTCAACACTTTCCTCGTATACAATGGCTAGCTGCGATGAGTTCTGTTTCCATTTATAAGTGAGTTTGTAATATTTAATATTTAACCAAGTTATAACCACATTTGAGCGTTTTTATCTTTAATCCAATCAAAAATATTTGTTTTATCAAATATATGTTCGACTGATACTTGTTTTGCCCGAAAAAATTAAAAGTAACGACAAAAATGTCACAAATAATTCAAATATAGCTTCTAATTTTAACTATAAAACATTAGAAGGTTGTAATTTGTAGGCTTCTCCGGCTCTTCAAATAAAATACTCTTCTTCTGCAGATGTTGTTTCACTGTCATTTGAAAATCATAGCCCCTTAATTTTTATTTCTAATTTGCAAAAAGAAAACAATTACTTGGAATCAGATCTTAATTGTAAAGTGGATGCGGTGCAGCAATCGCCGTATGTATTGGTGCGTTGTTTTTTAAAAGTTATATTTTAACAAGTAATAATTTGACTTGATCTCATTGTTTTTCCCTGCTAAAATTTTTCAATTAATGCAGAAGTCTCTGATATTGTAATCTTATGAGGTAGTTAACCATCAAAATTTCATTAGCATTCCAAAAAATTGTTACCGTTATATGTTACCCACAGATGGTTGAATCCTTCCATTTTATGAATTCCTTTTTAAACTCTAGATTTAGAAAATAACAATAATTTGAGCTCAAAAAATCTCCCGGAGATGATTACGAAGAATTACGAAAGTAATTTAAAATAACTCGTTTAGACATGGCTATGTTCCACACCAATGGAAAATGGCAATGATAATGATGCCAAGCAAATTACCAAACAATACAAAATCGTATATAGATCAATTTCTATGCTTCCAACTATTTTAAAGTTATTCGAAAAACTGCTGCTTAAGAAAATCAAATTTATCGCAGAACGAAAAGATCTTATGCCTTCGCACCAATTCAGTTTAAGAGAAAACTGTTCGGCTATAGAACAAGTTCACAGAATCACAGACAAAATTAAGGATATGCTGAAAAGTAAAAAAAAATATGTTCACGCATCTTCTTGTATGTATAGTAGTCTTATGATGAAGTTTGGCACATACAATAGTCTTTGATAAAGTATGGCACAGAAGACCAGAATATATACTGTATTGAGATCTACCAAAGCATTTTTATCAGAATCTAAAATTGTATATAACTGACTGACATTTTCTGGTAAAATATTAAGATCATTAACCAAAATACCAGCAAGAGTGCTACTACAAGGTAGTGTCCTGATTTGACATATCAGCGATTCTGGCTCTGGCATCACTAATGTCATTCTTTCTTTGACAGAAACTCAGGATATTATTTCTAGTTGATGAAATGACTCGCTTAACGCTTCAACGAAAGTGAAAAATGTTGGCAATTTACTTCCACAACAAAGACAATTGGTTCGTAATCGCAAGAAAATACCGTACAAAATTTAGTCAAAACACGGCACTCACATCCAATGGTGTCAAGAAGTTTGTACATAAAGTGCGTGATATGGGCTACCCAGTCGAAAACCCAACGCGTACCTGTGCTTGTCGTTTTCGTTCAGCCGAAAATGTCACGGCCGAGAACATCAATTCGTCATCGTGCATTGCAAATTAACATCAGCCGGTCTTCCATGCAACGAATTTTGCGTAAAGATCTTGGTTTGTGGCCCTATTAAGTTCAATTGGTCCAGCAATTGATGCCTCGTGACCATCCGATTCGATATCGATTCGCTATGTGGGCCTGCAACAAACTCAAAATTGATAAGGATTTTACCCAAAAAATCATCTTTTCGGACGAGGCACATTTTCATCTAGGTGGGTTCGTAAACAAACAAAATTGTCGCATTTGGGAGTCGGAAAATCCTCAAGGATATGTGGAGAAGCCAATGCATCCATTGCGTGTTACTGTTTGATGTAGCTTGTGGCGTGGCGGCATTATTGGGCTGTATTTCTTCGAAGATGAGGCAACCGCAACCGTTTCGGTCAACGGAAGCAACTACCGCCACATGTTAACATCTTTTTGTGGCCATATCTTGAAGATATAGGTATGGACGACCTTTGGTTCCAGCAAGATGATGAATCATGCCACACATCGGTAGTTACAATAGTGAAACTGCGTCAAAAATTTGATGGCCGCATTATCAGTCGAAATGGTGAAGTGAATTGGACGACAAGGAGCTGTGATTTGACGCCTTTGGATTTTTATTTGTAGGGTGTCGTGAAGGACAATTGTTATATGGAGAATCTACAAACAATTGAGCATTTGAAAGCTTATATTGAAGCAACTATTGTCGAAACAGATCCGCACACAATCCAAAACATGTTCAGAAATTGAATGGCCAGCCGCGGCTCCCATTTGAATGAAATAATTTTCCATAAATAACCAAGAGAATTGTACTTTCAAACAAAAAAATAAATTTGGAAATATATTAAGCCGTTTTTGTTTTACTAAATTTATAAATTTGAACTTCTTACTGAGACACCCTTTACAAAAAAAGTGAAGGGTGTTTTTTATATGGTGTTTTTTATGTGGCCACATATGGCTGGTGCGTACAAGGTGCAATCTGGAACACCAATTTTCGCAAACTTTTCGGAGCATTTGTGGCCGTATTTCGCCAATAACCCTTCGAATATTGATTTCCAATAGTTCGAATGGTGTTCAATTGTCTCTGATTTATCGACGTAGACAAGTGACTTTACATAACCCCAAAGAAAATAATCCAAGGGGTTAAATAACACGATCTTGGTGGCCAACTAATTGGATCATTACAAGAAATTATTCATTCCATCAAAAGTTTCTTTGTAGTGCAATCTAAATCAATTGTAGTGCGCGCTGTGTGGCATGTGGCTCCGTTCTGTTGGAACCACATATCAACAAGATTAATGCCAGCTAATAGAGATACGAAAAAATTTCTAATCATGTCCCTATACCGCCATCATCGTTTTTGAAGACATATGGACCAATGATTCCGACAGCCCATAGAGCGCACCAAACAGTAATTTTCTGTGGATGTAATGGTGTTTCGACAAACGCTTGTGGATTATCCTCACTCCAAATCCGACAGTTCTGGTTACTTATGTACCCATTCAATCAAATGGGCTTCATCGAAAATTTTTGATTACAAAATTTTCGGAGAACAGAACCATTATTTTGATAAAAAATTTCAACCTTTTGCAACTGTTGCTCTAATTTAAGTATATCCATAATGAAATGTCAAACCAAATTAAACAAAAAGCAACTATCAGCTGTTAAATGGGTTGTCAAATAAAGCAGTGTTGCCAACTCAAAGTTATGAACCTATAAAAAATACCCTTTTTATGGGATATATACGAGAAGTTGTTTCGCATCGCCCGCTTTTTTCATCAGAGGGGCTTTAGATTTAAACTCCATGGGACGTAAAAGCCAGTATCGGCAAACATGTATTGCGTTGGGTATAATATCTCGACAAATGTTATAACGAAATCAAAATCTCGAAACCGAAATCTCGAATTTCAAGATATTTAATTTCAAAATATCGTAATTTTAAAATCTCAAAATTAAAATCTTAATTGTGTAAAGCTATTTGCGGTGCCGCAAATTAAAAACTAATCAATATTTTAGTGCTTCAAATATTTAAAAATAGTTTTTGACATTTTTAAGCGGAATTTGTTGCCACTGGCGACATGAGCAAAACAAATTGCCACGCTTACTGCCTTTTTCTTTACAAAATATTTTTTGTTCAACTAAAAGATTTTTGATGGAACATTATGTGCATAATTTAATGATTTTATGTACGGTCCTTTTTTTATAAGATTAACTTTGGATGTTATTTGGTTAGATATTGTTAAAATAGTGATTGAAATTTTTCATATCGGATTTATTCAACGAAGTAACGGGAATGAATTTAAAAAGTCAGTATTACAAAGCTTTGCTTTTCATTTCATCCCTATATATCCTTCAATATATTAAATTCAGTGCCAAACACCCTGTATACACATACATTATAAATATATACACGATAACCATCTTTAATTAGCTAACTTTTTTAATTAAATAAATTTATTTAAAAGTTTTTTGATATACAATAAAATAAATTAATTTTTATTTTATTTTATGTTGTTTTGAACGTTATCGCTGCTATCACCAAAGTTAAATAAATTTATACCAAATCTACATTAATTTCATAATTTATGTTATATTGATTTATTCTGTTATTATTCGGGAAAAGAAAATATTATCAATTGTCTCGAAATTATTTATCGTTGTATTTAATTTCTGTATTATTGTAATTAGTAATTCGCAAAATTCACATCACGATTGAACGCTTTGCATTATATACCTATAACATTTAAAAATAGTCGGGCTAATTATGACCCCGGATACCTTTTTTGTTATAACTTAATTATTTAAATCAATCATAGAGGCAAAATGTATAAATTTGTGTTAAATCAAATTAATTTAATTAAATTTAATAAATTTTCTTAATTAATTATAAGAAACCAGTGTTAATTTAATTTTTTAATATAATAAAATATTATTTACGTTTTTCATAGATTTTTTTTATATGCACCAGTAACTTGTTAATATGTTAAAAATTTGCCAATGAACACCAATGAAATTTTTTTGTTTTCATAAACTAAAAATTTAAATAAATAATAGAAAACCATAGTTTTATGAAAAGGCACATATATATATAATATATATAAATTTATTTATTTTTTTTTTTTGTGAAAATTGTTAACGATTTTTAAATATGTAAATATTTTTATTTTATTTTTTAGTTTTATAAATATAATTTCTTTTAGCAATTAAGTTTTATTTAAAATAAATCTATATTATGTTTGATTATTATTTTTTTTTGTTTCATAAAATATAAATTATGGTAAATTTATTTTAAAAAGTTTTTACGTTAATTATTTTAACCATCTTTATGTTTTTTTATATATAAAAAAAATATAAATTTAAATCAATATATAGTAAGGAAGTAGACTTGTCTCGTCTATTTAAAGCTTGATAATAATAATTTATATATAAGTAAAAGTTTTACACTCTACATACAAATTATGAAAGTAAAAAATAAATGATTTATGTACGATACAGCTTTTTAGAGAGGGAAGTGTTAAAGTTTCGTGTCTAACATATTATATATTTTATTTGATACTGGTGGTTTTTAAAGATGATATTTTGGAATATAATTCAAAATAATAACGGTCCACCTCATAAATAAGATTAATAACAAAGTTACAAATATAATCGTTTAGTTTAAAAATTAAATAAAGTGTTACCATTATCAACCATCAAAACCAACTTGCGTACATTTTAAGATATAATTAAATGCAACAGAATTTACTTAAAACATGCATCGATCAATGCGTTAAATAACCCAAAAAGAGAACTATCGAGAACTAAAATCAAAATATATAAAAATAAGTTGTCTACAATTACAGTAAACTCCCGATATTCATTCTCCTGTTTAAAACACTATTTTGATTTACATCAAAAAAAGTTTGAAACCTTGTCGATTTTACGTTATTAAATTTGTATTATAACATTTTTTAAATTTTTTATTATTATCTTTGGTATAAGCACAGATAACTATACCAGATAAACATCTTGTATTGCTTAAATTTACACACATAAATTTATACTACGTAAGTTAATGCAACTGAAACCTAACAAAACAAAAAGTAGATGTACATATAAAAATATATATTTTCATCCTTTTATTGTTTTTTTTGCACACGACTTTTTAAATAAAACAAACATTTTTTTGTTTTCAACTTTGTTTTGGTTTTCTGTTTTATTATTTTACAATACACTATAGTCGTCTGCAAAAAAAGAAAGGATAAAAATATGCATTTTCATATGTATATCTATTTTTCGTTTGATTAGATTTCAGTTGCATTAATTTGCGAAGTATGAATTTACTTATGTAAATTTTAGCCATACAAGTTGTTCATCTGATATAATTATCTGTGGTTTGGGTAATCATGCATACAAAATATAACATATACAATATCTTGCAATCATCAAATCTAGCAGTTACGAAATCTTGCATGTCAAAATCTTCTATTACAAAATCTTGCATTACAAATTCGACTTTACAAAATCTTGCATAACAATTTCCCGTACAATTATAGACGGGAAATGGTTATCCAAGATAATAAATCAGCGCTGATCTAATTTCTATGTTAATTAGCGCCCTTGAAATGATTAACAATTATTTTACGTTAAATCTTCTTTAACGCTTTTTTTTAGAATGCAGTTGTTGGCGATTATGTATGGCATGTTCAATTTAGTTCCTTCCCTAATGCAACATCGGTTTTTTATTGATGGAAATGTTCACAGTAAAAAACCGAGACTAATTTTAAAACTTTTTTGACTACATATAGGTCCTAAACTATTTCGGTTTAATATTTAAACTTTAAAAAATCTAGATGAACAAATTTGTGTTACGGTTTGAGTAGCCGAATCTTAAATCTTATTTTCGTTCAATTCCGTAAGGTTTTGACATGTTGTGTTAAATACATACTCGCTGGTTAGCCCTTATTGGTTTTTGTTGTTCAGCTATATCATTCCAACTTCCACCTCATTTATTAAATTTGGTGAGTTGCCTATTGACTTAAAAAAATTAAGAAATATAAATATTGTTTACAATTAAAAAGAGACGAAATTTGCCTCGTTTCATTGAAGTTCGTTTTCGAGCCAACGAGAATATGTGTAGTATTTGATATACAAATTAAAAACTTCAATCTCTCATCAGGCTACTGTTGTTTCATATTAGGTTTTTATACTTCGTATGATTACGTTGTTCTAGTGAATTATAAGATGATAAGAAACAAGGCAAATTTCGTTTATTACACCTTGGATGCGTTCAAATTTTTTATTTGGAAAAGTTAACCTAACTCTTATCTTCTTGAGTTAAGAACTATTATGGACAATTTTAAAACTTTTATGCCTTAAATTTTAATTATTAAGAGAAAATTTTGGATTTTTTAAGCCATGTTTAAATTTAGTATGACCAAATTTATAATTTTTTTACTTACAATCAAACTGTTGAATTTTCTTTATTAGTTGTAAAAAAAAGGATTTATTTCAAGTGGATTTTAAAAATTTAGAAGTGCTGCTGCTTCAAAATCCGTATCAGTAAAATTCATTAAAAGTGACAATGTCCATTCCAAAAACTGTAGAAAATTCAAAAAGCGTAAACATTTGGATAAATAAAAAAATTGTTACTAACCATGTTCATTATCTAACAGAATGCAACCAGTTCATTTAATTATTTTAGAAAGAATTATACTGAAAGTGATAAGAACCTCAGTTTTACCGTTAGTTCCGGATATTTCGATAGATTTTAAAAAGAAATGCAGCATAACGTACAGGTTATCAGTAAATCTGCAATTGTTGATCTTAAAGCAGCTAATGAATTTCCAAAGAAATAGTAACTGAAAGACGATAATAACTTAACAAATTGTGTACGTTGATTAGATAGGGCTACTTTCGTTAAGAAATTTTATTTCCAAACATGAAATAGCTTAACGCTTCTTCTTGAGAGCGGATGGCCCATCTGACTATTTTAAGTTTATGCATTGATAAAATACAAGCTAGAAACACCAAGAAGTTCAAGAATATATTCACGGAGATGCCTACGGTCGTTTAAAGATTCAAAATAAAACGTAAAGGGCAACGGCTAGTATTTTTTTCGAAAAGTTTAGAAATTGCCTGACAGTTAAATCAGATTGAGAAAATTCTTAATTTGGTTCAGAAAGCATTTTAGCATGTAGTTCCGTTCAAAATGTTATCGCCTGAGAGTAAATCGATAAACGTACAATTTTCAAAACAAAAATTATTGCATATTGTATAATTTTTTAAGCCCGTCTTAAATAAAGACACCAGTACCATCATCAATAAATTCTGAGCTTGATTATATTCAAGCTACGAAGTGTGAATTCGAAATTTTATCGGAAGATTTACCTAAGATCACAGATAAATATAGCTATTACATATGAGCTTAACGCTAACTTAAAATATGCATTATGTCCATATTATACATACAATACATATATACATATATTATGTATAACCAATTCGTATAGCTACGTTATTTGAATTCATTTGGATTCTGTAAGCTTTTATTATTCGTTTCAAAGAATATGAATCAATTTTTAGGCAAATGTCAATGTGCATACCTGAACTTAATTTTTAGGAGTTAGCTTCTTACAAGTTAAGTAGTAACAATACAATAAAATTTTACCCTTTTGTTTTTACCGAGGAGTTTTTTAAAGCAAGATCACTAAACTGGTTATGCTTTGCTGCCTAAGCGTCACAAAATGTTTACAGTTGTTATCAAACCAACTACAAGATGTTTCTACCTTAACATATAAATTTGTAATACAAAAGTTACTTCATAATAATTTTTCTATACTTTCAAAATTTATTTGTCCACTAACATTTTGGGATGGGAATGATATTTAGCGTTTTCTGCATTTCAACAGTTTGTGATAATTTTTTTGTAAGTATTTGTTTTAAGCTTTAAAGTATTTAGATACTTAGAAATTGTTAAGGGACTAAAATGTTAGACTTATTTGACAATTTTTAAAGTGATTTTTTGTTTTTAAATTAATTTTTTCCGATGTTATAGTCCATTGTACGTCTTTAAATATTATGAAGAAAGCCAACTTGGAAAATAACGAAAAACTACTTATTTTATTTTTACTATTGAAGAAAACAGAAAATATTGAAAACGACAATCCACAAAACATAACTTTGAAAGCGACAAATTTGGCAGCTTGAAATAAGGAATAATTCGAAAATTGTTTATAACGGGCAAATATTGATTAAAATCATAAAAAAATATTTATTAGGAAAAATAAATGATAAATCTGTACCCCGATTTTGTTCGTTTTTTTGTAATTCTCATGCGTACGAATTGTTAAACCGGAACGTATTAATATTGGTGTTTGTGTTCGTGGGATTGTACATGCGCAGTGTATTTGCGCATGTTGTTTACATTTTTTTGTTGATGAATGATGACATTTCGAAACTTGATTTTGTGATTTGATTTTTCATTTTGAAACTTAAAATTGTGAACACTTACCATTTTGAAACATAAATTTTATTCTCTGTTCGATTTTCGATCAAAATAGTATATAATTCCGTCTATAATATTTTTCTTTGATGAAAATACAAAACGACATTTGATTTTTGATTTTATATGTATAAGCCATCTATCGTCACATCGAAAGGTTGGGAAAATAATACTCATGCGGTAACCGATTTCAACCGCTTCGACATTTAGGCTTTATTGAAACAACATTTAGGCGTAATTTACATGAGAATTAAACTGACACATTAATATAAAATTGGATCACACAATAATAATTGTGTATATTATACACTGTATACGTACACGAAATTTTCAATTCTCTTGCGTTAGGATGAATAAAAAAACGAACAAAATCGGGGTACTGGTTCGAGTATAGAATAAAAAAAAACAAAACATTAATGATCAGTGTACAGAGGAGCAAAATGGTTATGTTGGCAATGGAACTTTAAAGTGCGAATTGTATACTACAAATATTTTTTTATTTTTTAGAATTTAAGGTGTAAGAAATAGTTTAATTTTTTCAATGTAAGAGCCTTAATTAAGGTAACCAATAAACAGTGTTAGAAAAAGCATATGTTGCCATTCCAAAAGAATTAGGTAAATGAACGTATTTCATTCTTTTTGGTTTAAGTGATCGTGTCAATAATTTCCTTGTCAGTAACCACATATAGGTTTGTTGAGTTCTTTCCAGTATTGATCTAGCAGCTTTAAAAAGAATAAATTACAAACGGTTAACCTCAGAAAACACAATTAAACCACCAGTGTCATTAAAAAATACATAAGCATGCATGTATATGGGCTTGTTTGGTAGATTTTAAATTCCAGAGCGTTTATTTTTGAAATATTAAATTTTTTGAATTATTAAAAAAACTATTAAAATTGATTGTAAATCGTTAATATTTCCTTCTCCATAAAATTAATCACAGGAGGTGTTTTATATGTGTGTGTGTGTGTGCGTTTGTTATATATATGTGTGTATATGTATATGTATATATATATATATATATATATATATATATATATATATATATATATATATATATATTTATATATATATATATATATATATATATATATATATATATATATATATATATATATATATATATATATATATATATATATATATATTATGAACGAAAACAAATGAATACACATACATGTTTTAATTATAATTATTATAAAGCCATAAAAAACGTAAAAAAACTAAAATTATTTTCTATTTAATTAATTAAATTTAATTTTTATGTTTTTTTTTATATAAAGAATTAAAATTTTTTGAATACTAATATTAGTTATTAAATTTTTTGTTAGATTTTTGTTTTTTTGAATTTTTATTTTACATCTAATGTTAACCATCAATTTTGTGTTTTGTTTTTATTTTTAATTTTTCTAAATTTTAACATTTTTTCTTTTAAAAGTTTTTTTTCGGTTATCTATGTTAGAGAAGATAAAAGTTTTGTTTATTTAAATGTTTTTTTTTTGTTTTTTTACAAATTAACAAAATTTTATATATTTTGTATCTGTAATAAAATAAAAATGAGGTTTTTATAGGATCATTTTATGAATGCCAATGTAATGTTTTTAACAGTGTGTTCACTTACCTCAAAATACTATCGTTTTACTAAAAATCGATATAATATCGATATACGTACTCCAATCGATAAGCAAAAATTGAGCAACAAAAAAATGTTTTTTTTCTACCCCACCAAGACAATTTTCCCAAATGAATTCTTCTTGTTGCGGAGTGTAAGGGGTGTCTATATAAATTCCAAAAAATCGTGGCAATATTTTCTATATTCAACTAGTTGTCATTATCATAAGAACTGTTTCGTTTCCCATGACCATATTTCTCTTTTAACTCTTCGTGCAATTTATTTTGTAAAGCTATTTTATTTCCGTCGTTCGGAAATGTTGGTATTGGTGATCGTTTTCTCGGCGGTATTTTAGGTTTTGCTAATCTATCGGGGGTTTGATGTGCCGATGAGGGGGGTGTTGGTGATTTTTCGCGTACCGGTGAATCTACTTCATCGATTCGAGGCGGAATTGGTGAACGACACGGCGATCGTCTTGGTGATTTTAATATTGATGTCGGTTTTATACTATCGATCGTTAGTAATTCACGTGAATTGGTTTTTGATGGAAATGTATCGAATTTATTTGGTACCGCATAATGGTCAACAATATTTTCATCGCTACGATTTGTTGAACTTTGTTTTCCAAATGTATGAAATTTCCGTCCCAAGTCTTCGGGCGAATAGGTAACGTCACGACTTAGACGACGACCGATTGTGTCTAACCGTTCGCCGAATATGCTATCGGTGCTAAAACGACGAACATTTAAACCAGACGAGTTTGATCGTGACCGAGTGTCACGTTTTAGGGTGAATAATTTTGGTTTTGGACTGGATTTTGGTACTGGTTGTTGTAATGGCGCTATCAAAAGTGATTGATGAGTGATCCCCATTGGTGAAGTTGGATCGGTTGCATCGATTTCAGCAACTGTTTGTAGTGGAGTTTCCCTCTCCACTTGCTGTACCCTATATAATTTAACGATTCTTTATTTGGTAGCAAAAGTATTTGCAAAAAAAAAATATAATTACCTTCGTATCTCTTGTATCATTTCGAAGAATTGTGCTTTACTCCGTCTTCGTCGGCGCTGTTCATCCTCCTTCTGGAACAAATCAATTCACTTAACCACGTATCATTTTCGGGAAAAAATCAAAATATAGTCTCTAGAAAAATAATACCAACCCTTTTTATAGATTTTTGAAATAAGCTTGCTATTTGTCCTTGTCGCAACGTGTCCACAAGCTCACGAGCAGCATGATGTGGTGAAACCAGTTCAACACAATTTATAAACCTATACAATTTTTGACTAAAAAACATAATATTTCGTGATCGCCAAACCGTTCCTTTCGGTTTAAGCCGCAGAAGCGGCAAAGTGTATTTGAAAAATAAATGTTCGAATATTAAAATTAAAATGCCGAGCACCATACCGGCGCCAAGTAATAAAAAAACACCCGCCACAGCAGCAACACCCAATGGTCTCGGTTGTACAATTTCTATATCCAATTTAAAACATGGTAATGTACCATACCATTTCTCTGTTAGTATATCCAAGTAGCCATTACTTGAATATTTTGCAATCAATGATGAAATTGAATCTTTCAATGGAAATCTTTTTTTGGTAGCAAAATGTAAATTGGTTAGAAAATTACGAATACAATATACGAGAAAATATATCTGTTGTATATACGAGTATAGATACGCAGACATAAATGTATAAAATATTCATATACTCACCCTTTACTCATTCCAATTGCGTACGAGTCTTCCATATAAATTTCACCAATACATCGTAAATTACATCCCCGATCAATAGCCCGATAATAGTCTAATATTGGTTTATCAGCAAGAACTAAATCAAGTGTACCATTTCTAGAATAAAAAGAAGCAACAGAAGAAACAAAAATTTAAATTAATGATCAGAGGTCAGAACAAAAAATTCGTAATAGTTTTTGCCACCGTGATAAATTCAGAATGTTGGCAACATGACATTCACATGTGGTCTCTTCCCATTTATCTCTGGTCGGGATGTATCTTTTGCATGTATTGATATCTCTGTGTGTGTATATACGCTTTTGTATATTTTATTCAAGATAGAAAACTAAAACTTTTTTTCTTTTATTTAATATAAATTGAATTAATTAAGGATAGACTTTTAGTTATATTTTTGCTTTCTGTAAAAGGGTTTTGTATTTCATATATTCTCTCAGTCAGTTTGTCATGCCAGGCACAGCAACAATAGAAATAAAAAATCGATGAAATTAGTAAAATATAATGAATTTTTTTAGGTGATTATATAATGACATGACATTAATATAGTATTTAGTCCTAACGTCCTTCACATGTTAGATGTGATTTAGTAATGCTCGTCCCATTTATATATGGAGGGTGAGAAATACGAAATAATGGTTTCTCGTTTTAATGTTATTGATATTCATCTGTTTCAGTAAATATTAAACTGATATCAATAAAATGAGTTCGAATATTCGATATAAAACAAAACCGTCTTCAAAAGATACTTGGAATATTTAATAAAGTCTCTGAAAGTATATTGATTGCTTTACATTGAATGTAATCACAAAATCTTTGGGTTACATTTCTTAGAATTGCAACTGGCGCTTAAAAATCAGGTTTATAAGAAACTGGAGTTCCAGTAGTGTGGAATAAAAAGTTACTTCCGTAATATACTTCTTTAATATACTTCTGTAATATATATAATTTAACTGACATGCTCAACATGAGAGTAAAAAATAGAAGCAATTAAAATATCTTCGATGAAAATCCCGCAGTGCAAATAATGCCAAGGGGTTTGCTATACAAATTGCTATGGAACCTAACAAGAGATGCACCACCAAAATGAGCTAGATGTAACAGTTAACACCCAATCACTTATCAGGGATTTGAAGTAGACAAACAGCAACAGAAAATAAGGAAACAAGCACACAAAACATCGGAAAACCGGACGACCAAACAGGAAGTATGAAAGAAAAAGCTGATTTATTTGCTATATACTAGGCACAACTTTCCAGCCTTTAGCAAACAAACAGCTTATAAAAATGTGAGCCTTACGTCTGAAAGAAATGACCCTCTGGAAGTAATAGGCTGCAACTGTTACTAAACTAATACATGTAGATACATGTAGCCAGATAGGAAAAGGAGCATCATACCGAACAATCTCACTTCTTCCGGTGACTTCGAAAATGTTCGAGAAACTAGTAATTACAAGATTAAAAATAATTAAAGAGCACAGAAATTTTGTCGCGCAACATCAGTTTGGGTTCAGAGAGTAACATTCAACCGTAGACCAAGTATGTACATTACTGAAGAATTACTGAAGTTATAATACTGAGAGTATATACATTAAAGAAGAAGAAACTTGGCTCTGACGTCCTTCTAGATGTAGTGCATAGGCACTCGATAAAGTGTGGCATAGGGAATTGCTCTTTAAACTCTTTAGAGAGTTTTAGCAAAACAATTTTATATGATCATAAGATCCTATATTGATAACCAACACTTCCGAGTGAATTCAGAAATATTTCTGGGATCAAAAAATTTTTAGTGGAATAAAGAAAAATGAAGAACTTAATATCAAATAAAGAAAAATATCCTGGCTTCTGTTGAAGAACTCCGGATTGCATGATTATAAAATAAATTGTTACTGTACCAAAAGGTGCTAAGGTCTATATGGACTTACAAAGTACAGTTGTGGGGCTGTAGATGCCAGTTCGTATAGTTTTAGAGCAGTACATCTACAAAACGATCAGCCAGTCGCGTAAGCTTCTCACAAAAGTGCTCACAAAAGCTCAACTTAACTACCCGCAGATTGAAAAGGTGGCTGCTGCTATAAAGATATGCAAGCAATAAATTTCATGACTAGGTTATGGAAAAAAATTGGGAATTGAAAGTGGTCACAAGCCACTGGAAATAATTTTCAAGAAGCCAATTCAATTAGCATAGATTACAACGAATTTTGATTTTATCCAGTACTCACCTAAGATTACGTATAAAAAAGGGAAATAACTTCATATTTCGGATACATTAAGCAGAGTACAGTAGATCCAGATGAGGAAGAACTAGCAGCTAGTCTTGTTCCAAATATGACAAAATCGGCACGTCAAGATTTTATATAATCAACTGAAAGTGATACAGAACTATAGAAGAATTATTAAGTGTAGTTATGAATCGTTGGCCTAATGATGAGAAAAAGGTATCACAATTAGCAAGAAGTAATTGGAAATTCAGGGACGAAATTGCTTATTACGAGGGAATCTTATTAAAAATTGAACCCTTTCAATCATCGTAAAATCAAAAAATTGGTCATAAATTTAGCGACAGAATATATTACAACATTTATTAAAAATTGGGCAATATGTCAACAAATGCCTGAAAATTCATTTGAAAAAGTTGCTTCGGATATATTCCATTTATCTTCAAATTACAAGGACTATCATTTAATTGAAGACAGCTATTCGGGATTCTTTGGTTTTAAGGAACTGCAAAATGGTACATCATTGGATGTTATAAATCATTTGAAAGCATGGTTCTTGGTACATGGTATTCCAGACATCTTGAAATCGGATAATGGCCCACAATATGATTCAAATTTATTTTAGGAACTTGTTACCGCGTGGATAATTCAACTTCAAAAATATCTAAGTTACCCACGTTATCAGAGCGGTTATTAGAACGCTATGCATAAATTGCCAAAAATATGCTAAAAAAATTAGAGATAGCACATACCTATGATCATACCTATTAATGTATTGTACTGGTATGTGCGTCATACTATTATATGCAGTGTACATCAATGGCATTAATAAACAACTTCATACACATTCTGAACGTGCCTATTGTTACAGTCACCTCTTGCTATAAAACGGTGGCCCAAACAATTTTTATTGTACGTTTAGATGGACAGTAGATAACCGAAATAGGTCCAAGCCAATATTCTGTTGGGTTTCTAAATTGCTATTTAGAACTCCATGACATATTTTTGAGATTGTACAAGTTAGAAAAGCAAAACCCAATTTCTAGATTTTGTTTTTATATTAGCGTTCAAGAGTTTTTGCCTACCCATCGATTCACGCGATCTTGATAACTTAATTTTGAGATGTAAAGTATCTAGCCGACTAATTTTAGTTTTACCAAATCAGTGATCACGGCTTAACAATTCTAACAACCGATCGACTTCATCATTATCGGTCACAAGAAAGTCATAACATTAAGGATTTTTAACAATCAATGTAATAAAACCGAATAACGTTATCAAAAAGTTCAAATTCGAAAGGCTTCATTGAGTCATAAGCCATATTGCTACTTTATATCGCGTAAAAATCATACCGTACAATTTTAAATAGCAAACAAACAAAACAAAAAAAAAATTATTTCGATTCATTTTGCCGATATACAGTCTCATATAACCAAAATCTCATGTTATTTTCACCCGTATATTTGTACCATTACAACAATTTCATCTTTCACCTTTTGCAATTGACTTCTAAATCGTTTTAAATATTGAACTTTATCGTCTTGTTTATTGATAATAAATATTTGTAATATTTCAAACCATAAAAATTTAATAAAATGTTGTTATAAGGATTATGCTATAAATTTATGATAACAAAGTGTTTCAATCAATATTTTTGTTGTTTTTATTTTATTGCATTTTTTTTTTTGCGAAATTACGTCCTTGCTCGTCCGTGTGATTATTATGAAAAATTTAATACTATGTATATACGATACTTTACTATATGGGCCCCCTCTAGCATAATTTATCAATCAAATGATAAAAATATGACAGAATCATAAACCTTAAAGAATGTTTCGCATTAAGTGGCAAGATAACTATGTACATACATAATAAAATTAGGGTTCAAATAAAAAAAAAAAATTCTCATAAAAATACTTACTTTAACGCTAGAATACCATCTTCGATACTCTTGAGGGAATATTTCTTCATGTGCTCCCATAAGTGGCGATCCGTTTTACGTACATAATATTCGGCGGCCGATGACAATGGTACACCCACACGTTGCTTGATCAGCTGTAAGAGAAAATATTGTTTACTGTTTTATTTTTAGAATTTTTTCATTTTTCATTTTTATTTTTCATGAGTCAGCAGGAATGTTTACGGAAAAATCCCATTCGGTGTTGTATCATATATAATATATATATATATACATATATATATATATATATATATATATATATATATATATATATATATATATATATATATATATATACACGCTTTTGTGTATACAAATATGTTATTTTTATATCTGTATATATAACGTGACAATAAAAATGTTTTCACTGAATTTTCATCAATCATCTTTTTATATGTTTCATTTTTGAGATATTTTTGTATGTTAAAAGGCTGGATGATGATGTGTTAATGGGATTTTAGGTGTATACTTTAAATGGAGGAATGACGTAAAAATTAATCTTAATGCATTTTTTGTAGTATAATGATTGTGGTAAAACACGATTTACAATGTTTAGTCCAAATTATCGTAATGGAGATTGATTGTGATGGCTTAAGTGTGATTATTCATAAACCATAATAATAAATTTGTTGAGTGTTAATCGTTTGTTCGAGGGAAACGTTAAAGTTCTTATTGATTAGATGTAATTAATGGTTTGGTACAGATATATTAGAGTGTCATTATATGATTCTAATTTTAAGCTGTAGTCAACCTAAATTCTTAATGTAACCGAGCTCCTAAGGAAGCATGGTTTCTACTTTTTGATCATTGAATTTCGTCGAGTGCATAATAAGTTTTAAAAGCAGCACTAACATTATTTTAATGACGTGCTCATTCACCGCGTTGACTTAATTTGCTCTTCGGAATTGTAATCAAATCAAACAATTTTAACACCTAGACAAAGCTATTTGTGGTTTTCACAAGATAAACATTCAAGAAATATGTGACTTCAATATGAGGTATTTTTTCCATTCCTGATATTTACTTTGTATGAATGTTTAAGGACCAAATACACGAAAATTGAAAAATATGCTCAAAGTAAGTGTAGCTTTTTGGATAAACTAGTGATTGTTTCAATCCCAAGTAAATTTTAAAATATTCTTTCAGATTGAACTTGAATATAAATGCGTAGAATAAAAATCAGGATTTAATCACGAGGGCTTTTTTGAAATTTTCAAGTATTAATTGATTTGACACATGTGTCTATGATAATATTAAGCCAAGATTTTCTTAAATCTTTCATTATTTAGTTTTTACAACCAATTAATAGATGGCAGTTTAAATTATTAAAGATTTTATTATAAAAGATTTTAAAGATTTATCCGTTAAAGATTTTATTGTTTTACTTTTATTGTTCATTCTGTTTATAATTGTATTGTTGTAGATAGAATGTGGATATTTATAATATTTTTCAAGATTTTGGATCTATGAAAAATAATTTGTTTTGAAAGACAACGATTAGAGTAGACAATAAAATAATAAGTGAAGCAATTTTTTTTCAATCGAAATTACTAAAGGTATCCGGTTCAGTGTTTTATTGTATTATATTTTTTTGTATTTTACATATTTTTAATAATAATAATAATAAACGGTTTTTACAGGTTATTACTGACCCGTACCGAGACAAACATCAGATTGGAATCCGAGCTTGCTTTTCTTATTGTTCTTGACAGCCCGAAGGGGCCAAATCGTTATGTACCTCAAAGTGCCATCGCCGCCGACAGCGAAATTTGCGCTTTTGGCTCTCGTATCAGAGATGGCTGCCCCTTAATTATGAGTGAGGCAGCGTACTCACTATCCTTTTATTACATGAACGAGATCAGGGGTTCGATTCTGTTTCGATGAAAAGAGAATGAAAAACAAAATTTTATCAATATGTTTTCATTTGCTTTTATCGTTTTATTTTATCATCAACATCGAAAATGCGATTCCGGTTTACCAAATTGATAAAAGACATTAGTTCTGAGTTTTTTACGCATGATGTCAGTGAAAACTGTTATACATTTTCAGTTCAGTGTTATATATGTTTATATATATAAATAAAATATATGTCAAAATTTGAAATAGATATTTTGTATACACAAATTTATATAAATTTATGTGTTATAGAAAAATTGAAGCACATTATTACGATCATTATGGCTAAATTAATTATTATTTAGTAAAATTGAAACTCGTGATTGACTTTTAAAATTTGTCATTAACAGAATACACACAACACACATATAGAATACACACATATAGAATACATACAACACACGAAACCCAAACATTTAACCGCAAAAAGAATTATTTTATCATCGGCGATAAATTCTTTTCAGCATCAAAATCAAATTGATAAAATATCTAAGTTTTTCCCCAAATTTGACACAAGTTTATCGTTTACCACGAAAAAGGTGGATCGCGATTTGTGTTTTATCAGTGATAAGTTTATCAGTTATCATTATCATCGAACCGGAATTGCGCCCCAGGAATTTAATGAAAATTCTTGGAATAAAACTGTAAGTGTCGCCTTTGTCGCGTTTGGGGCCATATATCGTGCGCATGATTTTTCTCTCAAATGCCATTAATTATTGCCTATTGGTCTCCGAAACCAGTGATTATATATTTTGTTTTGGACTCATTGATTTTGAGACCAACGGAAGATGAGAATCTTACAAGGGGCTCCAAATGTTCTCTGACACCATTTCCATTCAATCCAATTGCATATCGATATCATTTAAATATGTCATAATCTGGTTAAACTGACGGTACACGATGATGTCCTGAGGGTTCACATATACGAAAGATAAGTTCAATTATGAGATTAAATAGTATCGGGGACAGAGCACCTCTTCAATTGAGCTAATTATAAAACTCGCTGACAGCTTGTTATCAACTTTGACATACCATTGTTACTTCGTTACTGTCATTTTACATAAACGCACATATTTCTCAGGTATTCGTGATGTACGTCACGAGATTTTTCATAATATTTAGAAAGAATCATCGCCAATGAAAAAGTTGTTTAGAGACTGACAGATGTGGGCAAAACCTTGGAAATCGTGGTCTCCACTTTAGGGACATCGAGTTTCTTGGAAAGCGCAACGAGTTCCAAGCGATACTCTTTCATGGCTGATACAGTGCCACCAAATGTGCCTGGTTTTCTTAACATCTGCACTTGCCACGTACCGATCCTAAACTTCGTGTCCGTTAACATAAGCGGCAATCAGGTTAAATCTTGGCAGTATCCATATTTTCTTTTCTTCATCTTTTAAAAATGAAGTTTTTAAGGATGCGGGTAATTAACTACTCGATCCAAGCTTTGATTAAACGTCTTATACAACAAGGAGTATTTGGTGAAATTTTAAGGTAAACGTGCTCTTTAGAAGTATTTTACGAGATATGGGAGTTATTTATTTCCTACAAGTCTGCTAAAAGTTCTTATGATTTATCAAATGTACAATTTAAATTTGAAACTCTGTAAGTGAAACAGTGAAACCATTTGCAAGATGATAATTTTAAATCAAACAATGGCAACCGCAATTTAAGCATAAATCTCTTTTTAAACCAACACGTAAAAATTGGCGGCTACAATATGGCTTTCGGATGCTCTTTACAAAATTTACAATTTCTAAGTAAACGCAGAATTGGATTAAATTCCAAATTTTTTTTTAATTTTTAAAGTATTTTATCTGGTATTTCAATTGGTATCAGATTAGTCAACTATCATTGATATATCCCATGTTTTGCACCAAATATTTTTAATAAATTACAAAAAGAAGCTTAACGTAACATTCAAAGGGGGTGCAATAAAAAAAAGTATGTTCGACATAAATATTGCTTGTCGAATTGCAGAACTAATACAAACTAGACCCAAAGACATGAATGCAATTTGAACAATGCCGGCTCATCAAATGGAATAGAACGAGATGATTTAGAAGAAGTTTATAGAAAAAGCGAGGAACTATATGGCATTCGATACCATAAAATAGTTGCAAACGGAGATGCTAGTTTATATATACAAAATAGTTGGATCAAAAACGTGCTCTGTGCAATTAAAAAAAGGAATTTTCAAAAAATTCGCATTCCGAGAAACTAAACGCCGGTTGGATTGATGAGAAACGATGGAATAATCGAAGTGAAAGGATCGCATAATTCAAAAGATTTATATCCACTAGATGCAAGTGAAAACAAAATTAATTAAATTTCTTCTGCATGACAAATGCACCGGAAACGTGTCTATTAAACAAAATCTACCAGAAATCTACCAAAATACTACCAGATACCATGGCAGTTAGAAATAACAGATCGAGATTACTGCTTCTTTATCGTTTGGATGCCAAAAGGATTTATAAATATACACACACTCCGGAATGTGGAATTATTCAATTAAAACATGCTGCAGAAGTTTTTATGTTAGGTGGTGTCGTCAATGTATCCTTTAAAATTTGCCCTTCAAAATACATATAGAACATAATTTTGATTATAAAGTTGTTGTCGGTAGAATGTGTAAAAATTTTAAAAATGGTCTAACAATTTTATTTCATTATTTTTTTATAGAGAATCTGAAAAATTTTATTATCACTACATTAGAGCGAATTTAATAATAATAATTATTCTAGGCTACAATTAAAAAGGCGAAAGTCGTCTTAGGGCCGTTATTACTTTACTCAATATATATTTAAAATAGAAAATATCACATAATCTAGCAATAACTCCTTCATTACCTCTTAAAAAACCAGCAAATAATAAATTTATAAATTTTCAAATAATAAAGTTTAAATTCAATGTAGTGACAACTTGAAATTTATGAATAACGCCCTTTTTATTTGAGTTTACAAAATTACAACTCCATTTGTTATTAGATAATTAAATACAAGCAAGTGTCTTGGATCATTATATAATATCATACGTATGTAAGATCGTTCAATTAGTTCTAGGGCTGACCCAGAGATGGTGCCTTTAATTTTAGATCTTTGTTATTTTTAGAACGCAGCAACCTTTAAATGATATGTGTCAACATTTCATAACAATCCATAACATTCGGAGTTATAGGGATTTTGTGTCTGTTGTAATTTTGAAAACAATGGAAAAAATAGTACCGTGTGTTGATAAAACATTGTTTTTAACGAGGAAAAACTCCAACGAAAATGATAGAGGACGATTTGGCCGTCCAAATATAGCAGTGACTCTAGAAACTATCAATTAAGTCTAAATTTCTTGCAAATATTGCTCACAACGGAACCAAAACAACAACGCATCGGTGATTTAGAGCGCTGTTTAGCGCTCTAAACAGCGCTCTAAATGCGTTGTTGCCGGGAATTAAATCAGCAGTTAGCTGAGTTCAGTGCAGCTGATGAAAGTCATTCAAAGCTATCGAAAACGAAACAGTCTGCCGTCAAAGTTATGATCTCTGAATTTTAGAAATGGAAATTCATCAATAACGAATATTACATGGCTTTGTTGGTGCGGTTTACGGACGAAATAACTAAAAACATCCACAAATTAAGAAAAATCTTTGCACCATGACAATATATCAAATCGATGAAAATGGCCAAGCTATACGAATCTGACCTCCAGTGATTATGGCTGTTTGGAGTCCTACACAAATTGATCTACGGGAAGAGATTTGAGTCTAATGATGAAGTCATCGCTGCAACTGCGGGATATTTTGAACCCAAAGATAAATCGTCCAACACACATGGAAGAGAATATTACAAAAGCGTTGGCATGATTATATCGCAGTTGAAGGAGACTATGTTGATGAATAAAAAAGAATTTGCCCTACAAAAATGTGTTTTTGTAATTAGTATCAGGACTTATTGAACGATGTTATAGAATACAACCACAGTGTGCTTTACTGGTCGTAGGAGGCGACTAAATAAAGGTTGGATCACTAGACTGACTACCCGCATCCTTAAAACAAATTTGTTAAACAAATCAACAAAGAAAAACTGGATACCTCAAATATAAAAAAAGTTAATTGCTATAATGGACGCTTTTTGTTCCAAATTCATAGGCAGTGATCATCAATTGGTCACTGCAAAGCTATACGATGGCAGTTGCCATACAAGCCAGAATTCATAGGAAAACTAAAAAAATCTTGTTAGCATTGTGAAAATGAATCACGCTGTATGAGGTATGCAAAATCAAGAAATCAGTGCCACCTAGATGGATATGGTGAAAACTAAACCCAAGTATGATTGGTTTGAAACAGAGTGTTGTCTTGTTGTCGAACAATAAAATATAGCCTTTAGAAGAGCGCGATTACATTTTACAATCACATGCAACGACAAAGCGGTTGTTGCTAGGAGAACTGCTAAGCGAATTCTAGAAGGTAAAATACGGTAAATATCTTTAAGAAAGGAGATCATTTAAAATGCGAAAACAATCGATGCATAACTCGCCTTTGCACATCATATAAATTACTGCGCCTTACAAAATATTGAAAAGATGTCACAATGATTTGTCAAAGTTGAAAACAAGCTCAAAATTGATATAAGCTCTGGTATACGGCTTTTTGAGGTATACGTCTTTTTTCACTAATAAGCTGTGGTTTATAAAAGAAAAATAGGATATATAGTTAATAAGATTATAAGGAAGCTTTTACAGAACGTCCTCATTTACAATTTGTTCCTGTTCAAGCATTTAAATAGCCTTGCTCAAATCATTTGAAGGGTTGCCGTCCATTTTGTTATGTCGATGTTGCTTTTTTCTACACTACCAGTGCATTTATAACAAATTTCGTTATTACGAAGCGAAAACATTTTAGATTTGGTAATAGTTAGTCCTATACGCACTCTAAATTTTTACAAGATAGTAATTTTAGATAGTTTTCATTACAAGATAGCATGTTAAGTATATTCTTTTCTCCCGAATTTCAAGTTGCGTTTTTTTACTCTCGTGCCGTTTAATTTCTGTAATAACCCGAACAAAAAGTTTCTTTCTCTCGTCATAATACCCAAGATAAATAATTATGGTCATATCTTTTAACATTACAAAATTACTATGGTCAAATAAAACTTGACCGGACACCGCATAAAGCCATAGGCTAACAATGTTACAGATCTTAAAATCAAATCATTAGTAAGAATATAATATTATTTCATTGATAAAAATGTTGATAACTTTTTTTTTTTTTTTTATTTAAATCCAAACATTATTTTTTCTCGACCCTAGTACAACTTTTCTAACAAATTACCTCGTTAGCAAACTTTTATTTTTGTGTATACGAAATGGATACGTACATGGATCACCACAGGATGAAAATAAAAATAAAGAATTGGACAGTCAAACTGATTTACATATTTGATGAACTTGAAATTATCATAATAAAATTTTCACATCACTAAATATTGACGTTGACAGCACATATTGTCATCAGTTAACCATTTTTAGGTTAAATATGTAATTCTCCATATTGTTCGTTTTATATGACACAATATATCATAAAATATTAAGTATAAATAATTTACGCTACCTGAATATCTTCAATATAATATATGGATTGTATAGCCCATCTCACAATCGAATTCATCCAACCATATCATGATTTATATATGATTCCATTTCAATATACATTTTAAAAAAAATTTCGAATAATTTACACCCGATATAAAAAAACAATATTTGGAACTTTTTTTTTATAAAATTGAATATCATTTATTTTTTAATATTTTTATATAATATTTCCAAAAATATAGACAAAAAAGGCTACAACAAGGATATATAAATGGAAAAAGGATAAAATAGAGGTTTAATTTTCTGTGTCATATCTTTATATATTTAAAATATCGTTTTTTTTGTAGAAAACAGTATCATAAAAAATCGATAATAAATTACTATCCGCCATTTTGTTCAGTCCAAAAAATACCTTTTGTTTCGGAATCGTTTGTTTCCATTACTTATTTTTTGCATGGAATATTTTGTTGTGTAGAGAAAATTTTTTCTATGTAATCGCGCCTATAAGTAGATTTAGACCTCTGTTTATTACATTTAGTAAGTATAGGTAGAAAGCTTACATATAGTATACTTCAACAAATCTGACATTCGATTGTGCCATTTAATAGCGAACTGAAGGAGACATAAGTTCATGTATCCATCTAGTGATGTTAAATATAAGATAACTGGGTTATTTGGCAAAATTATACCCGGACAAATTTTCGGATAATGATGCAGGCAGTAGTGGCGCTCATGTAAGAGAAGAGCTCATTAAATGTGCTAATTGTGATGGAAACCACTCAGGAAATTTTAGGAATCGTTAGACGCGTTGGAACGTATAGTAATTGTAATACTTTAAATGTAATATTACATGCTAAAATTGTAAGTGGGAACAAAATAGTGGTTTTGAAATGTATGTCTCAGAGGAAATCGATTGACTCAGTTTACTACTAGTACTATCACCATAAGAAAAAATAGTTTATCCATTGAAGTTCCAGATGTCAGTTTGATAGAATATCGTTAAAATATCAAATAAATATATGAAATTTAGGCTATTTTACATATACAAATATTTTGATTATTTTAAAACGATACTAGTAGCGACCAGTAGCACGTCAATGGCCTAACATACCATGGTAGTACTATGTGTATTTATATTATGGTAAAAGGCATTATTAAATAATCATTGCCACACTCGTAGCATCTTTCCTGCGAGCTAGGTTCGGCTACAAATATTCAGCGTTCGTTCTCCGTGTAAAGGATGGCTGAAATGGGCGTTGGTCTTAGATAAAGCGGCTGGCTAAATAAAAGTGTACAAAGGCATGACTGGCCTCGAAAAAATGTGACCCTATCACCAGTCTGTGATCCACACTTGTCAATCGGGGTTGAGCGGCTGGCTTAAAGAGTGCGCTTTAAAAATGAAATCATGGAACTAATAGTAGCTTTGCTAAGACCTGGGGATCTCAAAAAACTATTCAGGCAGCGAATCGATGTGTTAGCCCTGCAAAAGCTCAGGTTGACATGGTTGAGGCATCCATAACATCAGCAATGCTTACGTTTTTTACTCCACCTGCCATCATAATGAAGAAGGTTTTGGCATCGGTTTCCTTATACATTACCGCATGATCAATTACATACCATTGACATTGTGTGAATCAACATATTATTAGTTGATTCCACCCAACCAATATAAAAATTTGCCAAATTGCAATTCGCACCAAAAAAATTAACGTCATCAACATTCATGCATTCACCGAAGACCAAGATTTGTTCTGTGTCAGGGTAGAAAACGTCATCAACAATTTCTCGCACCATGACATTAAAATCATCGTAGGCGATTTCAATTCTCAATTAAGTACGGAGTGTGGAACTCAGAAGATTTCAAGCCATTGGCTTGCTTTGATATATAATCTAGTCATCTCAAATCTCATGCACATTCTTCTCTTATAAAAGAATTCACCAAGTATCGTGCGAAAGTAACCATGTTTGATTTTTGTGAAATCGAGGAATAGACTCAAATGATTTTAGTTCGTCTCGAAACCTAAAATATTATTGGCTTATGTCTTCTGGCCGTGGTTCGTCCCATTGTAATTTAAGTGTCCACAGTTGTTGTGACAAACCTTTTGCTTTAAGTATAGGCGGTGCCAGCCAACCTAAAGGATCAAATATGCTCGATACCTTTGACAAAATTGATCTCTTATTGGTTGTTACAGTCCCATCTGACTTAACATCAGTGCTGAAATCGGCATCACACAATTACTCACAATTAGACTTCCATTTACGTAGTTTCATATGTCCCATTTTTAGCTCTGCTTCTAAATCTTCTTTTAATATTTTGGTTTTTCTTTGTCATCCGCAACAGACAAGAGAACATCAACATAGAAATTGAGATATATTACGTCGTTAATTATTGGGTTTTGTTCCCCGTAATTTTTGCCTAATTGGTGTTAGGTCCTTGTGACTAGAAATAAAGAACTGCTTAGACCAAATGTTACAGTGGTGCGGTGATATGTTTTCAGTTGGTCATTAGGACTTTCTCTCCATAGCACACGTTGAAATTCCTGGTTTGCCTCAGCTAACGTGACTTGGCGATACATTTTCTCAATGTTCGCACGTACAATAATCTTGTACAGTTGTGCTTTTGCTTGATCCGTCGAAAACGACTCTCGGTTTTGTAGTGAGACTTTCTGTTTTAATGACTGCTTGATATGGTAAATAATAACTTGCATCTGGCTGTGTGGTTAAGTCCTTGTTATGTATTGGCACCATATGACCCATCTCTATTAATTCCTGCATCACATTGACATACGATTCTGGTAGCTCCACGTTCTGTATCAACCTCTTCTTCAAATTATGAAACCTGTGTATAGCTGTTGTATGTGAATTTTCTAGTATGGGTCGATTAGAATTAAAAGGAATCTTCACAATGTAACGACCGATTTTATCTCTCTTTGTAGTTTCGGAGTTCGACCACTTCTTACATCGTTCATCATCTTTGGTCGTTTGTGTACATGTTGGCATATCTTTCATTGCACAAAATTTTTCAATGTATTACACGTTAAGTTCCTCAGAAAAAAGTAAAATATTCGATATGCTACTTTTTTCCGATATTGTGACCTACAATCCAACCAAATTGACTTTTCCTCGCAATTAAGTCACCCTCAACCATTTTATCATAAAAATTTTTTTAAATATATGCGCATAGCCAAAAATAATGTCTATATGCCTTGAAAGATCATATCGAGGATCAGCCAATTCCAATTCCTGAAAACATCCATGATGCCTATACTGACCACTTTGGCTTGGAATCCTTGTTGGTAACTTAGCCAATATGAAAGACTCGATGTAGAGTGGTTCAAATTCGAATAACCGAGACTTGACTAAGAGATGTACTGATCCCTTAGTTTTTTCACATCCATCAGTGATACCCGTAATTTATTTGAACATACTTTATTTGGAAATCGGTTTGCGATGTCATTTTAGCTTACTCGCGGTTAGTTGTCTCGTCCAATTTGAATTAACCAAAGATCGTAATTTTTCCCATCTTCTCCTAAATCATCTAATCCTCTTATGACTTGATCTGTCGAGTCTTAGAATTGACTAAGATCTTGTGCTGATGGCTGAGTTATGTGTGGCACGTCTAAAAATGTTTGCACTAACTCTCGAACGATTGGTTTGACCTTATTGTAACGATCTAAAACTTTTTCTCAGGTTGGTTCGTAATTTTCTTCAGTAAGTGGTATCTGGCATATAAGATTTTTCGATGGCTTAAGAAAACGCTTCAAATATTGAAATTTCTGTATTTATGGAATTAGTTTCTCATTATATACTAACTGTACAAATAAATCTCGAAATGACCTAAATTTTAGTTTTTCATGACCGGTAAAAACCGGAATATCGAGTGGTGGAAGCTTAATTGTATTTTCCTTACGAGTAATTTCCGCATAACTCTCCAAAAACGTTGGTTGCTGATTCAGGAAATCGTCCCTAGTGACGTTCGCGCTTGACCTATAATCAGTTGTGGTAGCTATCTCTAAACGATTTAGCGTCTCTTTAATTACAAATTGTAATTGTTCTATAGCTTTAACGGTTTTTAAGTTTTCAGAAAAGAAATCTTAATCAAGGCCACCTTCAAATGTTTTAAATTTAGACCACTCCTCCTTGAGTAACTGTAAATGAAGCTGTACGTCATCCGCTGACGTATGTTTGGTATATTTCTCGATCACCGCTCTTATAGCTTCAAATCGATTTAATGTTCGTTTCAAAATTCTATTTTCTCTAGCTGCCGCCATAATTATCACCCTATTTTCCCAAATTTTCCAATACACAGTTCAAATGAATGATTCGCGGTAAGTTCACACAGTACAATATTAAACAGATCGACAGACAATTTTATTGCACAGTATATATATTACAGTTTCCTGCTTTAAAAAGTCAAAATAACACAGGTCAATAAATTTATACTGCACAGTATATATCACAGTTTTCCGCTGATTTTACTGCTTAAAATATCACATTTTAATTATAAAAAAAAAATTATTACACAGTATATATGACTCTCATGAATCCGGCTCGAAGGACCATGAACAAATTGCGTCAATAATGTTGAACTCAATTTCTATTGAAACACAATTTGTGGATTATGCGAAAACTGGCATACGAACACCACAGTTCACTCAAGTATTGATTGAAAAAAAAAAAAAAAAATTGACTTTACACACTTTTAATTTTTTTTTTTTTTAAATTTTTTTTTTACTATTTTAATGTTCGCCAAGTTTTCAAAATGTCACTGACTCGATCTGTTTGCGCTTATCTTTTTTTATGTCAAAAAAATTACAATATTAATTATAAATTTATGAAGTACTAGTTGTGCGGTAAAGTTAAAAAATTTTTTTTTATTTTAAATTATATAAATTAATTTGCTCCAATCTAGTGACTAATATAGATGTTCCGACATACACGTCATGAACCAATATTATTATTAGTTTGATCTAATGATTGACAGATATCGCTACGATACACATAAAAGCAATTTTTACTCTAATATAATAATTAAAAAAATAAATAATATAGGCTAATTTGAATAAACAATCCATCGTTTGTTTTCCCTTTCATAAGGCTTCAACTCAAGTTTCTTCAAACCAAGTATTCAAGAAGTGTGATATAAACAGCGATCATATATGCTTGTCATTTTCAAATATAAGTGCAAAATGTAAACAAATGTTTCATATATAAGGTGAAAAATTCGTATATGGGACTAGAAGTCATGTTTTAATTTAATGATTTTTATGTTTTGAATTGGTAGTTTTGATTAAAAAAAAATTTTGTAGCATATGTTTTTTTTTAAATACAGGGTATCACAATTTGAGACAAATGATAAACATTATGTAGTGTTATGGCTCTAAAAATAAAACTAATTATCCGATATTTATGATATAGGGCTCGTTTTAAAGGTAACTAAATGAGAATTAAGAAAATAGTTTAAAAATGGTAAGTTCCCTTATACTTTCATTTTCAAATTTCGTGCCAAAATAGACTTTCAATTTTCTCAAAACAATGCTTTTTTAATATGTTTTTTAAATAATTTATTTTAGTTCAGTTAGTTTTCATAAACATAATAAAAACCCTTACACGTGTTTCTTTTGTTTTAAAATTAAATTAAATTTTTTTGTATAATCCAAATTTTAATTATTATCGTTACAATACCACAATTATATGGTGCAATTAATATGGTGCATACGTATTGTGTAAATGTTAGTATAGGACGATTTTTATTTGAGTGCAAGGTGTTATTATTCAATTAATAATACTGTACCAGTTGTATTCATATTAAATAAATTTGGGTATGGGTCACGCAATTAGTTCAAGTATATTATTATTGTACAACATGTTTACTCATCCTTTGGTCCATCCTTAATTTTAATAAAACAATAAATATCAAAAAATAACAGGTACCAAAAATGCTTTATTGTAAATAAATCAAAGCCTGCCATGAGTCATACTAAAAATAAAAGAAGGGTACAAAACAAAAGAAAGTGTTTCATATAAATTAGACTTCGAATCTAATGTTTTAGTTAGTTGAATTTTAAAGTACATGTGATTTGTAGTGTTTCAAATAAAATTAAAAAATACAATTTTAAAATTCTTATAAATAGTGTACATAATATATTGTATAAATTCAACAATGAGTGTGCCTAATAAATGTTTCTTACAACATCCAACATCCAACATTCAACATTCAACATCCAACATTCAACATTCAACATCCAACATCCAACATTTAACATCCGACATCCAACATCCAACATTCAACATTCAACATCCAACATTCAACATTCAACATCCAACATCCAACATTTAACATCCGACATCCAACATCCAACATCAAACATCCAACATCCAACATCCAACATCCAACATCCAACATCCAACATCCAACATCCAACATCCAACATCCAACATCCAACATCCAACATCCAACATCCAACATCCAACATCCAACATCCAACATTCAACATCCAACATCCAACTTCCAACATCCAACATCCAACATCCAACATCCAACATCCAACATCCAACATCCAACATCCAACATCCAACATCCAACATCCAACATCCAACATCCAACATCCAACATCCAACATCCAACATCCAACATCCAACATCCAACATCCAACATCCAACATCCAACATCCAACATCGAACATCCAACATCCAACATCCAACATCTACATCCAACATCCAACATCCAACATCCAACATCCAACATCCAACATCCAACATCTAACATCCAACATCCAACATCCAACATCCAACATCCAACATCCAACATCCAACATCCAACATCCAACATCCAACATCCAACATCCAACATCCAACATGCAACATCCAACATCCAACATCCAACATCCAACATCCAACATCCAACATCCAACATCCAACATCCAACATCCAAAATCCAACATCCAACATCCACATCCAACATCCAACATCCAACATCCAACATCTAACATCCAACATCCAACATCCAACATCCAACAATCAACATTCAACATCATGTACATCATGTTGTACAAGTTGTGCAGCATGTTGCAAATGTTGTGCAACTTGTACAACATGTTGCGCAACTTGTACAACTTGTACAACTCATATAAAGATTTTCATTATAGGACAATTGAAACTGATGTTGTCTTAGTATCGCAGTCCTACTTTCAAAACTTTCTAAATTGGAATGATGATATTACTTCGATCAGAGCCATGCACCGTCAGTTGTGCATAATTTCGTTCTACACTTCACAATAGAAGAAATAGAATCAGATCTAAGAAATTACCCTTTTAAATACTGCATTCAAGGTATTTGCTGAAGTTTTTGTACTTGCGAGACTCATCCTTTTAAGTAAAGCGATTTTTGGGGACAATCAGGTGATTTCGACCTAACTGTTAGACCACTGATCAAATTTTTACGATCAGTATGGTTTTGGAGAAACGTTGGGAGTATAACAACAGCATGTATTATATCTAAATTGATTTCCAACAGTGCTCATTATATGTCGTAAGATCGCAGAGAAACTTGCCTCTACTTGTAGTTTAACTACGACTTGATCGAATTGTAGAGTATAGTAATCGAAGGAATACCATATATGATCCCTTTGAGATAACATGGAGTGTGCGGCAGAAAGATGCACTTGAGCCTACTTTATTCTAACTGGATTTTAGTACCCGATAAGGAAAGGCCATACTGAGACACAAAAATGAATTTTCAATAAATTTAGTCAAATCCTTGGCTATGCAGATGATATAGTTCTGCTCGGTCGGAGACCGAATGTTAACATTAATAATCTCATACCGCTTGACCAAAATTAATGCTAGACCACACATCGAAGAATGATTTATCAGCACATACAAAAGCCTGCATTACTGCTGGTTACAAACTTCCGCATAGCTGAAACTTCGGCGATCAAAACTTTTATTACGGCCAGCAAACTCTACATTCGAGAGGAAAGTCATACAAACTTTCTATGTTCTCATAAAAGACGCTGAGAACCAGTATTGGACTAAGGTAGATGTCAAGATCAGCAACTTCTCGAAAATTGCGACATTAAGGGAATCATTCAATCCAATCGAACTTGTTGGTTTAGTTACATCGAAAGGGCCCCATTACCGAACAATTAAAAAAGTGCCCCAACAACAATAAGCTGGTGCACGTCGGAGGGGATAAAATCAAATAAGATCTCGTGACCTACGATGTCGAAACTGGGTGCAACGTGCGAGAAAATGATTCTTTATAATTTCTAAAAGAGTTTATTTCTAGCCAGCGATATTGATCCACAAAAAATTAAAAACCAATTAGAAAGTTGTTGTTGACCAACAATATGTTAAGATTTGGAAAAATCGCGTAAATGAAGAGCAGGTACAGTGCGCTTTTTACGCGTCGCCAATGTAATAGTTTTCTGCCATTAATGAACCACTTGATAAGAACGGAAAGCCGCTTAATTCGTCAACCCAATTAAATTGTTTTGGTCTAACACTTAAATATTTAAGAGATACTTGGAGGACGCCGTTGACATGGCTTCCACCCATATCAAAACTCTATGCAATTAAGCACCCTGTATAAATTTACACGATTGTATGTATTGATTTGATTTTATAGATAGTGAAAATAATTCGAAAATTTATTAAAATATAAAAAAAAACTAAACACTTTTAACTTACCGACGCTTCATAATTTTCGGCCGCATTCTGAAAAAATAATCCAGCAATCAAGGCAGCGATGTTCGCCGTGTACGACGCAATAAATATAACGCTGAATCCGCCCCATATGTTAATTAAAAATTTATTTGGCCATGACTTAGGTGCTTTGAACGCAACTAAATGGCCGCACAATAGTCCCCACATCACCCATAGAGCCGAAGACATACTAAAATTTTTACTCCGTTGTCGTCCCCACGGATTTAAGCCAAACGGACTTAACCATTCGTAAATAGCAACTGCAATTGCAGTTACATTTAACGATGTGAATATAGCAATCCATAGTTCGGGCGAAAATGGTAACAAAAAAGCTAAAAGTGGTATTTCAGATTTAGTTTGTCGGGCCGCCAACAACGAAACAGCACTATGAAAATATGGTATACTAAAATCAATCACTTCTGCCCTTGATTTTGTAACACTAAGTGCAGCAAACGATATATCGGCCGAACCTGTCACCAAATCACCAACAATTCCATTCCATCGTTCGTTACGATGTCGTTTTCGACCCGTCACATCCAAATGGTCATAATCAAATTCATAATTTTTATAATCTTTTTCGAGTCGTCGTAATTTTTGGGCCGAATCCTTACCCGTTTTTTTCGTCGAATATGGATTTGTCGCATTGTGCGACATATATTTTCCGAAAAATGTCGTATTCTGCTGATTATGATACAAATTTATGTTATACTTATTTATAAAACTATTTACATCGGGATGGGTTGAATATAATTTTGTTTTTACATTATTATCATCATTCGTGGTTTTTGTTAAATAGTCACTAAGATTTGGTTTCTTCGCACCAAAAAGTTCGTCGTGTACAATGTACAAATGAAATTCAAATCCTAATTCAGATGCTATATTTGATAATAAATCCATTGATAAACCATAACAACATTTTGGTCTGGAAATGAAAAAAAAAAAGATAACATGTGTTTTATACATATGAAACAATAATTTTTCGTCTAAGTGAAAAATAACAAAAACAAAATAAATGAAACCATAAAAGCACAAATTTTCTCATTCCCCCCTGGGCAATTTACATAACACACTAGATTTTAGATACAATGTGCGCAAGGACGAATATTTTTTTTCATAAATTTTTTTGTTTTTTTAAAGAATCGCCTTTAATTTTATTTATGCAAAAACACCTAGCGGCGAATAAACGAAATTAATTGAGAAGTATGCTTTTGTTTAATTGCTTGGATGCAACAGGAAGGTGTTCTTTATTGATAATTGCTGCAAAGGTTGAATCGTCTTTTAGAAACCCTTTTCGGGGTTTTTACCCTTTTGAAAAACTAGAAAATAGCATAATGGTTGAGAAACTTTTCGGATAAGTGTTTGGAATTTTTTTTTCTAATGAAATAAGTTGAATCCCGAAAGTGACTTATTTAGAAAGATAAAACAAACGTGTGACATTTTAAAATCTAAAAAAAAGAAATACTTTCCAAGAGCTTTCAACATTTGAAAATACTAGAAAATCTCTCGAAAAGTTAATAAATGATTGTAAAATATTTTAAATATTATTTTAAAGCTTGATTACTTTTTTTTCAAACAATTTGACAGTAAAAGAGTTAATTTCAGTTTTTGGACTAATTTTGAAAACATTCTTGAGTTTGCAAATATTTGACAAATGGTATTCTGAATAATGTCTCTTTTTCTTTGCAGGAAACTTTAACTTCATACTTTTACTGTGGTTTTTAATTTTTCGCAAACTTTTTAGCTCACTCCCGTTATTTATCGAAACGAGCTTCACATGATTGAAACATTCACCGAACGTTACTTTAATTCTAAAGCACCTTGTTTTACCAAAAGGTTTAAGCATTTAAAGATGTGAACAAGGTATAGATACTTTTAATAAAAAAGCATTGCAAAAGTTTCGGAAGACTTTTTGAGATTTATTACGTTCCAGAAAATTACAGCTAAAATTTTAAAAGATCTAGCAAAATATTTAGAAAGTTTTTGAATATTCCGCAGTTGGGGAAACTTTAAGTAGAAAATAAGGAAGAACTATTATTAAATGATGGGGTCGGCAATTGTACATAGTTTATACTGTCCAGACTTAATTTAAATGTTCATTAAAATTTACTAGTTCACACAATGTCTAGTACAGTCTGAAATATGTTTTTAACATAAAAATTTAATTCGAACAAATTATCCAACATGTTTTTGAACTTTACATATAATATTCAAACATCAAGGGAATGAGATTAGAATTAAAAACAATAGAACAATAGAAATTATATAAAATTCTATATCATCATCATTCTCATCATATACACATTTTATTGAAAACTTACTTATATGTTCGTTTTTCCACCTCGATGTCCTCTTCAAAAACAGCTTTCTTCTTTCCATTGTGTATATCCTCTTTCAATCGATAATGCATTTCGATTGTATTAAACATGACGGTTAGATTATGGCGCCCAGTCGTATATACACGATAGCACATTAATCCACGCAGACATGCACCATCATCCTCTAGTTCCGTTTCCATAACGAATGGTGGTGATGGCGCCGTTACAATACGAAATATTGAGCGTGACTTGACCGAAAGTCCTGAAACAACAATGTCACCACCGGGCCACACTATTGTATCGAGTTGAACATTTCGACCCGATATTAAACCAACGCGACGCCATTTCATTGAAATTTTTTCACCATTTAGATGATCGTACATTTTGTCTTGGTATTTTGAGTTTGTGGTCGTCGTTGTTGCTGGTACTAAATTTAAAAGTTCGAAATGCGTGATCAATGGTTTTTCGAGTATACCGGTAATTAGTTTTTCACCCGATAACGCTTGTCTGGCGGCTTGTCTCAATTTTCTGCAATAAAATAAAAACAAAATTAACAAACAACTTAAAAGATTCACCGTATAACGAACGAAAATTAAAACGACAAATCGTAAATAATTCTAATTGCCGCAATTCTCACCCGAGTAGCTTTTGTTTTATTATACATTGTGTGGTGGTTAAAAGCTTATTACAATTATATCCCAGTGAAATGGTTAAAATATTGCGGGGATTTTCGTTTCATTTTTCCTGTTTTTTCGGTGGGTTTTTTTTTATGTAAAACCATAATTTTATATTCATCATAATCTCAATTGAAACATAAGGATAAAAAATTTACCTTCAATTTTGTTTTATAAATTTTTGATTGCTACGTACGGAAAGAATTAAAAAAGTAAAACCAAAGCCAAGACCAAAAATACGTTTACATTTTTACAATGTTTGCTTTTCTTGCCAAACACAAAAAATTTGTTTATTTGTATTTGTTTGCCTTTCAAAAGAGCTTTTTTCTGCTTATCCTTCTTCTTCTGGTTCGTCTTATTGAAATCAAAGTTTAGTGTTTCTTATTAAGCTTAGCCATTTTCGTCATTCCTCTTATACTATTATTATTTTTGATAAGGCCATCTCATTCAATTGGTTATTGATAGAATGAGGTATAATTGTACATGTCTACCAAGCGGAAAGAATCGGAAAACTTTTCAATTAGTCTAATTGAAGGGTATAGAATAGTTTTTCTAGATTTTATTATTGTAAAAAAAATATCGATAATGATATAATATACATACACATCAATAAATCTTTTGTAATAATACATATATACATATACATATTTGAAATCGTCATATGTTTTACACAAATAATATACTGAACAAAATGGCGCCGATTGCACATTTGCACGTGTTTAATATATGACTTTGTTTTCGACTAAAATACTGCACATTCAATAATTTTCGTACACAATTTACTTTTGGTACATAAACGGAAAATTTAAAATGTAGGTTGGAAATTTGAAAGAAAATAAAACAAAAGCAACAAAATATTTTTTTAACTTTCTTTTTGTTTTTCATTATTAAATGTTCATTTATTTGAATTTGAAAATAAAGTAAAGTTGAAATTGAATGCCCACGGGATGGTCTAGATTATTAAAACGATTTTAAAAATTTAAGGATTGCTGTACATTAATTTAAATTTTTTTTTTTTTTTCATTTTATTCGGTCTTATACAGATTTAGTATACGAACCAATCACTTATTTACATCCTACAATCTCAATATAATAGCTATGTATATAGGATTTTTGCTTGAGTGAAGATAATTTAAGGTTGAATATTGTCTGCATCTATAATATCTGGCCCGTGGTTGGAGGACGTTATAGTATGGAGATGATCTCGGAAATCTTGGTTTTGGAGTTCTTATAGGTAAAAAATACTTTTGTATTTCAAAACAGTTGTTAATTGCGTTTACGCATTGTTTACACATACAAAATTGTTGACGCATTCGACTAGCCGACCTTTTAATCACTTGGATTCATGTGATTTGTAGTAACGATGAAATGCACCAACTACACGGAAAAAAACTGGCTGCAATGAAGAAAAAATTGAATGATTTAAGTAAACTGAGCACTCAATTTTCAGCTAAGATATTTTTGTCATAATGTAAACTTGCAATTTCTTGATCTAAGGTGTTCAGTTGAATGATAAAATAATATTTATTTTGTTGTAGGAAGAAATTTAATATCTTAAAGCAAAAAATTATTATTTTGTGGACTGTATCGCTTTTCTCAGTTTTTGAATAAAATTTCTTATACGATTAAATCCTATTTTAATTCAATAAAACAATTTTCTAGAATGTGTGGGTACAAATATTGATGGAAGAAAACATATTCTTGTTTTGAGAAATACACATCTCAATATATAACAGGTTATATCTTGCATTAAGAATTTTTGAACAAAAATCATTGTTATTTAAGAGAGATTTTCTAGTAATAAGCACATATTCTTTTGCAGTTTTCTTGACACAAGAAAAAATTATAACACTTTAAAATTAAGTTTTCTAAAGAGCTTCTATGTTTTCTCTTACAATAGTTTTAGTATTTTTCGATTATAGAAAATACTTATTATATATTACTATATTTCTTCTAAGAAGCAGCATTATTTCTCATTTTCTCCTGATCAATTTTGTTTCCAAATTACTAATAATACAAATTTAGTATAATTTTTTATTTTTATTTTTTTTATTATATATAAAGAATAAACATGTTCCACAAATTACAAAAATAAAATTTCAGTATAGTTTTTAAATATAAGTTGATAAATTTGATTTAAATATTACAGTTCTGTTTGTAATAGACTATGTGTATTAAACGGTTAGGTATATGAAGTAACTCTCAGTAAACGAAATAATTTCATAAACATTTTCTTCACCACCGATAATAAACTCGAAAGTGGCCATCATACTTAATAAAATATTCAACAATTTTAAAAAGTTTTGTATTATTTTTAAAATAAAACCAATATGATACAGTATAGATATACTAACATTTTCGACTTTCGACAAATGGAACATTTGTCGAAAGTCAGAACTCCGGAAATTGACACTTGATTTTTGTAATATATTCGTTTTTTTGGATGTTGCAATATTTTGATTTTATTATTTGAGTTTCTTGCTCAAAACCTTGTTTAAGTAAAACTGAGTAACAAATTTTACTACACTTTTTTTTTTGATAAGGAAATGGGTAAATTCTTTCAGAAAGTTATTGAATCTGTGGTTATCTTTGAAAATCCAGATCAATCTGCAAAAAAAATGAAAAATTTTGTAAAATATTTCATTACTATAAATATTTTATTTTTAGTTTACCAAACGAAAACCATCGGAATGCTTCAAAATAGGCTATTGATCGAAAAAGTTGTTAGTATTAGATCCTGTCTGATTTCAGAACTCCATGTAACGCCCCTTATGAGAGGATATTTAGTGCTTTTCAACATCTTTCCAAAAAGGAGTAAATTGGTAAAGCCACTTTGTGCATTTCAAACTGCTGATTATTAATTTGTAAAATAGATTGAAAATACACTTTTAGTTTTCTGTGTATACCTGTAGTTTTCGCAGCTAATGCAGTATTTTATTTGCCAAGCGTAGTCCTATTTTTAAATGTTGTGTCCAAATAGCCGATCTTTCGGGACTTCCATGTACAATTGAAAACTGTTTGAAAATAAGATAGTTTGTAGTAAATATTATTTTATATAATTTATTTTTATTTACCTTTTTCTTCCTGAAATTTTCTTTCGATGTCGTTGGAAGTTTTATTGTTATACACAATTGTGCAGTCTATTAAAGATTGCGGGTTTTTTCATCAAGCTGAGGTTTGTCATTAGACATTTGCAAAATTTTGAAAGTTTTTGTTAAAGCAAGAAACTGTTCAAACTCCTATAAAATAAATTTAAAACAATAGTAGCGATTCTTAATCTATAAGAGTATAAAATAGACAATGCCTACAAACGATTTTGATGAGACTTTCTCATTGCGTTGAGTCCCACTGGACCAAGTAGGCGTAGAGGCCGACTAAGGTAGTGATCTGAACTATTCAATTAACGTAGAGTTAGTTAATATAGATATCGTCGAGCATGATCCAGAAACAGTTAAGCATGTTCCATAAGCCTATAATCATTCAGACGATAGATATAAATTCCTTGTTGGTTGGAAATAAATAATAGTTATTATCGTTTAATTCACGCAATACGCTGCTAGAAGATATTGTATACTATTCAATTTTAAAAATCTACATCACATTGTTATTAACAATACAAACAACGAGTGGTAGTTAAAATTGAATTTAATGCTATTAATTTATATTCCACTATCACACAAGTATACTCTTTAGTTACATTAAACAATTCTTTAAAAAAAAATAGTTAAAATGTGATACAGTTTACAAGAGCAAAGAAATATTATTGTACAAGGCGTTTGTACTGCGCTGATAATATTTTACTTTACTCACTAGACTCAATCACTTTTATTAAAAATACGAGCTAGTAATAAAGCATGCACCATAAAATTAATTTATTTGTTGAGCTATCTAAAGCTTATAGTATTATTTTCGTCGGCCATGTTTCTAATAAACAAAATTAATTTAACTATGAAGCTTTAACTATTCACACAAAATACTTAAAATTGAGATCACTTTTTAACTGAAACTAAAATTATGTAAATCCAATATACTTACATATAATTACACTTATCGAAACTATATTAAACACTTTATTTTTTTTTTTAATTAAATTTTTTTTATAATTACGATAAAACTTGCATCCTGCTACACTGTTCACGAGTAAATGAATGGTGAAAAATAGTTTTTGTGTAGTTTACCGCTTTAACAGGATTTTTCTCCGAATAATAACTATATTTCTCAAATGAATAAATTGAGAAATCATTTGTTAAAATTAGAAATATTCTCAAAGCTTGAGAAATGTATATTAAATCAAGAAATATTGTGTTGAAGATTAAAAAATAACTTTATGAGATAAGAAACACTTTTCATTATTTAACACGTTAATGCAAATTAAGTATTTCTGATTTAAAAATAAAAAATCCTATATATTGAAATTTACCGATTGCTTTTAAAAAATGTTTTCGATTAAACATTTAAAACTAATATTATGTATACAGTTTTTTTATGTACTCAATAAAAAATTCACTATGAAGCAATTGACAAATATATAAAGATTTCTTATCAGAAATCAATTGCCGTGGATCAACTTATGTTATTGTTTTGTTTAGTTTAGAAAACTGTTTGAGTCATGCATTTGTTCATGTAAATTTGGACTTTATTGATCATTATGACCAAAACGAGTCAATAACTCATCATAACGACTATTTTGTTTTTATGCAATTGTGGGAGGATTAAAATTATTTTAACCAGATCAGTGTACATTTTGTACACCAATAACTTGTAAATGATAAACAAAAATTTCAGACGACATAACGAGTTCTTGAAAATCAAAGCGAATGAACGAATTGGTTTTTACTTTCAAATTTTGTATAAGTAACCAGACGAAAATTAATATACTTATATAGGTGTTACAACGATGCTGAAAATTGGAATGTTATAGGTTTAACCAATATTAATATTTAGTCAACACACTTGTTCTAATTCATTACAAGAATTTAGAAAAATATTGTGCGAAATCGGCATATCATCACACATACATTTACCCCACCATACCAATAATATTTAAATTTAATTAATATGTAGTTTGAAACCATGTAGTTATTCCTTCAATTAAGATATTTTTTCTTAAATTTCAGATTTTATTAGATTTTCAAAAAAAAAAAATTACTTTTCTACTATTAAGAAAAATTTTCAATTTTAAAATTTATTAATTCAAGAAAATGTATTTATTATGTTGAGAATAGGTTAAAATTCTTGCTTTAAGAAAATGTTTGATGAAATTAAAAATATTTTTCTTGATACTAGATTTTTTTTGCTAGTATTAAAACTTTATAGCAAAGATAAATACAAGAAAAAACAAATTGAATTGGAACCTAACATAATTGTTTCCATCAAGAAACATTTTCTCTTTGAAATAAATAAAGTATTTATAACTAGAAAAATTAGCATGGATTTAGAAATTTGACTTTTAAAGTAAGAAAAATTGTTTTTATTAAACAAAGAAAAACGTTTCTGCCAGATAGTAAGATTATTTTTTTCCGTGTATAAATAAATTAAAACAAAAAAAAGACAATAAACCATTTTCTGTTTGAAGTTATTCAGTTGGTCACAAACAACCGTGATGGGTAGACAATAATTATAATATTACGAAAAGTAAATTAAGTAAATAAAAATAATAAATGATATTGAACTTAATTAAACTTAAAATTATAAATAAATAATATTAGTGGTATTGAGTTTTATTGTAATACAATGGTATTATGGAGTGAACAAGAAAAGACTACTTATTAAACTCCGTAGATTTTAAAGCTATAGCTGAATGAAAACAATCTGTATTTTGTGAAAATAAAGGTCACCGTAATTTCGTCAAGAACTAGGAACGGATGTAAGGAATGATGTACTTTGCGATGGCAGACGTTCTATTTGCGTCTAGCACATTATTTCCCAATAAAAACATCAACATGGAAACATGGACGTAAAATGCCCCAAAGTCAAATTTACCGTGATTTAATTTCTTGTAACATTTTGGTGGATACGGTGAGATTATATCGGCTGGCTATACCAAATTCGAATAGGCAGTTATCATCAATTGGTGAAAGATCACAGGACCACGAACCTTATACGCTATAACTGTAAACGAAAATGATAACACACAATTTCAAAATTATATTAGCAGTTAGAACCAGTATTGTGAAAACCAATCATCGTATTGATAATGTGAATGTCTATATGAAAGGTATTAAACATTTAAATTAAAAGTCTTCCAGGTGACTCCAGGTCTGGCGATAAATAAATCAAAAAATGATTGGTTTGATGAGGAGTGTCATTTTGGTGTCAAGCAAGAGAATATAGCCTTTAGAAACGCGCGAAAACAAAGGTTCTTGCTAAAAGAAATGCTATGAGAATTTGAAGACTGGAAAATTGTGAATGGTGAAAGTCTGAATTCTTTACAGTATACAAAGTTATAGCGAAGTTTACGCAACTTCTTTTAAGAAGTCACCGGACTGCACCATATCTTCAGAACCTATAGGTCCATTACCATTCGAAACCAGCACGAAGACCCCCGTGTTAACATCGATATTGTTTTCGACACCAAGAAGTAGCCTTTCGCCGATTAACTCAAAATTAAACGTGTATCAAATGCTGAAGATGAAAGTTTTTAAATGCAAACTGCGGAGTTGTGCGTAGAAAGCCACCCTATAAGGAATTCATACTATGGCTAAATTACAGAAATCGTTCTCCTTTGGTGTTTGTTAATCGTGGTGTAAATTGAGCTCTTGATTGATATTCGGAGGGGATACTTTGTGGCACTATTTTTTGGCAGCTATTTTCAGTGCAGCTATCTATACGCTATCTATACCTATCTATACAAAAAAAGCCGCCGTTCGACGAAGGCGATGGCTCCTCGGGGTCGAAAATGACACTGAGACCGTATTAAAGCAGGATTATTGATATGGAACGGGCCAGCAGTAGCCTGTAAAACTGATTTATTAATATTATCGATAATACGGTCGTTAGGGTCTGACGAGCTTAATAGTCTTTGCTGTAATATTTTAGTACGTATAAAATCATTGAAAACCAAAATAAAAAATAACATAAATTATGACTTCCTCAATAGGAAATGTCTTATAACTGAAAACAAAAATAAAGCAAATAGAAATGTGTATGATTTGCACTAATAACCTTGTAAATTACTTTGATCGATTTTTTTATGATATCGGGAAATATCAATATTGTATAGCCTGGGGCGTGCTTACGTTCAAAAAAGTTGATTGCTAAACAGTTGAAACTATGTGTACCACAATTTTTCTTTTGCCACAAGTGAAAACAAATTTGGTACATAACTAGTGAGACATATTCATATTTTCAATAATTTTTGCTGTTTTTTTTTTAATATTTGTGGGCTATATCAAATTGAGAGATTAAACTTTATGTCACTGACAACACGAGTTTTACTATACCACTAATAAATATAGTGTTTCACTGGGTGTCGTAAATTTATTATAAGAAGCTTGAAAGTCATATAAATTATAATATTGTAACTAAATAATTATAAAATAATTATACAACCAATCTGTTGTTTGAAACTTCAACCCGAAGCTTGCTTTTCATATTGTTCTAAACGACGAGACAAAGTCGTTGTCCATTCCGAGAAGCCATCATCACCAACATTGAACTCGGCCCCTGCAAAATGGTGCGTTTCTTATTACAGATCGCTGTACCGAACCTTTAGGATCGGCACCCAGAACGATATTAAGCAAGCGATACCCACTGTCTTTTTACCTTTCATGATCATAGGGAATTTTCATCAAATTCCTTTACCCGTTTTGGACATTTTTTATGTAGAGTGCTTATTTTCCGAGATGTTTGAAAGTTTTAGCTTAAAAAAACACCCTGTAGTTACTATTAAAATGGCATTTATGTGTGATATACATTTTTATTATTATATTATTATATTATTATATTATTATATTATTATATTATTATATTATTATATTATTATATTATTATATTATTATATTATTATATTATTATATTATTATATTATTATATTATTATATTATTATATTATTATATTATTATATTATTATATTATTATATTATTATATTATTATATTATTATATTATTATATTATTATATTATTATATTATTATATTATTATATTATTATATTATTATATTATTATATTATTATATTATTATATTATTATATTATTATATTATTATATTATTATATTATTATATTATTATATTATTATATTATTATATTATTATATTATTATATTATTATATTATTATATTATTATATTATTATATTATTATATTATTATATTATTATATTATTATATTATTATATTATTATATTATTATATTATTATATTATTATATTATTATATTATTATATTATTATATTATTATATTATTATATTATTATATTATTATATTATTATATTATTATATTATTATATTATTATATTATTATATTATTATATTATTATATTATTATATTATTATATTATTATATTATTATATTATTATATTATTATATTATTATATTATTATATTATTATATTATTATATTATTATATTATTATATTATTATATTATTATATTATTATATTATTATATTATTATATTATTATATTATTATATTATTATATTATTATATTATTATATTATTATATTATTATATTATTATATTATTATATTATTATATTATTATATTATTATATTATTATATTATTATATTATTATATTATTATATTATTATATTATTATATTATTATATTATTATATTATTATATTATTATATTATTATATTATTATATTATTATATTATTATATTATTATATTATTATATTATTATATTATTATATTATTATATTATTATATTATTATATTATTATATTATTATATTATTATATTATTATATTATTATATTATTATATTATTATATTATTATATTATTATATTATTATATTATTATATTATTATATTATTATATTATTATATTATTATATTATTATATTATTATATTATTATATTATTATATTATTATATTATTATATTATTATATTATTATATTATTATATTATTATATTATTATATTATTATATTATTATATTATTATATTATTATATTATTATATTATTATATTATTATATTATTATATTATTATATTATTATATTATTATATTATTATATTATTATATTATTATATTATTATATTATTATATTATTATATTATTATATTATTATATTATTATATTATTATATTATTATATTATTATATTATTATATTATTATATTATTATATTATTATATTATTATATTATTATATTATTATATTATTATATTATTATATTATTATATTATTATATTATTATATTATTATATTATTATATTATTATATTATTATATTATTATATTATTATATTATTATATTATTATATTATTATATTATTATATTATTATATTATTATATTATTATATTATTATATTATTATATTATTATATTATTATATTATTATATTATTATATTATTATATTATTATATTATTATATTATTATATTATTATATTATTATATTATTATATTATTATATTATTATATTATTATATTATTATATTATTATATTATTATATTATTATATTATTATATTATTATATTATTATATTATTATATTATTATATTATTATATTATTATATTATTATATTATTATATTATTATATTATTATATTATTATATTATTATATTATTATTATATTATTATATTATTATATTATTATATTATTATATTATTATATTATTATATTATTATATTATTATATTATTATATTATTATATTATTATATTATTATATTATTATATTATTATATTATTATATTATTATATTATTATATTATTATATTATTATATTATTATATTATTATATTATTATATTATTATATTATTATATTATTATATTATTATATTATTATATTATTATATTATTATATTATTATATTATTATATTATTATATTATTATATTATTATATTATTATATTATTATATTATTATATTATTATATTATTATATTATTATATTATTATATTATTATATTATTATATTATTATATTATTATATTATTATATTATTATATTATTATATTATTATATTATTATATTATTATATTATTATATTATTATATTATTATATTATTATATTATTATATTATTATATTATTATATTATTATATTATTATATTATTATATTATTATATTATTATATTATTATATTATTATATTATTATATTATTATATTATTATATTATTATATTATTATATTATTATATTATTATATTATTATATTATTATATTATTATATTATTATATTATTATATTATTATATTATTATATTATTATATTATTATATTATTATATTATTATATTATTATTATATTATTATATTATTATATTATTATATTATTATATTATTATATTATTATATTATTATATTATTATATTATTATATTATTATATTATTATATTATTATATTATTATATTATTATATTATTATATTATTATATTATTATATTATTATATTATTATATTATTATATTATTATATTATTATATTATTATATTATTATATTATTATATTATTATATTATTATATTATTATATTATTATATTATTATATTATTATATTATTATATTATTATATTATTATATTATTATATTATTATATTATTATATTATTATATTATTATATTATTATATTATTATATTATTATATTATTATATTATTATATTATTATATTATTATATTATTATATTATTATATTATTATATTATTATATTATTATATTATTATATTATTATATTATTATATTATTATATTATTATATTATTATATTATTATATTATTATATTATTATATTATTATATTATTATATTATTATATTATTATATTATTATATTATTATATTATTATATTATTATATTATTATATTATTATATTATTATATTATTATATTATTATATTATTATATTATTATATTATTATATTATTATATTATTATATTATTATATTATTATATTATTATATTATTATATTATTATATTATTATATTATTATATTATTATATTATTATATTATTATATTATTATATTATTATATTATTATATTATTATATTATTATATTATTATATTATTATATTATTATATTATTATATTATTATATTATTATATTATTATATTATTATATTATTATATTATTATATTATTATATTATTATATTATTATATTATTATATTATTATATTATTATATTATTATATTATTATATTATTATATTATTATATTATTATTATATTATTATATTATTATATTATTATATTATTATATTATTATATTATTATATTATTATATTATTATATTATTATATTATTATATTATTATATTATTATATTATTATATTATTATATTATTATATTATTATATTATTATATTATTATATTATTATATTATTATATTATTATATTATTATATTATTATATTATTATATTATTATATTATTATATTATTATATTATTATATTATTATATTATTATATTATTATATTATTATATTATTATATTATTATATTATTATATTATTATATTATTATATTATTATATTATTATATTATTATATTATTATATTATTATATTATTATATTATTATATTATTATATTATTATATTATTATATTATTATATTATTATATTATTATATTATTATATTATTATATTATTATATTATTATATTATTATATTATTATATTATTATATTATTATATTATTATATTATTATATTATTATATTATTATATTATTATATTATTATATTATTATATTATTATATTATTATATTATTATATTATTATATTATTATATTATTATATTATTATATTATTATATTATTATATTATTATATTATTATATTATTATATTATTATATTATTATATTATTATATTATTATATTATTATATTATTATATTATTATATTATTATATTATTATATTATTATATTATTATATTATTATATTATTATATTATTATATTATTATATTATTATATTATTATATTATTATATTATTATATTATTATATTATTATATTATTATATTATTATATTATTATATTATTATATTATTATATTATTATATTATTATATTATTATATTATTATATTATTATATTATTATATTATTATATTATTATATTATTATATTATTATATTATTATATTATTATATTATTATATTATTATATTATTATATTATTATATTATTATATTATTATATTATTATATTATTATATTATTATATTATTATATTATTATATTATTATATTATTATATTATTATATTATTATATTATTATATTATTATATTATTATATTATTATATTATTATATTATTATATTATTATATTATTATATTATTATATTATTATATTATTATATTATTATATTATTATATTATTATATTATTATATTATTATATTATTATATGCTTATAATAATAATATATAATAATATAACAATAATATATCTAACTATACTGTTCTATCCTTTCAAGTAAAAACGGGTGTAAAGCGGACCCCGTGTTCCAGGAACACTTGCTTAATGCTTGACCATACAATTTTAATCAATCAAATAACATTAAACCAGTTTCTTTTAATTTAAAATGATAACGATTCAAAAACAACTTATCAGTTATTAAGTCATTCAACAAAATCATTATACGTGACTCATAAACTATTGCATTATAACCTCGTAATGTAGTAACGAGAAGAAATTATATATTTTCTCAAGTTTTAACGTCTGGTTTGTTATTATGTACATACATAAATAATACTTAGTTTTGTTATTCTAACTGTAAAGTGTAGAAGAAGAATAGAATGATTTTATACGAGTATGTAAGTACAAATTGCTATAAAACTACGATTTGTGCTTCGAAATACGGATACTTTTTTCCTTAATGCGTCATTCATTATTAAGTAGGGAAAGGTAACTGGAGCAAATGCATAAGGAGAACAAATACTACAGGATTAAAAACTTAATATGTGTATTTTTATGCATTCATGTACGATATACACACTCGTACATACATATAGCAACAAGCGATTGATTTTTTTTTATTGCATACAGGATTTATGCATACAGGATGTACCACTATACACGGATCGGTATCTAAATTTAATACCATGAGAGCCATTAAATGAATTTATTTAAAAATGTAAACCTGGATAACTCAAACCAACGTCACTATTAAAGAACTAAATTTATGTATCGAAACTATTTAGGTTTTAAATTAAAAGTACACTTCTAAGGTTGATTTAGGTTTTTCCTAAAACTATTTTTCAGAACAATACATTTTCGCTTACATGAGCATCGCTTACATGCTCTCCAAAAAAAACAATAGTCTAAAGATATTGATCAAGTGTTACTATACATTATAGTTTAAATTTTAAGGCAGTATACGATCTAGCGACCGATGATGTGGAAAGAATTATTTACTTTTTGGGCGCACATGACCTCATTGTGGCTAGCACATTCTTTCCTCATAAAACTATCCACTTGGAAACATGGTCACGCCTTCGTAAGACGTTTTAGAGGTATTGAAAACTTCGGTTATCGGTGCAGCTCAGGCAACTCTAGGTATGATAAAAATTAAACCTGTAAATGATTGGTTCGATCATTAGTCTAGTCTTACTGTCGAGCAACAGAATATAGCCTATAAAAAGCGCGAATACGTTTTACAATCACACGGAAGAACAAAGCAGTTCTTGCTAGGACGACCGCCAAGCTAATTTTACAAAGGAAAAAGCTGAATGGTGGAAGGCTAAAGACCTAAGTGTATAACAACTCAGCAAAGATCACAGTTCTCGTAAATTTTTTAAAGGAGTCACTGGAATGTACCATACCATCAGATCTCGGTTTATTATAATTTGAGATCAGGATGGAAACCTCCATGTTAACATCGATGCAGTGCTCGACACTTGGAAGGTGCATCCCTCTGATTTGTGTAATGTTCCACAAGTATCAAATGATGTATGTGAAAGTTGTCAAATTTAGAATTCACCTTGAATGTTCCCTTGGGGTTTATTGCATTAATTTTGAGCTCTTGGTATCCAAAAGGGGTGCTATGTGGAACTATATTTTCGATCTTAATCGATTAGTATGGCAAAACGAAGTTATCCCTAATGAATGGAAAGTGGCCTCATTGTGCCTTATTCTTAATAAAATGAGATCGTCCAAATTCGTGACATATGACTCAATCCATTAGGAAAGCTTATGGTTTACTTTGCGATATCTGGGAATATCTGGCAAATATTTGCGATTATGTAAAATGACAGTAATGTAGTTACAATGTTGTGTCAAAGTTGATAGCAAGCTATTAGGAATTTTTGCAAACTAGCTCTAGTGTACGGCAAGGAGATGCTCTGTCCCCGATATTTTTTGATCTCATGTTAGAATTCATGTTTCCTAAAACAAAACACTTCAGGCCAACATCTTGTAGCTTCCAACCAGGTTCTGGCATATGCAGGTAATACCTGTGTAATTGGACTGAATGGAAATGGTGTCAGACATAAAATTCCTGATCTCTTTCAACAATAAAAGGACTGCTAGTACGCTGGCTCGGTCAGGATCTTTGATCTGATGCTAAGCAAATCGTACAGTGATCTCTGAAAAGAGAGTCGTCATTTGACAGGCGCAGATTTTGCTGACGGTAGCTCCCCGCGGCAGAGAACGACTTGTCTTCTTCGGGTTGTCTAGAACAATTCATAAAACAAGCTCTGGATCGAGTTCGATGGAGCAAGCCTGTTGACTCGGTACCGACCAGTAATGGTTTGTAAAAGCCGTTTTATTATTACGATTTATTAAAAATGGATAGTTACAAGGCAAATGTAGTATTCAAAAAATTTTACAAAAAACTTTAAAATAGAAACGCAAAACTATGAAACTACTCAGCAGCAGCTGAAAACAAAAATAACTCGACGAGCAAAACTCGAAATTGGGCCAGAAAGAGCTTCTTAGACGTTTCACCATAAAACCAGCTCAATTGGACGGCGCTGTTACTAAAAGTTTCTAAGTGGGCGGTACAGCATAATGTGGAGCTACAGAAGAACAACTTAAAGCTTTAATTCCGGCACAATGAGCAGATAAGAAAAAGTTTAGTAACCTATATTAAAAACCAGTTATAGAGAGTAGTTTTAACTCGCTCACCAAGGATTTTAAAATAACAGAAACAAAAGATCTTTTGTCTAATCGAGGTGCTTGAGATTCCAAAATCGTTGTTAGAGATTGTAACAAATTAGTAGTTGGCACACCATGAGGATGACAGAAAATCGTGAGCAACCAAAGAGATTGTGACAGATAGTTGCGTAACAGATACGAAGCTGAAAATGGTAATTTGGTTTAGTTTAGGCACGTAGAGTACATTTGAAAGGTGACATTCTGTTAATTTTTTTTATTAGATGTTGAAATGTTTATGCTTCCTCGACCTTTGGCTGAAATGGTTTCTCCGTCTCCAATTTTTATTTTGATGCCATCTTTTATTGGTGTGTAGTTTATGAACCACTCTAGTTTATGAGTCATGTGATCGCACGATCCAGTGTCTTTCCAGAGTTTTTTTTGTTACCAATATTATTCTTGGAAAAACGATTCTTACTGCTTACTTTTACATTAGAAGCAAGTGCATTAACTTCTACTTCTCTTTGACTTTGTGTCATTTCTTCATTTATAATCTTGAGGTTAGGTTGGCTAACGTTCTATTTTGGTCGGTACTCCCTTATATTAAATTTTCTCTCCCATTGCCTGTAGTCTATTAGATATATTTTCAATTTGTGGGATATGTGCTGCAATATCATGTGAAGGATCTTTAGCCAATGTAAGCCACTTTGGCTGTAAAATGTGGATTGTAGATTCTGATTTTGGTACATATATATTGATTAGCTTTTTCCACATTGCCTCAGAATCCCCCAAGGTCAAAATATGCATAATCGTTTGTTCAGATATTGTGGTAGCGATTACCTTTTGCGCTAACCCGTCGGTTTTATTCCATTTTCGTATCGCTTCGGCATTTTCCTTTTTCTCAGCAGCCGTCGCATCTGTGCCCACAGGTGCAGGTTGTTGGTTTGTGCCATTTACCATGACCCATGCTTTAATTGACTTCGAAATTATCTGACTCTAGAATTTCCATAGATTCCAGTTTTTAATTCCTTGCGTAATTTCCTTATTTTGGACAAATCTGAATCCATCTTAACAATTTTGCTCGACGGTTACAATTTTCACTTCGCACAAGGCTGGATATAACCTCACAAAATTTGTCTTATTTTCACTTCATTTTCCGAAAATATTACCAAAACACGTTTCTGGGCCCATAACCTGTCGTTTTATGTGGAATTATGTGTAAACTAATTTCAGATGTATAATAAACAAAAGGATTTTTATTGTTTTTCTTTTTTTTATTTATAAAATAATTTATAAAGAAATTCTTAGCTATCTTTGATAAATCGATTAAATTAAAGATGTGTACTATGAACTAAAAGTAGTGTTGCCATCTAGGGAATAAATAGCAAAAGATATCCATAAAACACTATTTAAAAAACAACAATTCTGACAGGTTAACCTTATTTCATCAGTATGACCAAAGTTATGACCAATGAAAAGTGCTAAATAATATTTACTGCTGACAGATTAACTCGTAAAAAATACAAATAGCAATATACCGAATTTTTCATCAGCTTAAGTACTACATCATCTCATTTCATATAAAAAAAAATTGACCTGAATCAATAATCCAAGCACAAAATATAAATAAATCGCATGGATATAAAATTTTACCATAGATTTAACCACAAAACTAATTTAAAATCCCAAATATGATTTCATCTCAATAAATCTATATCCGTTTATATTCATATTATGTAGGTGACTGGAAATTATTGACAAAATTAATTGATTTTGTTGCTAAGTACATGTGAAATCTCCTATTATGCTACACAAACTTTTCCAATGAAACGATAACAAAACTTTTTATTTAGTTGCAGCTCTACATTCAATCAATTTTTTTTTTTTGGTAACGTAGTTGGAATTGCAAATTAATTTTCACTTTAAACGTACAATTTTAGCATTTAGCTCTTTATACCACCATCACCACCACCCGACATCATCACCATCATCATCAGCATAATATGTGTAATGAATTTATAGAATATAAAACATGAGATAGTTGAGATGGATGGAGTTTATGATGACATAAAATAATAGTTTGGGTGACAATTTTTTTATTTTTTTTTATTTTATGTATTTTAAGGATTACGGATTTAAGATTATGTTGGATATTCTTTTTGATAAAAACAGTGTGTATCTTTTTATTAAATCTGTCTATTTTAATAATGAAATATATCCATCCAACAATGTCACCCACCTATACCATACCATTCACAAGACCACAAAACATATAATTGGATAAAATATGAGGTTTAAAATAAAGTTAACATGTCAAAAGCATAAATTTATTTATGAAATAGGAATACTGAACTGACTGTGTGGCCGTATTGAAATGGATGAAACCGGCACATTTAGAACAATTAATAAATTTAAGGGTTTTCGATTTATTTTTTCTGATTTTTTTACAATTTGTAAACCTCTCATGTGGCAAAAGTCATTGCATAAAATTCTATGGGTACAACTTTTTCACATTGAAAATGGGGTACTCTTTATATAATACTTCAAAATGTTCTGAGAAATCAGATAAACGATATATAAAATTATTCTAATTGAAACTATTTCAAAAGGAGTCAGCTTCATAATCTTTTCAAAAATAAGTTATTGCAATAGTATTAGTAATAATACAGTTTAAAGAGGAACTTTGTGAAAACTTTACTCTAAGTGAGAAAGATATAGTTTCTTTGTTGGCAAGTTAGAATATTTGTAATTATTTATTAACGTGCTGAGCTTTTCCTTAATCTAAGTAATAATAGAGCTTTGAGAAATATTTTAGATGAGATTTTATTGAAAATTAAATTTTAATTTTAAAGAAAGTAGAATTACTAGTTTGATTAGCTTGGGTTCAAAATACAATGTTAAATAGTGGTTAGGGTGTTGGGGAGCGCTTTAATAGGGTAGGAGTTGATCGTATATAGCCATGACTTTCGTGGGATATATTCCAACTTTGAAACTATATAAAGACCACCAAATGTGTTTAGTATACCTCCACGTAGTAACGCCCCGGCAACGTTGTTAAACATCGGCTAAATACTAAAGGCGAGTGGAATAAACTATAAATATTCAATATGCAATGAATAAAATTCACCAATGGAAACATTGGGCAATCCGCTCTCCAATGAGACTGGCCCTAAGGATTCTGGAGAGGGCCGATTCTTGCATACACAATACAACAAGAATATTGAAATATTAAAAAGCCCGTTCCAAAGGCGAGGAAGGGTTACTAGATCTCCTGGGAAAACAATTCATTTCTCACTTGAAAATCTGAATATGGAGCAATTCCAAAATAATATGGGCTCAACAATAGCACCCCAACAAGCAGGTATAACAACCTCATATAATTATAGTGAAATCTGTTTTTGGAAGTAGTGCTTCCGAAAAAGAGCGAATGTTATATAAACAATGGCAACAAGTAACTGATAAGAAAAATCAGCAAAGCATTGTTATTCTCAATTTACAACAACAAATTGATGAACTAAAAAAAGAGATTATGCAATTAAAGCAGCAAAAAACCAAAGCTAGGCCATCGTTGGAGCAGAACCAGAACCAGAATATCAAATTTAATATCAATGATGGTAAATGTCAAACCGAAACACCAATGCTACAGAACCAAAACATCAATTCTAAGCTAATTAACAACTTTGAGTATCAAACCGATGAGGAAGACTTAGCTAAAGAAACAGAATGGATTCGTTATAAGTCTAAGAAGCAAAATAAAAAGAGAAGGTTAAATAATACACCGTCACCACCACAAAAACCACAAACATTGGATCAAAATACTCAGCCTCAAAAGGTTGAGACAAACGTCAAAACAGATAAAAAAAATACCACCTCCACCACCTATCATAGTAGATGATGTTAAAAATTATCACGTATTCTATGATATAATTAAGGCGAGTGTTTCAGAAAGAATAATTCATCACTAAATTGATGAACCAAAATAAAATAAGCATCAACGTAAATAGTGGAGATGCATATAGAAACGTAGTAAAAATTATAAGCGAAGGGTCATTTATCTTTCACTCGTATGAAAATAAACAACAAAGGCCAATCAAAATCATGGCAAGGAACTTGCATCATACATGTAGCACAGAACGAATTAAAGATAATCAGCGTAATGAACAAAATTAGCTGGAGAAATAAAAAGAAGCTAGACATGTTTGTATTAACATTCAGCTGTGACAAAAATATAACTAACATTATAAGATCTCTAGTTTATGGGGTTGCAAAGTGGAAATTTAACCACTTAGAGAATCTTAACTAATTCCGCAATGCAAAAGATGTCAAGCATATGGACACACGCAAAAATATTGTGGTAAATTTTCAAGGTGTGTTAAATGTGCCAGACACCATCTAACTGGAGAATGCGACAATCCGCAAGTTCATCTAAAGTATATACACTGTTGACAAGGGCATCCTGCTAATTATCGAGGAAGTATTGTTGCAAAGGAAATCCAGAAAATTAAAACCCAAAGGATGAAGAAAGCTCAAATGCATGGTCAGGCAAATCGACACTAGCGGCAGACAAAACAAGAAAATGGGCAACCATATGGCTGCCAACTAAGAACTGAAGGTGTTACATATGCCGACGCAACGAGAGGCGTAGACAATAAACCCCAGCAAAAATCGCTAAATGTGGACATCAGTCATACATTACAAGATATTGTCATGAAACTAACAAAATTTGATGAGAGGCTACAAAAATTGGAATGTAAAGCATTGGGAGGTAGACCCAAATCCACACGGCTGATGCTGTTTGCTTCGGCATCAGCAAGAACTACAAGCAGTCCGCGACATTGAGAATATAGACGTGTGTCTTATTTCGGAAACACATTTTACTAAGCAATCCCACATAACATTTAAAGGCTATTGCGTATATCACACTATTCATCCAGACAATTCAGCCAGAAGAGGAAGTGCAATTATCATAAAAAAAATATCCAACATTTTGAAGAATCAAAGTATGAAAAAGAAGAAATTCAGGCCACAGTGGTTTATATAAAAGTCAACAACTTTCCTATTGTTGTTGCAGGATTGTACTGTCCACCAAGACATTCTATTAAAAACAAACAATACTCAGATTTCTTCAAGCTTCTGGGAAAAAGTTTCATAATAGGTGGTGATTTAAATGCAAAGAGTACTTACTGGGGTTTAAGATGAACTACAACTAAAGGAAAAGAATTAAGGGCTAACCAGCGAGTGTTTAACACAACATGTCAAAACCTTACGGTATTGAACGAAAATAAATTTTTATGGAAAATTTAAGATTCGGCTACTCAAACCGTAACACAACTTGTCAATGGTTCTAACTTTATAATGCAGTTATTGATATAATTAGTTTATAAAATCCAATTAATTTAAAACAAAACTAAAAAATCTTATAAAATTAATTCTTGGAACTGTTTCCACCACGCTAACAAGGGCCAAATAGTCCATTTTTATGTAAATTCATATAAACAATATGAATCCATTGACAACAATTTTTTTCTTTTTGTGGTTGTAATTAATACGTGTTTTATTATATAAATATATATGTATGTACATATCAATATTTATTAATTAAAACTATTAAAACTATTAAAACTATTATAAATAAAACTTAAATTGAAACCACAAAAGAATATAATCACATTATTCGTTTTGACGTTTCTACAAGTTGGCACGAACAATTTCGCTCTGTTAAGTTGATGTAAAATTTTAACGAAAGTTTCGTTCAGTTCTTTAAGACTCGCTGGCCAGTAACATGAAAAGTCTATACAGCGAGTCTATACTCGCTGGTTGTGCCTTTACTGATTGCCATTAAAAAAAATGGCAATCAGTAATTCACATCCATTTCAACAGGACAACCAACATATTGGCCAACTGACCCAGGAAAAATACCTGATAAAATATTTTTCGTTCATACTAGTTTTTTATATTTCGTATGATCACTTTGTTCTAGTGAATTATAAGAAACAATGCAAATTTCGTTTATTATATCTTCGATGCGTTCAATTTTTTAATGAAAAAGTTAAACTAACTCTTTTTTTTTTTTTTTTTTTTTTGAGTTGAGAACCATTATGGACAATTTTAAATCTTTTGTTTTAAATTTTAATATCTAACGGAAAAGTTTTGATTTTTAAAAAGCTTTTATGTTTAAATTTAGTATGATCAAATTTATCATTTTTTTGTACTTAAAATCAAACTGTTAGTGTTTTCTTTATTAGTTGCCAAAATAAAAAGAATTTATTTTAAGTGTTTTTTGATTTTATTTTAGATCAAAACTTTTTATGTTTAAAAGTAATGCTTTTGTAGTTTTAAATAAGTTTTAAACTTTTTGAAGTTTAAGAATTAGCATTGAATTGTTTTATTGTTCTATTATTGTTAAACAAAAATGTTTTAAAATTAGTCTCGATTTTTTACCGTGATGCTCCTAAAATTGGAGATAAAGGAAAACATAAATTTCAAATATACAGGTAATTATTAAGCGCAAAAGTCCTGTCTATTACTTTTTACCAACTTGCAACCGCATTTATAATGCTAGATGATGTATACAAATCTTAAAAGATTTCGTATTGATCTTAATGCTGTTAAGATATTAATAGCGACCTTAACGATACTTTTACTTGGTAAGGTAATAATACCCAACAATCAATCTTGCAATTAAACGTAACTGAAATCCATAGACAGTAAATAAATCACAATATAAAATTGGAAATTTAAGGCACTTAACTCTTTTTTTATATATAACAGAAGATAAGAATCCGATAACTAATTTATTATTTAACAAATAAATTGATAAAAATTTATCTCCTCAAATTTAAATTTTCCCATTTTCAGCCGCATATTGTTTAGGTGATTGATACCAATCAAATAGATCCATTTAACTTTTATAATCATTAAACCAAATATAAACACTTTTTTTGGTTTGATGTGGTTTTGGTACGAGTGGATTTTCTCTAATAAATCTTCAAAAATGTAAATCAAACTGATAAGATTTCTTATGTATGAATGAAAAATAATGCCAATGCGAAATGTATTTTTTGTTTTCTTATCTTTTGATTTTATTTTAAAGTTGAAGTATCTTCACAATTTAATATATAATAATATACCTTTTTACCGAGTGAAAATTTTGACATGATATCTCGAAAGGTATATTAATTTCAATTCGGAAGCCGAACTTGTACTTATGAACAGTACTTATGATAAAACAAAATAATTTCTATACCATTGAGCTTTAAGGTTTCTATATGCTTAATAGGGAAAATTGCGTAAAAACAAAAATTTTGTGAAATTATAAATAAATCTAGAAGTTCTAAACAAGCGCTTAAACAATCAAGAGACAGTAAGTAAAATTACTTACATGTTTCTTTTAAATATAGGAATGAACCAAACACTAATATTAATCACCTGAACGGTAAACTCCATTGCAGCACTGTTGTAATCCGTAGTGTTCAATTTCATTATAGGAGATAATTTTAACACAAATGAAATGGAGCATTTTACCGAAGGCCGAGTATTTTAATGTAAATATTACTCAGGGGTAAACAAACATTCTGGTCTATGGATCCGAGTAAAATACCAGATCAAATTTAGGAGATTATTCCAGATACTAGTAAGTGACAATCCCAATCTTCAAGTGTCAACTAAGAACTTGACACAACTAGAGGACAAATTAGAACAACTCAACAATAATATATCTCTTTGGAAGGTACAGAATTGGTTAGAAAAAAAAAATTATAGTCTAAAAACTAAAAAACACGCTTTTGTAGCCACGTGTACTAAAAAGTAAAAAATAAATTTTAAATATTAATTTCTTAAAACTGGGCTTGTTCAATTTTTGAGTTGTCCAGCAGTTTAACGTTTATCTACCTAGCGATAAATTATGTGTAACTGCTTCTATCTGGTAAAGGATAATAGAGAGTTAAATTTACATACACCTTATTGTTTATAAGTACTTGCAGTAGTCAACTGGAAAGCCACTATTATGAAAATGCAGAATTTACCCCACGTTTTTTTAATCAAAGTTAAATTTTTGTTCATCACATTATTTAAGGCTTTTAATATTTAAAATTTATGTTTTACTTTTTAGTACACGTGGCTACAAAGCGTAATTTTTAGTTTTATTAGACTATAGTTTTATTGTTTTAGTTTTTGCCAATCTTCTTTTTCTGTATGTTCTATTTTCATCTATTTTTTATTGCTATTCCTACGAGTACAAGATCAATATGTAATTGCTTTCCAGTCGACCGCCGCAAGTACTTATTAGTACTAAGGGGTGTGAGTCTTCGCTAAATGTTAACTACTAGTAACTGCTCTTGCTATTTGTCATGGATAGTTAGTAGTTACGTACAACCGCTAGGTGAATCAGTTTCAAACCACTTGCCAATTCAACATTTGTATAAGACCAGTTTTAGTAATTAATTTAGCAAAGCCTAAAACAAAAAGCGGTAGGACTAAGATCTTAGGTCTTAATCTAAAATGAAAAATTAACTATCGCTATCACACTTTTATTTTTTCTATGTTCTTATTTTTGTTTAACAGCTAGCTTGCTGCTACACATACGTGCACTTTATAAATTTCGTTTTTAGTTTTTTTTTTAAAGAAGAACAATAGTTGCTATCAATTACGTCATATGCATAACCTACAGAATTAATTTTTTTATCCTGATGATCCTGGCCAGGTCGTAATTATAAACTGTTGTCTTCGGTGCTTAATACTTGTGCAAAATTGTTCAGACGTCTAGAAGCAGGCGAAAATTAGTTTGAAAAATTCCGTTCCATAGATACATACATACATACAAACAAACATAGAGATAAACACAAAATACCAGTAAAATTCAAATATGTAACCGACGAAGAAAATTCACATTAAGCGATATAACAAAAATGCTCATTTTAATTTAGAGCACACTGTATATATATATTTGCAATATATTATAATTTGTAAATGAATACCCCTAAATGTCACTTATTATAAAGTAATTTGATTTTTTTGAGTTCCTGATGATCTTGGTCAAGCATTACGTCAAAGATATCATAGGCGGCGATTATTGTGATCGCAACCATATCTACTAGATAAAGTTGGATGTATCCGTTTAAAAAATTGGAGGATGCGGATTTTATTTGTTTATCCTCGAAACCGGATATATCATTTATAACGCTTTTTACACCTTAAGGCCGAGACATACATGGCCACACCGCACCCACACCAGGCCAGCAACGCAAGTCATCTGACTGTCAGAGACGATAATTCTTGTCCGCACCTGGTCCGTGTGTGGTCAAGGCTTGATCGGTGCACCCATGTGTTCGCCTTAATTCGCAATCATATACCGACACTTACAAATCAAAGAATATATTTTTTTAAGCGTTTAGATATCTCATTAATTGATGTAAACGTAATTTTTGAATTTAATTTTATTTTATTTTTTTGTTTTACACCTATACAAGCATTTTTCTATTGTATTTTGTTTTCTTTTACTTTATACTATCGAATTATGTAAATTCACAAACACGACGATGATATTGGAAATATCAGAAGTTTGTTTTGTTCATTTTAATTTTTAATTTTTATTTCATTTTTATTAGCAACTATCATTTTCCCTGGCTAGTTATAGGTCAAGCAGTCCTATATTGCGACGTAACCTTTGAGGCCGTAAATCATTTCATTCATGAAAGTTTCCTTATCACATAATGCTTTATTTTTTCGCTTACATTTTAATGCAGAGCGCAGCAACAACTGTCTTTTTTATTTATTTATTTTCAAAAAAATAATAATTAAGCACAATTTAGCTTTTTTATATAATAGTCAAAAATAATAACAATAATTTACATTATTACAAATGAAACTTATACATAATAATAATAAAATAGTTTCAAAATTAATTTTTAAAAATAAAATTAAAATTAAAACGACGCTAAGGCCGTGTGCGAATCGGTTAATATTTTAACTGTGGTAGATTTCTAAAATAGAAAAAATAAATTACTAGTAAATTTTGTATCTATGGTTTTATACAATATGATGCTCAAAACGTCAAAATAAAATATGATTAATATTTTTAACTGCACCGCGACCAGTTAATAATGTTGCGGTGAATAAAAAGTTAAAATAGTATTGATGAACACCGTAGGTGGGTTAAAATTAGTATCGCATATAAAAAACAAAAATGACGCAACTCAAAATCGGGTTCAGATTCACCATACATTTTACTCTCATTCTTCTTAATTGAGAATTCAATAATTTCTTTTATTATTATCCTACACGTGGTATTTGTGTCACTTTTTAAGGTTAAAATGCATTTTGAACACTTGCAACAAAAGTGACTCAACTTTAGTTGTGGTTAAAATTTCAAACGAATACGAGTCGATTTAAGTACAATAGCATCATATTTCCCGTTTTGTCATTTTATTGCTTAGTTTTGGTTTCGACCGAGAAATCGGTTGTTTTTTTACAAAAGGAAATATTTTATTTTTTTTATGTATGTGTATTGAAATTCTATGTATTAGAATCATAAATTTAAATATTTGAATTTTATCGTTGATTTTTTTCATAAAAATTTATTGAAAATATAAATGGCTTTTAGTGTTTTAAAAAATAAATAAACTTTTATTTCAATTTGGATCGCAACAAAAATACATGACAATGACATTTTTTAAATAAATGAAGGGTTGTCCATAAAATTTCCTAGAGGAAATTTTATATTTTAGTACCAATGTAAAAACACAAAAGCAAAAGTTCTCTTCATTAGTGCAAAACCGATTGGTTGTTGGTTCTACAAATCGGTTGTTTTTTGTTTGCATGTGTAGGTAATAAATTTTGTGTTGAGACGCAATTTTTTTGAGAATGTATACTTTCCGTGTGAGGTGCGATGTTAAAAAAAAACAACCAACTTTTTGGTGGAAACGTACACTTAAACTGAAAGAAAAAATAATTATGTGTTTCGAGTTAATTCTATTTTGTTGAAGAAATGTATTCCGCAATTTGTTGTACTTCGAGTTGTGTCATTTTGGGCCAAAAATATATAAAATTATTGGAATTATTTTTTGTTAAGATCAATATTACGCATTTTGGGTTATGTCACTCTTGATGTTAAAAGATATTTGTACTTTTATCGGTTTTGCCGATTTTAAACATTTAGATTTTAAACTGAATCATTTTAGATACAAAAGTGAGAGTGTATTAGTTACAAAAATTTTTGAAAGGCCTCTGAGCTTCTATTCTTAAAATAATTTGACTAGTATCACTTTGTCCGGAATAATTCGACTAATTTATTTTCAGAGCTACTAGCAGCATAATAATAAATTTATCGCAACGTGCAAGTCTAATGGTACAAATGGCAACATCAGCGTTAAAAAACAATGGAAAATCGTTAATAAGTAACGCAGAGAATAAACATTTAAATATTTTGGAAGTGCAAAGTATGAATTCGACTTTAAGGTTTGAAACCTTTAATAAAAATGAGCCAGGATGTCCACATGCTACTCAAGTTGCAAATGATTTATGTGATAATGTGCCTGAAGCTAACACTGATTTTAGAGACGGGAGGAATTTCTGAATGTTTTGTTCCAGACTATAGTCACGGAAATAGTATTTAATCATTTAATGAGGGACCATCAGAAATTGATAATAATTATTATCAGCCCTATCCTAGAAGCGTATCCGCGGTATAAGTTGAGACTATAATAGTTTATACTATAATACTTAACTCTGCTGATGTGACAAAGAAACGACTAACTAAATCAAATAATCAAATAGATGTTGGGTCACCTACACACAGCAATTAAAGTGATATTGTAGATGATTCTGATGATGATCCAGATTTTATAGATATCACATACAGTGAATCGAATTCAACAGACAGTTCTGGAAACACAAATCAGTACGAACTTGCTTCTAAAATTGAAAATGAACAAGGAATTAAAAATGTGGCCAAAAAAAGGAAGAAAAAAGAAACTGCAGGTTGAAAACTGTATTACAAAAAGACAAAACTATTAAGAAATTCTGGAAAAGCTTACGTTTCGGCCTCAAAATCTAAGAAATGTTTTCCCACGAAAAAAAATACGACCTGGATGTGGAGATAAATGTAGGTTAAGCTGTACTAGCAAAATTAATGCTACCTGTCGTGAAATAATGTTCTATAACTATTGAAAGTAAGCAGACATTCAGAGTCAGAGAGAATACATATTAAGGCACACAGATCAAATAAAGCCAAAATATCGATATTCCTCGTTTAAGGAATTTCGTAATTTGAATTCAGCCGTCTTTTTCGACTTAGATGGCAAACGCATACGAGTTTGCCAGAATTTTTTTAAACCCACTTTGGACATCAATGTTCGACATATACGGATAACATTTTCAATTTGGAGGCGAAATGAGAGGAAAGCCTGGAAAACAAGTCTCGCAAAATTGAACCCAAACTTAAACGAAGCGTTACAAATTTCATAAATGGCTTTCCAAGACAGAATCTCATTATTTAATAGCCCAACCCACGAGGGAATTTATTGAAAGTACGAAAAGTACTTTCGTACCTGTTGAGGCACAGAGCCTTACATTTGTATATGTGAGTATGTTTAATCGCATATTTAGAGAAAATTATACAACATATCTTTCATATGTACCAAAAAAGATCAGTGTGATCTGTGTGTCTTTTAAAAATGTTGATGACGATGGTGAAAAAAATTACTAGATATCTACACATTTTACTAGAAAGAGAAAGATTTGTCCCTAGCGGAAAAGAATAATGACCTAAAAATCTAATAGCGCACATGTTGCTGTATACGATTTCCAGGTACTTATCTCATTGGCTAGAGGGCCAGTTTCCTCGTTTTACTACAAAAGCAAAATAAACTGCTATAATTTAACTGCTATAATCCTGACTGTCGCATGTTAACTAATTTATTTTGGTCAATAAATGGTTGTGATTTTATTTGTTTTTTTTTTTAAATAATTTCTTAAACCTTAGATAATAAAGGAAAAATAGATATTAGCATTAATTAGTTATTTTAAATGGTGTCATTCTTTGCTTTCTTAGACTGTGTCCGGTACCCATGATAAATATTTGTGAATACAAATTTTGACAGTTATTTGATAAAAACGAAGACACTCTAATTATTACGGTCAGTTGCTATGATAATTTTTGACAAATGCCAAAACTTTCTATAAAAAACTCATCGCACACTCGGATATATACAAGTGAATATTACCATTCAAAACTTTTTCGTTGCTATGACAATTTCAATGAACAATAGACACAATTAAATGTAATTTTTCTACATAGTTTTTAGACGTCACAAAAAATTTACTTAAATGCAAATAAGGCAGGGAAATTTCAATCAATTATTATACTTTTCGGACAGCGTAACAAACAATTGGGAATGTAGGGGAATGTTTTTCAAATGTCAACAATTTTATTCACAAATAATAATTATGGGTTTCGGACACAGTCTTGGTGAATTTGATCGTCGCTTATTGCATTGACCACGTTAAAATGTAACAAACTTTCACAGATATCATATAAGAAAGAAACCAAATTCTTAGAAATAGTTATAAAATGAAGATTAATGTCGTCAACCGAACAAGTACTATTTACATTACTCTTTTTATCTCCAATTTTTATATCATTCAAGATATTCCATTTTATGGATGATCCAGTATATTTTTATCACGCGTCAGTTTAAAAGGAACGCGACATAAACTGGAAGAAAATAAAAAGTCCTGAAAATTGATTAGGACTATTCATGTGAAATTTTTTTTGCTAAAATAACAAGCCTGTTAAATTAGTCTATTTTGAGTCACATGTACGAAATAAACAAATCAAAATAATAATAAACTGACAACTTCAGGCTTGCTATTTTAGCAAAATTTGACTACTAGATGAAAAGCATTCATACTTTTATTTAACAATAAATACTGTTTCAAAATGACACTTTCATAGTACAATTTACAATCTAGCAGCCTTAACTAATTCTGTGTTAAGAATTTGTTTATTACATCTACTTTTAGTTCAAAATGTCACTTTCACGATTGGGGCACGAAAATATTATTGATTCGCTATAAATCAACGTAGTAGATCCGTTTAAGACCGTAATATTTAGAAAAAAGCTCGGGCTGCACGAGATGCAAAGCGCAAAATACACCAAGCGGATCCAACAAAAATAAAAACCAGCTCGCTACCATTATGCTCAGCTGAGCTCAATAATATAATGAGTTTATGGGATGAAAACACTCCTGAAGGTCTACTTTGGAGGTTTTTGGAATGTATTGGAAACTTCATCAAAACCAAGCTGTAAAACTGTCAAATAATTTTACAGTGGATTTGTTTTTATAATATAAAACTACCCATTCTCAACCAGATAAACGATAATGTCTCAAGATGCCATAATCCGGTATGGACACAGCTGTGTTCGAAACATTACTATATTCAACCATGATTTTGATATACCCAAAAAATCAAAACTGTAATTATTCACCACTAATTTGTCTTCACCAATGTGACAATATAAACTTCGAGTTATAATATGTTCTACTTTAGTCCGATTTAACTGTGATAAATCGTCGCAAATCATCAAGACTGGTTTATTTGTTAATATTAATTGCCTCGAATAAGATCAAAAAGTAAAATAAGATTTTAAGATTCCGGCATATAATTGAAAGGAAGTTATTGTCTATTATTGCAATTCCTTATCAAATTTCTATTAGTAGCCGAACCGGCTGTGTTTCTTTTATTTATTCTTGATAAAAGGTTTCACAGTTTCACCTGTAGGCCAAAACTGTGGTTCCAATATTTTAGTCTCAAAGACGCAAAATTTAAAATTCAAGTATCTAAGTGATCAAAGTTTATTTCTGTCCACATTCTTAGGTAATAAAGTTGAATAGATGATGACATCATCCACTACTATAGTTTAGACTTTACGTCTAAAATTTTGAAACAACGAAATGTTACTACAAGTTAATATGAGATATATGTAACACTAAAATTGACAAAGGTCCTCTTCTGATAGTAAGGTTTTCTTCTTATCAGCCTAAATTGTTTGAGTTAAAATTAGAAGGGTCAGCTTTATTCGGGATACATGGAACAATCTCAGATTTTTGTATATTAAATAAAAAATTCTAAACTGGTCTAAAACATTGCTAAACTTATTAATCATGTCGTCGATTTTTTAATTTTTTTAAATATGGAAAATATTAAACTGAGGCATTGTGATTTCAAAGAATTGATGAAACTACAAAAAGGTCATATGGAGAATTTTTTTTTCTCGGCTATACTTTTTGACTTTAGCTACATAAGAAAAACGTTTAGTTGGTGGGTACACCAATTAAATGGTCTTATTAAAAGTAGAATCGATCTCTCATGGCAAAAAGCACTTTGGAAATAAATTATCTTAGCTGAGCTTGTAAAACGAATAAAGCCTTATGCAAAAATGTGATGATCCACTCAAAGTAGTTAAATTCATTTGAGGTTGCATTTAAAATTTGGGTTTCTAACTGTGGCCATCCTTGCTTATTTCTCTTGACTATAAATTATTAAAATCAAATGATGGAAGTATTTGTATATTATTGAATTTTAATTATCAGTTTTCTTTACTGGGAGTCGAGCTTGGCACCTTCCGATTCAAGCTTGTTCGTATAGCATTATTTGAGTCGGATCGTTCTCAATATTAAGTGTAATTAAGTGAAGCCGAGAACAATCCGGAAGGTAATTTTTTTGACTGTGACGTGGTTTGTAAATGCACATGGTCGTATGGCAGCCGCCATTTTGAGAAATAAAAAATTAAAAAATAATGCGGTTACCGTTTATGTAAATTCAATTGTATTAGACTATTGAGGCAAATAAAATAGAAAATAAGTTTTGTAATTTGTGGAATTTGACAAGTGCTACCAGTAATTATGGCCTTAACTATAGCACATCAGGTGGCAATACACGATGCCACCCGGAAATCATAAGAAGCACAACTAAACAACTTAGTGAACTACGTGGGAAAGGAATCCGAAGCTGAATATCGATTCAGCCTTTTTACATTCTACAAACGGTTCGATAGGAAGGATTTTCATATATTTTTATTTCTATAAATATATTTCCATGCATGATAGAAACGACCTGTACACCTCATGATCATTCTATTCTATTTTAGTGGCGTAAGGAAAGGAAAGGTATGTCAGTATTGACAGAACCGGTCTAGTTTTCTGGTAGCCAATAATATTCAAACTACTGTTAGCATAAGACAATCACAATTTTATTGAACTTCTCTGCATTCTGTTTTCTGTATTGTCATCTCTTATCAGCAACTTCAGTGTGCCACCATTCAACTGTAATCTGTAAAAAAAATCCCTAAAACGAAAATCTATTAATAAGCTAGTTTCTGCAAGCCGTATGCTGTAATAAATTGGATTAGTTTTTGCCTGAAATTTACAACTAATCAATTTATTACATCACTAAAAATATAAAATTTTAAAAATTATAATATAAATTAGAATTTAAAAAAATTGATTATATATTATAAATCAATTGAATTAATCATTGTGTTATGGATTCCACGTCATGTTGCTCATAGGGCATACACGACGGTTCCTCACTCTCTTAATTTTTTTTCCTTTTATTTTTTTTTATGTATTTTTACCTTTGTTTTTTGTTCGCCATTTTTTTGTTAGAAAAAACATTAAGCCAGTCGACAATATGTAGTTGAAGAAAAAACATCCGACAAGTCAGTAACATTTATGGTTCTTCGAAGCCAAATTTTGGAGTAGCACATTGGAAATTCAACAGTTCAACCGACAGTTATCGAGACAAAACTATCTTGTGATGTCTCTCAATAGTAATGTGGGCAACTTGCTCATACAATTAATACGCACTACTTCGGTAGACAACTGGTTAATCCAAGAAAAGACAGGATTACCCAGTAATGGTGCATTCAGTACTATGGTGAATGGTCATGACAAAATCGATACATCCAAGAAGGTGACAAATACGGGTGCAATCAACGACCGCGACGAATGACATACAATACGGTCCAGTACACAGTCAAAAAATTCAGATCGATCCACTGCCAGCGATCGCAAAATCAAGCAAATTGAATAAACATCAAGGAGGAAAATTCTACAGAAAGAAAAAGCAGTTCTGAAACAAAAAGAAGCCATAGACAAGAACTGTAGCAAAGCAAGCGATTTATCATCAGTCGTAACAAGTAATGCGACAAAGGTAGATAACTAGATTAAAGATAATAAAAAATATAATCGACAGCCAAAACTCAAACCATGGGTCGAATTCGTTGTCGGTAATGCAGCAAATTTAAAACGACAACCAATGGTCGATAATGAAAATAGTAATTATCGACGTCAACATGACAACGGTGTGAATTCTTGCTATTTTGAACAAGAAACAAAGACAAAATTAAAATTGAATAGAAAAATTCATTGCTCGACAAGCAGTCAACCACGACTTGCCTATATTTAGTGGAGAGCCATTAAGATGGCCTCATTTTATTGCGGAATTCGAGAATTCAACACGTGACTGCCAGTTTTCAAAATCAAAAAATTAAGATCGACTAAGGAAGTGTCTTCGCGGCAAAGCCAAAGATACTGTCGATCATTTAATGATATTGCCAGGAAATGCCAATGAAATATTAACAATATTACGAAATCCGTTCGGACGGTCCGATTTTATTGTAAATCACTTACTGGATAGATTATCAGATCTTCCAGTTGTCAAGGAGGATTACCATCTACAAATTCCAGTGCTCTTTGTGACATCTTATTAAAGATGCCAACCACTCAAGCCGTACAATTCAAAGTTAAAACAATTCAATACAATTCAGGTTAAAATTTTGGAATTCAAGAGATGGATTGGAAAAAAAGCAAATGCATCAAGTCAACTGGTGACACCTTCAGCAAAGAAACAGTGGAAATCGACAAACCCAAAAACAAAGGTGAATTAAAAAAAGATGTGACGTAATCTGATGTCAAAACAAATAATGATAAAGTAATTGAGGCGCCGGCAGACATAAATTGCCTCGTAAGCAATACCGCGCGCAAGGTATTGCCCAAACAAATAGTTCTCGTCAAACTGAAAGGTCCCAAGATGACGATTGAAACATTTGCGTTATTGGACGACGCATCGACAGTTTCACTTATCGACGAAGACATATCCAATAAGTTGGGATTGAAGGGTTCTATTCAATCGCTCAAGATACAAAGGACAAACAACCAAGTCAAGGTTTAACAACAGGACACCAGTAATTGTGATTGGACAAGACAATTGGCCTGAGATTGTCAACCGTTAAATCATTTACGGGCCCTGGAACGGTCCTGCCATGAGCAAAACCCTACTGGGTTGGGTAGCCCATGGGAATATTAACGAGCCCGATGACATTCTGGATTACACCTGCCACGTTTTTCAAACCGACAAATCTCAAACAGAGAGAGACGATATCAACGTTTTACACGAGTTAGTAATAGAGCAGTGGAACTTCGAATCATGTGGAACAAAACCCGAGACAGAACTCGGATCATTTGTAGACGACAAACGATGTAACAAGATCCTTGAACACACAATTCGACGTATAGATAGTAGAAGATTCGAATGTGAACTTTTATGGAAAGACGACTGCCCAAATCTCCCCGGGAGTAAAATCACTGTCAGTTCTCGTTGACACTGCCTGGAGAGAAAAATGGATAGAAATTGAAATTATGCAAAAAATGACATCGACAGGGCAAATCCAAAATCATGGTATTTACCTCACTTCGAAGTGGTAAATCCAAACAAGCCAAACAAACTGCGGATCGTATTTGACGCTGCATCCAAATCCAACGGGAAATGTCTGAAGGACGATTTATGGTAAATGGCCTGTGCATCAAAATATGAAGCCAATGGGCTCATCAATAATTCTAGGGTTGAGTCGATAGGCATTGATGTACATCAAAACGTTGACATATGGACTGGAATCTGCTCCGTATATTGCAATGCGTGTGTTGGAAGAACTGGCGTGGTTGAGTGAATTAGAAAATCCTGATGTTTCGAGAGCCTTTCCGAAATCATACTTACATGGATGATGTTATGTTCGGTGCGAGCTCTTTAAAGGAAGCCATGAATGTTAAATTTAATTAAGGTGTTAGCCAGTGCAGGTATGAAATTAAGAAAGTGGATATCTAATTCCAAGGGTTTGTTAAGAAAATTCCCAATCAAGAGTTTGAAATAGCAATTCGAATGTGATTCAGTCAGCGCGAAAGTATTAGTATTACAGTATAACCCAGTATAGAGGATATTGTCACCTATAGCATCGAGTTCGGTAAATACATGCCAACGAAGCGAGGATCTTTATCGGAAAGCAGCCTTATATTTGATCCACTTGGATGGTTACAGATCAATAGAATCAAAATTAATTTTCCACGAACTGTGGTAGAAAACCAATTGACTGGGATGATACGTTCCACCTAATTGGAGCCAAATCAAAGGTCGCACCTAGTAAAACTTGGTGAAATGCAGGATTAGAACTATGTGCTGCACTACTTTTATTTCAGTTAATGAAATCATTTGAGAAGACAATTTATGCAACCGTATACGATCCAGTAAACCTTACTGCTTATAAGCAGTAAGGTTTACTGGACCCAGGATGGGCTAGCTGATGTACCAAGTCACTGGAAAGTTTTTGTGGCGACAAAAGAGACCCGTAAAGAACAATTATCATGTTCCAACCAACAGTAATGCTGACGATTGTGCATCAAAGGGATTATTGTCGGAGGAGTTGTTGACTTATGAAGCTTTAATCACTGCGCTAATTAATCGGGTTCTTTGATGTTAAGGTTAGGTTAAGCGAAAATGAAGTGTTAGGTTTTTTATAAAAAATGCGAATGCGGATTATTTGAAATTTAATATCAGGCAATTACACTTGCCAGCTTCAATACAATTTAACAAAAAAATAAGTTGTCCCAAGTAAAATGATTTACCCGGTATACATAAGAAAAATATATCTTAAGTATATTGCTGATATAGCATAACGTACGAGTTTAGTAAATTGTAGTTTTAACGATATAACGATGTATAGTTGAAAAAAGGGAAAACGACGATGGATTTGATAGGATTAAAGCAAATGTATATGTAATCTAAAAGAAAATTATATTCTTATTTATTTATATAAAAATAATAATGTAGTGTGTTTGTGTGTGCATCTAAATTCTGAAGTAGTAGCAACAATCATTTTCTCAATTTATGATAAGAATTAGAATTCATTTTATCTCAAACATCAAAACTAAATTGGAAGAAGTATAAATATACCTCCGCCCAGCCCTACAGCATCAACTATGTATGTGTGTATGTATATCTAAATATAAATATACATTTTCAACCAATGATGTTTTGATTACAGAAAAAAGAATTTCTTTTTTTGAAGGACACCAAAGTTTTTTTTATTTTTCAGTACCAACCCTCGCCTTAATTTATACTATCGACAAATTAATACACAAAAACAAGAGAGCTAATAAAAAGTTATCTTAACTTTTGTTTTTTTTTATGTATTTTTAAGGCAATAGAGAGAGATGAAAAGTATTAAAAACAACAATACTGGAAATACTAAATTAATATTTGTATACAAATAATAATTAATGCATCCGGTTTTATCTATATATGAGTGTCCCTCACATCTTTGAAATGATTTACCACATATTATGTAACATCATTGTGTACGTCCAATATACATATAATAGTGGTTTATTTTCGTAATATTCGTAACATAGGTCAAATAATGGAGCAAAACAACAAAAATGTATAAAAGAGCTATTTTGTTTTCCCAAATTTTTTCCGTTACTCCACTATTATAGCACATCAAACAAAGTACATAATAAAATACAAACCCAACATTAAAAAAAGAAACAATTGAAACCAGGTCAAACGTTCATATTAATATAGGTGCGGGATTCTAGTACTCATATTATAAATATTATGGACTGAACAAAATGGCGTTGTGTAATATAAACCACGTGTTCTTTTTATTTATTTATTAAAGCAAGTAATAGTAGGTCATTGTGATTTTGTACACCGTGTAATCGTATATATATATAGAGCATGATGATGGATTTTCCGGAATTTGAAGTGTTTTTCATCATAAACAGCAATCACCCTATATAATAAAAATATGTTTAAGATTTATGGCATACTGCAAATATTCTAAGATACCAGCAACATATACAACACAAATACAACACGAAAAAGGTCATGGACCAAAATTTATTTTTCCTATTTTTCTGATGTCATTTTTGGTCTATAGATTCCTATTGTCGGGTTATAATGTTATTTTTTTTTTGTGATTTATGGAACTATTTTATACTCATACACAATAGAAAACACACACATTTATATACAATGTTCTTTTCAGAAATTTTTATAAATTTTGATCGGATTGCCAATATATTTGTTCATCGTATTTCCTTATTTCATGTAACGCATGTATGTATGTATATAGAATCGGAAAAATTTAACGGATATACCCTCAAACCGTATTTCGTTCGTATATTGAATTTGATGAATTCATTTATTTTTATTTGAAAAAAATTGTATGTTTAAAATTGAACTTTAGGGGCGCGAATTAAGGAAAAAAATTAAATGTCGAAATAAATTGTTTGGTGGCCTGTCAAACTTAACAACATAAAGCACAACAAAATGAATAAAATATAATTATTTATCATTAAATTAAATGACTTTTTTTTGTTGTTGTTGTTATTGCTGTTGCTGGATGGATATAGATATTTTATACTTTAATGTTGGTTTATGTTTCTGCCACTCCGCTACTAAAAGGATAATTCATTTCGCTTAATTGAATTTTTAACACCATCACACAGACGACAGCAAACGAAACGAACACAATTGTAACGAAAAAAAAGGGTTTTGTGTAAATTAAGTGGATTTTAATTTTGTATTTATGTTGGTAGTATTTAGCTTGATAATTTAGAGTGAACAACAGATGTTTAAATGTATTTATTAGACGCTGCTATTTATGTCGGACAATATATTTTTATGTAATATAAAATAAAAAGGATTACCCCATTGATTTTCATTGAAAAGGAAAGTTAATTAAAGAATAGCAAATAGTTAGGACAATTGTTTTTTCATTGATTGCTACAAAAATCTGATATTTTTAAAAAATCATATTATATAGAAACATATTCTAACAAACCGAATTAAAATTATATGATCGGAAGTGTCCAATAATCACACTTTTCTTCGAATGAAAAGAAATAAAATAAAAAATAAATAAAATTAAAAGTACTATTACTGTAAGCACCAAAACAAAACCAACAACAATGTATATATAAGCTGTGCACAAAAACAAAATGTACATTTCATAACGAGTGTTAGCAAAGCCTTCTATAATCAAAAAACCAAATTCATCCAATGCATGTGCTGAACAGAATCAAAAATTGTTTAATTATTTGTGAGGTATAAAACCAAAACCTTCTATATTAGTAGTGTGCGTTTCTTATTAAAATCGCCATAGCAACGAAAAAATTCAAAAAGATTTTATATGGTTTTCGTTACACAAGAAAATGGTGAATCTTATATATTTTTTTTTATAAATGATTTTGACTTTTATAATAGAAAAAGATTTTGGTATTAGGCTTGAATAGACATTGTTGTTGGTTTTGGTAAAAGAAATAAACTATCAAACAAATCATACAACTACGTGTGTTATTGATTATATTATTGATGTCGAGAACTTTAGATTAAGTTGTCAGATTACAATTATGCAGCTCAAAAAGAACTAATGACTAAATTTCCAAATGATGTGAAAAAGGGCATGAAACTATTGATCTATATTATGCGTATTAAATTGGTTCTTCTCTATGAGTGCTTGGTCAGGTAGAACTTTATTCTTCGTCGATTAAAAAACTTGTGATGGCGGAGCAGACTCTCAAAAATACAACGAGTTCATTGTACACGACTCGTACAACACTGGAGGACTCTTATGTCACAGGTCATAGTTTTTAGTCGAAAATTAACACACAAAATTTAGTAACTGACTCAAAGGCAATAAAAGCCTTACCATCCACGGGATCAAATTATAAACATCGACAACATCAACTTCGAAAGCTTCACATGCAGCAGCAAGGTCGTCAAATACGAAACTGTGAAGCAATTTATACAAGCAACAGCACCAACAGCATCAACATCATTTACACAGATTCGATTCATCAGTTAACACCTTCCGATAACTCCACAGTTAAAGCAACACTTGTTCTACTCGTCGATATAAAAGTCATAGTTTCTCGAGAAGGCTTTTTGTTAGGAGTATCACAAATCTATAGAAATTAGATTGAAGAGCAAAGACTCGATTGATATTCACCTTAATCAACAGTTCTATTATAATTTTCAAAAAGCCGACACAGCCAACTTTCGTCTTTCGCGAATTGAACGATGATAACATTGATGTTAATGTAGATACATGTTGCTTCGGTATTAAAAGATAATCGAGCTTTCGAATTACCACTCTGTTTGAATATCAATCAATCTCTAAACTTGGGAGATTCTCCGCAGATATGGAAAAATACTAATAACACCGATTTTCAAACCCGGAGATAGAAGCAACGTTTCATGTTACAAAAGCATATTATCGATATCTTCAATTCATAAATTATTTGAACTCGTTGTATACAACTATTTTAAAGCATTCGTCTCTCGACACATACCACTAAGTCAACATTGTTTTATGCCCAAGAAATCAACATCAACTAACCTTGTTAAATTCACTAGCAGTACCATCAAAGAAATCGAAAATCATAAGCAAGTTGATGCAGTGTATACAGATTTTAGTAAAGCATTCGATTCTGTCAGTCATTGCAAAGCTCTGGAAAGATTATACAAACTCGAATTTGAGTGACCGTTTTCAATACATTAAAATGGGAAATAAAAAATAAAAACCTATTAAAGTGACTTCGGGGTTCCACAAGGCTCTCACATTGGTCCTTAGTCCTTTATTGAATACATCAACAGTATTACCGAAGTTATCCAACACTCCAAGATACTAATGTTCGCGGATGCTCTTAAAATATATAAATTAGGTGAAATTATCAACTACACCTACCTTCTATATAGGAAAGTAATTTTATAGTACTCAACTATCGTATTAATGGCATTCAACTACAGAAAGCAGCTGCAGTTATAGACCTAGGAGTTACTTTTACTGAAAATTGATTTTTCACAAAGCATGCAATTGACCTATGTGTCGCTAAAGCCAATTCCATGCTCGGATTCATCAAAAGATGGATAGGAGATATTTATGAGCTGAATGCAATTAAGATCTTGTACTATACATATGATCGATCTCAAATCAAGTATGCAGTCACTGATTGGTGTTCTTTCTACAATGATGATATCAGAAAAATTGAAAGAGTTTAGAAAATGTTTATACGCTTAGTTTATCACGTGGAAAGATGGAAGGAAATGCAATCATCTAAGGCTGGGCGTAGAGTCTGACTGTCACCTCTACGGAGAGGAAAATTATAAATTAAATATTTAATTGAATAATATCCTCGCGGTGTGCCCTGACAGCTATGGCAGCCAAACGGTAAGGATAGCTATGGAAACATGGTGAACTTCTGGCGTAGTAGGCGCCTAAGTGATGAACGACATCAGCATAATAAAATAAAATCGAGGAAGCGTCTGTCTTACAATGAGCGGTTTCTTAGACTGCGTCTGCACCGAATTGGTCGGCAGTATTTATAGTTTGGCCGTAGATTAAAAATGATATGGGAAGGACACCCTTAAAATAAATCAGCAATGGAAAAAACATCAGGAAATAGTACCCCAGGTGGCAGACCTGCACTGCAGGAAAATCTACCCTCATGGATTTTGGGGAGGTTGACCTTATGAATTCTGGGGAGGGTCAATCATTACAAAACAAACATGACGTCATTGGCTCAGACAATTTCATGAGCGGAAGTTTTAGTGACAACCCATTCCGAATGGGCAAGTTATTGATGAGATCTTCTTTAAGGCCACGAAGTATCTCTGTGGAAAATTAAGCAAAAAGTAATGATCCTTCGGCAGATGAGTTACAGTAGTTCTGAACAAATATCTGAGAGTGATTCAAATGATAAAATAATCCAAACATTACAAGCTGAATTAAAGGAAGCACGAAATGAGATCCAAAAAGTAAAACTGATGATAGAACAGAGTCAGCCAAAAAAAAATATTATACTATACCTGAAACGAGCGAAGAAGAAGACATAGTAGCACAAGAAACAGCATTTATCAGAATTTTATACCAATCATGCAACCCAGAAGACATTAAAAGTGAACAGTGCAAAAGGGGTTTTAAAATCCTTGATGTCGTCAATAAAATTAAAAAGTCTAAAAAAGGGAATGAAGAAATAAGAATTTATCTTCCATTATTCATGCTAACCTTCGATAACAAAGAAGATATAAGAAACATTTACAAAATAAAACATATGTGCCATATGGGAGTAAAGATCGAGGCGGTTAGAAGTAATCGTATAATTCCGCAATGTAAACGTTTTCAGCGATATGGCCACACTCGAAAGTTCTGCCAACACGAACCTAGATGTTTTAAATGTGCTGAGAAGCATTTTACTATTGCTTGTGAGAAAACCAGGACCACCGCGGCAAAGTGTTCAAACTGTGCACAGGCTCACCCTGCAAGCTACCGAGGATGTCTGGTAGCGAAAGAACTTTAAAAAAGAAGAAATAATCAAAATAAACCAATAAGTTTACAAAAGAGTCAACCAACAGAATCATTTAGTCATCATGTGAGAGGTGGTATATATTATGCACAGGTGGTTGCGGCAGGAAAGGTCAGCTCAGGATCAGTGTTGATCCCTACACATTCACCATGACGATGTCATGGTGCCATACATGTTAATGCGAAAGACTTTAGGCTACTGGATAATAAACACTTGGTTAGGAGACTAAATAGCTCGTCAGTATGTGAGCAGCTACCTATTAACGAACAGGCATTGGAGCATCGCTGGACAACAGTGACCTCATTATAGTTTAGTTTTTTTTAAGAGTTCAGATGTAGATTAGTTTCAATTAAAAAAAAAAAAACTAATACTCTGATGGAAATGATGCAGAATGTTTCGAATACCATTAGCAATCTTTCTGAAAGGCTACAAAGATTGGAGCAGGGCAATTCTGCTTTATTATTGTAATTATTTCTGATTGGTAAAATGATTTACCAAGAAAAATTGGGGAATTGTTACATGTAATGCTAACGGTATTAAAACTAAGAAACATGAACTTAAGCCTTTTTAAAAATGCAAAATATCGATGTCTCTGATATCTGAGACCCTCTCAACAAGACAATCTTACTTAAAAATTCAGGGTTACTAACTTTACGAAACAATTCATCCGGATAACCAAGCAAGAGGTGGAACCGCTGTTATAATTAAAAACTATATTAAACACCATGAATGCCAGCATCATCCATCACCTGCAACCCAGCTTACCATAGTATAAATTACATCTACCAAGCAACGCCTTCAGATAGGAGCGGTATATTTTCCACTTAGATACAACCTGAAGAAATCAAACTACTTAAATATCCTACAACATTTCAATAGTAGATTTATATTAGGAGGTGATTATAATGCAAAACATGTTGACTTTGGATCTAGGCTTACAACAACCAAAGGTAACGAACTAAAAAATGCAATTAATGGAATGGGATGTAACATACATTCCACTGGCAAGCCGACATATTGGTCTACTAACGCAGTTAAAACTCCTGATCTACTGGATTTCTTTACATCAAAACGAATTTCATCAAATTTTATTGAAGTAGAGGATAATTCAGAAATGGTCTCTGATCATTCTGCAGTGATACTTACCATAAGCGACAAGTTAATTAGGAAGGAAGCAAGACCAACTCTTGTCAATAAAACAACTGACTGGGTTAGCTTCAGATCTGAATTAGAAAGCAATATTAACCTACAAATACGATTAAAAACGGTAATGGAGCTAGAGGAAGAGGTTGAAAACTTCACAAATATCATTCAATTAGCCGTATGGAATAACACTAAAGAAACAGCATCTTAAACTACTGGTAAAAGCTACCCAAGAGAAATTAGAAACCTAGTCTTAGAAAAAAGGAAAGTTAGGAAACAATGGCAACAAACGAGGAGTCCATCTGACAAGGCGATCCTAAATAACAAATCACAGCAGCTTAAGCGAGAAATTCAGAAGCTAAATGAAAAATCGTTTTCTTCGTTTCTTGGAAAGTTGACAGCTGATGAAAATACAGACTACTCATTATGGAAGGCAACCAAAAGAATAGAAACCCCAAACATGCAGATCTCTCCTATTAAGCGAAGTGATGGTTCGTGCGCCAGGGATAACAACTCAAAAGCTGAAGTGCTTGCTGATCATCTGGCTGGTATTTTCCAACCAAATGAGACCGAATCGGATATTATAATCGAAAATGGAAGCAATGACTATGGGGGCAGAATCCCTCTAATAACCCAGAAAGAAGTTAATAGGGAAATAAAATTCATTCTGAAGACCGGAAAGGCTCCTGGATATGATCTTTTAACAGTAGAAGTTCTAAAGCAACTACCAAAGAAAGCTATTGTCCAACTAACCCATTTGTTTAATGCTGTTATTAGATTACGGCATGTTCCTTCCGCCTGGAAAGTTGCAGAAGTTATTATGCTACCGAAACCAGGTAAACTGCCAAATGAAGCTCAATCATATCGTCCGATATCCCTGCTTCCTATCATCTGAAAGCTAATGGAGAGACTTCTTCTGAGAAGAATGACACCAATACTAAACATTCAATATTTGACCAGGTTCACAGAATTACAGACATTATAGAAAAGGCGTTAGAAGATAAACAAATTGTATCTACCTTATTTCTGGACGTGGCGGCAGCTTATGGCATGAGGGATTAATACAAAAACTAAAAGTTATGCTTCCGGGACCATATGTTGACTTTCCGGAGTCATACTTATCTGAAAGACTTTTCAGAGTAAGACAAGAAGATAAGTATTCTGAACTGAGAGAGTTAAGGGCAGAAGTCCCACAAGGTAGTGTTCTGGGCCCACTCCTTTATCTACTTTATACAAGTGATATACCACAGTCCGATCATGTAAGCATAGCAACGTTTGCTGATGACACCGCTACACTAGCAACAGCGCAAACTGTCGAAGAGGCGGCGAATAAACTTCAATATGCAAGTGAAGAAATTCACCAGTAGACCAAGCGATGGAAAATCAAACTTAATAAATTAAAATCTACGCATGTCAACTTTACGAACAAACTATTGGTTAATCCGCCGCCAATCAGTATAAACTAAGTCATGGTGCCTTACGAGAACTCCGCCAAATACTTGGGTATGATACTGGACGTTAAGCTCAAATGAAAAGAGCATGTGAAGAAGAAACGAAAGGAGTTTGATCTTAAATATAGACAATTATACTGGTTAATTGGATGAAGGTCAAAATTACGCACAGACAACAAAATATTGATTTACAATCAAACCCTAAAACCGGTCTGGTTATATGGTATTCAGCTTTGGGGCTGTACTAAAAATGTTAACATCAAACCTATACAAAACTTCCAGAATAAGGTACTTCGGAGTATAGTCAATGCACTCTGGTACATTCGTAATAAGGATTTGCATCGAGATTTGGGGATACCGGATGTAAAATACGAAATAAAACGATTTGCAATGAAGCAAGAATCGAGGCTATTGCAACATGTTAATGCGGAAGCCTCTCGGCTCCTGGATAATGAACCCTTGGTTAGAAGACTAAAGCGAACCAAACCCTTCGACCTCGTCAGTATGTGAGCAGCTACCTATTAACGAACAGGCATTGGAGCATCGCTGGATCAACAGTGACCTCATTATAGTTTAGTTTTTTTTTAAGAATTCAAATGTAAATTGATGGTTAGTCAGAAAAGTTTCAATAAAAAAAAACTAAGGCTGTGGGCCAAATCCAAGGTAAATAAAAATTTTAGTATCATTTACCTTTGAAATCACACCAAATCTGAAATAAATATATTTCACCAAAACGGCAGCAAGGGAGAAATTATTTGCTTTACGGGTTAAATCAAATGGTATAAAGATAACAAAACGAAATGTCAAACACTTATGATCAATTTAATTTGTTGATGATAAAAAAAAATAAATAAATTAGATTTATTTAAATAAAAGAGTTACATCAACTTCAATTGTTCAGAATATTTTTTTTTGTTCTATCCATATTTTGTGATATGTAATGGTCGGTAACGTTTTATTTAAAAAATAAAATATTAAAAAAAAGTAACAACAAACAAATATCTTTTTTATTTTTGTTTACCCAATACACTGTTAAAAAGTAAGTAAAAAGAGCATTTATCTTGGACTTGGCCCGCAGCATAAATATACAACTATATATTTACTATATTTAGTTGCTTTGTAATGAATTCGATGCTGTTCATAAAGTTTTCGATAATTCGGTTATTTCTAGAATCCAAATATTTAATTGACCTTTTTTAATTGACCACTACCGATGCAAAAGTTCTCTTTTTACTTGCAATACTTGGTTGAGGAAGTTGATCCATTCGCTTTTATGTTGTTGTTTTAATTTTAAGATTTCGTATTTTATCTTTTAATTTTTGTAGTTGTTTAGCAACCATAGAGACGAAGCCTCCACAGAAAAAGCTTCTAATTTCAAACATAGATAAAATAAATTAACAAAATTTTTTATATTAATTTTAATAATTTAATCAAGATGAATTGTTCGATTGTTTTAAATTAATCGTTATACAATTTTTTATATGCTTGTGCTAAGGACTTAAAATCATTAATCTTAATAGTAAATATTTATTTATTTTTAGTTTATACTGTTTTGTGCTCTTAATATTTTTATATAAATTGTTATTAATATTTTAGAATTTTAAATCTTATTTTACGTGAGTTTTTCAGTAAAAGTTTGCATTCAACAAGCACGATATAAAAAACTTTATTATCTTCTGTCAAATTAAAACAATGGTTTTGAAATGTCTTTTTGTTTCCAAAAAGTTTTGTTGATTTTTAAGTGACTCTGACGGTAAAACAATGTACCAAAGAAAGTTGACAAACAATCAAAAAAACTTACGGCATTAATGCAGATTCTTCAATGGTATCACGCATAGAAATTATCAAAATAGAATGTTTTTTTATCAATTATTTTACAAAGTAAGTCATGGTTATTCACTTAACAAAATTTCGAGTGCTAAAATGGCTGCTTTGTCAGGAATTAAACCAAATCATCAAAATAACATTAAAATGTTTTAGTTACATTTTAAATTTTTTTTTTCTAAATAAATCTAGTAGCCCGAATTAAACAAAATTTGTTCTATAAAAAGGAAAAACATTTTGTAATTCATGTTAGTTTGACAAATACTTAATTTATAAATAAAATGTCAGTAAGCCTGCTTATTCTTATATTCTAGTAAATATGCAGAAATGCATTTCATCTAGGGTGTTTGTAATGGAAACGCTCGAGCTGCTGCAATGGAAACAGATACGATTACGCAATCGAAAACGCTTTCTTAATCAAAGAGTACCTAAAAACATACATCGAATGTACAGTAAAAGCAAAATCCCTGGACATCGGAGAGTTGAAAGATCTAGGCAGCTCAATACAAACAAAGATAGTATAATTGAAATAGTGCCAGGTAACCCATCAACAAATGTTCGTCGTTTATTTAGACGCTCGGGAGAACGATCGACGATACATCGTATTTCATAAAAAAAAAACATTGCGGCGTAGTAAATTCCAACATCTATTTGGAGTAAACAATTGGTTCATTTTAACTACCACGTCGGATCACCAGGCCTCTTGATTTAAATCCTTTAGACTTTGTTATGTGGGTTTATTTTAAAGGGCTGGTCTATGAACGAGAAAAAAAACCGAGCAGGAGATGCAGAAACGTATAATCGGAGCAACAAATATTATTAAATATAGAGGCGTGCGTTTCGATGGATTACAATAAATTTTATTCAGCGATACCGATTATGTATTATGTTATACTATTTTTAAAAAAAATTATGAAATTTTTTTTATTTCTTTTTATACAAACCAGCTAGTTTAGCACTCGAAATTTTGTTAAGTAAACTTACTTTGTAAAACAATTGATAAAAACCATTCTTTTTTGAATTTTCCTATGCGTGATACCATTTAAAAATTGCATTAATGTCGCAAATTTTTCTGATAGTTTTTCATTTTTCTGTAGTACATTGTTTTTTCGTCAGAGTCACTTAAAAATAAACAAAACTTTTTGGGAAACAAAAAGACTTTTCAAAACCATATTTTAAATTTGACAGAAGATAATAAAGTTTATAAAAATCACTTTATTGGAAAGGCACACTCTGTTAATTTTTTAATGGCTACGCATGCGTTTTTACCAAAAAATACTAAAAGTGGAATAACTTTTGAACCATCAACAATTCGATAAACTTTCATTTGGATTAACTTTCTTTTGTTGGAAGTAACCTCCACTTTCACTATGATATACCACAAAAAGAGAACATCAATTAATAAAGACCAACTAATCAATTAATAAAGAGTTTTATTTTGTTCTAATAAAACTAAATAAAAATAAAGTTAAAATTCCTGCCGGGAAAATTCCTTAAACAATATGAGAAAATATTAATAAACTTGTTATTAGTATTTAGTTAGTTTATTAAATATATTAATTATAATATTCAATGTATTAAATTATATGCACGTGTCGTCGAATAACTCGAGTTAATAAAAGAAAGAAAAACAAAAACACTTAAAATTTGGCATGGCCAACTTTTACATTTTAATTCATAGGTGCTACCATCTACAGTCCAATGAGTGAACTTAAACCTATCTTGCTCACTCCCCCTCGATTTGGAGTTTCTTTTCATTCTATTCCTTTTACCTGAATTTAACAACAAAGCTTAAAATGATATGCATGTCGAATCGACAAGGCACATCTTTAATTAACTGAAAATTTTAATTTTGATCATAGAGGAGAACATCTCAAAATTTTATTGAGATGTTCTCCTCTATGATCAAGAGTTGAGAGATATGCAATTCATTCTGTGTTGATTTTACTTCCATACCTAGAAATTGTGATATTTCACCATCTTTTATATTTAATTCTTTCTTAAGAGCTTTCAACAGAAAATTAATTTTCTCAACTCCTCCCGTAATGATTGCATCATCCACAAACAGAAGTAAATAAATACCATTTCCTATATACAAACAAAAATCATATGGAGAACTATAAAAATTTAATTTCTTCATTACTTCACTAAATCGATTGTTCTAACATTTAGGCGATGACCATCTTTAGGTAGGTCACACTCTTTCCAAGTTTTAATTTTTCGAGAGAGTTTAACTCGCTCTGTAATTCCTCTTTCCATTCATTGAGAATCCTCTTCGTTTGAACTTAAAAATTTTGCTAAACAAAAGGGAATAAAGATTGAGTATACAAACAGTCATAACCCACATATGAATGGTAGCAGAGGTCCGTAGATCGTAACTACGCTCTGCTACCATTCATAGGTGGGTTATGACTTTTTGTATACTCAATCTTTATTCCCTTTTATTTAGCAATATTTTTAAGTTCAAACGAAGAGAATGGTCCACCCCTGTCACTACGTATGCGTTTTATCGTACTACCGAATTGATTTTCTAATTCAGCAACATTTTCAATAAGATTTTGTTCGGCTTCACTTTTGTTTCTTAATAGTTTTACTATGATAAAATGCGAAAAATCATCCAGAATAACTTGAAAGTAGCATTCCTTATTCCAAGTTGAATCATTTACTGGATCACATACATCAGTCCAAATAAGTTGTCCTGTTTGGTGTGTTTTCGTTTTCTTCCGTGGAAGAGATTCTCTTTTTGCTTTTGCTTCTATGCAATAGGTACATTTCTGATTTATTTGTAGTAATCCGAGAGTCCTAAGAACTTCATTATTAGCATGCCCGAATCTTTTGTGCCACAAAAACTCAAGAATACTAGCCACTTGATTCCACAAAACACGTTCCGCATAAATTATATATACGCCATTTGTTTGTTTATATACAATCCTTCCGTTTGATGTTTGTATTATCATTTGGTTATTTTCAAAAATTATTTTATTACTATTTTTACTTTTAATTTAAGAAACTGATAACGAATTCTATTTTAGACCCGGAACTACAAGAGCTTCAATATTAACTACTTTTCCTTGAACAGTAATTTGTAGGTTCCCTTTTTTATTTGCTAGCAGTTCTGTTCCGTTCGCCATCCTTATTTTGAAAGGAGCATTTAATAACTCCAAATTATGTATTTGGTCCTCCAACTCACCTTTTATCATATTTCTGGAACATCCAGAATCCACGACAAATGAATTATTATTTTCGTTTTGTAGCGACAAACATGCTATAAAATTAACTCCGGCTTCATTAGCATAATTTTTAGTTTGATCACCACGGCCTTGACCCCTATAGCAATTTCTATTTCATCTTTGTGGTCTTCTAAAGTATTTACCACCTCTGCCTCTATTTTTAGTCATATTAGGACAATTGTACCATAGGTGAAATTTACTTCCACATTCGTAACATCCTGACGTATTTAAAGTTTTTGTGCCTGCTCCAAATGAGACATCATCTGTTTCACATTTTCGCTTCCCATGTATTTTTATTTCTTCATCTAGCAATCGTAATTTCACAAATTCCATTTTAACATTTTCGATTGTTTCATTATTACAGTTTTATTATTTATTTATAAATTTTATTTAGTTACTCGACTATGACCCATAACCTGAGAAAATATTAATAAACTTGTTATTATTATTTAGTTAAATAATTATATTAATTATAATATTCAATGTATTAAATTATATGCACTTGTCGCCGAGTAACTCGAGTTAATAAAAGAAAGAAAAACAACAAAAGCATGGTCACCTTTTACATATTAATTCATAGGTGCTACCATCTTCAGTTCAATGAGTGAACTTAACCCTATTTTTCTCAAATCTATTTCAATTTGTATAAAAGTTATGTCGAAACCCCGAGCATTTATTTTCAAATGTTAAGCTTGACAAACAGCTAATGATAATCCAAAACAACATTTTAAATGAGATCGATATAGGAAACTATTGTCGAGTTTTTTGACGGGAATTTGGTTTCTGACGTTAATTTTGACAGAAATTTGGTTTTTTGACGGAGATACGTTCTTTAAAACCAAAAACCGTCAAAAAATGTTGACGGTAATGTGAAAATGGAAATGTACATTTTTTCTTTCATTTTAACTAATATCACTTGTATGTCAATTAAGAAATGTAAACAAATATAATCGCCATTCGTGATTTTTTCTTGTGTTTAGATGTGGTATTGTGTTTTGTTTTTTATCATACAAACTTGTAAATTAATTCTTTAATATAAATAAATTTCTTGTTTGTGCACAATTAATTATTAATTGAAAGAATATTTTATTAATTTAAATAAATATGGAAATTATGAAATCTTCCCTTCTCTTTCTTTGTAAAATTTAATGAAGTTTTACTTCATTAAATTTTCATGACGGTTGTACAAGCTTCTCGCGCTGCATCCTGGGGAACGCCAAAAGTAAAACGATTGATCGACAGGGTAGGCCCTGATTGGTTAATTTCAAACGGAATAACCCAGGCGTCGTAACTGGAAATGATCAGAGCATGACTGAATGCATGGGCAAATTTACTTTTGCCATCAGTATATGGGTGGGAAACCCAGAACCAAATAATCCATCATAAAGAAAATAGATAAGGAGGAAACGTACGGTGCAGAGAACGGAGGCCCAGTGCCGGTGACTGAAGAGAGTGTACAAGAGGGCTCTAAGTCGTCGTTATCCAATGACCGCAAAGTGCGAAGTGGTGCACTTGACAACTAGAGAGTGAAAACCGGAATCTCTATGCAAATCTGAAGACTCTAGAAGAAATTGTGTCAAAGTTGAATAAAGAAGTTATTTTACTAAAAAAAGAAAATGAAGACCTAAAACGCATCATTTAAGCGGGCCGACATGCAAACAATAAGGATAAAATCGAATACCACACAGATGAAGAAGAACTCGAGTGAGAAATTCATCCGAATAAGAAATCTGTAAGTGATACTCAGTGGACACTCATGATAAAAAAACCTAAAAAAAGAGTAACAATAAATATGGAAGTTACTGACGAAGACGAGCCACCAAGAGAAACTGCTTGGGCATTGAAAAAAAGCAAGCCCACAAAGAAAAGAAAAGCAGAATCATCGCCAGAATATATTGGACAAGCACCCAACAAGCACTCAACACGAGTAATGATAAAACTCAACAGAAACAAAAACCAAAAGCAACCAGAAAATATTGAGCAAGTAACCAGGACATCTGTATCGGGTAATGCAACTACTTATTGCAATAAAGATCCTAAACTAGAGAAAATAATTGAGCCACCAGCTATTAATATAGTTGGTGTCAAAAACTACCCTACTATCAATGCCTTGATGAAAAATATCACGGATAAAGATTACAAGTTAGTAGCATTAAACAACGATGTCAGGAAGGTAAATGTATCAGACTCAGAAACATACCGTACACTTACCATGAAGCTTAACGCTGACAAGTTTCAGTGGTATACTTTCAGTGGTGAAAGCAATGATATAATAGCAGAGTTACAGCATAAAGGTTTAAATATTCAGGATGATGTCAATATGATCAAAAAAGACAAAACTGAAAGCGATAAAGGAAGCCGCGAACTGGTAAGAAGGGGACTACCGCTCTTTATGCTTACGTTTGGCAATAAAGAAAACATCCAAAAGATATATAATATTCGGGCAATTCAAAACATGAGAGTTAGAATAGAGCCAATGAGGAAAAATACTTCAAAGATAGTCCAATTCAGAAAATGTCAAAGTTATAATCATACCCAAAAATATTGCGGGCGTGATGCAAGATGTGTCAAATGTGCTGGTAAGCATCTTGCGAGTATGTATACATTAGACAGAAACATGCATAAATTGTAAAGGACAACACCCTGCAAATTATCGTGGTTGTGAAGTAGCTAAAGAATTGCAAAAAATTAGAAACCGTGCAAGAAATTCTGAGCAAAATCAAAGAAACCCTGGTACAACAAACCAACCGAATAATAAGGGATTATACAATCTGCGAGGTGCAGAAGTTGCTAAAAATCAAGGATCAACCACAAAAGTAAATAGTACTGGCCAAGTTCAAATAGATTTCATCAAAACCGTAGAAGTTTTAAGTAAAAAACTTGACGACCAAGCTGAAATAAATAAACATATATTTGACCAATTGAAACCTCTACCATCACAGTATTCCAACGTGAATAAAAATAAAAATAAATTTACAAACGCTGAGGATAGTAATATGGAATGCAAATGAGCTAATTCATCATATTCCTGAGCTGGAAATATTTCTAAACATGCAAAAAATTTACATATGTTTAATCTCTGAAAGCCATTTTAATAGATCTTCATATTGCAAAATATGTGGGTACAGTTTCTACCATGCTATTCATCCAGCAAAAAGGGCAAGAGGGGGATCTGCCATTTTCATTAAAATAATATAAAACACCATGAAGAAATGAAGGTTGAAACTGAGTCCATGCAAGTGACAACAATCACAATTCAAAAGAAAGAATACAAAAGAAAAGAAGAATACGAAGAACTGTTTCACTCTTTGGGACGATGGTTCATTATTAGCGGTGACTTCAATGCAAAAACCAGTTTTTGGGGCTCCAGAATTAAAACACCAAAAAGAACAGATACTGGCCAACAGATCTAAACAAAACTCCCGATCTTATAGATTTCTATGTAACAAAGGAATATCTGACAACTACATACGAATTGAAAATAATGAAGACCTTAAATCAGATAACTCTCCTGTTATCATGTCATTAAGCGAAAGCATTATTCAAAAATAAATATCACCAAGATTTTACAATAGGATTACCAATTGGAACATTTTTCGTGAATTGTTAAATGAAAATATCAAACTGCAAGTGCCAATAAGAAGATCTATGCACATTAAGGAAGAAATTGACAGATTAATTGAAAATATACAGCAAGCAGCGTGGTAGAGCACTCCACTCGAACCTGCAAATAACATTAGAGGTACAAATTATCTACTTGAAGTAAGAGAACTGGTGGCTAAAAAACGTAAAGCACTTAAGTTCTGGCTCCAGCTGCAGCTAATAAAACCGAGCTTAATAACTTATGTAAAAAACTGAAATCTATTATCAGGAAAGTAAAAAATGAAACAATAGAATCATATTTATCTTCACTTACTGGTCAAAAAGACACTGAATACTCCTTAAGGAAAGCAACAAAATCGATCAAGAGACCAAAAAATTCAACAGCATCTATTAGAAATTGGTACGTGGGCTCGAAGTAGTAAGCAAAAAGCGGATCTGTTTGCGAGATACCTCGAAGAAACGTTTCAACCACTACCCACACAATCTGCGAATGAAAATGTTAGTTTTGCACACAGATCAAATGAGCTTGAAATACAAACTGTAACCCTCCGTGAAAGAAGAAACAAAAAATTTAAATCTGAAAAAAGCTCCTGGATATGATTTAATAACTGGGCAAATTATAAAAGAACTACCAGACAAAGCAATACACAAACTTCTGAACATAATCAATGCTGTGTTTAGATTAAGATGCGTTCCAAGGCAGTGGAAGGTAGTAGAAGTAATCATGATTTTAAAGCCAAACAAAAACAGTAACGATAAAGTCATTTAGTCCAATATCTCTATTTCCTGCTATATTGAAGATATTCGAAAAACTTCTTCTGAAGAAACTAAAGCCTATAATAGAGGATAATGGTCTTATCGCTGCTTATCAGTTTGGATTCAGAGAAAAACATTCGACCCTAGAGCAAGTTCACAGAATCACAGATATTATAGAACGTACTACAGAAACGAAAAAGGTATGTTCAAGCCTCTTCTTGGATGTAGCGCAATCATTTGATCGTGTATGGCACAAAGGATTAGAGTACAAGTTACATCGAGATCTTCCCAAACAGTATTATGAAATCCTAAAATCTTACATAACCGGCATTTCCGTGTAAAATATGAAGATGAACATTCGGATCTAAAGAAAATTTCAGCAGGAGTGCCGCAAGGAAGCGTTTGGGCCCCCTCTTATACCTCCTGCACACTCGAGACAAACCACTAATGAAAGAAACAGAGCAATGTAACGCAAGCTACAGAAAATTTACAAACATCGATTAATACAGTTAGTAACTGGTTGAAGTAATGGAGAATTAAGCTCAATGAAACAAAATCGCTTCATGTGAATTTTACTAATAAAACAAAATGTCAGTATACCAATCGTAATAAACTCTAACCAAGTCTCATCCAAATACTGCAAAACATCTAGGGATGACGCTAGATGCCAAAATTAGAGACTGAACTGTAAATAAAGTATTGAACCAAAATAAAGTACTTCGGAATATTGTAGATGCCCCATGGTACATTTTAAATGAAGACCTGCACCGTGACTTAAAAATGGAAGACATGAATGAGTAATTGCAGTTTATGCTGCTAAACATAATTGACGCCTTCAACAACAAGAGAATATCAAAAAACGTCGTATGCTGGACTGTCCGATAGCAATACGACGCCTACAAAGAACCAAACCAATGGATCTAGTGATTGCAAACTAAAATAATACTATATTATAGCAAATATTTATTTAAATAAATAATTATATTTATATTTGGGACTAGCCATTGGGCTTTATCCCAACAAATGAGAATTAAATTAAGATAGAAAAATTACTAGATGACTTATATAATAATTCAGTTGTAATAATAATAAATAAAATAAAAAAAAATAAAAAATGTGCGTCCTTTCGTGCCAACCAAAATGTGCATTTTCGTCAAAACCCGAAAGAACATATATTTACTAAAACAAAATAGCACTGACTAGTTTTGAAATAATCTTTTGTCATTCAAGTATTGATAATATTTATAATTTAAATAAAAAACACCAAGATTGAATAGTTTAACGGAACTAAATTTATTGCAAAGTTTATTGCACCATTGCTATCACACATTTAATTAAAATGGTACATATTTTTTCATAGCACTATCCTAAAAAAAATTACTGACTTTTTAATATTTCTGTAATATCGAGAACGATCGTTAAAACAATATATGGCTCTTAAATATTTTTCATAACCAATAAAATCCCCTCATCGAATTGTTGTAGCCTTCCAGCCACTAAATAGCTTTCCAATTCTTTATGTAATGTCCTATGGTCCAAACCCTTACATAATAGGCCTTCTATACCTGATTTTGTGTGAATAAGAACAGGTTTTTGTGCAAAAGCTTCTATTTTTTCAATTGCAATAGGCAAATTATTTACCAAGCCATCAATCTGTGCTGCGCATATCGATTGTGATTCATATAAATGGGTATGACCAGTATATTTAGTAATTTCAAAATGTCCACAAAAAGAGGTGAGTTTTTTAGTAATTTCTGATTGAAATCCAAGCATTACCATAGAAGGTAGTGAATTACCATAGATATAACACTACCGACCGACCTATTACTCTTTTATGCATTTATTTTTTCTTGTTTTGAACATTATTTATTGAGAGGAAAGACATTCAAACCTCAACACATCAAGAAGACGAATATAAAAAATAGTATCCTTAATTTTTTATGTGTATCCTTTTTGGATTATACATATATATATATTGAAATTTCAAAATAGATGGATATATGAGCCGAACATATATTGTAGAAACGGAAAACAACTCAATCATTAAGCGCATTAAAGTCTATTTTTTGTGTAAATAGAATAAAGGAAATGGCTTAACATCTTTTGTCGTTTTCTATTGGTGCGATGTTTTACTGTTTTAAAGAGGCTTATTCAATAAAGATGATAGAACTTTGACATTCTTTCGTGACTACACTAAAATCCGTTTAACAAAATTGTAAACGTTTTTGTGACTTAATTTAATTTAATAGCTTAAAAGATTGCAATTCATATATTCATTGTCAGTTGTTAACTTAGAGCATAATTTTATTGTTACAGTTTCAAATCAGATATATAATCATTGCTTAAGGATTGAAGGCGACTTTTAGTGGTGACCTTGAATGACTCATTAGTTTCAGAGATATAGGATTGGATTAGTCTTTCAATTTCCCTATAAATAAAAATCCATGCATGTTAAATCGGGTGAATGTGCTGGAAAACATATAGGGCCATTTCTCCCAAGCTATTTAATATCTCCTAATAAACTGGGAAAATTTTCAATTAATAAATTCACAAATATTTGTGTAGTTAGTGTTCCATAAAAAAAGACGATTATACGAGATCCAACTATTCCAGCCCAAGCATGTACACTCCAACGATGTTGATGATAAATGGAACGCATCCAATGTGGGTTTACATCACTCCAATAATGTAAATTATGCATATTCACATTACCGTATCTTTTAAATTGTTATCTTGCTCTTAAACCAGTTGCAGACAAATCTTCCAGGAACGATATGTGGTTCGCATGAAATTTATTTTCTCTCAAAACACAAGACACGGTCGTTTAAGATATTCCTTTATCTCGTGCAATATTTCGTATTGATATGTGTGGGTCATGTGATACTGCAGCTAGAACATCTACAACAATATCTAAACGGGTAAATACAACTCTTCCAATGTGTCGACGATCTGGATGGGCATAAATGCATGCAGCATATAATCATGTTGTTGACACTCACCGTACATCATCATCATCTCGATTTTGGGTGTCTTGGGTGTATTTCAATAAGGTAGGCGTTGACCGTTTCTAGCCAATTATACATTGGTTTATATTCTAACGGTGTAACTATTTAGAAATCATCAACTGTCTCTAGTTTACCTCCACGCGGTAACACCTGGCAACGTTGTCTTGCATGGTTAATGTATCACAATGACTGAGGCGAGTGTAATAACACTATAAACAACAAAACGCAATGAATAAAACAAACAAGGAACTTAATATGCTAGGTGGTAGACCTTATGTTCAGGAAAATCCACTCTCGTCGGAGGTCGGTCATAACCAAACATTGCTACAAAATTCTATACAAACGATCAAAAGAGTTATGAGGAACAATTTTCATTCCCAAGAAGCTCTATTACAATCAGATCACCAAACGATAAAATATTTGAAAAAAATGCCGCCTCCAATGAAAAGGAAACTTCATCATCAGAACCAATGCCGAGGGCACCAACAAATATTATAAACAGGAGCTGTTAAATAAATTTCAAAAAATAGAGAAACTAATCGCACAGCTACGCGATGAAGTTGCTGAACTTAAGAGAGAGAACTTTACACTAAAACAAAAGGGTAAAAATAGCAAAGTTGAGGATTCAGCACGAGTTAACAATCTGTCTTTAAACCATATTCAGCCATCATCCAGTCAACATGGTCATTCAAATAATCCCAACTGTAGTATCCCAATAATAGATTCAATGTTCTGAGTCAAGGGGAGTATTGCATGGATGAGGAAGAACTGGAAAACGAAGTTTCCGGTGCTGATAACCAAATTCTAAGAAACGTGGCGAACAAAAACGAAAACTCCTCCAAAAAATATTACACAAAGTGTGAAGAATATCACTGAACAGAAAACAACAAACCAAAACAACAATCACATAGAAGTTAATAACGAGGCCAATAAATTTGAAATTATTAAAATCCTTAGACAAAATCCTTGAAATTCAACAGACACTTGGTCACTTAGCAGAATGGGTGGCAAAACTGGAAAGTAATTTTCTTCCGCCAATCAAAAAATGTCAGCATATACACAAATGATTAACTCGTACCTGAGCATTGTAACCTGGAACGCTAATGGCCTAAGTCAACGAGCCCAAAAACTGGAAGTATTTCTCCATTCAAACAACATAGATATTGCACTGATTTCAAAAACGCACTTCTCCAACAAAAGCTTTATCAGAATAAAGGGATTTAATTCCTACTGGACAACTCCTCCTAGTGAAAGAGCCAGAGGTGGTTCAACTGTTCTAATTAAAAATATCAAACATAATCAACAAGAGGATATTCGTAAAAGCTACATGCAAGCAACTGCTATCTCAATCCAATATAATAGCGCAGCAGATCTAAATATTATGGTAGCATACTATCCTCCATGGCATCCACCAACAAAGTTACAATTTAATAACGTCATCAATAGACTTAGTCCAAAGGTTTATTATTGGAGGGGACTGTAATATAAAACATACAGATTGGAATTCCAGGCTAATTTCTCCTGAGAAAGGAAATGCTTTGTTCAATGACATTCATGAAAACAAATGCGAATACCTGTCTTCAGGAAGGCCAACGTATGCAGGAAAAATATAAAATCTACTTGATTTCTTCATTATAAAAGGTATTTCATTATACTGGAGTCGAAGGAATTAACGACTTAACATCTGATCACATTTCTGTACTATTGTCAGTAGACACTATAGTCGTCAAGAAAAAGAACAAGCAAAACCTTACTAACAGATCCACGGATTGCGATCTCTTCAGAGAAAAAAAAATTGGAAGGGCTGGTTGGATTAAAAGTTGGTATTAAAAGTAATGAAGAATTGGAACAACAAACAAACAATTTCATTGAATAAACTCGTATGGCCACCAGTTTAGCTACTCCAGAATTAAAGGACAAAGTGGAGATTGAAGTCAAATGCCCGGCTAAAATCAGGGAACAAATTTAGGAAAGAAGAAAGAAAAGGAAAATATGGCATCTTACCAAAAATCCCGCTGACAAGACAACTTTCAATCGAATAAGTAACAAAGTCAATAGTCTAATCAAAAGCTTCAAACAGGATTCCTTCGACAAATTCTTAAGCGAGCTAGGCCCAGAAATGGATAAGGACTACTCGTTATGAAAAGCAATCAGAAAATTTAATCGTCCTATAGTTCGAGTACCACCTATAAGAAATGCTCAAGGCAGTTGGTTCGACATGACAAAGAAAAAGCGGAACTCTTTGTTCAACACCTAGCAACAGTGTTTCAACCACCTGGCATTCAATCCCACATTGACATAACACCTGTTTATTAACCAAACTAGGATTTTAAAAGGATTACGCCAATGGAAATTGCTGAAGAAATTGCTGAAGAAATTGGCAAAAGTCTTGATAAAAAAAAGGCACCATGAACTGATAAAATATCACCGGGTCTAATCAAGGAACTTCCACGTAAAGCAATTATCATAATCACATACTTATTCAATGCTTGTATGAGATTGAAATATGGACCCAAATCCTTCAAAACGGCACAAATAATTATGCTGAAGAAACCAGGTAAACCAGATAAAGAAGTAACATCATACAGACCAATTTTACTGCTTCCGACCTTATCAAAGTTGTTTGAAAAACTCCTACTAAAACGTCTAAGGTCAAAGGTAACTGTTCCTGATTTTCAATTTGGATTCAGAAATAACCACTCCACAATGGATCAAGAACATCGAATTACTACGGTAATTGAGCTAGCGTTAGAAGAAAAGAAATATTGCCCCACCGTATTTCTGGATGTATCCCAGGCTTTTGATAGGGTTTGGCACAAGGGATTGACATTTCAGATGAGCAAAATGCTACCACAAAACAATTACCAGCTGCTTGAAGCATACCTCCCTGATCGCCAATTCAGAGTCATCCTGAAGAAACATGTTCTGACTTTAATCCAACGCTAGCGGGAGTTCCACAGGGAAGCGTATTAGGACCCATCCTATACCTTCTCGATACTGCGGATATACAACTAATAAAACTTTCATAGGTACGTTCGCTGACGACACTGTAATTATGTCAGTAGACGAACCACAACCCATTGCAGTGAACAATCTTCAACGAGCAATGGACAATGTTACTAAATAGACAAGTGACTGGAAAATCATGCTTAATGAGCTCAAATCATTTCATGTGACATTTACGCTTCGACACAAAAGTAACAGCCTACACATACACCTCAATGGAGTGCTTCAAGCTGAATCGGCAAAATACCTTGGTCTGCATTTAGATTCAAGGCTCAACTGAAAACTTCACGTGAGACAAAAATCTGAACAGATGCGATTAAAACTACCAGACTATGTTCAAACCAATATGGATGTATGGTGCTCAGCTGTGGGGTTGTACGTAGTCAAAATAAATTTCTTCGAATGATCACCAATGTTACTAATTTGTAACTAACAGGGAGATACACATTGATCTAGAAATATAATTGATAGACGACGTTATCCGGGATTGTGCTATAAAACATGAGCAGAAACTTCTGATCCACACCAACGTTGAGGCCATACAACTACTGGACAATACAAACGAAGTAAGGCGGCTCAAACGAATCAAACCACATGAAATAACCGTATCAATATTATATCTCAAGGGAACTGGATACTGATTCAGCAGAGCCACTCAAGTTTATTGTTACCTCATAAGTACTAATGTTAATCTTACTAACGAATTAATAATGTTTAAGATTGTAGTAGCCATATCAACAATGGTGTTAAAATCTCAAATGCTTCCTCGTTATTGTACAACATGATAAAAACTCAAGAGTAACCCCGGAGATATACTCGACGTTCTTAAATACTTTAACTTTTGTTTTGTCCTTAGTCACGTCGGTCGCGTCGAGTATATCATATATTGGTCATTTTGAGGTGCTATATCACATTTAGTGATAAAAGTTGTGACAAGTGAAATTATCATAGTATGCTGCGGATGAGTTAAGAATGAACTATGTCACGTATTTTACTGAAGGGAATGAAAGAGACCACAACACTTCTATTTTTTTTCTCACGTCTAAATAATGACATCCCAAACATTTATGTTTCGACGCTTATCCTTCAAAGACTCTGTAGCGGATGAGTTTCACTCATCTGTACAGGAATGGCAAACATATAATTAACTTAATTATAAGTTTGCCATAACACCGAGTACCAACAGGCGGGCTTATGGTACAACGATGGTTCCAGTGTTCTCCACGAGATGGAGTGCCACATCGCAAAAAAGACGAGATGATAAACGAAAAAACGTAAACTCGTCCATTCCTTTCGTAGACGTCTGTCGAGATGCAGCTCGACGCAAAACATACAACATCACGGAAAAATCATCACCGTCATCAACAACAACAACAACAACAACATTAATTAATTTATTTGATAAATTAATTTAATGTAAGTAAAGATATAATTTTCAAAATAAGTGCGTGTTTTAAAAAATAAAATTATTAATTTTAATACTAAGTTTTATTCCTATACAAAAAGATAAATTGCTATATTTATTTCCCTTACTGGGAAGTGTTGTGGCATTACTAATATTAAATCCACATGTACTTATTTTTTTAGCAAAAATTTTTTGAGCAAATAGTCGTGTTTATTTTGTTGCTACAACGATGGGGACACATTATTTTCTGGTTTAAGTTTTCAGTAAAAATAAAATTGATAACCAAAAAAAAAAAGCCATGCGGAGATTATCGAATTCACTAGAATGACCTTTGGCTTGCGTAATGCGGCTCAATCTTTTCAACGTCTAATGCACAGAGTGTTAGCAGGATTTTCATTTTGGTTTTTTTGTTATTAGGCGGCATTTTGGTAGATTCTAAACCTCTTAAGGAACAAATTGCTCATTTGAGAATAATTTTCTCCAAATTATCTAAATTTGGCTTAATCATCAACTTAAAAAAATTCATTTTTGCTAAATCTCAAGTTGACTTTCTCGGCCACTCAGTCAATGTCATCAGCATTCTTCCACTAAAGCAGCGCTTCGAAGCTATTGTGAGCTTCAAACGACCTAAACAAGTCAGTCAACTTAAACGTTTTTGAGGAATGATAAATTTCTACCGACGCTTCATTACTGGAGCTACAAAAGATCAGTTAATATTTAACAATTTTCTTAGGGGCTACAAATAGTAAAGTTTTAATTAATTGCAAGAATTGCAAGACTAAGTTGTGTCAAGCCACAACTCTTGCACATCCTTCCTTATCAGCCCTGTTGCAATCATGGTGGACGCTTCTGACACAGCCTTACTTGCAGTAGTCCAACAATCAGTGGGGGGTTTCTGGCAACCTTTGGGATTCTTCTCCGTTAGACTCAATGATGCTCAGCAACGTTATAGCACTTACGACCGAGAACTACTTGCCGTTTACTCAGGTATTAAACACTTTCGATATTGTAATGAAGTAGACTCAAGCGCAAATCTGAGTCCTGACAATTACATAGATTGTCCAATGCGCTCTCCACCGCAGCTATATATATCTCGCTAGCTCAGTGCGGGGATATGATCATGGGTGTTGGTGGAGTCGCTGTTGGACCTTGATAAGCTGCATTATAGATTTGATGAATCAATAGATTCAAAAAAGGTAAAAAGGAGAATAAGAAAATACGGACCACCAATCCGATAGAAGAAAAATGTGAGCCCCTGTAACGGCTCACATCATGGTGGAGAGAAAACAAAAAAACTCAATACGCAAATAAAAAAAAATAAAAATTAAATTAAAATTAAAATTTATTAAAAAAAATAAAAATAAAAAAACTTAAAACTTAAAAAAAATTATAAGCGCCTCGTCCGAAAGTCACCACCAGAAGACCGAGATTTTTCTGCAAACTCAAAAAGCGTCCCACCAAAAAGAAATGTATTAAAACAAAAATCGAAATTTATGGTGAGGACGGTCATTATACTCTAATCCAATAAAAATTATTGAGTTAGGTTAGTTAAGAGAGAAAAAAAAATTTATGCCATAAATGCATAAAAATATGAATTAACAAGTACACTGCCCTTACCATATACTTGTTATTACTTGAAAAATAATAATTTTTTTTAATTTGAATAAGAAACTTATAGTTTCCTATTACAATTTGATTTTATCAATTATTGCGAAACAACATAATTTAATTGTTTTGCAATGAACGAAAAAAAAATTAAAAAAGACCGAATTGGTAAAGATGTTTTGGGTTGAATGAATTTAGCTTGGAACGATGCCGTGAAGTGCCACCCGTTACAATATCTTCTCGAAGGTCGTAGTTTCACTCTTTACACTGACCACAAACCCCTTACTTTCGCATTTCAAAAAACTCTAACAAAAGCATCAACTCGACAATTTCGTCACTTGGATTTTATTGGTCACCACAGACATTTTCTACACCCGAAATATGTCGGGGGTCACCCCGACATATTTCGGGTGTAGAAAACGTCTTAGCAGATGCATTTTCAAGAATCGATCAGATTTTTTTACCGGAATCAATTGATTATAAAAGCATCGCACCGAGCAATTGGCGCAGTGGTTAAAGCTGCGGTGTTTGGGACGGGAGGTACCGGGTTCGAATCCCAACGGGGGAGGGTTGCAAAAGGGGTTTTTCATCATCTGATTTCGATCGGTGATGACGATGAACACAACTATGACCCCCTGTTGGAGTGCAGAATGCATGGGCCGAACCATCGTCCATGTCAGTGCAGGCTGGCTGGAGCAATGCAATGTGCAGATGGATTTAAAATCGAACCTGTATTCGTGCGTCCTCAATTTGGCTGGTGACGGCGTAAGGTAGGACGTTAAAAATTAAATGCGAATGAGTTGGGAGATCGCAGATGCTCAGGTGACGGACAAATACATTGAACAGTATGTTAAATTCATAGTGTTTATCCTATAACTCACACAAAAGTTGAGATTGTATTAGAAATCTAAAGGTAAAAATACATAAGTATAATCTTTACTAAAAAATTAAAAATTTCACATTAAAATTCGGCCTCCTTACATTCGATCCCACCGACATGCTCGGACTGTAAAACGGTTTGTAAACTCTTTACTAGGAGATCTATGATTTCACCTATGAAGAAATTTCCCTTTCATGAAAAGTGTTTACTGGCATTGAGCAAGACTGGAGAAGCAAACATATCGATCGAGGAGATTTACTATGAAACAGGATCATAATTTAAAACGTAAAATCGAAAATTGGATTTAAAAGTACCACCGTTAAATCATTTGTTTTATTATAACATCAAACAAGTCTTAATAAAATAATCATCATGCGGAAGTTAAATTACCAAAAGTTATATAGCCCGCCGTTTACCTGTGACTCTGCTTAACAGCCAGATAAGCGAAAAGGAACTATATCGGTGCTTTAATTAAGTTGAAGGAGCGATATAACAAAGAGAAGTACATAAATAGTGAATTCTTTTATAAAGCCCACCATTCAAAATCAAAATGTCGCCACTTTACAAAAGTTAAGAATTGTATCGGACGAAGTATTACGAGGTTTACTTGGTCTAGTAGATCTAGCCGAGTCACGTGATCCTTGGATCAGTTATATTGTAAGATTTATGAATCATCGAAGTTAGCCTGGGATGATTACGCGGCAAACAATGGTAAACCAACTATAAAGGATTTTTGTTTTATATTTCTTGGGAAACGAATTGGTATTTTCGAATCTTGGGTAGCTTCAACCAGACAAATTACAAAACCAAATGTACAAAGGCTCTTAGTAATCAATAATTAAGCTATTATAATTTTAGAGGCCACGATAATAAGGATAGCAGTCTGAAATTTAATTGTGCTCTTTGTACAGGTCAATATCATTTATTTATGTAGTAAAAATAATGTCAAAAAAAGCCACGGAACGAATGAGGTTCAAAAAGCAACGGTTTATGTTCTTGCCTTTTGTGACACTAGTTTAAGGGCAAATGCGGCCGATATACATTACAAAGTAGTGAACGCTAACAATAAAGACAGGATTCGGCTTATTTCGTTGAAAACTAAGGAGTTTCATTGGAGCGTCGCTTCCACACCTGGAGCTATGCGTAACAGTATTGCTAACTTAACTGGTCGATGAAATAAAACCAGAAACAACTATCTAGATTTCTATGAATGGTTTAGTTCACCATGCAAACCATGATCATGTTTGTAACATCGTTATAGTTTTTTTTGTGTTTATTCCATCCAATCTTTTCTGGGGCCGAAGCTCACCCAATTCTTTCGCAGTTAATTTTAACGTCCTACTTTACACGGTAGCCGAATAGATGGCGCACGAATACAGATTAGCTTTGAATATCCATCTGCGCATTGTATTGCTGCAGCCAGCCTGTACTGACATGGACGATGGTTCGGCCCATGGATTTTGAACTCCAACAGAGGGCCATAGATGTGTTCTTTGTCATCACCGGTTGTAATTAAGTGGTGAAAAATGTTTTTTTCAACCCTCTCCTGTTGGAAATCGAACCCGGTACCTTCCGACCCAAACATCGCAGCTTTAACCACTGCGCCAATTGCTCGGTATCGCTATAGTTTTTTATGATGATTTGTCATATGGTTCAATGGCAATTAACAAAAACAAAGAAAAAAAACAACTGCGCATAGTATTGCTCAACTATATATAGCCTGATTTATGTATGAGAGTAAAAGAAAGTTATGTCTAAAAAAATCTTTCTAGATAAAACTGAGGTCATTTGAGTGTTTTTAGTGGGAAATTCTTCAGTGAATTATTTTTAATACATTTTGTCTTTATTCACATTTGGCGGTTCTTGAACGCATTTCATTTGGATAAACCCCTAACACTAATCAATTTGAACGCTTGTCTCATATGAACTTCTATTTTTATAATTTTAGGATAATAATAATAAAAATAAAAAAAAATCAAGAACACCAACAAAGCGTCGTCTTTATAGAATCGTTGAAAAATTCGATAGCATAAAGAAAAATTGGATTTTTTTTATATATACATATATCTATTTTTTAAGTATAAAAATTTTAGTCCCTAAGGATAAATAAGACAAGAAATAAAAATAATAATAATAATAGAAATTTTTTTACTGTATTTTGGTTTTGGTTTTGGTTTATGTACGATAAGATGTGAATATGTAAAGCAATAAAAAATTAAAGATATTATTGAACTTCAATTTATTTTTAGGTTTAAGTATCCCAAAGAAATGTTGCATTGATTTGCGATAAAGGTTTTCACTTAAAAGATTGGCAAAGTAGAGAACATCAATTACATCGAAAATTGTCACTCCCATGAACAAAGTTCTCCATCACTACACTCAAAAAGATCACAGATTATTCGCTTATGGAGTGTAAACATCTTCCAAAGGAATAGTCACTCGCTGTTGTAGAGGTTGATTTTGCTATCAACGATAATGGCGTAGAATTATTGTAGCAGGTTCTTCAAACAGTCAGTTGGAAACCCTGTTTGGTGTATTTGAACGACATCACTGTGCTAGGTTGTACATTTAATAAGCACGTAAACAACCTCAATGAAGTTCTCCAAACCTTAAAGCCTAAGTTCATCGAAATGTAGTGTGTTTAAAGGCAAAGGGAACTACTTAGGACACGTATTCTCCAAAATGGTGGTACATACTGAGGTTACCAGCTTCCTCGGACTATGTTCTTACTACCAACGATTTGTACTCAGCTTTGTTGATATTGCACGAAACCTACATCGCTTTACTGAGAAAAGTCAACCATTTAATTGAGCCCTGGAACAACAAAAAACTTTTAATTAATTAAAAAAGAAACTGTGAAGTTCTCCAATTCTGTCATATCCAAAAGCAGGAAAAAACTTTATTATGGATACTGATACCAGCAATACTGGTGTGGGAACAGTTCTATCGCAAAATCAAGAAAACAAGGACCAATTCATATCTTACTACAGTCGTGCACTATCCAAACCTGAAAAAAACTACTGCATAACCCCAAAAGAGCTGTTGATGTAGTAGATTTAGTAGATAGTAAACAGCACTTTTATAAGTACCTGTACAGACAAGAATTTATTCTTTAACATACCTAAATCTTTAAGATGGAGCATAGACGAAGCACGTAACACAAGTTATCAGGTGGAATGCCCAGAACACCTTGTGCAGACTAATGGCAATAGAGGCACGCACCAGGGTGAATGTGGAGTGGACAAAGGATCAGCTGTAAACAGTGGCTAGGAGCAGGAACAAGACAACTCTATAGCACCAATAAGCAAAAGGGAAGCTAAAGTTAGACGGCTATGTTAAAAGTTACTAAGCGCAATGACATTCATTACGCATAACCAAAAAGCTGCTGAATGCTGCAAAGGGAAAATTTAGAACTCGGTTTTATTGACTATTGGAAGATTGGTTTCAAGCGTGTAACACATGTAAGGCTAACAAAAGGCCACAGACGGGAACAAGGGACATAATTCAAGAATACAACATTGGAGCACTGTGAGCGAATAACCATGAAGATTGCGGGTCCATTTTCAGTAACAAAAGATGTGAAACCGTTAGCCTTTAAACATCAAAAGCAAACCTGGTTTCATAGAGTTCTCCATACTCACAGGTGTACCATTGTGCGGCCTCGATTCCTGAAGCTCGAGTCGGTAGAGGAGTTGGTCGTCTGGTATTGTTTTTTTTTCTTTATTTCAACCCAACACAAAAAATAAATTATTAAGTTAAGTTTTAAACTGTTTTTATAATAAAAACTCTACGTTAAATTTTTTTACAAAATTCAAAAAACTAAAAACTGAACTACACTGATTTGAACTGATCTGAACTGATCTGAACTGATCTGAACTGATCTGAACTGATCTGAACTGATCTGAACTGATCTGAACTGATCTGAACTGATCTGAACTGATCAGAACTGATCTGAACTGATCTGAACTGATCTGAACTGATCTGAACTGATCTGAACTGATCTGAACTGATCTGAACTGATCTGAACTGATCTGAACTGATCTGAACTGATCTGAACTGATCTGAACTGATCTGAACTGATCTGAACTGATCTGAACTGATCTGAACTGATCTGAACTGATCTGAACTGATCTGAACTGATCTGAACTGATCTGAACTGATCTGAACTGATCTGAACTGATCTGAACTGATCTGAACTGATCTAAACTGATCTGAACTGATCTGAACTGATCTGAACTGATCTGAACTGATCTGAACTGATCTGAACTGATCTGAACTGATCTGAACTGATCTGAACTGATCTGAACTGATCTGAACTGATCTGAACTGATCTGAACTGATCTGAACTGATCTGAACTGATCTGAACTGATCTGAACTGATCTGAACTGATCTGAACTGATCTGAACTGATCTGAACTGATCTGAACTGATCTGAACTGATCTGAACTGATCTGAACTGATCTGAACTGATCTGAACTGATCTGAACTGATCTGAACTGATCTGAACTGATCTGGACTGATCTGAACTGATCTGAACAGTATCCGGAACCGTACTTTCCTGTCACTTCATTCAAATTATACACTGCCTTCACCAATTTTTACTTTTTGACACTTGCCGATGATGAAAATAGAAACGTTTCTATTTTTCAAAACGAAGTAGGCGATGATAGAAAAAAAAATAATCGTTTTTTATGTTTACACCTATAACTTTTCACTTTTAATATCTGACAAAATCAAAACATTTTTTTTTCGTATCATCGAAAGAAGAGGATTATGTAAATGGACTTTTAGTTATTATTATTAATAAATTATTAGATAATAGTTAATTATATAAAATAATTTTAGTGAAAATAAGTTAGTGCGAAAAGTGAAATTTAGAATGGAATCGAAAGCTTATCACTAAAATTTCCTGTCAAAAAAACATTATTTTCTGTATAACATATTCTGTACACGGGCTCTTTGGGAATATGAAGATTTTGTTGCATCCGGTATGTATTTCTAATCAAGTTTAATAACTAATGTAACTGCAGATTTATTAAAAATGCTTTTTTTTAGAATAATAAGAGAAATGGGTCCTGTAATATACATGTGGACGAGGTCAAACTTCGGTGTTTTACAATAAATTTAAACTAAAGTTTTATAAATATCCTTTACCTAGAAGACACCAAGAAATAATAGCAACCAATCGAGATAATTTTTCCTCCGAATCTTATTACAAAAATGGGAAGAAAACTCTCGTAACCAAGTCGAATTCATAATACAAATATTTACATGCCCCGATCTATAAACTTGCATTTTTAGATGGTAAGTTATATTATAAAAAAGGTTTTTTCCTCCTCAGAGAAAAACATAATAGCCGCGAAATAGCTAGAATTTCCATGGCTCGGTTAACCGAAACCGAAACCTTGGTTTTCAAAACCAAAAAACCGTAACCGAAAACCGGTTTGTTAAACAGCGGTTTTGCGGTTTTGTAAATTTTAATTTATTTTAGTTCGTAAAAATAATTATTCTTTCGAATTTTGCCTAAATATATGCTTTCGTTTTTTTTTGTTGCACTCATTCATAGAGGATGTTATTTCAGTATTTATGAACAATAAAGAAGTATGCAAGTATAGCTTTACATATTAGAATCCAATTTTTTGTTTTGTTTGAGCTGTCACATTTGTAGTTTGAGACTATTTTATTAAAATTAAAGCCCCAAACAATGCAAACAATGAAGCAATGTGGAGCAGAAATCAATAATTCAAAGGGATCTACGTCCGCAATGATAAATCACACGCGGAATATTCACAAGGTTTCTTGTGAAAAAAGAAAACATGATTTGAGTTCTGGTGAAAGTGAAAAAATCTCGAAACCAAACTTGATTTTGAAGTACATCAATGTTAAAAAACCTCGCTAGCAGGTTTATTCAAATAAGTCTGACTAATTAAATAAGTCGGTGATTAAGACAAACTCTTAGTGTTTTAATTTATTTTTGAAAGAATTAACGTTTTATTTCGATTGAAAATGGTTTGTTTAAAAAATAAATTTTAGATTACATTTTCTTGTTATTTACCGTGACATTTTGGTTTGCATGTTTGTACTAATTAGATATAAAATTTATCTAGTTATAGCGTACAAATGATATAACATCAAATAATAAAAGTTTTAATACAGATTTTTGAGTTCTTATACAAGTAGTTATGTTCTGATGAAAATTAAACGTGCGTTTCATATTAAATGTTGTGTTTGTTTCATTTCGAAATAATATTAAACGCATATTTAATTTTCTTCAGAACATAACTACTTATATAAGAACAGATTCTGTATTAAAACTTAAATTTTTTGATGTTATATCATTTTTACGTTATAATTAGATAAATTGAATGTCTAATCATTTTGTGGCGAGGTTGGTACTATGTACATACTTTGATCGGAAAACATGATCTTTAGGCATTGAACCATTGAATCTATAGGCGAGGTTGGTACTATGTACATACTTTGATCGGAAAACATGATCTATAGGCATTGAACCAACAGAAAAAACTTTTGAACATTTTTGAATTTAAAATCTTTTTATTTTTAAATAAACCGTATAAAATGTATTTAAGCACGTAAATGGTTATTAAATAACAAATAAAAAAGTTTATTTATATGAAAAATCACAAAACTTTTAAAAACACAAAAATATTTTAAAACACAAAATTAAAAATTTAAGAACACAAAAATCGAAAAAGGTAAACACACAACAAGAATAGATAAAATGGCGCCTATACATTAACATTAACCAATACTATATTTTGCGGTTATTTTACTCGCAAGTCGCACTCACGTTTTTTTGGTACAGAATCGATGATCAGAGTAAAATACGAAAGCGTAACATATAAAGAAATCTACGAAGAATATTTTACAAAGGATTAAACTAAAATATTTCACGTCGTTAACTATAACGATACAAATTTCGTTGAAGATGTTTGTAGCTTCATTTTGGGGTTAACCCATTGAATCTTCTCACCAATTTCATTGATGCTAGTCTCCAAATTATTTCTGCTGTAATTTACATTATAAATTGCTTATTGCAATTATCGTAGTTTTTTAAAGCAATTTTGAAATCATTTTTGAAAAAAACCTGTTTTGCCATTCTTTTTTCGATGCAAGTAGTATCCACATCATTTTGGGCTCAATTCACATTAAATCGCGTGTTTCAATGTAAGTAACATCGATTTTTTGAAGCAAGTTTAAGTCCCACGAAATCTTGCTTTGTATTTCTTTTTTCAAAGTCAAAGGAATATATTTTTTTATGTTGCTTGGGTTGCATTGAAATTTCAAGGAATCAAATGTTGGACGTATATGGGATGCTAATAACATCTAATATACAAAAAAAAATTAAGAGAGAAGATGCGGATAATATCGCCCAGATCGATGCTCTTATAGAGAAAAAGATAATACCAACTCAAGGCTTCCGAAGCATTAAAAAACGCCGATCAAGTTCTCGCTTGTTAGCGAAAGTTGTTTCATCCAAAAATACTGGGACAGTATTTTTTAGTATCTTCATAGATAGAGCGTTGATTTTGTGTAAACGGTGAGTTTTTATAATGGTACTTCTAAACATATTTTGATATTTTGTTTTTAAACTCCGTTTATCAGACCATCACATATGAAACGTACGAAAACTGCCATTTGCTTTATAGTAACCAAATTAGAACATGGAGAATTTTACCTTTGGTACGTCCTACGCGGGTTTGTCCATGTTTCAAAGTGGATATGTATATGAGAAAAAAATGTGCTGTAGTAACATTAAGATCGTCTTCGATCGCAATGTGCAATATTCCTTCCGTTCATAAAGTAGGGATTCTTATTTTCACATTTAATTTTGTTTGAGTTTTTCCAGCATTAAAGTTACCAAGCACGATCCATATGGTACGATCCATATACTAAATTAATTGAAGAATGACAATGATAATGGCCCCACTTTGAGCACCCTATGTATTCAATAATTTGCAATTTTTTAATGTCATTTCAAGAACATTTTGTTTTAAAAAGTTTTGTATGAAGAAGGTTCAAATCATTTGTTAGACATTATTTCAAAAATAACCTCCTTTAGTATTTGTTTAATCGTTGACTATATAATAAAGGAGTAATATCTTTTGAAATAAAAAATCGAATTAAAACTAAATTTTGGACAAACACTAAATACATTTTAATAGTTTTAGATGTAGTAATTCTTAATCGATACTTACTCAGCAAAATATTCTGCTCGTTCGACATCATCAAAACTTGGTGTGCCGTAACACCCATCGCGATATTGTGGTGATGGTTTATGTTCCGAATTTTTATTTTTATGTTTCTCATTATAGTAACCATAATAATGTTCATCATCGTAACGTGATGATGAATGCGACGTGCCCGATGATGATATTGACGCGGATGACGACGATGTTTTATAATTATGATTGTTATTATTACTACCAATTCTCATATTTGGATTATAATTCCATGGTGATGATTTATAGATTTTACTACGTTTATTAAAATTAATATTGCTTTTGTTATTATTACTATTACTATTATTATATTTTGTTTGGTTATTTATATCTAGGCCACTTTTATTTTGATTAGAAACTCTATAATTATTATTATTATTATTATTATTATCTAAACTAGAATTAAGATTTAAGTCACTTTGTGTTGTTGTTAGATTTTTACTATTTGTATTGTTAACTTCTAAAAAAATTTGCCTTCTAGTCATGATACGTTTTTTATTATTATTACTATTATTATTATTATTACTATTACGATTATATGTTGAACGTAAATCACTTTCAACTTTTATCCATGCGGATGAAAATAAACGTACCGCCGAACGTATAAATTGACGATCAATATTCATACGAATTGGACGTAACGCTAGTAAACCAATGGGAAAATCATTAAAATGATGAAATAATACATGATGATTTGATGACGAGTAACCCGACGATACGATTGATGATGTATTCGAATTAAATTTTTTACGATTATAAAACGGATTTTTATTATTAATATTATTGTTATTATTATTATTATTATTATTATTATTATTATTATTATTACTATCACGACTAACACCGCCACTGTTACTATTAACTGCATCGTTTACTAAAAAATCATCACCATCATCGTTCATATTATTTGAGTGCTTATCTTTTAGCTTTTTATTATCGTCGATTGTCGAGGTCGATGACGATGATGATGATGATGATGATGATGACGATGATGATGATGAACTCGACGTTTGTTCATTATCATCCGAATTTGTTATATCCGATGAATATATAACATCGAAAAATTCCGTTGTCGATGTTGTATCAGCCCATAACCATATAAAATGCCCCCCAATCATATTTAAACGTTTCGCTTCGGACATTATATGGCGCGATGTATTTAAATCACATAATAATAAGACAATTCCACGAGTCGAACGTGATATTTGTGCTAAATGGCTGCAATGAAATAAAATAAATTAAAAAAAACGGTAAATTATTTATTAGTGTAAACGAGAATGTACCTACTAAGATGATGCTACTTAAAAACGTAAAACAAAAACAAATAAAAGCTAACGACAAAATGGCGTACAAATAACATGAAAAAATAAAAATAAAAATTTAAACCAACATGCCTACTACCAATGTATATTTTTAATCACATCGACGAGTTTCATTTATTGATCATAATAGTAGTCGTCGCCGTTTGGTTATTTACGTGAAAAAACAAAAATAAACCAAAGCCAAAAACTAATTTAATTTAAATCGTATTTGTACGTAATTTAAGTTACATGATTTTCAATTGTTTTGTTTGCAATTGTGGAAAAACTCGAAATATTTATGAAATTATTGCGCTTCGGGATGTTGTTGTATTTTATTTGTATTGTACATACAGTGGAAACTAATTGAATTCAAAATGCAAAATTCAACAATTAGGTGATTGTGTTGGATTTGTTAGACCCGGTTGCTCGAAATAAAAAAAAAAGCGATTGGTTTGTATTGTGTTCACCAGTCTCCAAAAAATTAAATTAAAAATTAGTACATTTAAGGTTTATGAATGGCTGCTTTTGAAAGTCGTAACGTGGGGGATTTCTTTGGATTGCTTACGCCAAAGTAAAACTGGCGATGATTACCAGTTATACATCTTTTATATCAAGGTGCGAACGCGGTTGTGCTAAACAAAATTATACTCAAGTATACAAAGTTGTTATTGTACTAATGACATTATTTTTTTTAAATTAGTGCCAATGGCTTTATTCTTGAATCATTCTTTATCTGAAACTAACAAGAAGTGTGCAAAACTTACATTCTATTATATCTTATACTAAGCCCTAACCTATGTTAGTACTTATATTGGTATGTGTATTAATTAATTTGTTGAAAAATTAATGAAAGGTTAATGATGTTTATAGTTGAATTAAATCTATAGTGGGTCTGTTCTGCGAAGACGTCTATATTTAGTCTGCCTTAGTAGTTCCCTTGCTAATTCATTGGGATGAGTTTCCAATTTTGAATGGTACTTCAAACTGTCAGCCTTTATCATCTGTTTTACCGTTTCAATCTCTAGGTCCGTATGGATGTTATCACTTCGAATATACCAAGCAGAATTTGTAATACTACGTATAGTATTTTTGATTGCGTGCGTTGTAAAAGGTATATATTTGATGCGCTGGTAGAGCCCCATAGTTGAATTCCATATGTCCAAATGGGGATTAGAGTCGCCTTGTATAGTAGAAGTTTGCAGTCTAGTGAAAGTTTTGATCTTCTTCCAATCAGCCAGTACATTTCGGAGAATTTTATTTTTATTTGTTTGCACTTGAAGATGAAGACCCAGGTATTTGACATTTGTTTGTTGAGAAATCGTTATATTGTTTAATTTAAACGAGCGGCATGTTCGTTTATTCAGTGTAAACGTTATGTGCGCCGAATTGTTTTTATTCGCTTTTATGCGCCACTTGTTTTGCTAGTCCTCAATTTTGTTTATGTGATCTTGTAGGTCTCTTGATGCAGTTTGTGGATTTTTATGTAAATACATAATAGCAGTGTCATCCGCAAATGTTTATATGACCACTTTTTCTGTGGTTGGTAGATCAGCTGTGTACAACAAGTAAAGCACTGGCCCCAATACACTTCTTTGTGGAACCTTCATTTTGCTTGACCTGAAATTTTCATTCGAACAGGTAATTTTCAAGAATTGCATGCAATTTGTTTGGAAGCAGAGCTTTTAATTTGTATATCAGGCCCTCATGCCACACTTTGTCAAAAGCTTGTGCAATATCCAGAAAATGGCGGAACAGTATTTCGTTTCCTCTAGAGTTAGTTTAACTGCGTTTACAACTCAAACTGGTGGTCTGGTATAATGTGCTCTGCAGACAATATTAGTTTTAATTTTTGTAGTAACATTTTTGCAAAAATTTTTGAAACTGTCGGAAGAAGACTTATCGGCCTGTATGACGCGACTTGTGTTTTGTCCTTACCAGGCTTCGGGATCATTATAATTAGTGAGGCTTTCCATTGTTTTAGGGAGATATCCACATCCCATTATTTCATTAAATATATAGGTTAAGAGTTTTATGCATTTTTCCGGTAGTTAAATCATGTCCTAGAGCTTTCTTTGGGTTTAGACTTTTAATAGTAGTTTTAACACTTTTCCACTTAAATTTTATAGGATTAACGATATAATCACCCTTTTCATAATCCGGCAGTATTCTAGCACTGCTTTGCTCATTTGGTGTAAATACTTTTTTAAGTGGTGGGAGAAAACAGTAGCCTTTTCAATGTCACTTCTGGCCCAGTAGCCATCTAGTTGTCTGATTGGTGGATTCGATAGGGCTGGCCTTCTTAATTTTTTTGTTGCCTTTCATAGTGAGTAATCCGGTTTTTTCGTTGCTGAGAGTTACACTCAGGTAATTCTGTATTCCTTGATCTGCTTCCTCTACCAAAGCTCGTTTTAAAGCTTTAATAGCTTTATTTAAATTCCTTTTGAGTAGTGGAGACTTCTGCCATTGCCGGCGTATTTTCCACGTTTCTTGAATTAACTGCTGAATGTTAGGTGTTGGCCTATTGACTCTTTCAGAGCTAATAACGCCAAGTATAGCCTTTTTTGCAGCGAATCCCATTATTTGAGTTAAATTTTTTGTTGCTACTTCAATATCTTCTGGTGTGGACAGAGGGATGTCCACTTGGCAGTTCTGTTCAATGAGATTCCTATATTTATCCCATTTAGTAAATTTGATTGTTAGACGTATAGATGACTATAATTGGAGAGTGAACAGATGATAGGTCATAGCAATCGTCTACTTGAGCATTGGTGCGGGCGATTTCTTTTGTTACACAGATGTCTATAAGATCAGGTATTTTCTTTGTATCTGACATTTTGAAATTCGCTAGTTTTGAATTGCTATAAAGTGCTGCAATCCAATTTTTGCAAGACAGCAAAAGAAACAGGAGACAACGCTATTATAATGGATGACACAAAATCATTATCACAAAACATAAACAAAAACAAAATAAAAATTTACAATTCCACTATCACAATGCTAAATTCAATTTATAATTGTTTATATTTAAAGATTATTGATTTTAAATTTAATTTTAGATTTTATTTTTCAAAATGTCCCTATTCAAAATGTCGAAATGTCAAAAAAAAGTGCGAATGTCAAAAAAAAGAATCAAAATTCTTTTCTGCTAAAATTGCTCACTTTATTTGCTAGAAAAATTGAGCTACAATTTTTATATGTACTATGTTGCATTCACTCAAACATGGGTATATTTTGTATACCTTTTTCTCGCTCATTTTGTTTTTTCTAGTTGCTAGAAAAGTCTGAAAAGGGTCATAATACCATAAAACAAATGTTCATGTCAAATTAGAGAAATAAATGATTATTCATTTCTGTTCTAATCTGACAAGAACAATTGACGAATCATTACGAATGACTACAGTCATTTAAATTAGAAACCTCTTTCGTAGGTGTATAAGTATAGTACCAATTTATGTACGAAGGCGAAAATTGCAAATTCGAATATCAAAAATAAAGTTTGTATTATAATGAGGCCTATTCTGACTTCCAAACTTTTATGTTATGTTATTTTATTTTTGTTTTTTCAATATAAATTCATTAGGAAGCGGGGAAATAAAATAACATAACATGAATTTTATTGTTCCAGAATAGGGCCCAATATAAGTTAATTATTTCCCCATTGTCGGTAATGCAGTCTCTAATTGTGTAACAATGTTCATTTTTTAAAATTTATAACTGTCACAAGTTTTCATATAGTAGTTTATAGTTTCAATCGAACCATCATTTAAATAGACGCCAGAGTCGCAATTTCTAGACAGGAAATCACCATAGAGAAACAAAATATTATACAAACACAGTTATGCGAAAATGGTTTTATGAAAATAAAATTAAATTTCCATTTGTCTTTTTTATAAATCATTTCATCAGCATCCATTCACATAACATACATTTTTCTGAGTTTTCAAGAAAGCGACACAAAATGTTCCCACACATTTATTTAAAATGATTAATGCTGCAAAGTGAATTTATATGCCATGTAATTTATTCAACTACAAAGTAGCACCGATCTGTTTAAGCGGCAAAACACTCCAAACTTGCCAGCCAATTGATGTCATTGATGTATTTATCGCTCGTTTTACACGAACATTTTTCAATTGTTTTAAACCAATAATTCGGTTTTATTTGCATATCACTTTAATCACATCACGATATAGTGACTAACAAGCAAACAAGCCGCATGTACATAAATAAATACAATTTAGCTATACCTTTTCGTATAAATAAGGAGCCTCATTTATATGTACTCGTATATACCTTTAATATAATTTATCCTTAAGAAATAAACTTTTTATTCTGTGTACGTATTCTATTTTCGTTCGTTTGTTTGTTGCCGTTTTTATTTTTTGGTTCCGGATGAAAATAAAAATTTTCTTTGCCATTTACCTTTTATACTATGCAAATAATATGTAGATATTTTAGGTTTTTTGTTGTATCGTATAATGTATCGTAATGCTTTCATAACTGTTGTGTGTGTATAGAACGATGATGTCAAAATACAAAAAAAAAAAAAAAATCGGAAAGATATGGAAATAGAAAAACTGAAAATCAACTTAACCCCTTTTCTTAATGGACTAAATTGATTTAGGTAATAGCTTTTCTGGAAGTTATATATATATATATATATATATATATATATATATATATACATATATATATATATATATATATAAAATTTGTGGTGAAATTAAGAACCAAAATTCGATTATGTTAAATGTTTTATTGTATAATTTTGTGATGACAGAAATAATTTTGCTCTTTAAAAGTTCAAAAATTATAAAAAAATTGGGGTTGACTATTTGAGATAAATATAACTAAATCCTCTTTTTTAACCATCTATATGAACCGTGAAGGTCATGTCACTATTGTTTGTTCTATTGAACAGTTTTAATGCATTTACAAATGAGTAAATTAGCCCATACAATTATTATGCAATAAAACTTTTTACAAATCTATAGATATTCAAAGCAATATTTTTCCTGGGCCTAGAATTGTTGATTAAGATATCAACCAACAAGATTTTATTACTGCTGCATGTTTTATTTGAACCTATTTAAAGCTTTCACATATAATTAATGATTAGCCTTAAGTTAAGCCAGATACACGTTCTGTGCTCCTTACAATATTAAAAATTCAACCGTAAATCTCTTTTAAATGATCAGATGTTGTTTTCTAAATCGTACGATCAGTTTAAATGTGTCTCGAAATGTAGCATCTATTGTACGGTACTATAATATCAGCTTCATTCAATCTAGTCCAGCTAGATGTCAGTGGCATATTGGGATACTTTCATCTTACCAAATCCCAGACTATACTGACGCAGAGGCATCCAAAATAGTCTGCGTCATATCTGCGTTGGAATTATACCACGTAGATGACAAATCCTTCCAAGGTGTGTAAAAACCATAAAAAGAAAGAGAGAAAGAAAAAGAAAAATTGTATAATTTATTTCGTAAATATATAAAGCATAGTATAAATACATATAGTACTACCATCATAAGAAAAAAAAATAATTTTTCCATTGATGTTCCAAATGTCAGGTCGATAGAATATCGTCAATATTTAGAATAAATATATCACATTTAGGCGATTATAAATATTATAAAATATTTTTATTATTTTAAAACGATACCAGTAGCGACATCTAGCACGCCAATAAGCTAACATACCAAGGTAATACTATGTGTATTTATACTATGCATAAAATTATAATAAAATACAACAACCAACATAAATTAAAGTTTTAAAAAATTACTTATATTATTTATTATTTAATATCACAACCTGTAAGATATATAAAATTCCAAAAATTTACAATTCCCTAAAATTAACACAACCTTTCAATATTGCTTCGTTCGACATCTAAGGAAATTATATGGTGCTCGGCGTTATGTGAACTTTCTATCCACGTGACTTATTTAAATTTCGTTGATAACGCAGTTTTGCAATAATATTCACCAACCTTTTGTAGCTGCTTGTGTCAATTCTGAAAATTTTTTTTTTAATTTTGATAGATTTCACTTGGTTTTATTTACGATACTTAACCTTTGGTTGCCGATACCATGGATCCTGAGTGGGATCAAATATTGCCAAATAAAGGGAACCACTTCCCTAAGACCATGTTTATGTTGAGATCACCAACTCTTAAGGTTTCAAATGTAAGTAGCTGTACACTACAATTAAAGATGGCGACGGCAGTGGTGATTGCGCCCCATGTAACTATTAGTAACCTTCAATCTGAGGAAGTAATCAAAGCTCTAGCCGAGTCTAGACAAGAAAATAAAGAATTCAATTCAGTAATTCAATGGATGCAGCAACATATTCAACTTCTTGAAGAAGAAGTTAAAAATCTTAAAAATAACCGAAAGATGAACTATCAAACTGGGCCTGAAGCTCCGTGCCAGAAAAACAATAAAAAAGAAACGAAAGATATGGTAATCCAATCGAGTACCAAACCGACGAGGAAAATTTAGAAAGAGAAACCAATTGGATAATGAGAAAATCAAAAAGGGCTTTAAAAAAGCAAAAAATACAATTAAATTCTTCCAGTAAAAGGAAAGCTGAATCGTCTCCAGAAATGAGAACAATGAAAACATTGGGAGCAAAGGTAAACCAATTACTAACTATTAGCAAGACCAATAAAGAAATCCAAGCGTTAATGAAAGAAGTGACAGAAATAGAGTAAAAGCTTGTATCGCTAAACAACAACGTCTGGAGGGTAAATATGCTTGATCCAGACGGTTATAGAAAACTTTCAACTGCATTAAATGATAAAGGTCTCCAATGATATACATATGAAGACAAAAATTCCAGACCCATTAAAGGGGTCTACATCAAACAAGCATTCTAGATGAGATAATTGAAGACCTCAAAAGAAAAAATTTAATGGTCTTAGATGCAGTTAATATGTTTAAAACTGACCTTTGCAAACTCAGAGAAAATTGAGAACTTATTTAACACTAGGAACATCTTGGGGTTGGTTGTCCGAATGGAGCCATTGAAAAAAGCAACAGGGATCATACCACAATGCAAAAAGTATCAGGCATACAACCACACGCAAAAATACTGCAATCGTGAAACCAGATGCCAGAAGATCCACCCTGCAAGCTATAGGGGATGTGAAGTAGCCAAAACACTACAAAACATGCGAAATACGGCAAACAAAATCCAGTCAATGAGAGCAACTAAAGAAAAAGAAATCCCGAGAAAACTGTCACCATAGTGCGAAAGTGACAGAGGGATTCTCATACTCACAAGCAGCAAGACAAGGACTACCTGGGCCTTCAGATCAAAATAATGGAATTCATCAAGCTATGACAACAATGCAAAATACCCTAAATGCTATTGTCAATCGCCTCTCTAAAATAGAAGAAAATATAGAATTTCTAAACAAAAGACAAGTTAATATTGAACAGCAAGTAGGACATCAAGGAAAAATTAACCTGATTTGCAGAAAAAAGTTGCTTTATCTGATCCCTCCTCACTTAACAACACAAAATGAACAAAACAATAAGAATATTAACCTGGAATGTTAATGGACTTCTACAGCATCTTCCAGAGCTAGAAATTTTTTTGAATCCAGAAAAAATTGATATATGCTTAATAGCAGAGAGCCATTTCACTAGAAAGTCTTATGCAAAATTAAAAGGTTATTCTTGTTACCATTCTATACATCCAGCAGAAAAAGCTGATTGCAAAATCTGGCATAAAAATCGAGCACCAGAGACCAAAACTATTTTCAATCAGCTCAAAAACAAACTGCAGAAGTTAATACAAGAAACCAAAGCGGTAAGCTTCAACAAATATTTGATAAGTCTGTCTGGCCACAAAGAAAGTGAGTATTCTTTATGGAAAGCTACAAAAGGACTAAAAAAAACAAAAGTGCAGATGACACCAATAAAAAACAGATGGTACTTGGGCCAAAAGCCCCAAAGATAAAGCTGATCTTTTTGCTCAACATCTGGAAGAAACGTTTAAACCTTCGACTAGACAAACAGAAGATGAAAATACCGTTCTAATGCAAAAATAAGACGAGTTAGACATACGAGTTACAATGAAAGAACTCAAAAATGAAATCAAACATAACCTAAATGTAAAAAAAGATCCTGGATACTAAGTGTTGGGACCATTATTGTATCAACCTTTGCGGAAGATACAGCAATTTTGGCGGTTGGAAGTACAATCGAAGAGACAACTTGCAAATTACAGCACACTGTAAATGAGATTGTCCACTGGACAAAAAAATGGAGAATAAAATTGAATGAGCTAAAATCAGTTCACACAACCTTCACCTATTTAAAAGTAGATCACCTACCTATTGACAAAAATAAGCAGAAAATATCACATGCGAACACGGCAAAATACCTGTGTATGACGCTCGACGCCAAGTTAAAATGAAAAAAGCATGTCAAGAAAAAACGACAAGAACTGAATATAAAGTTCAGAAAAATGTATTGGATCATTGGAAGAAACAGTGAGCTTGCAATTCACAATAAGCTGCTCTTATACAAGCAAATACTTAAGACTGTGTGGTCCTATGGCATCCAGCTTTAGGGATCCATAAATAAAACGAATGTTAAGATTATACAAACGTTCCAGAGTAAAGTATTACGATGCATTATCAATGCACTTTGGTTTTTAAGAAACGATAATATACATAGAGATCTAAGGCTGGAAAGCGTCAACGAAGAAATCACAAAAAATGGCAAAAAATATATCCAGCGTTTACAACTCCATGAAAACACGGATATTCAACATATTGTCAACGGCGTCGACAGCGTAGATACAAGGCGGCTACAAAGAACGAAGCCGCTTGATTTAGTACCTCAGGACTGAAAGTTGCTGATGTAACCGGAAGAACTGAGATCATTGGGAGTAACTACTGTGTTATAGCCCAACTAACAGAGAATTAAAATAAGAAAGAAAAATTGCTAAATGGGGTGTAACAACTTAGTCGTAATAAAAAAAAAATAAAAAAAATAAAAATAAAAATAAAAATTACGATACTTTCAATTTGTGCAAATATATATGCAAAAAGTTACTTAATTCAAAATTACTGTAATCAGTTAAATTATAGACAGCTTATTTCTTTTTTCTAATCAAAGCTGGATTTTTCAGTATTTAGCTTACATTATTTAGGTAATAAGATTATAAAGATATACTTTGTGTGCTTGGTAACTGTAAAGCCTTTAATAAATTCTGTTACCGACTATAATACACATTTTTATAAAAACCTTACTTGTCCCACATGATCGTTTGATGTTTCTGAAATTGCACTGAAAATACAAGTTTTATTCCTGTAAGAGACAAGTCCTGAAATTAATTTTTGTTTTTTCCAATTTTTACTTTTGATTGTATATCAATGGAAGGTTACCGCGATTGAACAAGGTGTGCAAATCATCAAATTTTATTTTAAAAACAACACTGCCATGGTTTCAACAGGACGATGCTAAATTCACCACTGAGGTCATACCAATGAAAATCATTGCCAGTGTAATGAATGAAAAACCGTGTTGGGTATGATGGCGAATATAGAAATTAGTACCGATTAGGATATAATATTATATTAGTATCAAATATCAGTACCATTATAGCACATACAATAAAAATAAACGTTCGTAAAGGGACATAATTTTTTATTTGTAAACTGTATGGGTATAGGTATTTTTTGATGAATTATGTTGAATTTTAGGAGATGAAGATAACATAAATTAGTTGTAATTAATTATTCTAAACTTCTTGGTGTCCTTTATGTTTTGTTCTGGTATCTAGTAAAACGTGTTATCTTAGCGATTATTGTAATCTAAAAATTTTAATATCCACATACAATTATTATTATTGTAATTAATCAAACTTTTATTTTAAAACCCGTGTTTTATAGTGTTAAAATTGAGTGACGATAATGATGATTCAAAAGTTTAAATATATATACTGATGATTTGAATAATTAGAAAATTATGTAGTGTGAATTTATTGAGTATCAAACTTTGTAATTTATCAATAAAAAATTGTGTATAGTATGTACAGTGCAAAAGAAAATTACAGAGATCAATAAAAATAAAAAGTGTTAATTCTATTTAAGAAATTTAAATTTGTACTTTGTTTTTACATAATGGGGCGGCCATCCGGTACAAAATGTACTGTTCCAAATTGCAGTTCTAAACAAAAAGATGGAGCACGACTGTTTAAATATTCTGGAAAATTATTCAAGCCATGGTCTCTGGTTAACAAGAATATTTATCTGTGCAAAATACTTTGAAAGGAATTTTTTTTTAAAACGGAAATTAAAATTGCAGTTCCGACACTTTTTGTTCCAAAAATAATGGATGCCCGAGCTAGCAGCGAATCTTGTGATCGCTTAATGGATCGGCATACTGTTATAGATACAGCAGATCAAAATGAGGCTTTATTTTCAACTGAAAATAAAGAATCTCTTATGCCAGATGGTACAGAACAAATGTCATCTGAAAATATGTCGTATGCTTTAAATAAAACTGTCAAGACATATTCATCATCTAGAACAAATATAGATAATATTGATTTATCGTTAGATGAAATTGCCGAATTTCCAGATCCGTATTTCGATAGATATATAGATAACAATAATACCTGCAGTTCCTGTGAATTTCGACAGAAAAATTTAAATATTTATCAATCATCAAATGCGAAATTAAGCTTACAGCTCGATAAACTGAATACTGAAAAATCGAGTTTATCAAAAAAATTAAAAATTGTTGAACAATGAAATCGTATGCTAAACAAAAAACTGGACATTGTGAAATCAAAAGCTACTATAAAATCGGTTGAAGAAGAGATAGACAATGAGAATAAAAGTGTGCATGTTAGAAATTTCTGTAACATAATCATGTTGAATCGATCAAAAACACAAAAGTGGTCTGACCAATTTAAAATGTTAGCCCAAAACATTTACTACAGATCCCCAAAAGCATACAATTTTATGAGGGATAGATTAAGTTTTGATTTACCATCGAAAGCTTCTCTTATAAGATGGCAGGCGATATCCAGGTACGGAAAACCATTTCATTATAGAAAAATTTAAGGAAAAAATACTTACTCTAACTACAGCAGGGAAGCAATGTTCCTTAATTTTCGATGAAATAAAGATCTGCAAAGACTTAAAATATAATTTACTAAGAGATTGTGTTGACGGTTATGTAGATTTAGGGAGTGATTGCAGAGAACGCAAATTAGGCAGCTACGTATGTGTGTTCATGGTTCGTGGAGTTATTTAAAATTGGAAAAATGTTGTCAGCTATTTTGTGTCAGAAAACGCGGTATCATCCGATCATTTAACACGCTTAATAAAAACCAATATAGATTTGGCATTTTCCTTGGGGTTAGAAGTTCGAGCAGTTATATGTGACCAAGGTTCGAATAATCGTAGAGCTCTAAAAAATTTAGGCGTTACCATTGACAATCCAAAGTTGAAGTACAATAGTGAAAATGTTATTGTTGGAATATTCGACCCTCCTCATCTTATTAAATCATTCCGCAATTGTTTATTAGCAACCGATGTCCAGTCAAGTGATGGCATTGCTAGTTAGGCGGTACTGTGTGAATTATATAAAATGGAGCTTGCATCGATGACCTGAATGTGTCCAAAATCAACTGACAAACATATAAATTCGAGTCATTTCGATAAAATGTCAAATATTTAGTCGAAGTGTAGTTACAGGAATAAAGACAGCAGACGAGTTAAGCAAATTTACTGAAGGTATTTGAATTAGTATTGAGCATATACTTTTAAAATTTTAATGCACACAAGCTTTATTTATTTTTTAAGCTATAGTAAGAAGTAATATAAAATAACTATTTTGTGGATCTAATTATACGACTAAAAAATAGTCATTTTAGTATTATTAAGAAAACCTTAATATAATCTTATTTATCACTACAGACAGGTCACATGCCGTATAGTGATGGCCGAGACGTTTTACACATAATGATGTGTAAAATATTTCGTTGGGCAGTGGTCAACAACGATCGCAAATTGTAAAAAAATATGGTGTAAAAGATCTTGTAATTGATCTCAGTAAAGGACAACTATGGCCTGAATTGCTGTTGATCTTTTGGTTTTAGCTCAAATGTTTTTTTATTAATAAGTCTCAAACGTTTTGGAGGTTGTTTGTTCTTTCATTTTATGATTTATTAAACAAAGTTACTGGTTTATTATTTTGTAAATTATTTACTGATTTTTTTTTTCTTTTCTGAAGGTGTCAAAAACAAAGTTTTGTCAATGTGGAAAAGTTCGACAAACTGTTCGATTGTTTGAATTCTAAAAGCTTGTATAATGTTAATCCATTTAGGGGTGCTATACAACTAAATCTAATTAACAAAGCATATTCGTTTCTTAAAACTGTAATCAATTTCTTAAAATCTATTAAATTGGTTAATAATAAAAGAGTATACTAATTTGAAGGAATGATTCAAACCATTAACGGTATTTTAAAATTAGGAGAGTCATTATTTTCAAAAAACACCGATGTAAGTTATTTGTTAACTTCGCGCCTAAATCAAGATGTGCTAGAAAACACATTTTCTTTGATCAGATCAGCCAACGGAAATAACATAAATCCGACAGTTCAACAAATTAGCTACACCGTTGCGAAATTGTTATCTATTAAATATTTAACATCATTTACTGATCAGGGTAATTGTAAAGATGACGCTGATAATAATTTACTTGATGTAATTCGCGAAGAAGCGTTAGACGAAAACAGCAGCCAGACAGATGATCAAGTTATAGTTGATGATCATAATTCACCTGGCAATCTGAATTTTATTGGGAGTACAGATGATGATACGGATGACAGTCTGAGTATAACATCTATACTTAATTCTAATCATATACTTTCCCCCAATATCAATTCAGACCCGTCGATTAGATATTTTGCAGGATACTTAATTTTTAATCAAAATAAAAAAATTAGTTGCGACGGTTGTGTGAATATTTTATTAAAAGAAAACCAGTATGTTGAAAATGATTCAGAATTGTTGATAAACACACAAAAACTACACAACAGAAAATTTTGGGAAACTACAAGCGCCATCTGAATTGTTTTTTGAACTCTGTCTAAGACAAATTATATATTTCAAAATTTTTTTTTGGCACATTAGGACTAAAATGTGAAATTGTAAAAAATTTAATTAGCCTTTGATTATTATACAACTAGCCATCCGTGCTATGAACATCGAACTAAACTATTAAATGGTATGATTATTATTTTAATTAGAAAATACTGCAAGTGGCAACTGGAAAAGGAAAAATTATGTAAAATAAAACAATTCCGAAAAGCAAGATCGCATAGCCGACAGTGGCGGACAACTTTAGAGTAATATTATAAACAATAATAATAAAATTATCTACAACTAACATTATGAAATGAAATGAAATTTTAAATTTCGTTATAGATGAACTAAACAAATTTAAATTCGTAATTATTATAATTATTTAATTTGGTAAAATAAAGGCAATTATTGAAATAAAAACAACTCGCGCTGTCGCATTATTTAAAACATGTCTCCCATAGAGTCTGTGCTGATCAAAATACGTAAGTATATTATGAACAATTCAAATATAAAAACATGGAAACCTGGGTGCTCATTTCAAGTGACATCATATTCAATCGCATGGTTGAAAATTTTCAAAATTTTTTGAAACTATAACTTTTATATCATTTATGTGAAGTAAAATGTTCTTTATTTGTTTTAGTGTTTTATTTCACACACTTTCTTTAGTCACACAATACACCTAAGTATAAGTGTTGTGTATACCTAAGTATAAGTGTTTGACGTAGTATAATTTGTATATACTTTAACGAGAGAGAAGAATTGTTATTATTACATACTTCATTATATACTATACTATATACTATGAATTTAGAGCAGAATAAACAGTGCAAAATTTAATTTTGGTTTTTTTTTTTTGTAGAAATGTTATGTACTTTGAATTTAGAGGAGTAAAGACAATGCGAAATATAATTTTTTGTTTCAATTTTTTCTGTAGTCAAATTCACTAACACATAGCCAAATAGTAGTCATAATATGTTTTACTTAGCCAAGCTTCATGGCTTGTATAATATACAATAGTGTTGGTTTTGCTTGTATAATTATACAATAGTGTTGGTTTTGATATTATACAATAGTGTTGGTTTTGGTTATATTCAACATATTGTCTTTCTTTCTTGAAGCTTAACATAATGTTGAAAAAGATGGCTTGCAAAATCGAGAAAAGAGTTTCGACATTGTGTTAATGTGATGATTGTATAAAAATGATAAAACGCACAGCCTGTAAAAAGAAATCTAAGATCCAAACCATGCGCATTTTTAGTAGTTCCATTATTTGACGTATGTGTAGCGCCCTATTTTATAACATCTTCTACTTGAGTTCTCTTATTATTTTTACAATGGTTATGATTTATAATTTGACGTAATGTTTAAACATTAAAGATTTCTGATTAATCTTAAAGAATATTATAAATACTTATTGAGGAAGATTTCCAAACATAAGGCAGAATTAGATTTCATTTAAAAATTAGTAAAAATATATTTTGGCAATAAGAAATACAAATCTTTGTTGTTGATAATTTTTACTAAAAAATGTGCAGTGTCGGAGAATATTTTTTTTGGTGGGTGACTTTTTGGGAAAATAAAATGTATCATAAAAAAAATTGTATTATACGAAAATTTACAGTTATATTTGTTACTATGGCCATTATTTGTATTAAAAATAACTATAGTCAATATTGCGAACAAAATTGGTATGTTTGAGGAGCATATGCAAATGTTTATTTGCAACTGCGGTGCCAACCATATTTGCATCCTCGTCTACAGCCACCGACCATCAATAGCCATAAGTGGAATTAGACACAAACATGTTGAATTTGGTAGAAGAATTTTCTAATCAAGGATTTTTTACCAATTCTACGATTAAAATTCCTGATTCGGATTTACGAGACCGTAAAAAAAAGAACAACTAAAAATAACTTTCTATTTTAATCAATTTCATTTTTATTTTATGCTTTAATTATTTAATTTTTTTCTAGCCCTTAAAAATAATAACTTTAAAACGTGCTTTAAAGACATCAAGATCATGCGAATCTTTTTCGTCTACGAAAATAAAACGCCGAAAATTAAAAATTCACTTTTTAATTTGACTTACCGTACCATGAGCATTACAATCTCCTCATAAAATAAATTATTAAAATATATAGAGACATTAAAATTTTTTATTAAATATAATCGGTTATTAATATTTAAGGGAATGTAATTAATAAAGATTTATCAGTAACAAGAACCGGGAACCTCCCTTTCTATTTTTAAACACCATTTTTTAATCAATAAATGTTGAATGTAAATAACTATTTAAAAAACAATAAATTAATTCTTTTATTTGAAAGTAAAGTAATTTCTGGAAAATGTCGTTTCTTCCTTCAGCAGAATTACATCCATAAAAAGCACATTCCCGTTTTTAAATCTAACAAATATAACCACATGGTATGCAAATGACTCTTAACAGAACCATTAGTCAATTACAAATATAATTATTGTTTTAAAAATAAATGACGAATTACATATTTTTATGTCATTTTTTAATCATCATATTTTTTAAATAGTCTTTATGGTTGTAAATGTGATACTGCGATAAAGAATTAGAACTTAACGACCTTAACAACATTTATTAGCTATTAATTGCAAATCATATATACGAATTATGATCGATGGTACGAAATAACATATCGTAAAATTAAATTTTTCAAAATAATCAAAATTTCCTAACTTCACTTATGTCCCCCTCTCAGAAATATACTTATTTTATAAGTACGACTATGGAAAAAAAAAACTCAAAGAAACGAAAAAACGAAACCAAAAATTTCATTTGACAGAAAAGCAATCACGCTTTATTTTAGTTATGGTGATCGGTTGATTTAGTCATATGTTTTCCGCGTGCTACTATCATCGCAAACAAAAAAATCGCAGTGCTAAAATATCGCAAACAAATATTATGTCACAAAATTTAATTGCTTTCTTAGACTGTGTCCAAAACCCATGATAAATTTTTGTGAATAAATTTGTTAACTCTTATTTGAAAAATATTCCCCTACATTCCCAATTTTTTATTACGCTGTCCAAAAATATGTTTTAAATTCACTTTTTGCGAGGTGTAAAAACTATAAAGAAAAAGTTATTTTCAAAACCCTTTTCCGGACACGTTGGCATACGCCGTCATTTTGAATACTTTGTGGTGGGACACGTCGGCATATATATTAAATTAATTAATTATTGTGCCCCATTTAGCTTTATTTAGGATCAGCACTCACATATTTGGTTATCACATATTTGTTTATTGAAGGGTTAATTGTTTATTGATATTGTCATGGCAACGAAAAAGTTTAAATTTTTCTTAAATAGTTTTTGAATGGTAGTATTACAAAACCAAGTAGTGAATTTTATGTTTTATTGTATATATCCCAGTGTGCGATGAGTTTTTATAGTAAGTATTGGTATTTGTCAAAATGTATCATAGCTACTGACCGTGATGATTTGGGTGTCTTCGATTTTATGAAGTAAATGTCAAAAATTGGTATTCACAAATATTTATCATGGGATTCTTCGGCGACTTCAATGTGGACTTCACTTTTATGTATTTTTTTATGTGTGATTTTGGACGTATAAAATGCACTCACACTCTCATATTAAAAAGAACAACATTACTATTCATTTTTATTTCCTTGGCACTAATACAACTACTCTTAGTGTACTTTTTGTATATTATATGTATTGTTCCGGTACGGCTTGAATAAACATTTGTGTTGGACAACACAACAGTTCCCACGACATACTCATATAAAACAATCGGTAACGAAGATAAATGTATCAAAATACATACCAGAATACCTATGTACATGTATACATGCATATACCCTACTATCGATACACACCATGCATGTAAATGGATAAAACAACAGGGTCACCGACACCCAACTATTGCATTGCATTATAGAGCACAACTTCAGCCCACCCCAACCGCCATCTTCTAAAAGCAAACTTCAAGAAACTTCCCAAAAACTTGAATATAATAAACAATACAGTAAAAAGCGTTCTTCGCTTTCTGAAATCTAATATCTATAAAACTAACAACATAACTTATAAAAATCCATATTCCATTTTCCATTCTTAACTAAATATGTATACCAAATTCAAATGTAAGCGTAATGCTATGGTAAATTTTTTTTCAATTTACAACAACAATCGCATAGAAAGAAATTAAAAACAAATTTAGCTAAATTGAAAAGAAATTTAAATTTACGTAAATTAAATTGAATTTTTGGATAACGATTTTGCAACATGAAGTCGATTCATATAAAACTGAATTTGGACCTGCTTTTTTGGTAAATTTAAGTTTTCTAAATTCACTAAATTTTTTCCAAACCAATACACTTAGTACAAATGATAAAGTGTCACACAAAAAAATTGATCATTATATTATAATATGTATTTAGAAAAAAAAAAAAATCCTGATCTTTTAAATCCTGAAATATCGAATTTTTAATATCGATATCATATTGGAAACAAAACCAAACCACGTCAATTCACCAACACCAACATATAAAACCATATATAAATTAATATAAATATAAATAATTAATATAAATTAATATAAATGATTAAATAAATACACACTTTTCTTCTGTTATTTTCCCAATGCATGAGTGTACCAAAAAACAATATTTACACAACAAAATCAATTATGGTTTGCATCCTTGCTACCACATTGAGTTTTTTGAAATTTTTTTATTGTTTTCATTTTTTAATTAACCAATTCACTTTCACAAATGTCACTCTTTATATTTCCAAATTTCACTCTTTATATTTTTTTTGGCAGCGATCAAAATTCACCTCTGTTTCGATCGTTAGTCGAGACACACACTCCCATTGAACCGCATTTCCAAATGAAAATTTTAAAAATTTCTAAACTTTATTCTATTATATTAGGTTGCACGCCTGACGTGAGTCAAACTGAGCAGATGACCTACAACATTAGGTTTGCTTATAGAGATGAGAAAAATATAGCATCCGTAAAGGAACATTTTTTGGGTTTCTTCCAGTAGCTGATTCTTCAGTAGTAGGTCAACCAAACGAACTAGGATGGCATATTAAAAATATTCGAGGTCAAGGATATGACAATTAGGCGTTAAATCGAATACAGGTATGATGGTCACCTATGATGGGTCACAGGTATGACAGTCAAATTTTTAATGAAATTGTTTATGTATGTATATAATAGTTACACATTGGTTACAAATAACCCCAAAACTTAAAAACTCGATCTGCCCATCATTGGATGAGAAATGTTAGGCAGTGTGTCAAAAATTACATAAAAATTTCATTTGCGGGTAATAAATTCAAACGTTAATTATGTTTAGCTAACACTTAGCATTGTGAGTGCCTCATTTTACGATTGACTTGTTAATTTTGCAATAAAATGTTTTACAAATATTTTACTTTGCTTTCTTCCCAACGTAATTAAATAGTAATTTGTGGTATTGCTCTTCCGACACCACCACAACACCATCTTAATTAAAAATGTATCTTCAGAATTAATCATTAAATTGCCAGGAATTTGGGTAAGGGTTGCCTCTATAACAAAATTCAATGATCAATGATTTAATCCAATAAATATCAATTTAAGTTGTTTAGTTAATTAATTTTAAAAGCTCGTAAAACGAAAAGTCAATCAAAAATAAAGCTTTTCATTTTCGTTTTTCTTTTATTTTTTCATCGTTTTTCATTTCTTCGAAACGTTTTTTTTTTTTTGTTTATTTTCCAAATTAAATTATTTAATAAATTTAGTGTTGGTGTTAACTGTGGAATGATGATGTTTCGTGGGATTTGTATTTGAAATGGGTAAATTTTATTTATTTTCAATGACATGTTTATATGGTTTGCCAAAAAGGGAATGTACGGTCTTTGACAATCTGTTGATACAATACAAAACTATAAACCAGTGCGGTAATGTTTCGTGAATTGGAAAAATGGCCCCTGTGTATATTTGTACCATGACCTCCAATATATTATGGCCAAATCCCGGTGGTATACATTTCAAATTAAATTTCGCCGCCTTCAAAAACCTTCTACGTAAACACAGAGCCAATATCGATTATGCAATTGTCTGAAGTTTATTAAAATGGAGTTAGAACAACGCAGAAAATAAATCAATAACATTGCAAAATGTTTTAATTTACTAGCAGAAGAGCATTTCATATCAAAATACAGATACATACTGACAAAGACATTACAGACTAGTTCCCATCGAGCAAATCAATTTACTCACGACAACAGTGTCTGCGGCTATGCCAGAGCATTTCACAAGAACCGATGCACAAAAAGTCGAACATTCACATTTATTAAATAAAATGGGAACTCCAAATGCACTATTACCGACCGCCATTAAAAAAATGCGTAACCGATTTGGTACCTGGAGGCCCTGTTGAGCTTTGTTGGATTCTGCTTTTACACTTCTTGAATTTTGGAATTTTTTTAATTTGCCCAAATATTTCACAATTTTAAAGCTAACCATCATGAATTTTGGAAACTTTTTAATATGTCTATATATTTCACAATTTGGATTTTAAACCTATGTTTAAGATCAAGAATTTTGGAGAATTTTGAAAACCTGTTAATTTGCCTAAATATTTTACATCCATGCGTTTTTGAGAATTTTGAAAACCTTTTAATTTCCCTAAATATTTTACAATCATGAATTTTTGAGTATTTTGGAATCTTTTTGATTTGTATAATAATTTCACAATTTTGAAAGGCTAACATTTTTGAGAATTTTGGAAACTTTAATTTGCCTAATAATTTTACAATTTTGATGGGTTATCCACCATAATTTTTTAAGAATTTTGGAAACTTTTTAAATAGTCTAATTATTTCTCAATTTTTAAGATTATGTTTAAGATTATGAATTTTGGAGAATTTTGAATTTTTTTTAATTTGTCTAAACATTTCACAATCATGAATTTTGGAGAATTATGGAAACTTTTAAATTTGTCTAATTATTTCACAATTTTGAAAGGTTTAAGATCATGAATTTTGGAGAATTTTGGAAACCTTTTAATTTACCTAAATATTTCACAATCATGAATTTTGAAGAATTTTGGAAACTATTTAATTTGTCTAATAGTTTCACAATTTTGAAAGGCTAACCATAATGAATTTTGGGGAATTTTGGAAACCTTTTAATCTGCCTAAATATTTTACAATTATGAGTTTTCGAGAATTTTGGAATCTTTTTGATTTGTGTAATAATTTAACAATTTTGATAAATTTAAAATCATGAATTCTGGAAAATTTTGGAAACTTTTTAATTTGTCTAAATATTTCAAAATCATGAATTTTGGAGAATTTTGAAAACCTTTTAATTTGCCTAAATATTTTACAATCATGAATTTTGGAGAATTTTGGAAACTTTTTAATTTGCCTAAATATTTTACAATTTTGATAGACTAGCATGAGTATCCCCATCTATATTACGGCTTATACATATTTACAAAAATAAAGTCAAATCTACCCACAAGACATTTTAACCGCGATCAATTGCCAGATATATTGGATGCAATATATTCGTTGCACTTTTATGTACTGGGTACATTACAAACGGCGTCAATCAACCTGTGGCGCAGAACACAAAATAGCAATAGCACTTCAGACCATAACCTGTCTGTCTTTTTAAGGAGATGTTTACCTTGCTTAATCATTGCGAAAGTTTTGATAGATAGAAATTAGAAAATTACAGATTGACACGTACTAAAATTCCAGCAAGCCAAACAATTGGCTAAAGTGGTTTTGTGTTCATTTTGAAAGATACAAAATTTTAGTTTTTAAATACGTCTCTAGGGTGTCCGGGGTAGTCAAAAAAGTATGCCTAGAGGCATATATTATACAACAGACGCCAATTTTGGTAGAATACAATATTTATACAAGTATTCAACAATTTTTTACAATTTGCTAACCATTTTGTGTACTTCCTTCTGACTCATACTATTTATGAATGCATACAGCATACATTTGTTCATAATTCACATAAATTTATTGCAACTCCATAAACATGTTGGAATGAACGGTTAAAACTTATATATTTATGTTCTCTCCCGCAATCCAGGAACCACAACAACATCAACAAAAAACTTCTCTAAGTATTATAACGTTATCGTATCTTATATACATTTTTTACTAAGTGTACAAAATATTTTCTGTAAATTTTTCATTTTTTTTTGTTTGGTTTTTCATTGGTGTACGAGTACGTCGGTTTTTCTCGAAAATGACAACAAAAAAAAAATAGAAATAAATTTTCATTTTTTGCTACCGTCATCAAGTATACAATTTTACCAATTTTATTTGGCAAAACATTTTTATCGAAAATGTATTTGGTTAATGTTCATAGGATACATCGTACTCGTATTCGTATCCACATTTCAATTTTTGGGGTGAAATATTTGTAAACAAAATATTTTCGTGTCGGCTTTATGAGTGTCACCGTGATAATATGTGTGTTGCCATTAAAATTTATAGGTGTAGATAAATCAATAAGACCTAAACCTTAGACCTAAAGATAACATTACTAAGATAATTCGAACTTATTTCTGTGAGGCAGACAGCGCCACTAGAAGGTAGCGGCGGGTAGTAGACACACTGACAAACGAGGCACATGAGATTCACGTGTAACAAGAGCATTCAATAAAGATTACTACATATATTACCGAGTGTTTAATCAGGGCGACAGAAGTTGTCACAGTGGCGACAAGGGGAGGAACTGAATCTGCGAATCGGATTCTAAAACAAAGTTTCACAACTAGTTTTGAGCGATTAACCTCAAAATCAAGAACACTACACTATACGTCTATAAATGTACGCAAATCAAATGAAAGCATTACTAGAAAGTTTTGACTGCGGTTGATTAACAGTCGCAGGCAGAACGTGAAGCAGCCGAAAAATGTTTCGAATTATTGCTGCCGAAACAGCATCCCAACATTCGAGTTAACGCGGTAAAAAATCAGCCGGATCATCGCTGATAGTACAAGGGTTCTCAGTGGTCAAATATTCGTCCGAAAATAGCGTCACATTTGAACTTTGGTATGCAAGTAACCAAAGTATATTAGAGGGTGAAACTAACACGCTGCCAGTGGTGACAAAAGTCGGACTACTAATGCAAAAACTGTCGCAAGTCGTAGTAACAGATCTCAGACGGATTTTCAGGTCGAAAAAGTCTCGCTTCGCTCTCCGTTATAAAGTTTTTAAAATTAAAAAGAAACAGGGGAAGACGATAAATGAGACTGCCTGTTTCTGCTGCAGCTCGCGCATTTGAAGGCAATTCCAACAACAATTACGGAGAAATTCACGTCGTCGGAGTAATGCGATTAGCACTCCCTAACAGAAGTCAACCAACAAGTTTGTTACGGCAACCGTGGATGGTATTAAAGTTAAAATGCAGCATATGACAGTGGTTCAGACTTGGCCAACATCTCGCAAGCAAATTGGGGGAAGCTTGGCGAGCCAAATTTAAAATGTTCCAACGGAACTGCCATAAACGCTTTCGGCGGGCCTATCCAAGTTTTGGGATGTTTTGACGCAACGTTGAAAATAGAAGAGCTCGAATCTACTGGAACCATCTTCGTCTCATCGTCATCGCTGAACTTTTTTGGCAACGAATTGATGACGAAACTCATTTTATGGGACGTGCCCCCACCTCTGTACTGTCACAACGTTAATGCGTGACGCCTTCCTGCAGGTGGAGATCGACGACTCTTCAAAGAAGTTGATGCCGATCATCACTCTTTGCGGGCTGTTTCAGGCTAACCGCTTGCAACCAGGCAATTAATTGACACCATAACAGGTGGCATTAATTGACTTTCCAGCAATTAATTGACACCATAACAGGTGGCATCGACGGTGTTTTCCCTTGGATCGACAACATTATCATCGGAGGCAAAACCAAAAAATAGCACCCTGAGTGCCTTTTCAACATTTTGAGCCGCGTGCAAGAATATGGCTTCACACTTAAGCCATTTAAATGCTCGTTCGGTCAAAAGTCCTTTGAGTTCAACATCATCGACGAAACCGGCATCCACCAAGTCCAGCCAAGTTGGAAGTCATACAACTGTCAGTGGACATTACCCAGATGCGTGCTTCATTGGGTGCGGTAAACTGGTACGGCAAGGTCATATCCAAAGTCAAGGAACGCGCGGGACACTCGATGAACTGCTGAAAGACGAAGTAAAATACGAGTGCACCGAAAGCCAAAACATTGCTTTCAACCAGCTAAAGGAAATCCTCGCATCTGTTTTGGCCCTAACGCACTACGATCCAGCCAATAAAATTATTGTCGCAGCAGATGCGTCTAGCTATGGATGGGGCGGTGTACTCATGCACCAACTCAATGACGACACTAAGAAGCCCGTCATGTATGTATCAAGATCATTCATGACGGCGGAGAAAAAGTATGCCCTGGTGCTGAAAAAATTCCATTGGTTCGTGTACGGTCACCAATTTGAGCTACAGACAGATCATCAGCCGTTGCTAGCCATCGTCGGTGCGAATTTACTTATCATGAAAAGCAATGTCACCTACTTTACAGCCAAACCGTTTAGGCATCCCACTGGACGATTTATAGTAAGATTACCATTCAATGACATTCAACAACAACTCAGTGATTCGCTATGATCAGCAGTTTCCCGATTATTGACCATCGGAAAAAAAACTGGATAAAAATAACCAATTAAAAGTCGAGTATCATTCTTTCGTGGCCGAGTACTTAGCGCTAAATGATATAGAGAAATTTGCAAGCGACCAAATCAACATCAATTCGGAACACTTTTATTTACCTTATGTACCTTTGTAAAGAACACCGACTCCAGAACAACAAAGTTACGTATGGTATTTCACGGGTCTTGTTCAACGTCATCTGGGCTATCACTAAACAGAAAATTGCTAGTAGCTCCAACTGTGCAAGAGGATCTCTCCGTAATTATTATGATGTTCAGAAGGAACTACATACTTTTCTGCGCCGATAACGAAAAAATGTATCGGCAAATTTTGATGAATCTCTGTCGACAGAGAATTGTTTGGCAATTGTACCCAAAATCTGAAATCATCCACAGGTTAAACACTGTAACTTATGAAACACTATTGGAACTAGCCGCTTCGTTTTTATAGCCATTAAGACATTGTTGACACAGAATTCTGGTTTTCTAAACCAACTTGGTAGCCATCAAAACAAATCTGCCATCAAAATTAGCCATCAAAACAAATCTACGTCTTTACATCAGAATTTACGGAATTAAAATCATAAAAGTTCTTTAAAGCAAATCGCAGCTTTAACAGATTTATCGCCATTTTTGAACTCAGAGTGAATATTAAGAGTTGGAGGAAAACTCCAAAATTCAGCGGTTAATTACAACACAAACACAAAACATTCTATAATTTTGCATTATACACACATCCTTAGCAAAATATATATATATATATATATATATATATATATATATATATATATATATATATATATATATATATATATATATATATATATATATATATATATATATATATATATATATATATATATATATATATATATATATATATATATATATATATATATATATATATATTATATATATATATATATATATATATATATATATATATATATATATATATATATATATATATATATATATATATATATATATATATATATATATATATATATATATATATATATCATCACAAATTATTCTTACACCTTGGTCCGTCCTTACTTCCCACTCTTCTCAAAAGTAATTATTGGATTGTAGGTGGTAGCTGCCTGACAAAACGAAAATTTTGCAATTGTATCAAATGTGTGAGACATCGAGCAAATACTTCAACTCAAATGATGAGCACTCTACCACAAGCCAGAGTACTACAGTCACGACTAAATGGTCATACGGGTATTAATTTTGCGGGACCTGTGATGTTGCAATAAAAAAGAGAGATGCGCAAGACTATACAAATCATACATATGTGTTTTTGTCTGTTTATCGGTAAAGGCAGTCCATCTAGCAGTGGCTTCGGATCTTATTTCGGATACATTCATAGCAACATTTAAACATTTTTAAATGGGTCCATTAAAAAACATAACTATGATTCCAGTGGATAAATTTACAGGTAATCTACGAAATAGATTGTCTAGATGGCAACACGTTCAGCAAGCTTCAATATTTTTTGGGAAAAGTATCATAAAGAGTATCTCAACACACTTTAACAATGAACCAAATGGAGGTCAGCTACAAATAATTTAAAAGTAGGTTATTAAGTTGTCATCAAAGACAACTTACCGTTAAAAGTACTTAGGTAACGGACTTATTTGTCATAAAACAGTTAATCCAATTGATTTGTAATGTTTAATCAATTTTTTTAAAATCTAATTTATATTAATTTTAAAATGTGTCAAATAAAGTGTATATAAATTAGATTACATGACGTATTGATCATAAAACGGTTAATTCAATTACTGCATGCTGGAGTTTTTGATAAGAGATGACAGAATACAAAAAACAGAATGTAGAGCAGTTAAATGAAATTGTGATTGCCTTATGCTAACAGTAGTTTAAATATTGGTTACCGGAAAACCAGACTAATTGATTCATTATTCACATACCTTTCCTTTCCCTACATCACAAAAATAGAATAGAATTGTGCCGTAATAATCATGAGGTGTCTGAAACCGGATCGTTTCTATCATCCATGAAAATATATCTATAGAAATATAAATATAAGAAAATCCCTCCTTATATACCTTATATACGAGTGTGAATACAGTGTAGAAAAAAACAAAACAGCAATTTAAAGAGGAAATAAAAAAAATCAGCGTACTTGTAATTTTTTTTGTTTTATTTCAACTGTTTGTTTTTAAATAGAGAATATAAAATAATACGCTCTCACTAAGAGTGTTATAATTTGCTCAAATTTATATACATTTTGTTTTATATAGATTTTTGTTAAATTTTAACTAATACAGTCAATAGGTTACATTTTTAATATGGTATCTGCGTACGGCGGAAACATTAAGGCTTCTTAAAAGAGATTGAAGATGGCTTTGACTATGGTAATTAGATGTACTTATTTGCGTGTGTTGTATATTTGATTGCTTATCAATTCTGTTACTTTATTATCATTATGTCACAAAGGATTTTCTTATTCCTTTCTTCTTTGTCCTTCCATTTTCCTATTTTTCCTTTACCCATATTTTATATTTGTCCTACTTTCTGAGTTTTTCCCTTTAGTTCAACCTGCCTCAACTCATTACTGCCTAAAAATCCCTTTCCAATATAAGATCATTGGCCATTGTTACGTTTGGCATCACCTTATAATCAGCCTCATATTTATTTCCTCTTATAAATACTCTAGGTTAGACCTATTATCTTAAGCTTAATTTATTTATTCCCCTAAATTCCCTTGTATCCCTCCATTTTTCCAATTTATTTTCTTAACTCAATTGGTTAGTTTTAATCGAACTTACCGGGCTTCCCGTATCTACTAGTCCGTTTCAGAATCGAAGGATTAATCCTTTTTTCTACCTCTGCTGCCAGGTCACCCATCTCATCCATCTGCAATCTGCATCCCCATCCTGATCTTGATTCCTCGTGTGCTTACTCCTTCCATGACTCTGGACTATTTATACTGCTTATCATAGTCTAATCCACTTGTATGTATCCTTTCTCTACTTTGACATCTGTAGCAGATTAGGTTGCGTTTATCCGTTCGTCTACCAACTACTGATCGTTTTCTTTCTGTTGCTACACACTCTGGTTGCGTGTTGGCCCCTTTTTGACATCTATAGCAAACAAACGTTTCTTTGGTATGCCTTCTACAGTTTCTCGCAAAATGACCTACATTTCCATATACATAGCACTTCATTATTGCTCGGCCCCTATCTGGTTTACCTTTTATTTCTCCATCCTGCTTAGTCCAAGATATTCACGCTTGGTTAAACAACCTCACTTCCTTTCTTACGCCTTGTTATTACCGTCCCTGGATTTATTCCTGATTGTATAATAACTCGTCATTCCTTCCTTTAACAATTGCTCTTCTTAAATCGTAATGGTCTATCATTCCCATTGCCATGCTTTCCACTTCCAAAAAGTAATTAAATAATGACTAATCATTACGTCATCACAATGTTATCTTGATCGTGAAGTTCATCTTCATTCCTTCTTTAAAATCGCTCCACAATGCCTTTTCCTCTTGTCCCCCTTAAACCACTGCATAGCGCTCCCCTTCCATTACAACCTTATCGCTGCCAATACCGTTTTCTTATCCACTTCGTATGTTTCCATCAAATCCTTTACTTGCCCTATCCAGTCCTGCACCATTATTCCCTCATTGCTAACCGGGTTGGATGTATGTATCATTCTTGCCACGTCCCCTAATTGCATTTTCGTTATTTTTTCTTCTGTTTTCTCTTTAATCTCTGCTCGATTAAAATCTTCTTTCCTTACATTCCACTCTCTCGGCTTAGCTTTTATTTTATAATTTTCTTCTTCCAAATTCCAAGATTTCCTCTTTAATTACACTTTTGTTATCTCAAGCCCCTCTAATCCTCTATTAAGTAGCCTCTAACCTGTCACTTTCGCTATCTGCCATTTAATCCATAATTTTTCGTATTCCTCTTTTTGTTTTTCTTGCTCTAAATTTTGTTTACAATCGCGTAACCTCGGGCTTGCGTTTCGTTGCTGTCCGTTATATTCAGTTAGTATTTGAATCTCAATTTGTTTCAATTCATCCATTTTTTCTTTCATTTGTTTCTGAATACTTTTTTTATAAATTGATTTGTATAAACGTTGCAAGGGCAATTCAACGAAAAAAAAAAACTCGAAATCAACGGAGCCTACATTATTTTACATATGCCATTAATACCTCTGTAAATATTGATTTCTATTGTTATTACTAACACCAAACTAAGCGGTGAAATAATTTTTGCGACATCAATTATTTTTCAACCACAACACAAAAAACATCAAAAATTGGCTTGTAAACATAAATGCGGTAGTTTTAATTTATTAAAATTGGCAATAAAAATTATTCAATAAAATAAAAATATTTTAGCAACATATTGCATAAAACCAATGTTTGTGTAAATTCAAATTACCAGGAAAATCAAATTACATATGTTCGAAATAAATCAGGCGGGACAAACGATTTCCGTTTAGCAAGTATTATTTTGGTATTTGTATTATTGGCAAGACTACTCAAGTCCTTTCATTGCCCCCGAATGTCTCTTTCAAAAGCATGATAATCTTAGGTGACCCCTGTGAGGTATTAGTGATCAATTTCGCGGTACAGAAATTAATAGCAAAAATAAACATTCCGTAGCAAAATCACTGCATAACGGTAAAATTACCTCGTGTTACAACTTACAACGGTATATATGCAACGAAAAATTCTGAATGCATAGTGAATGTGAAAAATAAAAAGTCGCATGATCAACCTAATTAATTAAATTTACATATATTTGCTAAATGTTGGTGTGATTAATAGTGCCATAGCTTCCGTAGAGCGGCGTAACCACGTGGATTCACGCTAATAGTGGTAGTTTTATTGAATAACGGTAAAGGTGTGATGCAACGGGATAGTTATAATACAGTTATCTATTTCATCGTGATTACGTGACCAAATAAATAATATGTCCACGAGTGGCGGATCTACATTCAGCATCGACACAATAGTTGTATCTGCTGCGGCATTGCTAGAGTCAACGGTAGATAAGGCTATCAACCGAAATAATGTAGGAGAAGCCGATCAAATCTATTAGAAACAAAGAGTAGTTTCAACACCGACGACGACATCATTAAGTGCTTATAATCAGTCGCAAACCGAACCATTATATGCCACGCCAGGTGGACCACAGTCAATAACGGTAACCTAACCACCCCGCTACAGCTCAATTTACAGTGGTCGAGCGCATTCTACAGATTTTGCTACAAGCAATTCTGTTCAACCGTTAACTTTAAATCAAAACGCGCAGTTAAGACAACAGGTTGAACACTTAACGGAATTAATGCAACGCCTACTCGAACAGCAGTCACATATACAACACCAGCCGATACAGCAGCCACATATGCAACAACGACCGATACAGCAACGAAACCAGCTATAGAAACTTGGTTCAATCGTCGAAATATTGCAAATGATGACGCAGCATAGTATGACACGCTGGTTGCAGCGTACTGAACACCAATTTTTTGACTCAAGTAGCTGGTGTTCTAAAAAGTGCTAGTCATGGGAATAAATACGAACTACTTAAAAAAGCAATCATTGCCAATTTTGCCGATAGTGAAACACGGCAACTGCGTAAATTGCTAGCCGGAATTCCACGAGGTACTAACAAACCGACGGGATTGCTCAACATTATGCGAAACTCCTACAAGAATGCAAAGGCGGAGCAGCTTAGTTTAATCAGACATGTTTGGCTAGACCAAATATCGTCAGAAGTTCGGGCAGTGATAGTGGGGAATAAAGCAAATGCCGCACAACCTGGCAACATTATTTAAGATAACAAAGCAACGCTCACTGATGCCATCATCGAAACGTTAGGTACCAGAAATTTAAATGTTGCCTAGATATCTCAAGTTTTCCGACGGAGATACAATTCAGTAGCAATTGCTGAACTCACGCGAAAAGTCGACGGATTGTATCAAAAAAAAAGGTAGAAATCGCTCAAAAAATCGTTCGAACTCGGATTCTGCAAACGATGAACGTGAGAGTCATAAAGTTCATCGTAATTCAAGCCAAACTCTATTAACTACTTGTATTTATCATCGGAAATATGGAATTGATGCTCGAAAATGTAGAGACCCCTGTAATTTCCATACTCCTACCCAACGAAAAAACGAGGAGGGCATAGATTATGGTTGAATAATCTGTCTGCCATCAATACCGACATTTCAAAAGAATATATACCCGAACAAACAATTTCAAAACACAAGGCTGATCATGCAGATTTATTTGCATCCCAATCAAGAAGTTAACCGTATTTTCATTGCTGATTCATCTTCGAAAAAAACGTTTTTAATTGACACTGGAGCAGACATTTCTGTCTTGCCACCTGCACAGCGATCGAAACACAGTCCGAGAGCCGTCAAGCTCTTTGCAGCAAATGGTACTCCGATAAACACTTACGGTGAATGCACTTTAAAATTAACTCTCGGACTACGGAGAATTTTTCACTGGACGTTCATGATAGACGATGTAGGTCAGCCAATTGTTGGATCCGATTTCCTAACCCATTACGACCTCCTTATCGACGTAAATAATAACGCTCTCATCGATAAGCTAACGTCACTTAAGTCGACGGGCTTCTAATTGCCAAGCACTCCGCTGCAACTCAAAACGTTTAGCATTAATGATCCAATCGTTGATCTGCTGGAAAAATTCAATGATGTTACGCAAGCAACTTCATTGTTACGTCCGGTTAATGGTGTAAAACACCACATCGTCACAAAGGGTCATGAAGTCTCCGCACAAGACGAGTTTGAATTCCTGTTAAAACATGGTATATGCAGACCTTCGAACAGCCATTTTGCAAGTCCACTACACATGGTAAAGAAAGCAGACGGTTCCTCGCGCTCATGTGGCGACTTTACACCGCTCAATGCAATAACTGTTCAGGACAAATACCCTCTACCATATATTCAAGAATGTGCAAACGCGGTGTGCAACAAAAAAGTATTCTCCAAGATCGACTTGCACAAAGCATTTCATCAAATTCCAATAGAACCGACAGATATTCACAAGACAGCCAAAATCACACCATTTGGGCTATTTGAGTTTGTGTATGTGATCTTCGGTCTATGCAGCGCCGCGCAGACGTTCCAGTGGTATGCCCATCATGCTACAAGAGACTTGCCGTTTGTGTTTGGATGCATCGACGATTTCCTCAACCCTTCAGAGAATGAGCTCCAGCATCGTAAGCACCTTCGAATATTTTTCGAACGGTCTGAAACCAATACCACATAGAGTCGAGATGGTCAAACAGTTTCCAAAGCCGACAGTCGCCAAGCAGCTAAAGAGTTTTTTAGCAATGATACATTTTTATAAAAAGTTTATCCCACATGCTGTTAAACTCCAGATTATCTTACAAAGCCTGATCAAAGAAAACGTAAAGAACGATCAAAGTAAAATTAAATGGACGTCTGGAACCGAAGAAGCATTTGCCAAATGTAAAGATGACTTAGCTCAAGCAACCTTACTTGCATAACCAGTACCTATCGCTCCTTGTCATTAAACGTTGATGCCTCAGATTATGCAATTGGCGCAGGTATGTAATCAAAGAAAATAACTCTCACTCTTATCAAATTTCTCCCGTCTCTTCCACAATTAATCGAGTTCCATTGCAAAGTAACATTTTAGGAAATTGAGATAGAGCATGCAATTTGATAGTCATTTGGACCTTCACTGACAACAGAATCAGCGCTATTATAGCGCTATTAAGTGGATATGGATTGGTTAAACACTACAATAACAGCAAAGATTGGTCATTAGAAAAGCCCCTAATAGAGTTTGATGGTTAGCATTGGATATAAAAATAAATACAGTGTCCGGAGTTGGTATGCTAATCCATTACGGGTTGAAACCATGGTTCATTCTGAACATTCAACTTAGTCTTATTTGACTGGTAATTATAAAAGCTATATTTAAGATTTTTAAATTTTAATTTGCAGTTGTCTTAGACCATTCACTTGCTAGACGTCGCTACTGGTATCATTTAAAAATAATCAAAATATTTGTATATATATAATCGCCTAAATGTCATATATTTATACTAAATTTTGACATTATTCTATCGACCCGACATCTGGAACATCAGTGGTTAAACAGTTTTTTTCTTATAATGAAAGTACTACAAGGTATATAGAATAACATGGTAATATATTGCACAAGTTTCATTCCTTCTCTTTCTCAACGGCACTGAGGAGGTAAAGCATAAAAACAAACAATATTTATGTGATTTTTTGAATTTTTAAAACATACATAAAAATTTACCTCCTGAATGACGTGATGCGCAGAAAAAACCAAAAATTAAACTCTGAATATATTACCATAATATTCTATATACCTTGGTAGTACTATATGTATTTATATTATGCCATGTGCCATAGATTTTTACGTACATAGCTATATCGTTTATTCTCAATCTAATTAAGAGATGTTGTACTGTTCATATTGTAACAATTTGTTGATTTTTAACAGTAAAACAGTAGGCGATGAGTCAATGACTGTTAACTCTTTTGTTTAAATATTGAAAAAACAAAAATTAAAATTTTTCTTTTGAGAAATTGTCTAGTCACTGTTGTATATCAACCATTTTTAATAATTTAAGAAAATTAATATTATGATGGCACAGTTTTCAGGTGAGGAGTACATTAATATTTATTTTATTAACGAATTTTTCGATTGTAATGCATCACGAGCCATCATAAATATAAACGCAAATTCCTAACACGTTGCGTTCCAGAAACCGAAGAAAAGCCCACTTCGAGAAAAAATAACTAGTAATATAAAAGCTCGCTTTTCAATGGAAGTATTAGACAAGGAGCGTTTTCATCCTTACTAGACAACACCCGTTTAAGAACTATTGCGGATAGACCACCATAAAAGATTGAAATTTTGTAATTGGTTGATTGAAAGGCATTTTAGCAATGCTAGTTTTGTGAAACGTATTCTATGGATAGATGAATCTAAATTCACAAGAGATGTTTTAACAAACTTTAGAAACTTTTAGCCTGGAGTAATTGGCGATAATTTAATTTGACCATTCATATTACCATCAATATTAAATAGTAAAATTTACAATTTTTACAAAACGATAATATTATAATGATAATATTAAATATATTTATACCGAAATAAATTATAAGTCCTGAGCCAAACTTTGTATAAGGTTATGGTAGAAGATTTTAAAGCTAATTAAATTATGTAAAAAATTGTCCCCTACTGTACGATTTTTGCTCAGAATAAATCAACCAATCACCCCTTAATGGATGAGAATCCCAAACTCGGACACCATGTTTAACCGTTTGATAAAAACATTTAAACTCTTATGTGGTATATACAAATTGTAAAAAAAATTTAAATTTTCTAAAACTAAGAAATCATTATTTTTAATCAGTCAAGTTATTCTCAATTTTAAATATACCACACACCAGACCCAAAATAAATTCGCAGCAGAAAGTTTTAAACTTGTCTGTATATCACAAAATCCGGATGTTCAAAGTAGAAAATCCCTGTATCAACAAACCAAAATCTTAAAAAATTCAAATTATGATTATGACATATTTGATAAGTTTAAGATGAAATCGCTACAAAAACAGAATATTTTATGTTTTTTGTTGGCTTCAAAGTTATAAAAGGAAAATAAATCCGGAAAATTCAATTTAAATTATACGTAATAAAATTTTAAGATAAATCGAATTTATTAACAAATTCTATTTATCTTTTTGTGCAAATTATGTAAAATTCACTCATCTGGGTCAAGGTCAAATTTCTTGGTATGTACAAATAAATTTATCTGAAATTCTAGTCAACAACTAATTTAATTGTCTCTAATGAGTTCGAGTTGAGCGAAAGGCAAGTGCAAATCAGACTCGCTCATTAATGATTTCATATGATACATTTTAAAGCTAAAATGGTATTAGATTCTATTGAAGGATGTCAATTTCCTGTGTAATGTTTATTTCAAACGAATATCGTTATTGCATTAACAATATATAGATGCTATCTATTATAATAATAATAAAAAATTGAAAAAAGTGTTACTTACCACGTCAGTTTTTCCCAGCATCTGATTAAATCCCAGATTTTTTTAAATTGCAAAAAATGCTAGTTCACGCCAACTAAATTTTTTCACACTGTATAATTTTAACATACTTTGCCAAAATTTCTACATAACGTTATATTTCCACTCGGCTTTGTAATCAACTGTCTGTGCAATCACTGCAAAATATCAATTTTTACAAATAGCTTGAAATAACGGTGAATTTAATAGCACACTAAATTATTTATGTTCACTATTTTGAAGAGATGTTGCGCTGTGATGGCTAATTCATGCTCTTACTCAAAAGGGTTCAGGTTAGTTTTTGATGAATTATCCATTGGTGTTAGAATCAAATCTACTGAAAAAAGAAAATATGGTACAAGTTCATAGCTGGAGGTCGTTGTAAAGGGTCGCTTAATATTTCTTTAATATTGGTAAACTAGACTAGTCTCGTTACATTAATTTTAAATTAAATCTGAAGTATATACGATATCTGAAAATATGATAGACAGTGAAATAAAATTCTGCACATTATTATTTTATATTATAGTACCGATTGTATCCGCAAAAAAATTTGGTTTCTAAATATTTGCAAATAAGCCTAATATTTTAGGTCCAATTGTTTATAAATAAATCGGAGCTAGATAATTCAGCTCACGATAAATTTAAACCTTTCACCTACCGATGGGTTTGCAGTATATTTGAACAAGTTTTAAATACGTCCATTATTATTATTTAGGACATTTTGAATGATTTAATCAATAAAAGTGACTTACGCGTATCACCTCTTCTCAGGTGTTGTGGAAATCCCGTGAATTTGCTTTATTTCTAAACGTAAAACCAAACGTTAGGTTAGATTGGTCCGTTAATAGTACTGAATCATAAGAAAAAAACAGTTTACCCATTAATGTTCCAGATGTCGGGTCGATTGAATATCGTCAAAATTTAGTATAAATATATGACATTTAGGCGATTATCCATATAAAATTATTTTGATTATTTTAAAACGATACCAGTAGCGACATCTAGCACGTCAATGGGCTAACATACCATGGTAGTACTATGTGTATTTATATTATGCATTAATTTAATTATTCGTCCTTTATACTTTTATCACTTTGTCATTGTAGGTGTCAAAATAAAAAAAAAATTCAAAAAAGTTGTACTTCATATCATGGGCTAACTGCACCCTAAATTAATCGTTTTTCACTATTTTGATGAGTTTTGCTCTGTGTTTTGTACTGCATGCGTTGGCTTGAGGCAACTACCAGGAATAAATCAGTGATCCAAACCAAATGATACTTACTCTCTGTCTCATTTTAATATAGGATACTCCCTCATTCATTTCCTCCAGAATCAAACTTACTGAAAAAAATATACCTTCTAAACGTTTGTAAAGGTCCGTTAAAATACTATGGAAGTGCTAGTCACTAACCTGAACATGCCATTACTCTTTATACTGTATAAGGTTCTGTAAGCTTCGAGCACTTTGAATCATACGAATTGTATTTAATTTCCGAATAATTTTTTTATAGCGATTAAATATAGTCGTTTTGACATTTGCTGCTATCGCATTAATTTCAAAATTCGTCATAAATTCCATATTTTCAAGATCGATGAAGATTACATATTTTTGTTCTGAGCAATTAGTGTTAGTGAATAAGATGAAGGCTGATAAAAAATTACCTCTTTTTCTAACACTGAAATCTCGACGATATTTTAGCTAGTCTCTCAGGAAACAACTGTTTTAGAGTTTTGAATTTGGCCGACGCATAACAGCAAGTTGCAAAACCCATTGGAACTTTTCATAATCAAAACTCTTCTGGGATTGTTTAGATATATGCGGTTCACTTATAGTATCTCAATGCTCCAACCATATTTTAGCAAATAATGGTTAGAATACATCAGACCGAAAATTTGTTTCCGAAAACTGTTTGCTATCTCGAAGATATTCTGATCTGGGGCAGATCAAAAAGAATGTCAGAGTAATGTGAAACCTGCGTTTCAACAATTTGCTAAGAATGTTTATTTTTTAAACGTGCAGTGGAATATCTATAGTCCACATTTTTAGTGGGTGTGGAATAAGATCCAGCCTAAGTAAAATGTTTGCCTTTTTTATGGTAAATTTTATTCGAAAGTTCATGTCGATGATGTCGTTAGAACTGACGCCACTATACGACTTAACAAAAACCGATGTGAGTTTTATCTGGACTAGAAGGTGCAATGATGAATTAGGAAGATGCAAAAAGTACATGAGTGCGAAAAACATTTTTAGCTATTATGAACAAAGCAAAGACCTCATGTGTGGTGTCAACTCCATTTTGTCCATTTACCAGTTTGTTGCTGGACATTGTGCTAATGAAGATAATGTCAAATGTAATAAAGGGATGGTCTATAGTTATATTAGTTATCCGGAAATGTAACGCAATTTCATTCGCAATAACGAGCTAGCAGTCGTATCGTTAAACTATTCTCGCATATTGTGTTTAAATATGAAAGAACAAATCGAAAATATTGTCAAACGTGTGCTAAAAATATCAAAACAGAAATGAACGAGTGTGGTATCGACTTCACGCAGACTTTTTTATTTCGTAGGTAGAACCTTATAGTAAGTAATTGACCCAATATCGAAGTGAATTGAAATTCAAATATTGTACAGAACAACTGCCGCGGATGTAATCATTAAGCTGTAGCATATATTTTCTACGATCGGTTGTCCAGTATAACCTAGTTACAGATAAAGGCCCACTTTTTAGTGCATCGGGGTTTATATAATTTCGTCCATATAATGACATATCATCGTTACAGTGTCCGGCATACGTTTAAGGCAAATAGTTTAACAGATTGTGTTTTGCAGATGGTAAAGTAAAACCTTCGAAAATCATTGGTAGAGAAAAAGAAATAAGGGGACGACCTGCTGCGAGCATTGTCGAACATCCTGTTCAGGTATTGCAATACACCGAGTTCTACAAGCGCTAAAACACTGTCAAGATATGGCCTACGGTTTGAAACGGGAAACCGTTTGGCACAGTTGAGACCTGCGGTTGGATCCACATCAGTAAAAGGTATACCAATACTAATAAATATTAATCTTTCTAGAGAAATCTCGTTTCCATTTAAATGCATTATTCAACTGGGAACCTGGAATCACATTTTGGGTCTGCGACGTTATGTTGTCAAAGCCGGCGATCAGATACGTATATTACATCAAAATCAGATATGCTAATCTGCCGTTTGAGAAACCGACTAAATTGAATGATATACAGCCGAGGGAGTCAAAAAAAAGAGAAGTTACTAAACAAACGGATTCACTGTTAGATGAAATCGCTTTAATACCGCCGAAGTCCATAACCCAACAAAAACTAGTCGTAGCTTTACTACGTATTTAATGGATTTGGACATGTTGTAGAAAGTGCAAGTTTTGCAGCATTTTCTTCCAAATATGCTGAAAACGGCATATCTGGCATAACTTCTGGGCCAAATTTTGATTTCTTTCGACTATCGTAATGCACACACCCTTCTTAAAGATTATGCTTAGCTAAGACTTTATATGAACCAAAAGGAGTTTCCAAAAAACAAAGGAGTCTCAGGACTAGGACTCGTATAAGTATGACCTGAAGAGGGCAAAAAGGAATTCTTGGGAGACTCTTTAAGAAAATGGAGGTCTCAGAAACTTCTCGTCTCAGTAAGATTCTCTTTACTAATCTAAATATTATGAGTCAATTGGTTAATCCTGACAGTTCATGAACAGCTTCAAGTACCAAACCTTTTAAACTTCTCATGAAATATCACTTTCCAGAAAGTTTCGATGACTCAGCGTAGTTTAGGACATAGAGTCCCGCATTCGTTGTGCACAGCAGATATTATAAATTCAAAATGTATTCTTAGTGCGATAAATGGGTTAAAGCCGATTACATCGGGTGGCCTAACAAAGTGGGCCAGCAAGTGTGGACTGGGAATCAATCGATCTAAGATAGAGAATAATTACATTCGCGTTTACTGACAAAGTGATATTTCGAGGCGTAATTTTAGAAAGTAAACTAACCAGGAAGCCTAACATAATAAAAAGTGTAAATTAAGCTAATATAGCAATATGTCATGCAGCAACGCCATTGGTAATCCAGGGCTAGTACACTGCCTATATACCGTAGAACGGAGTGGGTATTTGGTGGCCAGCACCAAACATGGTCATTGATTAAAATAGGATGAAATAAGTGTCGAATAGTATGTAATATATATGCACACAAGCAAGGCACTGAGGACAACACCTACTAGTGCCTTAGAGGTTTTGCTTCATCTTCTTCTGAAGCAAAACTTCTAAGGCACTAGTAGGTGACTAATACAGACAATCGACTTACTGCAGTGACTCTGTGGAACTGACTACCATAACAGAGGGTTGTAATGCTAAATATTACTTCAGAGCTAGCAACTCAATAGAAAGTTTGGGATTTGGTTTTGAAAAGCTTTAATCGCAAGAAGCAAACAACATTCAGGCGAATGAGGAAAACAAAAAATCGAATCATTTTCGCACCCTCAAATCTTGTAATTGCACAAGCCAAGCATGGCAAAAGAAGGTTTTTAAAAATGCAAGTGCTAGAAAATACAAAGGAAATTACAACCTCGCTTCACAGTATGCCAAGATCAAGTTTACAATAAATAAAGGATTGCCATTATAAGCTACAGCACAATTAAAAGTAACTATACTCAGGTTGGATAAGCAACTCATCTATAAACGCTTATCAGTAATTTCGGGTTGATTTACATGTTAGTGGAGTTGGAAGAGTAAATACCATTATTATAAAATATAAAGCGTACTTAACGATAGCGCAACATTACTCATCGAAATTCAAGCAGGCAGTAGAATCATAAATTTTACCAAAAATTACCGCACACCTGAAAATGAAATTTTGAAAACTAATCGCTGTCCTGGTATTAGATTGATGTGGTGCAAACTAAATCCTGTCACGATTATCACATTCAGGACTCCAACAAAAAAAAACAATTTTTTAAAATCAAAGATTCCACATGAGTGTGATGGCCATTTGAGCATTAAGATGCTCAGATGGCCATCACACTCATGTGTATTAAGGAGATGTTCTGCGTTGTTATCCCGGAATGAATTTAAATGAATCCAAATGAATCGAAAGTTGATATTGCCAGTGACCACTAGACCTTTAGCGAGACAAACATCACCAATTGTGCGAATTACGATGATGGTTGAAAGCGACATCTATTACAAATAATAGACGAAACTTTTTATAAATTTTTTTATTTGACTACTATTTGTGTGTAATTCGCCTTAATGTATGCATTTGTATAATACATACCAGCGTTGTTTTGAAAACAAATAACTTGTATTATGAGTTATGATAATTAGAAAGACATTCAGGCGAATTCTTCATGCATAAATTATATCTTGACGAGAATAATAAGAAATTTTTTTTTTTTTTTAATAATAATGTATGTTGAGGCTAATTATTTTACTTTTAATTAAATTAGCAGTCACTGATTCTTTAAGCGAAACATGACTACAGCATTGATTTAAACAATTAAAGCGTTCTCTTGCTATCATTATAAATTTCTCAAATTAGAGGGCGTTGCTTCCCCCGCCTTGTGTTGAATGGTAATAATACTGGATAGGAAAACAAAACATTTACGCTAGAAAACCGTTTATTAACTGAAGGTATCAGCAGCAATCGGTTGCTACCTTAATTGTCGTTCAATATTGCGGTATTTAAAGGACATTATACATCCCAACCAAACCACTAATACGTAATTTATTGAATCTTTCATGCGCATATTGAACACCTTGAAAGTACTTAGTACAAAGACAACCAAGAATATTATTACCTTTGGCCATCGAGTTTCTTGAGAAGAAAGACTTCCGAACGACGTTCCATCCCATCATTTATACTATACATATACCCAATTTTCAGCAACAATGAAACGAATACATTTTTTTTGTCATGATCTTTAATCAAAACGTCTTTGTTAGCATTATCGGTTAGTTTCAGCATAATATTTCTTTAAATTGAATTACATATTGAATTTAAACTTTGAACATTATTATTCGATGATGACATATATTTGATTGTCACTTTACATACAGACTTTTTAGATCAATAAATTTTAATATTTTCCATTTCCATCATTCTGCCAATTCATATAAGATACACGCTATAGCTAGGCACATTATAAATTCAAAAAAAAAAAATATATTTTTATACCCAGCCATCGATGGTGTTAAGACTTTCATCTCGTACAGTTCTATTTACTTATCGATATAACAAAAGAAAGAACAACAACAAAGATCGAATAAGAAAACAAAAAACGTAAATCTGAAAGAATTGCGAAGATGAAAATTAGGTTAAATAAAAGTTTAAATATTTTTTATCTGTAGCTACTAGTATTTGAAGAAAAATAGATTTTCCAATATTGGCTTTTCTTTTATATTTGTATTCTTTCGTAAAAAAAAAAGTTGTACATACACACAAAGTTATACGTCTTCACCTCTTTTGTATGCCATAATGTGTAGTATAGCGTACAGTATGATCTATAAAACACTTAACGGATATGTTAGAATGTGGTCAAACTCAAAATTAATTTTGGGTTTTTCTTCATTTGAAAATTAAAAGTAATTATTTCTTATATTTTATTTTTAAATAATTGAGAGTGAAACACAGCAAATAACTTAGAATGGATTATTATCTAAAGAATGATTGTCAATTATTTTGAAACTAAACAAAAATAAAATACGAAAGAAAAGGCTACTAGATTTTAAAAAAATCAAAGTTGTAACACTAAAATTTAAATAACGGAATAGGCTTTGGACTTACATAACACTTTAAAACAAATGTAGTTCTGATCTCTAACAATAGAATAACAAATGCTACGCGGGCTACCTAGCTTTGCAGTAATTAAAATAAATGTGGGATGGTACATTCCAAAACTAATTTTCTTTAACGTAATATATCTCAGTAAACATTAAAAATGGATCGATTGATCGCAGAGACATCATTGGTTTGGGTTATACAACGCAAATAAATTTCTAGATCAGGAGGAAAAATGCTAATCGTGCTTTGCTGTACTACTCAATGTTGACGCATCATTACGCGTCTAGTGGGAGCTCGAATCAGTACCAAGGATGTTGCAGCTATCGGATGATGAGTAAAAATGTGACGATCTTTTTTGTACAATGACCACAAGAGAGCGCAAAAGGAAATTTTATAGTTCAGTTACCATTTTCCGAGTCCTTTAGTAGAATTGAGTCATCATTACATGTTATTATACAATCGGTAAAAAATAAAAAATGCAATACAAACTAATACAACTCAATTTTAAACGAGTTTCTTGAATTATTAAAGTCAAGAATATCATAAACAGAATTAAAAAGTCGCGACATTTTCAAGACTGGATCAGAAAGAGCGAAGTTAGAGAAACCGAATCAATATATAAGAGTCCATCACGAAGGCGCAAACAACGTATTGGAACATAAATATTCAGTCGTTTGAGAATTTCATCACAATCTTTAAGAGAAACCAAAACATCGCGAAAAAGATAACAGATAAAGATAACACATAACACCTGAGAAGCGTACTCTAAAATGGATCGAACAATGGATACACACAAAGATTTTAGAGTGAGCGAATCACAAAAGTCTTTACAGTTTCGCTTAATGAAACCTAACATAACATAAGCTTTCGCAAGAATGGTGTCTATGTGTTTTGTAAATGAAAGATCAGATGAAAATATTATACCTAAGTCAGATGTAAATTCAACTCTATTAACAGCCTATAAAGAAAATATTGCTGCGCTGGAAAAGAGAACGAAAATGAAACTAAATTAGTAACAGTGGACCTACCCGGATAAAAAGCGTGCTGAGCTAGAGAAATAAACGTATTCACGTGGAAATGTAAAAATTTCTGTACCAACGCTTCGACAAGTTTTGGAATTGCAGAAAGAATTGCTATTCCGCGATAGTTACTGTTATCACATCTTTTATTAGATTTAAAAATCGGACGAATGAAAAATTTTTTCCAGGGATCAGGATAAATTCCAGACCTGATGCTTTCATTAAAAATGAGGGTCAAAGAAGGAGCTACGTTCTCAGCTCAGCGCTTGATTAGGATAGGTGAAAAACCATCATGACCAGCTCCCTTATTAATATCAAGTTGCAATAAACCATCATAAACTTCTGCTTCGGTAAAAAAACACCGATTGTATAAAGGAAGAATTACGTCAAAAATTGAAGATCCCATAAAGATATTGAGCTGCATGGGTTTTGCGACGCCAGCCAATGAAGTCACCGCAACCGTGTTTTGTCGTATGCGAACATAACTGTCACGCATCTAATAGCAGCCAACAAATAAGGAGCATCGATTAATGAGCTAAATATTCCTAGATTGGAACTAAATGGTACTTTCTTGCTCACAAAACTGAGGTTGGTTGTTGAAAACGCATTGAAAATAAGTATTGAAAGAATGACGCTATAGACAGACTTAAGAATCGTTTTCAATTGGCTATCTGCGCATTCCCAAACCTTGTCGTCAATCGCACATCGGTAATTTTAAATTATTTCATAAAAGACCGTTGAAAGCATGTGAATTCCGATTAGAACCCTGCAGACTGTAAGTAGAAAAATCATAAAATCAGCAGCATGAATATAACACAAAACATTCAATCATTCTGCCTTATAGAACTGTCATCACCCAAGCATCGTACTATAAATTATCACAAAATATTTTATAACTGCAGCAATTTAATCTGCAATTAATTACGCAGCAAATACTAGATACTACAAGCTAAACATTTGGTTCGTTAAATTATACACAAATGTGTGAAATGAACTCATGTGTGAGCTCCTGACAGAAAGTTACATATGCTGAAACATTCGTTAATGTAGTCGTCGATTATGCTGACCTGTTTGGAGTAAATCTCATAAGACGTAGAGGCTGACGGGCAGTCAAGGCATATATATGCATATACAATTTGCCTGCCTAGGCACCAATCTTCGCCAGAAACTTCTTACTTCTCTTTTCAATGTTAGCCCATTGACGTGCTAAATGTCAATATTGGTATCGTTTTAAAATCAAAATATTTGTATATGTATAATCGCCTAAATGTCATATATGTATACTAAATTTTGACGATATTCTGTAGACCCGACATCTGGAACATCAATGTACTATATGTATTTATACAATGCATTAATGGACTCTGGGAAAGTGCCCAAAATCCATCCTAAACGAGTCGTCGGCAATTTCATAATTCTGATTGGAGAATTCAGTACTTTAATGACGGGCATCGAAATTATCATATAAACACTCTTCGTCTATCCTCGAACTATTTAAAATATAAATGATGACATAAATGATCTAATGATAACGCCAGCACACTTTACCATAGGTAGAGCACTTCCCACATTGCCAAAAGATGATCTGACGACCAAGAAATTATCAGTTAATGTCAGATGGGAGTTAGCCAAGAAGCTCAATTAGAACTTTTGAGTCCGTTGCACCGAGACTACCTTAACATTCTACAGCAAAGAACCAAATAGATTAAGAGGCAAGATAATGTCAAGCTCAGTGACATTGCCATTCTGTAATATGAACATTTATCTTCGACGAAGTGAACGGATTATTGAGGTTCATTCGGGAAATGATGGCGCAGGTATGGGTTCATAAATTGTAGGTCCTTCCAGTGAATTTAAACCTATGTCTTAACGCCGGCGGTATATTTCGTAAACCACATAATATCAAGATAGTGCTTAATATGAACTTGTTGTACAGATGAGTTAGGTGTAAGCTTAACTTTATATTGCGCATTTATATTGTTAATAATAGTTGCTTTTCAATTGACCACCGCAAGTGTTTGCAAGTACTTAGATGTTCACTTAGATGTTAAGATGTTCAATATGAATAGAACAGAACAGTTTTAACAACCAACAGAAGGTGTTCTCACTTAATTAACCTGGCCTTTCAATTTTGTTAAAAACAGTTATTCCTTTTTTAACCTAACCACTCAATGTTCACTTCAACGATTTTAGATGAAGTCTTTAATCGGCTATCTTTAATCACAGGCGAATAAACCGCAAACGATTGATTCCCATAAAATCAACATAACAAACATCATCCAGTAAATTAAGCAACATTTATGCGACAAAATCATCAAAAATAGTCCCAACCAAATACATGCTATCAAGCAAAGACGCATATATATTCACTGTAGTTTAAGGATATTATTACAATTTCTTTACAGTAATACCTATACAGACATCTATGAAGTAGAATTAGTATTAGCAGAAATCGAGCAAATATACTTTATAGAAAACCAAAAGAATAGTGTTGTGACATCTCGAAGAAGTAGAATGAAATAAAAGAAAATTTGAATATTCAAGATAAATGTTATTTTGATACATAAAACAATTACGTGTAAGATAAAAGATAACGGACAGTTATTGAACTTTCCTTCATCAATGGTTAAAATGGATAACAAAAGTGATACCAGACTTCGATGTTTATCGCAGTAAGAGTAGAACATTCAATTGCTTAAGCTATCATTTCAAAACATTTCCCTTGTGTCTAATAATTTACGTTCCCTTTCTCATGGAGCATTTGGAAGCTCTACAAATGCATTATGTTAGAAATATTGCGAATTACTATTGAAACGACCTTCCAATATAATTTAATAAAGCTTTTTGTCAAAATGATTTTAATCCTATGGCACACTTATTCCAGGCATATTTAGTGTTTCTCCAACCACAAGATGAAGCTAATCAATTCAATCTTACAAACAGTTTGAGGGTTAAGCAAAAAGTAATGATCTTGAAAAGAAGACAAGTTTAAAAGTGGGGACAATATTAATAAAATTCTTTCGGCGGAAGATCTCTCATCGTTACGCACTTAATCATGGCAAGAACTAAACTCAGAGCTTTATATTATGGTAACATTTTTTTGGATCGGACCCTTATTGTGTATTCTATTGAACCGATAAATTTGTGATTCAACAGCAATAAGTTAATATTGACTTTTTAAAGAAATAGGCTACTCTGATAAGATACAGTTTCAATTTTCTAGATGCAACTCTTCAAGCTCCTTGAGAAATCAATTCGAACATTTGATCATATAACAGATACTGGCAAAGTTAAAAGTGGATATAAATCTTTAGCTTTAGACAACTTTTTGGGTTTGTTTGTTTTATAAGAATTATGATTGGTTAACAATTTTAAAAAATGTACCATGACTAAAGGTCGTACAAATAAACCGTTTCTAAAAAATGCATTTTATAGCATATTATTAAGCCTATAGTACTTAATAGCCAGTCCATTAATATTGGCCAATATCATTACATAATATGTCATATGTTATCATTACAATCAACAGAAGAACATCTTCTGAATTATGTCGTACAAGGTTAAACAAGGCGCCAAAACTCTCAGCACTATTCGTTGTCATTTCAAAGGCTTTTAACCCTATCAACCATAACGGACTGCTTCCTAAATTATCAAGTATGTCTTTGTGTTAGAGGTAATATTTTTAACTGGTTTTAGGTTCTTTTGGAAAACGGTGGAAAAATTGTCAAATAATTGGAAGTTTTAAAACCCCATTTGAACCAATTAAAGATCAATTCTGCATTTGTTTCACCAATATCATATGTCTTTCCGTTTTAATTATATTCCCCCACATATTTCGAAGATATACAATAATACGTCTGTACTGTTGGGAAACCAAAAATAATAATTTTAATTTCAATAGACTTAAATTTGATTTGAATTTTGAAATTTTTTCGGTCGAGTTCTTTTACAATTTTATTTCGAGTGGTTGACTCGTAACTATGGATCAGCTTCGTTAAGTAATTAGAGCAAAGCTACGTTGTTAGCGTCATAGTTTGCATGGCAAACCTTCACTCCAACCATAATAAATTATATATACAACTGATTTGCAACTGTTGTCACTCAAAATACCCACAAGCCCCCATATTAAACCAGCATTTCTAGACTTTTACTTTAATAGAGGAAGAAGAAGCTGGAAACCGGGAACAAGGTAATGTGCTGTTCGGAAGCATTTGTAGGGCCGGCGTTTCCATAGGTGCAGATGGTGCAGTAAAACCAGGTGTCAAAATTATGAAGCGGCACAAAAAATTCACAACATAATTGTCCTAATAATTTTAAACAATTTTTGAATGTTATACAGGTTATATTATTTCTAATGTATCTGGCTACGCCGGGAACACGCAGACTACTTAACAGAGATTCAGAAGGGCTTTAGATATGACAAAAAAATGTCCAATCGAAAATAGTGCATCACTTAAGACGATTTGATAACGTCTCGTTTATAAAGTGGAAAAATATTGAAATACAGGCACAAATTAAAATATTAAAACTACAGACATCTTAAGTTTCATGTGCATCTTATTCTGCTAATTTAATACTTATTAGTTTTTTGACACTGTTCAAAGTTTAAAGGTATTTAATGCTAATTAATTTCTTATGTGGAAACATAGGTGGAAACCAAAAAAATATTTTGTTAAACTTGAAAAGTTTCGTTAAGTTAAATTAACAGAAATCTGTTAAAAAGCCAGATAAGAATTACTGAAATTTCAATAATTTTGAATGAATTTTTCAATCAATATTGATAATTTTCGTTAATTTAGTTACGTTAAGTTTGATTTTAGATTATTATTGTCTGAATGGCACAAATAAAGAACATATTACAATCTATACTTAAACTGTGAAAACTTAAGCGTGCAAGACTTTTTAACTAAATTTCTAGCAATCTATTGAGTTAAAAATAAAACCAAAACATTTGATATTTTCACGGTCTCCGAATAATTCAGCAAAGTGCGACCTTGCTAAAAATGTATTATATACTACAGATAGCTTTCATGATTTTATGATTATTAATTAATCTTACAATACGCCCGGAACCTTCGAAATTTAAAATGATAATCTTTCAATTTCTTTCGTTAAATTTTTCAATGTTAAAAGTGTAAAATTACAATGATATTTTCAATTAACATTAAAAACTATCTCTAGCTTCATAAACACGTTTAAATTAGTTATTCAAACTTATCCTTAACGCGTGCCAAAACTTATCAGATTTAGTTTGTATTTTGTATTTTTCATACCATTTGCTATTTTATTTAGAAACTTTACCAGCTCAAATAATATATGGCTTCTAAACGGTGATTTTCCACACTTTTTACTGAATATAAATGAAATGTAAAAAGCAATTTGGTTAATTTACTTTCAAAAACTTGTATTTATAAGAGGCTTCGTTAAATACTCGTTAAGTCATTTGAGTACATTTTAATTAAATTTTATTGGTTCGTTTTTAAATAACGTTATAGTTAAAATAAAAAAAATATTTATTTGGTTCGCTAAACTAGAAAAGTTCCGTCAAGTTAACTTAACGAAAAAATGTTTTGTGGAAGTAAACAAATTGAATCGTTCAAATAAATTACTAATGATATAAATAACCTTTCATTTAAATATTGTTTAAATTGCTTATACAATATTGCTTAATATTGTTTAACTTTAAGTTATTTTCGTTAAGTTCGTTTTTGAATCGTTTTGGCATTTCGGTTCAAACAGAAAAAAGTTTGAAAATATTGATATCACAATGATATCTGTGACTCTACAATTGTTAATTCATTTTAAATTAGGCCTCCCGAGTGATAGAAGTTTGAGGTTAAAATCTATCAAATAATTGGGAATGCCTTGAACTAAATTAGTTGAAGTTTCAAATTGTTTCGATTAATAATTTTAATTCACCTTTTAAAAACATTCAATATTTCGTTAAATACTCGTTAATATCTTTGAACACAGTTAAATAAAAGTATGTTACTTTTTGAAAAACATTATATAGTCAAAATAAACAAAATATCTCGTTGGATCGTAAAATTGAAAATTTTCATTAAATTAACTTAATGGAAACGTGTTAAAAAAACAAAAACAGAATAGTAAAAATATTTTCAATTTTAAAATATAAGTAAAAATATCAGTAAAAATATCGCATTAAATATCCAACCTCCGATGTAATATTTTGTTTCGGGCACCACTTTTGGAAATTACACCAGGCAAAAACTAGTCTAGCGCCGGCTCTGAACATTTGACCGATTTTACCAATTAAAGTGGAGTAAAAAAATCGCTTGATTATAGTAATATTTAAAGGCAACTGTGACAATGGCCATAATAAGGTAACAACTTGACCAAGTATTTTAAAATTGTAATGTTGTCGGAGAAACTAGAGTACAAATTTAGCTGAGTGCTGGATGTTGAAGCTCCTAAAAGGAAATGAAAAAATCTGAAAACAAAACGAAATTAGTTTAGAGCAGATTAGTGCTGCCAATGTTTTTATATATATATATATATATATATATATATATATATATATATATATATATATATATATATATATATATATATATATATATATATATATAAATATTTATATTTATATTTATCCTTTTTCAATTACTCTGATTATTATTGGTCCTTAGTAGATATGTGTAGTACATTCGTTTCAATCTCTTAAAAAGATTATAAAGATTTCTCCAAAGACGTCGATATACAATTGGTAATATTAAAAAAAAAATAACACAAATAAAAAAAATTAGAACGTGAAGATGTAAGAAAACAATGAACATAAATCTAATTTTGTTTTGTATTGTATGTATGTTAGACTCGAATACAATATTATTCGAGGAGCATCAGTGACAATAACATTGATGAACTACAAAAAGCACACCAACATGCATATGGATTACTCACCGGAATATATTTTGATCATTCGTTGATATTTGTAATATTGTTGGTCGTAATGGAAACGTGTGCAATGGCACACCCTCATTTCCACTCAATACAATTGTCGCTTTTATATCGGACATTATAAAAAAGGAATGCCAGTGTGTCTGAAAGTAAAAATAAAAATAAAAAATTTAGATGATATGTGCTTGGAATGATAATTTTATTTTAAAGAATATTTTGACGGAATAAAGGTATTTCTCCTAGAACTTAACATAATAGTTGACGCAGTGACTGTAAGTTGTGAAAGGTGAATGAAAGCAGAAATGGTGGGAACGAGTTGTCGATTTGATTGAAGATAGTGTTGGTAAGACCAAGGTGCAGCTAACAAAAATGTTGAGAGCTGTTTAAATAAGGAGAGAGAGAATAAATAAGGAAATTGGAAAAAGCTACTTTATGGGAGGAAATATTGCTGGTACATTATAGGAACGTTCAGCTAGAAACGAGCCGGCGTTAAGTGAGCTGGAAGAGCCAGTCAGTCATGATCAAGAGAATGTAGGTTTCCATCAACCTCCAAGCACAAAAGTAATTCGAACCGACCATAAACCTCTGACAAGAATTATTAAATCGAAAACTGAGCGTAATCCAACATCTACAAAGTAAAGATAATGTGGTCGCTGATACTATTTCTCGTAACGCTGATAGATAGAAAAACGATAGCAGTCGATGTGGTTTTCTGCTATAGTAAAAATAATTTAACCCAGGAGAAGGACATTTTAGAACATGCTAAGGAGAAGTAAAGACGTGGTGTACTGGCCAATATTACTACTAGCCAAGGAACTCAATTTAAGATCAAGCTTTTTACAGAGCGAACGAAGCTCTTAGGTCCACATAGGACACACACTACTTCTTATCACCGCAAACTAACTATTGAAAGGTTTCACCGGCAATTTAAAAACTCCGTTATGGCCACGGACAATACTAAAAATTGGAGTTTGGAAGTTCTAATTGGTTAACTTGGCATTAGAGACTCCATCAATAACGAAGCTTTAATCAAAGTTCACGGCGTTAGACGGCTTCTATCTTAGCTTATGAAAACTGAATATGTACTAAATCTTCGGTAAATCACACAGTTGGTTCCACTTCCAATTCAACAAGCCACTCTCTCAAGCTTAATCAATTAAATTTTAAGTGAAACCCATGCATGTATACAATGTAAAACACTGTACTAGATATGAATTTAACGGTCCAGCTACGCTTAAGTTTAAAACATGTTTTAAAATAAAGAAAAAATCATGTCTATGTTAACATGAAGTTGGAAGGAATTTAACTCCACGATGGCCGCTTTTCGAATTCTCTTCGCTGGATGGATGGATTTAGCAGGTAGGTCTCGATCTTAGTATCCAGCTAGTTTACTCTTAATTTTTTCTCATGCACATCATGAGTCAAAGATGGTATTTGTCATAAAACGGTTAATTCAATTGATATGTTGATTCAATCTTTTTAAATTTAATTTATTAATTTAATTTAAATTTAAATATTAATTTTATTTTACTATCATTTTATTATATTATTATTTATAAATTATTTTATTATATTTTTACATTTGTTATATTTTTATTTTTATATTTTATATTTTTTTAAAATCTTATTTGTTTCGAGTAAAGTGGATATGTATTTGTTTGTTACTTGGGATATTTTATTGTTGTATTGTTGCATTATTGTTCTTTGTTTTATTTTTTTGTTGCGGTGTATTTAGTTAACAGTGAGAAATTAGAAATTATCTAAGTGAGAAATAATAAGGGACAATGGCGGGCGGGAAATCATGCTATCAAAAATTTGGTAAAGTATCTACAGAGCACTCAAACATAAGTTTTAGCATTAAGGGGTGGAACGCAAGAAGCGAAACAGTTTCAAAACACAATGAAAGGAATTTTGAAATTTAGAAAAAAGTTAAAAGGGGAAATTCGATGATCAAATTTAGACTCCATTTAGAATTACAAATGAGGAAAAATTAGCGCCGAGAATAGCCACAACCCAGAAAATTGTAATATCAGCGAGTTGGTTTCGAATCGAACACATTTCTGGCACGAGATTTCGACATTAAATAAACGCGAGGGTGAAATACGTTTACAATGGGTTAATAATCCGATATTAAGCGGAATATATTCTAAGTCTCTATCATTCTGTGACCTGTTTGAAACAACAACTCACGAATAAGCCCACATATCTAAGGTTCATAAAATGCATTATTTAACACGTTTATTCCAGTGCCAAGCTATTTTGTTAGACAGACAATTAATTGTTACAAAATCAAAGTGTAAAAAAGCTTGGGGAAAGATCAAAAATAGATAAAACAAACCTAAATACATGATCCATCTATAAATCAGATAATTAGGCTCACAAAACCACCGGAAACGATTTTCTTCTTTAAAACCACTTTTCGGTTCAAGGCGAGAATCAACACCCCACAACGAGTTATGACCATGATATCCCAATCACAAGTATCATCATAAGTATCATTATGTTCCAACGACCACTACGTGGAAAAATGTGACAAATGCATATCGCTAACGATATCCGAGAGGAAGTAGACTGTTGCAGAACAGATGGTTTGCTTCAACTTATTGCATCAATTCATCACACGAATTACTTCAAGTCTAAGTATAACCGCGCAGGAAATGTAACCATCATTTAACTTTGCATCTAGAAGCTAATAACGAGGGTAAAGAAAATCCAGCTGAGTTTAACTTTAATGCTATGATTCAATCGAAGACGAACCATGGACATGGTATATTACCAATTGCCATTGTGAGTGCAATACGGAGAACCCCATCGGTGTCGAGTGTTACTCGATTCCGGTTCTCAGTCATCTTTTATATCCGAAGATTGCGTTCAAAGTTTACATTTGAGAAGTAGCTGAGCAATTAATATAACAGGTATAGCTGCGGGTGCCATCCAATCGGAGGGAAGAAGTACTGTAATTGTGGGATCCATACGCGAGTTAGAATTACAAATCGAATTTGATGCATTTATGATCAATAAACTTCTGACAAAAATACCAGGTTATGACATAAATATGGAGGAAATCTCATTATTGAAAGGCATACAATTGGTTGATGAAGGTTTATTTAGGACAGCTCCTATAGACCTATATTGGTATGCGTAAATAAATTCTTTAAACTTCTAGAGCAGTGACACTACGAAGGTACGAGAGGTATTAGAAGGGACTACCAAAATCACAAATAGAAGCTTTTTAAATGAAATATTGATGGTTGGACCAACAATCTAACCTACAGAATATAAAATGGCTGTTATGGCATGAGAATTCTGGTGAGAAGCTCCGACACTAAAAATTGACTATTGTGAAATTTAGTCTTGCTTGCTATTCGAACCCTTCAACAAATAGCACGTGACTAAACCAACATATTCTAAAGAATTTTTATGTCGATGATGTTTTGGCTGGTGATGAGAACGAGGAAAGTGCAATTCAACTGGAAAACGCCTTAACGACGACGTTAAAACAAGGCGCAGTGACGAAATGGATATCCAATATACCAAGTCTATACGCGATGAAAGGAACGAGCAAAAAATCAATTAAGTTAAGCTGCAAAATGTCTTCTACTGCAGCTGTATTAGGGCTACATTGGCGATCTTGTCGAGACGTATTTATATTCAAAATAAAACTTAAAGTTCAAGGTTCAAACGTCGGAAGCTTCGAGAGTTTTCGATCCTTTAGGTTTCTTGTCTTATGATAGGCAAAACTCAAACAACTCTAACAACGGAATTGATTTCGCGGGACCAGTGTACTTCACTAACAAGAAGGATAGAACTGCTTAACATCCTATCAAAGGTTACCTTTGAAATTATGTCTGTAAAAGCGATACATGTAAAACCGGTAAGTAATCTGACCAGTGAAGCATTACTCGCGGCGCTGAAGAGATTTACGGCAAAGCGAGGTATTCCAAAGAAAATATACACAAGCAATGATTCTAACTTCGTCAGAGCAAAGAGAATTTTGAACGACGCATATAAATTGGTAAAATAAATTAATCATGACCCTGTAATTTTAGAATATTTAAGCAAAAACCATTTATTGGCATTTCTTACTGTCCTATTCTCCACATATCGCCGGATTATAGGAATCTGTGACGAAGTCAGAAAAAACACATCTTCTGTTGAAAGCATTAAAAAACATAAATTTGACATTTGATGAGATAGTGACTATAATGACAGATAGAAAATATTTTGAATTCGTCGCCGCTTTGTACTAGAACCACAGATGATAACTATGAGGCACTTACTCCAGCCCATTTCCTGATTGGCACTTCCATCGGAGCTATCTCAAAAAAGCAAATTGCATGAAAGACTGACCACAAATGGCAGTGGTTTCAAGTTTCCGCTTTGGCCACTTTGCGCAAAACTTTTTCCCTATAATGCTTTTAATTCTTTTTACCTGTCATGGCAGTCTTGAACTGTTCCTATTTTAAACTGTTGTTTGCTTGTCCCAATGCTGTTGTTTGCTTGACAGAGGTTTGCTGATCGAGTTGCTGCTTTATTTCAACTGTATGTTTGCATTTTTGACATCATAAAGTGCAAGACCATTAAAATTGCTATATATTTGACAGTTTTAAAACAATACAGATTGTAATACTTAGGGTACCATTTAGTGGTTTAAAAATATTGCAGAAAAGTTAAATTTTTTAACACACCAAACCACCGAATTGTACTAGATTTTTGGAGACAAAGAAAAATTGTTCTTAAACTAGAAGAGATGCTTAAAAAAATAATAATTGGTAAAATATATGCAAAATTAATTCTCTCCCGTAAAAATACGACAAAATTATTTCAGTTGTTTTTTAATTTAACATCTTCATCAACAGCTGTGATTACTACAAAACAAAGAAAAAAAAAATTTCCTCAAATCATGAACTTTTTTCAAAGAATTAATAGAACATAGCGAAATTTTAAAAAGTAAAACTATTATCATCACGATATTTTGTCATTCGTCTCTATATTTCTGTGGTTATATACAGATGCGGTTTGCTGTTGAAATGTTCGCGTTATTCCCCATAAGTACATAACAAATATTTTAGATGTTTGTAATGGGATAGAGGATAGAGCATTGATTAAGAAAGTTCAAATCAATTTAAGTTGTCTACTGTTCATGCTACAGCTACATCTTTGGTTATAATAATGTGGTAAAAATAATAGTAGTAATAGTCGTAATAATAATAATAGAAAGTTTTATTACTTTTCTTGTTGTTATTACTATTATTACCATGATTATATGAGGATTGTTCACGCTATAATGAAATGTTTGTGGAACTGGTCATGTAGCTTACACAAAAGTCTAGAACCATTTAAATGGAGACCTGTCTGACGTAAAAATGTCAATAATATTTATTATTAATACTGACAGATATTCCTAATAAGTTTTTTCCAAACACAAAATCGAGAATCTGATAACAATTTTTGAGTTCTTTAATGAACTAATCCTTCGGAAGGTCTTATTTTACAACAATTATATGCGGATTTAAGATTGGAACTTAATATATACAACATTTGTTAAAAACTGATCTTCTGAACTCGTCGCAAGAACTATATAGTATATAGTATATAGTATATAGCTATATTACTGCATTCGGCTTGCATTGGTTTATATACTAAGAATGATGATGCTGTTGTATCGTAGGTTACTGTATTTAGCTGATATGTGCGGCTATACCTATTCTTTCTTTGCCTAAACATTTTTTTCGATATTCCCCCTTAAACGTTCTAAACATTAGAATAATCTTGTTTAAGCAAGGCTGTATAATTGGCCCTTTCATCAAAACTTCACAGAGCTACCTTTCGAAACAGTCCGTGAATTGTAGAACTCGTATATTTGAAAACCCCTCATGGTGTGGCATGATTTAAGCATTTTGATTAATTTCCTTTGAATAATTCCAACGGAAACGAGTATCACAAGAAGGGTCTTCCATGAACCATCAGGTACATCAATGTAATATTCAGCATGTTTTTTATATCGGAGATAAACATTTTCTTCCAAAATTCAGATATGCGTTCTTTTAATATCCGAGAGAAATACTAAATGACTTCAGTCTGTTGGTTCTGATGAAGTACCGGAAGTCCTTCTATTAAATAAAAACGATTGTGCTTTGAGGGCTTTCTCAATTGCCACATGGCCTTCGGAGCACTGTTACGACAGTCAATGAAATTGGAAAATAACGCAGCTCAGGTTGACCGGTTCGTAAGGTACGACTCGGTTTCTAATGAACGGCAGAATAACGGTAACCTTTGCTGCAGTGTTTTAATATTATGCCGTTACATTACCCGTATTAGGCCTTGGTATTGTCAAAAGTTTTGAAGTTTCGATTATCTGCCTCACCTTGAACATAAGGATCAATCAGCTATGCCTAGTTACACTTCGGATTTCTGTTAGGGCCGCCTTAATTTGAGGCATGCACTCACGTTATTGCGGGATCAATTTAATTGTGCCCCGTCACAGTTCTCACGTTGTCTAATTGGGTGCCAACCTGACTCATCATTTTGAGCCCTAACAACATATTAGGACAAAAATATGCAATTATTGAATAGTTTGGACCTCGCAGATTTTTTGGATAAATGCGAATGCCTATCAGAGAGAACTATTGTATGATCTAATATCGCAAAAATCAACACGGTTGGAATTGGTCGTATCAGAAAGACATTTTCTCAAAAAGTTGGGATATTCATTGTCATTAGTATATTTGGTGATATCTATTAAGCAATTGTTTTGGCGTAAGATTTTATAAATGCGCACTTCCGTAGGTACTATGAAAATAATTTGCTTTGCCACCCTAAACTAAAACCTTGGTACATTATTAATACAAAATATTACATTTTTACAAAAAGTATGCGAGCATTTGAAATAAGTTACATCAAAATAGAAAAAAAAATGTAGTTGTTAGAATCGAACTCGAAACTTTTTCATTCCTAATTTCACTGCCGATCTCCATCTTGCGCTCTGTTAGATTTTAAATTAACTAGGTAAACGATAAAGATGTTGACAGCTAAGCTAATTTCTGTATAAAATTGTTCAGAGTGTCGATTTTGGTCACAAACTGTGAAATGTGGCATGAGGCAATGACGCAAATTTCACTTACTAGATGTAAAATTTAATAAGTCACAGAAAATAGAACACTTCAGGCCACTAGGCCAGTCAAAATAAAAGTTCCACACCTAGTACGTCACTTAAATATACATGACTCTTTCCTCAGTTGCTATCAAAATCGACACAGGGTGTACTTTGTTTATTTTAAAATTTACGGTTTAAAAGTAATTTAGTTGAAATTAAAGAATTCTTCATTAAATTATTTAATTTCAACTGATATTTAATTAATTAAAACAAAACAACATACATTTGCTTACGTAGCTCGTCATCAAAGTGGCCGTCATCGTAAAACATACGATGACGTAACAGGCATTTCAAAAGACAAGACTACTAAGTGGAAGGTAGCTTAGTCCAATTGATTGATACTCAAGTTGTAGTAGAATTATTAGAATATGTGTGGCGACAATGTGAACTATTTTAACCAGTTAAAAACTTTTTAATAAGACTATTCATATTTTAGCTGAAGTTTTAATAGATTTTGTAATTTGGCGGACCAGGGATCTAAATGCACAAAATCTTCCAAAATGTTTTTAGGATTTTTTCAAAGCAATGATTTTAGATTGCACTTAAATTAAAACAGTTATCTTCAGTTGTTTAACGTGTAAAGCATGTTTGGTGAAGTTTCTTTTAAACTTATCAAATTTGATAGTAAAGCAGTCTTTGCAAGAGCTTCGGTTAAAGCCATATTTAAATTACCTGATCTATTTCGACAAAATAAAGTTTAAAAAATGACGACAGAAGACATTGTTCGAAACACTAAGGTCACTAGTGCCAGCAGGACTAGTATGACGAACGTATATCCCGTTCAAATAAACCAACTTCTGGTTAATTTAATTTGTGATGAATCTGCACGTTTCATGCGACTTATGGACATATCGGAAAGAACTATATCTTATAGCCATAAATAAGATCGGGTGGGTAGATGGCAAGAGTGTAGAGTATTATTAGACACACAGGAGCTGAAGTATCATTTATCACTGAAGACTAAGTTTAAAGACTTGGAGCATCTAGCAGTTACACTAAAATTGCATAAGCGGCTTAGCACATCAAGTATAGGTCAAACTAAAAGTAACACGCAATTTAAATTAGTTACAATTCCCTTCTGAATTTGAATTTTTCGTGAAAGCCTAGCTAGCACACCATATTTTCATCATTAAATCCATCAGTATTGAAAATGATAAACAGAGATAACATGGCTAAACCAAGCACACCTTTTGTTGGGCGTAATTATATTTTCACCGTCATTTTTTCTTTCAAAACGTGTATTACATGCAGTTGGAGATGACCATAAAATATATCTAGAAGTAGCACAGCCCATATACACTAATATGCATATGGATGCCTTAATAAGTGGCGTAAATTTAATAGCGAATGCCGTAAGGTTAAGCCATGAAGCTGATACAATTTGGGAAAAGGCGGGACACATGAAAATAATGGATACTAAATGCTGATGTACTTACTTATCGCCTTCGATATATTAGGACTACTATCACTATTTATCATAACAATTAAAATAAATTTTCAACAGTTGTGGATGTGGGAACAGTTGTGAATGTGGGCTGAACCTTTACCACCAAATGTACTGCACTAATGATCAAGTTTAGGACAAAAAATAACCGATGTTAAAATAGTTAGGATTAATCGTTGGTAGAGACTAAAAATGGAAAAACTGAAATCCAAGGTTCTTCTGACGCGAGCAAAAAACGTATGCTGCAGTTGCGCACCAATAGTTACCAAGAAAGATGATATTGTCGCAGGATAACTAATAACTACAAAACCACAAGTTGCACCTGAACTTTGTGGCGCATTATTGCTCGAAAATGTATATATCAAATTGCTGCTATTTTAGGACTTCCGAAAAAGTTTGGTGGCATGGGCCGATTCAAGCTGAGTTTATTTATCCAGAGCAACAAATCAAGATAGGGAAGCAGATTTTATCTACGAACTGCAAGGAAAATATTCCTGTTTTGGTAAGATCATTATGATACTTGCATACATATATCGCTTCGTTGATATTCTTAAAAAGTGTAGTACTTTTTACTATATATAAATTTATATATATATATATATATATATATATATATATATATATATATATATATATATATATATATATATATATATATATATATATATATATACCTTACCTTCCGGTTGCATAGCAGTACTAGCAGATTTTCACTAGACAAATAATAAAGTTAGACCTTTTGGTCAACGTGCATGTCACAGTAGGCTTTACCTTGAGTGTCTTTAGTTTGAGCAAACTTCAAATTAATCTTTTTGAAGTTTTCAAGTTAAACAAAATGTGTTCTCTATCCCTTCATCGACTTATATTTTTTCGGTTACGAGCTTTTAAACCACGACATACCATAAGAAAACACGATATTGTGCAGACCACACTGTAAATTTCTTCAGTTTTGAAACAAAATTCTATTTTTATAGTTGGTCCTTAATTCGCATACACATATATAAAATTTTCTTTTGCGCCCACATACAATTTTTCCCAAATATGTCATAACAATATGATGAACGATAATAATTGTGAGTGATGATGAAAAATATGAAATTAATGCATAAAGATATAAAGTTCTCCCCTCCGATAAAAATTCGTAGATATATTACGATATATATATATTTTCGGCGAACAGACAAGAATCATTTGGTATAAAGTGGAAAAAGCTCTAAAGCACACACCCTTTTATTTTGCGTAATACAGCATCATTCTGCTCGTTCATCTCGTTCGCCGGATAACAAAGAATTCAATATTTACATAAGCAAGATATACAAGTTCTTCTCATTATCATGGGAATTATACATGTTTTGTTGTTGTTGTTGTTGTGTTCGTAAGGGGAGCACCACTCAAACTACCCCTGTAATGTATATTATCTTATAATGTTATCGTAAGTCGGTATATTATATACTGTAAATCGTCTTTTATTTTTTTGTAAATTTTCCTTTAAATACTCAGAAGAACCAAACCAGGAACCAAACGAAATACAGTTTGGTGTCGGCGTGTGTGTGTGTGTGTGTTGTGCTTTACATCTTATTATAATTTTGTTTAATTTTTTTTTTTATGTTTTTGGAGAAAATTAACTTTTTTCTGTATGAATTAGATTAGACCTTTTGATAAATTTTTAAGTGAATTTTATTAAGTGATAGAAAGAATTTAATTTTGTTTTTGTGCTATACGTTTTGATTAATTAAAATGTCATTGTAACAGATTAAAATCTGTATGGATATTAAAAATACAATTGTGTTAAACACAATTAAGATGTATATGTATGAGTCATGGGAATCGAGATAATTATGAAATAGAAGCATTATGTTGTACCTTGACAGAATTAATTTTATTATACACACCTGAGTTTATAGGTTCCAATCTCCAACTTTTATAGAAAAATATGTAAAACACAATAAGACTGATAATCTTGACACTGGTTTTATGAATTTGTATTTATGAATCTTTTATTTTTAAATAAAATTAAATTTTTATCTAACGAAATTTGTAAATTTTTCTTGGAACTAAAAATAAAAATAAAAAAACAAAAAAATAATTATAGAATATATTGTTTTTATTTGAAAAATATTGACAGCTTTGTTTTTTGTTTAAATTTTTACTATGGGCACTACGTTTTTGGATAATCAATTTGAAAAGTATTGAATGATAGTTGAAGAGAATACAAAGTGGAAATTTGGAAACTAAAATCCGCCACATTAGTTCCCTTCCAGTGAATGTATGAACGAAATAATTTACTCAGTGAAACTCACGGGTGTTTTAATTTTAATCAAGGCGCAGAATTAATCAATACAGTTTTGTGTTTTTTAGGTAAGTTTCAATTATCCTTGAGTGTAGACGTAGTTTGTTGCTTCTTGAATCTTGAATATTTGTTACTAAATATATTGGCCATATCGATTACCACTCGGTGATAAGGTTTCAATCTATCGATTGAGATATTAGTCTCATGGTTTCCTATTTTTATTCTGAAAAAATTTTCACTCCGAGATAATACTTGAAATAGTGTATGTATCAAATGGTTGCTGTAAATGGGTGCGCCAACTAAGTCAACTCTAACAAAAACACGAGTGTGATTGCACAATTATTTGTGAATGAAAAATCGGTTTATGCGGTGATAAAATGGGAGTGAAACATTAAAACTATGATGCTATAATTTTTTAATCTGGAGATAGAATCTGTGAGTCATCTAAACAATTCGGACTACAACTAACAACATTGGGCAATAGCAACAAATAATGAAGTTCCAAATCTTCAAATCTAGTTTATATATAACGCGAATGCCACAGTTTCTGCTCTAATATCTAGCAGTGGAATCGTCTCGGTCCAACCAAAACTTTAATTATCAATCAAGTTTTCATTTATGAATGAATGAATTATCATCATGTTTTCATTTATTTTTATCGTTTTATTGTTTTATTTTATCATCAATATCGAAAACTAGATTCTGGTTTACGGAATGAAAAAATTACATTAGTTCAAAGTATTTACGCGTGATATCAGGGAAAATATTAAATTATATATATATATATATATATATATATATATATATATATATATATATATATATATATATATATATATATATATATATATATATATAAATATATATATATATATATATATATATATATATATATATATATATATATATATATATATATATATATATATATATATATATATATATATAAATTATATGAAATAAAAGAAATAAAAGAAATTAGCACACACATTTAGGCGAAAAAAAATAAATTTTATCTTCCGTGATAAATATTCTTTAACTACTAAATCGAAATGAAAACGTAATTTTATCATATCATTTTTCACCAAAACAGAATCGCGATTTGTGTTTCATTGCTGATGATTTAATCATTTTTCATTATCATTGAACTAGAATTAAATTAGAACCCCTGGCAAGCAACACAACTTTATGCCCAAATGTAGATGTCTTTTTTAATAGATGACCATACCAATTTGGCAGTGTTGCCAGTTTAACCACTGCTTCAACCCCAGGATGTATTTGATTGTGAATACCATGAACAATTTGTAATCAATTTGTCTGCACGACAAATAGTTTGCCCAGTCGAATTATCGCAGAAATAAACTGCTCCATACCAACTAATGGTATTTTCGTGACAATTAATTTTGTGTTCGTTTCCCATATATAGAGTCTTTAGTTTGAAGGGCCTTACGTTGCATTGAAAAGCTGTTATTTTGATAAATTGAATGCTGTTCGTTAATTGTCGCCCCAGTTAATTTTCGCTCAGTCATTTTTCTTCCAATGAGAAACTGTTTGAGAACCAGTTGGTCTGCAGGAGCATGAGGAATAAATCGACGATAGAAGTTGTTTATCCTGAGGAACATATCAGTTATGCACAGTTTCCAGAAACTGAAACTCGCTTATTGACACGTTTCAGTGATGAATTGATTCCTGCAGCACTGATAGCGTAACCCAAAAAATTTACCTCGGCTTTTAAGAGCACATATTTTTTTACACGTTTATAAAATCAGACCATTCTCTTTGAAACGGTAGAAGACAGTTAGTTAATGGTTTAACAATGTGCGTCACCAACACAATATATATTGAAAATGATGAACCATTGCGATTTTTGCTGGATGTCCTGGGTGTTGAATATCGTCAACATTTAGAATAAATATATGACATTTAGGCGATTATACATATAAAAATATTTTGATTATTTTTAACTATACCAGTAGCGATATCTAGCACGTATATACCATGGTAGTACTATGTATATTTATATTATGCATTGTGCCAACACTGGTAAAATAATTGATCTTGACTAATTGAGTAAACTAAAACTGACAATTTTCGTTCATCTCGTCGATTACCGGTTCATCTCAACCGGTACCGTTACTCGAAATTTCTTGTAGGATACGCTTCGCAAATATGAGAAAGCTTCATATCTCCCGTATGATGGCGATTCGCTCCTCTCGAATTTTAAATAGAACGCTCTGTAGCGGCATAAGTTCATGTGGTCCTTTCACTAATCTAGAGTTTAAGGGTATTCCACCTCTTTTGGCAGCTGCATCCCATAACAACAGTATTTTTCTGGCTTATTTATCATTCATGACACTTCAGTTTTCGGATATACCAATTTTCAAGGTAGGCCTGGATGAGGTGATTTTTCTAAAATGTTAATTCAAAAGATACTAATCGCTTTAATGTTATTGTTGTACAATTAAGACAGTTTTTGTTGTCGAACTTCCAGAGAAGCCCACTTTCGAAGCTTCCGTCTTAAACTGGGTTTAATTTATCAATATCTCGCGAGAGCGCAACATTTCCTTTGTTTTTATACTATATTAGATCACCAGCATGTTCGCTTTGTTGTATTTCATCCTGACATTTTGTCGCTCTTCCATTGGTAGTGATAACCATGCCTCCCTCATCTGATCTTATCAAAATAATGATTTGGCATTCCTGTATTCTGTAATACGAACTGCCACTTATACAACTAATACACTGATACCACTAATACATTTTAAAAATGACTCTAATGGTCTCAAATGGTAATGCTAAACACTTGGCTGTTCATGTCGAATCTAAAGTATATTGTTCCGCACCGACATCTGTACCGGAAATTTGTAGTAATTAAATCTTCTTTAATTGTATAGTTATCTCCTTCGTTTATTGTACGTGAATGTAACCTCTGATGACATCATTTGCACCATCATCCAAAAAAGCAAAGATGTTTAATTGTTTTCCTTTGGATCCAAATGGTATTACTGGCACTTAGAAATTTTTGTAATTAGGTCGCAAGAAGCCTGAATTTTTTAATTTGGAACTCAAATTTAGATTCGCGGATTATTATATTAGGTCGAAACTAACCTTCTCTGAAGCTATGGCAAAATTCATCTCCAAATTATATGACAATGGAACGAGAAAAACGTTAAATGACTTCTGTCAATTTGTTTTTTTTTTTTTTTTTGTTTTTTTGAAGTAAAACTTATTCAGGCGCGATATGACAAGTAACTCAAATCTTTTTCGGACGGAAGTAAAGAACGGAAATGACTTTCAGTAAAAAAATCTATAGTTTGTTTACGGCAGTATAATTTTCAGTCATACATTACTATGATTACTAGATATTATTATGGTTACTATATATTGTACCTTGAAAAATTCGAATAAAATAAAGGAACAATGAAAAAATAATATTGTTCAAAAAAAAAAATCATCGTGTATGTCACCGGCCTTAACAAAAAAATATAAAGCAAGCTAAAAAACAGAAACATAATTTTTTTCACGTGTCAAGTTTTCATATAATGATCATAAAATAGTAACATTATATTATGCTCTATGGATATTTTACAGATTAATTAGTGAATATGTTATTTAACGATGAAATTGAAGACAATTCTTTCAATGTGTATAAAAACAAAAAAAAAAAAAAAGAATTATTTGATGGTGAGTACGTGTTTTTGATTGTGTAAATTATTATTTATCTCAACAACATTTAAAATTTAATTAATAAAATTGATTAATTAATACTATAATTAACAAAATTGACAAAATTATATTATAATTAATAATTAATAAAAAATATTTTCCAAACGTTTTATTATAGATAAACAAGATACCGGGGCTGCTAAAAAAAATAAATTATATCGCTAGCGTCTACGAGAAGAAAAGCTTAATGATTCAAATAGCGGCACAAGTTCTTTAATGATACGTAAGTGTTTGGTTGTAGATTGCACTAAATAATCATGAATCAACATATTCATATTTCTACAGTATTTAAAAAAATATTTTTAAAAATAATAGGTCAAAGGGCTCTCACAAGTACGGAAAGGTCAAAATTACATTATCTAAGAAAACAACAATCAAAGGAAAATTCGTCATTGTCTCCTTCAAATACAATCCAGTGTGTTTCAAAATAACAATTTCAATACTAATGCAGATACTGTGTTGACAGGTAATTTTTTTTAAATTAATTAGTCTTTTATTAGCGTATCAAAAATTTTAGAATTATTTTTTTGTTGCCCTTACTTTTTTTATGTATTCGTAAATGCAAGTACTTCGGTAACTACTTCAAATAAACCTATGTCATCTTGGCAAGTTAATAATGAAGATTCGGTTATAACCAGTCAAAGACCACATGTTGACGAGATAAGAAGTGATATATTACAAGAAAATAAATATATCTTACAAACAGTTCAATTTGCATAAAAACGCGCGAAAAGTATTTGAAAAACAGTTCAAAAATGACCATTTTGGTTACGCGTGTTTGGTGTGTGATCGACTTTGGTCCCAACGTGATTTAAAAGTTTTAAATGCAGCTCAAAAACCAGTGCTATATAATTATTTTCCGAACATTGACACAAATGATCAAGTGGCATGTAATTATTGTCGGAGTTCTTTTACTTCAGGTGTTGTTCCAACTAAATTTAAGGGATTTGTTTTTCCACCTATTCCGAACAATTTGCCTAAATTAGATATTGTGTCTGAAAGACTTATTTCACCGCGATTGTGTTTTATGCAAATTAGAAGATTGCGTCATGTAAATGGACAATTCGGAAGATTTGGACAAATAAAAAAAATCCCTATTGAGGTTAATAATACGGTTAATTTATTACCACGTAATATCGACGAAAATCATTAATGTTCATATAAAAATAAATTGATTCATAAATTAAGTTATCTGCAGGGCTTGATAAACAAAAGAAATATAAAGGCTTGGCTTCAATATCTCGTTACAACACCTTTATATCAATTGTACGATGTAAACATAGATGAATCGTTTTTTATTGGGCAAGACAGTAATATTAATGATGCACAACGAGATGAAATTAGTGAAGATATTCCAATCGAAGTATCTCTAGTAGCACAACAACAAACTTTATTATGGAGTGGGGATAAATATTTAAGTATTACTCCAGGTGAAAGGAATGTACCAATCAGTTTACTATTTGATGAACATGCGGAAGAGTTATCCTTTCCAACAATATACGTCCGTGAATTCCGAATATTTAAAGATGGTCTACGTATTACACCATTTATGATGGCTACGAGTGAATTAAGACGGTCCGATCGCAGGGCAGTCACTCCTTAACATCTTCTTTACTTGGTGATGAAAATTATGAAGTTAAGAGTACGAGACAGCTTCACTGTTGCATTAAATCACATCGGACATGAGACTAAAATTAAAAAGGAACAAATCGAGACAGGAGATTATGTTAATAGCTGCATAGAAAATAACTTAGCTTTTCTCCGATGTATTCTAAATTCTATTTGGTATTGGTCTCAACGCAAAAAAGATATTTTTGCCATGATTCGCCAATTAGGTAAATTAATTAGGTAAGTATTACGTTGATCACTATTTCAAAAAAATAGAATTTCAGCATCGGGGAAGTCTACATGCACATATTCTACTGTGACTGACTGAAGCACCTAAAGATCCATTGGAAACCAACATGCAAGAAACTATCTCGTTGAGAGATCAATTAATCAGTGTTTCAACTGTAGATGCTTCTGGAAAAATCAAACTGCGCAAACATACAAATACAGCTTTACTTGTTATAAAAGTAGAGGGTCTAGATCTGCTCAAAAATGCCGTTTGAATATCCATTTATGCCAAGTCATTCAACAATAATATTAACACCTATTCACAATACAGATCCTGGATTTACTGAATATCGGCGTATCTACAAAAGTACAAAATTGAATTTAGAAAATAATGACTTTATAGATTTTCAATCATTTTACAGATTCTTGTGCTACTTACGTGGCTGAATATGTAAACAAGACTAATAGAGGCATCAGTAATTTACAACAACAAATCACTAATATTATGAATGAACATCCAGAATTTAATATTGTTGAAATTACTAGAAAAATGAGCATCGATTTGCTTAATAATGTTGAAATATCCACTCAAGAAGCTGCTTGGGTTTTATTAAGAATCTCGATGTCAAAAGCCTCTACTGAAATTGCTTACGTTCCAACAGTTTGACCGATCGGATGACAACATATTATAAAAACTCATAAAGAATTGGAAGAATTAGAAATTAACGATGACTGCATTAATATTTGGAAAGAAAATTTCTTCGATAAATATGAAAAAAGGCCTCATAACTTAGAAACCACTTGCTGAATTTGTCGCTCATTACACTAAAAAAAAAAAACGGGGATTATTGTAAACGTCAAAATTCATGAATCATTAGATACAGGAATTATTATATGACCAATGATCTTACAGAATATAAAAGAGAGAGAAAAAAAATGATATTCTCGCTGAAATGAAATCTATCAAAACGTACGATGACAATAAAGAACTGATCTTGAATAAACGAAAAACATTTGAGTCAATTTTGGACATTCAGAAGACAATTCATATATGTAACGAACTGTGCCGTGTTGAAGAAGCCGACGATGATGCTGCAGATCCGTTTCTAAAATTATATCGTGAAAATGGAGAAATTAATGATGACCTCGTTTTAGCTACTCTCAATGCATTAGGATATATCGTTAAAAAAAAGAAAATATTATGTCGAATGAACATTTCAATAATCTCATGCGTGTGGCTAACGATAAGCAGAAAGCATTGTTGATGCACGTCATTTATATTCTCTTATTAACTGACAGAAATCCTCTTAAAATATTTTTAACTGGACCAGCAGGCTGTGGAAAGACTTTTGTAATAAAACTATTGATTGATATTTATAACAGGTTTTTTTACTACTGACAATTTTTGCAATGCTTATATTACTTGTGCATCTACTGGTAAAGCAGCTGTGGTCATCAACGGAACAACGATACATACAGCATTGAAAATTCCTCTCACATCGTTCATGCCGCTTCACTCTGAAATTCTCCAACAATACAATTATCTTTTCAAATTTGTTAAAGTTATAATCATTTATGAAATCAGCATGATCGGCGCGGAATTGCTATCAAAAATTGATGTTCGATTAAAACAAATTACAGGAAATAATGCATATTTTCGTGGAATAGATATTTTTTTTATCGGCGATTTACGACAACTTCCACCAGTACGAGCAACCCCTATTTACAAACAGCTTAAAAGAGGACTTGCAGAGCCCTCTTTGTGCCACAGATTACAATTTTATGAACTAGATCAAGTTATGCGCCAAAACGATGCCACTTTTGCAAATATATTAACCAAAATTGGAAACGGTGAAATTTAAAATTAAAATAAACTTCAATTAATTGAGTTTTGTTACGAAACAAGAGGCTGCTGAGTCTTGTCCACGTGGAATAAGACTTTTCTTAGAAAATAAATCGGTTATGGAATATAATCAATCTTTTTCGAGTTTTGCCGAGAACAAAGTAGTATCTACAGCTACAAATATGTATGTAGGTTGTCACTTAGTAGAGCAAGAATCATACGTTCGTTTTCACAAAATGCCAGTTATCGACACAGGAGAATTGCCATATGAATTAATATTAGTTCTTCAAAAATTGTACATTATTACAACTAACATTGACGTATCTGATGGCTTAGCGAACGGTTGTGTTGGCAAATTGGTATATACAGAACGCGACTACAATAATGAGCTCATCCGTATATGGCTTCAATTTCCTGGTAAATAGGGGAAAAAATTAAGAAACAAGCTGCCAATCATATTTAAATTTTAAACATTAGTAGGACAGCAGTGCCAATTTTACGAAGGTCGTCATCTATACCAATGAATAGAAATAAAACCATATTCGCAAAAAGGAATCATTTTCCACTTGTCTCTGCCTGTGCACTCACAATACATAAGTCCCAAGGCGGTACTTTCGACAAAATAGTTTATGAATATAATAAATGTCATAATTAACAGCTTTTATAAGTAGCGTTAACACGTGTTACTAATATCAATGGACTGTTTATAGTCACTAAAACCAATGACAAAAAATTGTATCATGGAAGAAAACGACCAGTTGGAATAATAGACTTACAAACTTAATTTCAAAGACTTCAAAACTCTCGGCTGATAACCGTTCAGGATAAATTGTGCAATTTATTTTATTTCATTTTATTGAAGAGTTCCACACTTTTGCTATTTTCCGAAAATTGGATGAAAAATGAAGAGAAAACTAAATGCCATGCCAACTATTTTTTCCTCCTCATCTACAGCTAATCGAGAATCATTAGTAGAATTAGATACGAATAGTATATAAACAAGAGAAGTAAGTGATGCAGGAAGCAATTTAAGATAATTTATTCTGATAAATGAATCGAATCGGAGTTCAGAAAGTTTTACAAAAAAAATTATTTCTGATGCTGAACAAGAAGTATAAATATTGAAACATGAAGCACGACATCAGATATTAGCTCCAAAGAAACATCCATAATAATTGTTGAAGCTATGAATCAAACTAGTGCACGAAAGCTAAAAAAATTTGAAAAAGGTCAGTAAAGGTTGTAGAAAATGTTTATTTTTTATTATTATAACGTTAATTTTTTCCAGCCTTTAAGAAAAATAATATTGATAGTTCGCAAGAGACATCAACATCAGAGGATTCTTCATCACCTAAAAAAAAATTAGTCAGAAAGCATCACTCAATATCATATCAAAATTTTATCACTATTATCACTATTAACTTTTATTCCCCTAAAGCATATAATTTAATACGAAACATTTTTAATTTCCCATTACCTCATGAAAACATAATTGGTCAGTGGTATAAATTTGTTAAAGGGAGATATTGCCGAATCCTTATACACTTTGATTGCTTGTAAATAATGGTCAAAATGTATTCTGCAACATAGTATTTGATGAAATAAATTTTCGCAGTCAAATGGAATGAAAAGGTACGTAATCGGTAGGGTGAGTATAGATTTAGGAAATAGAGATGATAATGATGAAGTCGCTACTCAGCAATTTCTTTTAGTTTTATGGCTGCATAGGACTTAATAAAATATGGAAGTTACCTTTAGGTTATTTTTCAGATGAAAATTAATTCAATTTATTACAGCCTATGGCTAAGAGCAATTAGTTTATTAATAGATTTTGTTTGCAGGGAACTTTTAGAGATTACTGATGAATGGTGGCAAACTGGAGTTGCTGATAAGAGATGCCAAATGCAGAGCAGTTCAGTACAATTGTGATTGGCTTATAGTATCAGTAGTTTGAATATTAACTGACATACCTTTTTCCCCCTACCCTTCAAAAGCTTACTAACTATTGGCCGCTAAAGGTGTCTGAATCCGAGTCGATCTCAATAATTTAACTAATATTCTGCCTTATCCTTCCAAACATATGTAAAAAAGGGTGTTGATTCTTCCAACTCGTTTATAGTGGCAACGGTCACACCAACAGTTTGGTAACTAATTTGATTATTTGTCACTAAAATGTGAAGTGTATACCACCGCAATTTCAATATGGTTTACTGGGCTTACTGGTTCTAATTAGTGCTTGTCCGATTAATAATACGGATTGGATTTATTTGTATTTTGGCTGTACAATTGTTTTTTCTGGCCTATTTATCTCTTATTATGGTGACTGTCAAAATGAAAGTTAAGGTTTGCACCTAAGGAACTAGCGATTACTACTAATGACTGAACAGGATGATTAACATGATTTCTAATCATTTTTTTTTGTCGGGGTCATTGCTCAACGACAATTTTGTTTGGATATCCGCTTTGTTTAGGACGACCTTAATCCACTTGTGAAAATAAAAGGCATTTAAACTTAACTGACGATAATTTTCCAATTCGTAAAGTTTGCAAAACCGATGTATATGCCTGCGTATAATACATAAAACAAATTTTCTGCTGCTATAACCACTCGAATTGTGCTATCTGTTTAATTATCCGGACCGAACATCTTTTATTTTGTGACAGTTTGGTCTGAATTTTTAACATTTAATGTTGTTAACTAAACCCAAAACATGAGAGCTTAACTCCATGAAATTGGAAATTTTAAATACTGTCAAAAGGTCATCGAAACTCCAAGGCGTCTGCTGCCTGATCCTGCAAATATCACAGAATAAATGTTTGGTACTAATATTTTATCTTCTGGTATTTTGAATTCTCTTATTTTGACCCCAAAAAACAATTTCCATTTTAAATATCCTGAAATTCTAATCGTTTGCGAAAGGTGTAATTCTGGTTCGATGATAATGATAAATAATAAACTTATCATCAATAAAACACGAATCGCGATTCTCTTTTTGTGTCAAATTTGGTGAAAAAAACTAGTTATTTTATCATTTCGATTTTGTTTCCTAGAAGTATTTACTTGTGTATTGTGTTATTCTATAATATGCTTAGCATAATATGTAAAAATTTCAAAAGTCAATCACATAAGTCTCAATTTTCTTAAATAATATGCAATAATATTCAATTTTACCATAATAATAATTTGCTTTAATTTCACAAAATAATTCATAAATGTATATAAATTTGTATACACAAAAATCTACTTCAAATTTTGACTTAATATATTTTATTTAAATATATAACACTGAACTGAAAATGATAAACAGTTTTCTCTGACATCATGCGTAAATACTCAAACCTAATGTATTCATTCAATTTGGTAAACCGGAATCGCGTTTTCGATGTTGATGATAAAATAAAATGACGAAAACAAATGAAAACTTGATGATATTTATTTTTTCATTATCATATCATCGAAATAGAATCGCACTCAGTAGATGAAAATACGAGAATTTTTCGAAAGAAAATTGTGATGTGTAATGTGTAACATATGTGTAATTGAAATTCAAAGAACGCGCTACAGAGTTAAACTCGAACTTTTTGAAATATTTTGATATTTCAGAAAGTAGGCTTTTTATTACGGAACCTGCGTTTACTCATGGCCAATTGTAGCTTGCTGTCAGAAGAGTTCATTTCTTTGATGAATTGCGAGTTTAAACAAAGTTGAATTATGCAGCTTTCTTAGTCTTCAAGATTTGTATATTTGGAAAAATATTCTGGTGTAATTGCCTGAAAAACAAATGTTGATAGTTCCAACATAACCGTTGCAATTTTGTATCAAGGGTTGCCTTAATATTATGCCCAAACTCACTTATATTTACATTCTTGCACAAATCATAAACTTTTTTATGGTAAAGTATGAAGAAAAAATTATAAATTTAATTATTTATGTAAATTTTCTTAAACATTATGTATGTAATGTATGTGTGGGTGAGGGGTTAAATTGCAAAATATGACAAAACTTTGGTACAAAAATAAAAACTGAAATGCAATTAAATTTTTTTTGCCTGATTATGAATTTTTTGAAAAATTTATTAAAAGTTTTACTATTTGAATAGCTCAACGACAACGTTTTGACATTTTCGCGAGAGATAAGCACCAAACTTTAATTTGTGTCACAAAATGTATAATTCAATTTTCCAACTAAGTACAACAGCAAAAAATCAAATTTGCATACATTGCACTGGTTGAGAATATTTCAAAGTATAAGATCATATATAGTGTTAAAAACTTTTAGCGAATAAGTCGATAGCTATTATGTTCATTGTATTCGAGTAAGACACATATTGTTTTGATTTTTTGTGATTGTAAGGCAAAGTTGAGAAATACAAATATATATTGAAACAAAGTTCATACAAAAATCAAAAAATTTCAAGGCTAAAAGTGATTAAACTAAGTGATTAAAATTGTTTAATTTATCCACGTAACGAACCTCACTCAAGAGCTCTTTGACAAAATTAGTTACTTTTGTAAAGAGCAATATCAACAACGCCATGTCAAATTATTAATGAAGCAAGAAAAAATAAAAATGTTCGATTAAACAACAGGGAGGTAATAAATATAGATGTAGCAAGACCAAATGTCAGTTTTCAAAAGCACAGCAGCTATCAATAGGTCTTCACAAAAGGCAACCATAGAAAATTTGTATTCTCAGTTTCAATGGAGATTATCAGGATTTTGTAGTATTTAAGAAAGATGGACATCTCTCTCTAAATCATATAAGTGGAGAAGTTCTGACTAACTGACATTGAATCAACGTAGAGCATAAACTACTAAAGATATTGACCTTAAAAATTGATAGAATATTCTTGTGGCGCCGCTAATGCTTACTAAGAAAGTATTTTGTAAAATTTAAATTGTAAGGGGTAAAATGCAATGCAACAGCGTCTAGCTAATGCACAGTGAATACGAGTTCGCTTTCAAAACAGAAAGTAGCCCGCAGATTTATATAAACATGGATACAGTATCGTCTAAAAACAACAACAACAAGAAATAGAGCAAATTTGTTTTATAGTTTTCCTGGTCTTTTTATATTCCTCTTGCTCTAAAAACCTATTTCCGAAAAAGTGCTGTACTCGCACAAATTTAATTTCGAAAAATAAAATTTTGTAATTGAATTACAAAAATATGTGCCCTTTAAAATAAACAATCAAAAAAAAAATAAAAAATTGACGTGAAATGTCAATAATTATTTTCAAAATAAACCAATCAATAACAGTTTTGTTGTATCTTTTATTGAAATAGGTACATATTTATTTCGTTTTTCCAATTAAATTTGAATTAAAAATATAAAATTAATAAAGATATAATTAAAATTTAATGTCAATTGGTGTCCATTCATTGAAAAATATTCAATCGCCTTAGTTTTAGTCTAATAAGACGAGTTAATGGCATTTTGTTTGGAAATCTGAATTTTTTTTATTATTAACAATAATTTCCTAGCCTCCTTATATCAAAATTTTGAATTTAAAGTAGAATTTTGAAAATTCGAATTTAAAGAGAAGGACGAAATTTTGTTTTCTCTGTCACACACTAGATAGCTAGGTTTTTTTTGGTCATTACTTTTTGTTGTATACTGTATCCATTTCATTAGAGATCTATGAAGTAGGCCACAAACTTTTTATTTTTGCAGGTTGCAAAAAAAAATTTAATATCAGCAAAATCGTCCAGAATCTCAAAGACCAGCAGTCATTATTATTTTTTTCTTTTAAGAAAGAAGAAACCGTCATTGACCGTCAATCAAGGTCTTATGGATTTTGAGTGTAAATATTGCCGAGCTCTAAAATAGAAAAATGAGGCTGCTGGAATATGTTGCAGTGCGCGAAAAATAAAATTTTCACCTATTTAACCTCCTCCGGAGACACTTTATAGTATATAAAGCAACAGTTATCCCGAACATGTTCATTTTATGACTCCAATTCAAGTGTAAATCAAGTTATACAGGAAGGCATTATGGTAGCTTTATGACAACTCTGTCCAAGAAGTATACTATTAGTTAATTGGAAATTTAATACCACTGCCACAGCAGAAAGCCCTGTTTTTTCAGATCTACTTCCTAGGTGAATATAAAAGGGAGACACGATTAAGATGTGATCGCTATTTAGGTGTAAAAGTAGGAGTAGTTAAATAATTTCAGAATACGCTAAAAGATGCGATCGGAAGACCTACGTTTGTTCCCTTTCATCATTTTTATATTTAACCCGAAATGAAAAGTCTAACTCTTTAAACGCTAAATTTGGAAGGTGTTAAATTTCAAAGCAAAGTAATAAAGCTAACATTTTGTAAGGTTGTAAAATTATTATTTGGGATGAAGGCAAAATGATGCAAAAATGTGGGTTTTGAAGCTTTGGATCACCCATTACAAGATTTAAGATATACTAATTTTTAAATTGCGTGAGTTGCCGTTCTATTTACTGAACGTTTTAGGCAGACCGTTCCTGTAATATAAAAAGGCACTCTAGTTGAAGAGGTCAAAGCATGAATATTCACGATTATGCGGCTTCATAAAGCTTTTGCAAGAAATAAAGGCAAAAGAGAGGATCCCAACAGAACAAGAATCCCGAAAGAATGATAAATGTCACTGTTACGATTTCTCTAGAGTTAAACATAGTGACATCTATGAAGTAGTATTGGTACTAGCGAAAATTGAGTAAATAGAAAATAAAAGAATAGCGTAGTAACATCTCGAAAAAATAGAATGAAATAATAGAAAAATAGAATATTCGAGGTACATGTTATTTTGGTAAATAAACAGTCGTGAGTTGAGATGAGTTGTGTTTTAAACGCGAAAGAGTTACGATTAGTGTTATAGCTTCCACCAGAGGCAAGCGGATAATCTAGTGAAATTTAAAATGTTATAATAAGTGAATATTATTGTTGATAAAATAAAGAATAATTGTATTAATCGTCATAAACTTTATGGGTTTGAGTCCCGGCTATGTATAAAAAAAGAAGTAAAATTAGTTGAGACGGAAACTTCACTGTATCGATATATTTGGGTGAAATTGAAATTAAAAAAATAAAAAATTAAAAACTATATAAGGCGGAATCAGTTTTGTTAATTTGATACTTAACAAATTTCAGAAGTGGAATTATTACTCGTGTGTGATTATTTTGGAGAATAATCAGTGAAAGTTCGTGGATTTTGTAGAATTGCGAATCACGTGTATTTAACCTACAAATTTTACACAAAAAAAATCGTTAAAATGCCAAGAATTAACGAAAGTGGTAATAATAATATGAAATCGTGGAACAAGGAAGGCGAGTGAGACCGACCTCGTGGACAATGCAAAGGTTATGCACAAATGGTAGATATATTACCATGATTTAGTGGTATCGATCCAGTACAAACGGTAAACCATTTGACTGACCGAATCGAAGAGTTTGGTTGTATGTACGACTGGGATGAGAAGATAGTGGACGTATCCAAAGAGTGGCGCGACAGTGTTACAAATGTAAATAGGAGTTGGAAATAGTGAAAAGGGCGGTACTATACGAAAATATTCCACCAACTCACAGTACACTACAACAAAGACGTGGAGCCGAAAATTTTAAAAGGATCATATGGAAATACAGAAATAAATACGGCAACACTTTCCAATCTCTTTAATAGATAATCAATTAGATAGATTAGACGGTTACGAATATTTTACGAGCTTAGATTTAGCCAGTGGCTACTATCAGGTACAAGTAGAAAGTGAGATCAGGAGAAAATTAGTATTCATAACACCAGATGACCACTTCCAGTTCAAGCAAATGACATTTAGGCCTACCAATAGCCCAGCGGTTTTTCAATCGCTTATCAACAAAAATTTTAGGCAATCATAGTTATTCGCTTGAATTTGCTTAATTAGATGACATCGTTATTCCCAAAAAAACAGTAACGGAGGGGATGAAACAATTAGAAGTTATATTACAGGTTCTCAAAGAAGCAAATTTAACTCTAAATTGAAAGAAATGTAGATTTATATGCACAAGTGTAGAGTATCTAGAGTTTCACATAAGTAAAAATGGCATAGAACTAGGGCGTTCGAAGACAGATGCAGTCGAAAGATTTCCAACACCAAAGTGTGTTAAGGATGTTAGGTCATTTATCGGATCGACTAGTTGACGATAGCTAGACCTTTAACAGACCTGATTTGGAAAACCAACAGTTCATTTGGGGTGAGCAACAAGAATTAGCTTTCAATAAAATTAAACCTTAAAGGTTAAGGTTTAACCTAAAATTAAAGTTATTTTTTTTATTAAACCTAAAATTAAAGTTATTTCAGTCGTAAGACCACACCTGAGGGGTCAAAATACGCTGCTGTAGAGTTGAAAGTTTTGGCTATAGTGGCATGTTTGGACAAGTGGCAAGTTTACTTACTGGGAGTTGAGTTTACGGTAAGAACCGGAAATAGTATCAAGCTGTTAGCTAAGAAGAAAGATATAAATTCCAGGATAGTAACAGACGCTTTGAGTCGATATTCCATAAGTAATGAAGATTTTAAATTAAAACAAAAAGCTGCTTTACAACGGACCGACGAAGAAATTTTAAAGGTTAGAAATTTACAAGAATTACGCGATTAAAAAAGCTTTGAAAAATGTATCATGTACAGCTCGCATGTATACAGAACGACAAAGAATAAGTGGAGATTGTACATTCCCCAGGATTTTCCCCTTTACCCAAGGGATCGACAAAATGCTAGAAAATTTAAAAATGTTCTTTTAATGTTTTAAAAATGAAAGATTATGTCACAAAATACGTGAGTAGGTGCATAAGGTGTCTATATTACAAAAAAAACGGTGGTAGGATGCCAGGTTACTTGTATCCCTTAGAGAAAGGAAATTAATCTTTTGTGGTGATACATTATGATCATGTAGAACCATACGTAAAAAGCAGAAACAAAAATAGATATGTAGGAGTGATTGTCAGAAGGAGTAAATAGTACGGTAGAATTTCTCAGGTTAGCTTTGAGTGTTTATGGTAAACCGAATGAGTTTTATGGACCGTAGATCAACGTTCACCGCTTCAAAATTTCAGTTATTTTGCAAAACAACGGATATTAGACAGTTGAAAGTAGCAAGTGACAGTGCACGCTCGAATGGGCAATTTGAGATAGTGAACAAACAAGTTACAAAATATATTGTCAATATAAGTTCCGGAATTGAATGTTTAGACTGGGACGAAAAATTACTGGAGGTACAAGTGTCGTTGAACAACACTGTACATAGCGTGACCAAGAAAACTCCTTCAGAGATCGTATTTCGATAACCATTCGAAGATTATAGGAAAACAGATTAGTTCAAAAATTGAAAAGTTTAAACAAAAAAATGCTAGAAGAAGGGATCATATATGAAGAGAATAGTGTTACCAAGCGTTTGGAAAGAAACCGAGAAAAGATTAAGGAAAATTATGATAAAAAACGTTAAAATCCGACAAGTTTGGTGATAGTAGAACGTTATATAGGTAATGATAGATATCTAATACAAAATATTAAAGAAGAAAAACAAGCCGGAATCAGTTTCTTCAATTTGGCACTTACATAATTTTTGCGTACATTATTGTGTTTGAAAGTAAACAGTGTTCCGAAGTATTTATGGACACTAAATATCAGAAGAATTTAGTCACAATCCAGTGATACAAATTGGCTATATGCAAATACTAACAATACGAATACTTTTACTTATGTAAAAATAAAAAATATCTTACTTACTAGAGATAGTGGCATAGTCTATAGTGGAATAATTTAAAACAAAAGTTTTCCCAAAAAAGCAATAGATGGCTTCAGCTAGGAAAAAAGAAACCTGGACAGTGTGGCATGACACTATTACGTTCAAAAATATTCTCAATTACCAACATAAGTTGGACTCGTATATGTAGCATTTACTCAAAGATGATCATGTAAAATATCCAATTAATTATTTTGTCACTGACTAGTTTAAATGTAAAAGAGATGCAATTACGTGTTTACATAATTCTATGTTATACCTCGCCTTCAACAAAACAGCGTTTGTTACGACCACCATAAAACATAATTCATACGGTAAGCAAAACGTCAGACATTTTATCTTTCATTATAATATTACAAGAAAAACCATCAACTTTGCAAAATAAAAACTTTCACAATTTAAAAATAATGCATCGATTTAAAAAAATATTTTTTTACACTAATTTTTTTATACGATATAACAGATAAACAAATGTTGACCACTTTTGTCGCTTACTGATCGTAGCAACCTTTAAAAGCAAATATATAAAAATAAAATAAAAAAATAAACATTTTCTTTCCATGGCATACTACGTTACATATAGTTAACCCATTACACACAAGACGTGCATATATGACGTTTGTTTCGATTTAATTGTCTATCTAATAGAAAAATAAAAACACCATAAATATTTTTCGTTCTTTGCAACAGTTAATGCGTTCCGATGGGAGAAATTTGCTAAACTCACACTATCAAAAACAATGCACAACAATTCTCTTATAAATTTTATTCTATTGTAATTCTTACAACTAACAGGCTTAGTATGTAACATACCATCATTCCGTCATAGCTACAATATTATTAGTAGCTGATAGCTATTATTACACCCCTGTAGCATTTTATTAGCTATTAAATTAAATTATTATAGTATAAAACTTGAACTAAAGTGATCATGGATAAAATCAATATAATTTTGAAAATTTAATACCGTATAGTTTGATATAGTGGCTTGAAATCGTTAACAAAAAACGTAGGGTGAGTTAACAGAACCGCAAAAAAAAATTAATATTTAATCGATTCTGACCACAAAAATTAATTATTCGACAGTTTTTCAATGACTATGACATAATTAATTTTATTTATTGTGTTAACAGTCACCCCCGCATTTGAGTTGAATTATTATATGAAAATTGTTTTAAACAATCAGCGGAGGCCCAAACAACCTTTCCATCGAGTTTGATGTATTAAATTTGAAACCAAACCAAACCCATTCATCTTTTTGTTATCAATTCAATTAAAATGTGCACAAAACTTCTGAAACAACAATACATTTAATTCTATCTAATTAGTTGGACATTTTTGATAACAGTAACAACAACATCAAGATACTTTAACAAAATAATAAAATATAGAAAATTTAAAACGATTTATTTTTCATTTCCTTTTAAATTTTCCACTTTACAAATTACACGGTACTATCTTTGTATGTAAGTAGTAGTAGTAGTAGTAGTAGTATTAGTACAATGGAAAAATTTCATTTGAAACTTTTTCCCTCTTTATATACTTTAATACTATGTTTACTTTAAATTACCAATTTTTCATTTTTGTTTCCATCTAATGATGATGAAAATTAGATATCGTGAAAATGTTTTTAGATTTTCTATACAACAAAAAGATGTGACGAGGGCGTGAGAAACAAAAATATATAATTTACATATACACGTTCTGCCACATAAATAGATAATCATTTAATGTGTGCTAGAACCGTTTTTTTTTCTTTTGTAACTTTTAATGTATAATTTTCCGGATTTTCCGGAAAATTTTACGCGTTTTTTTTGTAGTTAAAGTTATGTTTTTGGATTGATGAGTGACGGTACAAAGGTGAAATACGCGCTTTACAAAAATGAAAACCGGAACAAACAGTAAATTATAATAACAGCATTGGGGAGGATAAAAACTCATTATTAGACGTTGTCTCGTATAAGTTAGTTGCAGTACTTTGAAAAAAGGTATGGCAAAAGAATTTTGAGAGTTATTAAACAGCTTGGTTAACTCAAATATGCTAACATTTATATCCTTAACTGATATCTTTAGAATGTCACCACACCTAGTATCCTTGGCTTGTCGTAGGAGGCGACTATATACAAAGGTTGGATTGCTGGGCTTTATAGGGATGTGGGTTACTTCTACAGTGTTGGTTTTCTTATTGGACCTCAGGTAAAAAGGACCAATTGTGATTTCAAAGATTATCATATGGGTAAGCTACGTATCTATTTTACCTTAAGGCCTAAGTCTATTGCCGTTCGGGACCAAGATGGAAGGAAGTATTTTCTAATTTATTTAATGTTCAACAAGTGTCAAATGCTGACACTTGATCCCATCCTACAAAGGATGATCCCATCCTACAAAGGATTCATACTGCTAATGCAGATACTACGAAATGAAACGAAACCGTCCCACAGGGGTTGATTGTATTATTAGTTTCGAGCTCTTGGTATTCAGAGATGATAATTTGTGAAACTTTCTTTTCGACCTAATTTGATTAGTATGGCAAAGCGAAGTTGCATTTGCGAATGGAAAGTGGCTGCGTTATGCCCTATCCTTAAAAAACAGAATGCAAAAATGGCAAAACACTATCGCAGGATAGCTTTCCTTTGCACAGCATACAAATCTCTGCTTGACAAAATATCGGAGAGAATCACTCCACTTGCCGAAGGATTTGTAGATGACTTTCAAAGAGGATTTTGTCCGAATCGGTCAGTTACTGATCAAGTTTATACGTTGTGGATGATCTTTTCTAAATATTATAAAACATCTCATGACGTACATTAGATGTTCTTGTATTTTCAACAAGCCTATGATTAATTCATCGAGATACCTTGTGGTTTGCTTTGCAATGTGTCGGAATATCTGGCCCATATGTGCGTTTACATAAAATCACAGTAGTGCAGTCACAATGCTCTGCCAAAGTTAAGAACAAGCTACCAGCAGTTTTTGCAATTAGCTTTGGTGTACGGCAAAGAGATGCTCTGTTCCCGATACTCTTTAATATCACGTTAGAATTTATCTTTTGTTAAAGCGAAACAACTCAGGGCAACATCTTATACTGTCAGTTCAAGCAGATTCTGGCCTATTTAGATGATATTCATGTATTTGGAATAAATTTCAATGGTGTTACAGAACTACTGGGCCTACTTGTATGGTCGATACCTATCGGTATGATTATTATACCGATAACACCGGTAAACATGAACTAAATTCTGCAAAAAACAATAAAGGGGAAAGACTCGTCCATTATTGTGTCGCAATTCAGCTATTCATAGGAGGCAGGAGGTTCCCACACAATAATACACACAAATACATTTGCGGAAATCACCAGATGGAAGAACCAAAAATCAAATTAAACATGTACTGGTTAACTAGAAATTCCTATCTTTCTGATGTCAGAGCAGTGAGAGAAGCAGACGTACACAGTGATCGCCAACTGATATTAGCAACATTTAAGATCAAACCAGAGCAGTGAAACGCGTTAAAATCAGTCGGAAGAAAATCAACATTGAGAGATTAAAAAATACTGACACCAAAGACGCATTCAAAGAAATGCTCGAACTCAATCTCCCAAGTGACGAAACCTACACCATTGATCAGAAACTGGAACAAATATCAGAAACCTACGTTAAGACTGCTACATATATGCTTGGCTACTAAATCTACACCGGGAAACCATGGATTAGAGATGACACGTCGAAAAAAATTTATGAACGTCGCCTACTAAAGTTACAACTCTATCATGGAAATATGGCGGAAAATCGGATTAAATATGAAGAAACTGCAAAGAAAATAAAGAAAACGGCAATGTCACAAGAAATACAGTTAACAAATGGCAAGAATTCTTCGAGGGTAACGGAACAGATAACGAACAAAATAACGTGCTCCCTGATGGTAACTATAACGAATCCATAAATACTCATCCATCAACAGAACGGGAAGTTAAAAGTGCTATTCAGTATCCACAGAAATGGAAAGAGGGCTTGTCTATAATAATTCTGAAGAAATGCAACCTTAAAGAGAGTGCAAGACCTGGTAGAAGCTGTACAGATTATGTCAACTCAATCCGTATCATGTGAATGAATCTCACCACTATATCTGCTCTTCGTGAACTTTGAACGTGCATTCGACTCCATCAATAGACGCACAATCAGGAGAGCACTTTGCGGGTTGAGCGTTCCGAGAAAGATAATTGAACTCATCACAGATATTACTTGTGGATGGTAATATGGGGTTAAACATTGTTGTATATCGAAATAATCAACTACCTGCTGCATAATATCACTTACGAACTGTGGACCAAAAGTGTCCGAAATAATCCGTCTTGGTATAGCCCGTATAGAAAGATTTCCCCTACATGTCTTTGAACATGTTTCCGCCGTCAAATTGCGTAACGGAAAAATATCTGTCTATCTAGTTGCGACATCCTTTATAAATAATATCCACTTATAACCACTGTATGTGGTAGGAAGTGGTCCGAAAAGGTTAATGGCGATTACTTCGAAACATTGTTGCAGAATGGGGGTTTTAAGTAACCCGCTTGGTTTTGAAATATTGAAATTATATTTTTGGCATTTCTCGCATGATTTGACAAAGTCTGCTACATACTTCCGCATTTTAGGCCAAAAATATCTCGCTCGTATTTTTTCGATTGGTTTTTCTATCTCGTAGTGACTAGTATTTAGATCACTGTGGTATTTGGTAACGATGTATTCTCTTTTTCTCAGGAATAACTATAGTTGAGCTTCTTCCTCGTCTTGATCGGGTATGTACCGATAAAGTACTTTGCGTGTCATTAGGTATCCTCTCACAGTTCAATTCTGTACTGGATGGTCTTTTTGTTCGAAGCATTCTATGATTGTTTATAGCGTTGGGTCTTCTAATGATTGTAATTTACGAAGTGCATTTGGTTTATACGACGAAAAATCGATTTGCTACGAATCGAATGCACCAAACTCAACCTCATCATCAGTTGGTGGTCTAATTAAGATATCCACGGCCAAATTTGCTTTACCGGGTACATAGTCAACTTTAATGTCAAATCCCTGTATTGAGAGTACCCAGCGTGCCACACGACCCGTTGGTGATTTTAACGTTAATAGTCACTTCAGTGCTTGATGGTCGGGGTACCTAAAGTAATTTTGGCACCATCGATATATCCACGTAATCTATTTAGTGCCGATACGACTGGTAAAGCTTCACGTTCCATAGTATTATAATTTTGTTCCGCGGCAATTAATATTCGACTCGCAAAGAGAAAGCAACACTGCGCCAATTGAGTAATTACTTGCTTCTATCTATATAGTATAGGGTTTTTTGGATCCGCCTGCTGCAGTGTCGGGGCAAAGAAGTCTTCAGCTTTTCGAACGACATTCTTTTTGGTCAATATTTGAAAGCAGTGGCACAAACTTTCTATACCAACAGCCAGCCTGTGGAAATGATTTCACCTTCCTTAAATTTCTGGGTTCCCTTCTTTGAGAAATAGCAGAAACCTTTTCTAGGTTTATTCTAATACCATGTTGGTCTATAATCTGACCTAAGAAAAATATCTTATCGCGAAAAAACGAACACTTTTCCCGATTAACGCGGAAATAGAAACTTTCAAACGGTCAAATATCATCATCAAATCACCCAAATGCTGTTCGAATGACTCGAACAGCATTTGGGTGATTTGACCCAAATGCTGTTCGAGTCATTCGAGTCTACCGTTTGTAATGGCATTTAACCTTGTATAATCTACGCATACTCTATAAGACCCGGTTGGCTTCTTCACCGTGAGGTGCAGTCCAAGATTGCTCACATGCTTCTATTATATCATGTTTAAGAAATTTGTCAGAACCTCATTAACTTCACTCCTATCGGTTTTACCTAACTTAGATCCCTCATCCACTCTTAATAAATTTATGAACGACATATCCAAGGTCAAAGCCGTCTCATTTTCGTATATAATTGAAAATACCCTATTATCCTTATGAAACCTTAGAGTGTGCTTCGCAAAATCAAGAAACATTTTGGAATCGATTTCTAGCATTCGGCAACACAAAAAATGTGGTTGGAATAATCTTCTCGTACACTTCAACTTCTACGGTGGTAAATAAAACGTGTTCAAATTTGTGAGAGTCGTCAGCCAAAACTACTGAAAGTTGTTTAGACAAACATTGTTGACCCTTCCTAACTAATTATCCATACAAAACTGGTGAAGCAATACTCATTTGTATTTTTTAACCTTCGACCTATTTTGTGAGTTCTCCTCAGACCTCGCTTGTTCCAAAAATCGATGTTTCGTTCTACGGCAATCTTCTATTTTGTGACCATTCTTTTTACATGATTTACAAAATAATTTCTGCCCCATCAGAGTACTCATGGATTTTGTGATTTAATGTTCCTCATCCATCAACGCCTCCTCCTCTGTGTCTGCTTTCAACAAATCATAAAACGACTTGAACGAATCTCACTTTGAACGAATCTCGCTTTGAACGAAGCAACTAACTAAATTATTTTATCGTGTGTTCCGGATATACCGTGGAACACAACCTGAGCGAATTAACACAGCTATCTAACCGTAAATATGAAAATTTCTGAACCGTTAGCTAGGTGCTTTCGGAACGTTCCCCTAAACAACACCCAAACTCCGAATCAGATATCAGACTGTGAATATAATGTTTTACTCGTTTAGTGTTTTCGGAAAGGTACCCTAAAAACATTTTAAATGAAATATGTTTATGACCGCGTGTTCTCAGAAATCAGCTCACACCCAACAGAGCATCAACAGTTTCGCACAATATAGATACTATACGACAGCTACACGGTCTACTATTCTCTCTTCTCTATTGATTATTGATTTATTTTAGGAATGCATTTTTCTTTTATATTCATGACGTCATACCACGTTGTAAATCTTCCCAAAATTCTTTTCTTTCATACAATTTTTTTTACTGTTTAATAAAATTTGTAGAAACCCACGTTACTATTATCCCTTATTCACAAAAGACTCTGTTTCGAGTTACTATGTTGGGACGCCATTTTATAGCCATGCAGCAAATGTTTTTCTTTTTATTAAGTTGCACTTATTTCTTTACTAAATAAACTAAGTACAAAGCACTTACATGCACAGACTAACAATTTTTTATTTAAATTATATTTTTTTTTACATTTTATTAAGTTTCAATCTAATCGAGGTACTGTCATAGATTAACTAGTTTTTTGTTTTTTTTCCACCACGATTAAACATTCGAGATCTTGTAGCTGTTGTTTTTCTTTCTACTATTATATTTGTTTTATTGGTTTTCTACTATATTTCTATATACCCAGTGGCGTAGGTATTCAGCAAATTAATTAGGTAGGGTGGATACTGCGTTTGTATACTATCGCCAAAATGGGTAGCTGTCTTTGGCACTGCCTTTGAAAAACCAACACCATTAATTTACCGATGTTGTTTTTACTAAATAGAAGAACTTCTTTCGCATGTATGAAAAAATAGTATGAATTAATTAAAGTGTTAATTTCACTATCACGCCTTCTATTGAGCTGTTCATACATATTCATAAATGTGTAGACTATACTATTGCTGGTGACTTCAATGTAAGCTATTTTTACACTAATTGTGTATAAACTTTATGTTAACAAGAGTAAGATTCAAAGATGAAAATTGGGATCATATAACATTAAACGTCGTAGATCTAACAAAACAAATATTTAGGCATATTACAACCAACCATAACATACACGCAGTTACCGTTTTGCTAATTACAAGCTATTTAAATATTTTCCATTTAACAACCACTTAAGACATCATCTTATTCTTCATCGTCGGTATAGTCATCGTCATCATTTTATTCTTCTAATTTTTAATGAGAATATAATTTCGTTCAACCTAAAACAACATAACAACAACAACAATATGAAAAAAGCTCTTCGATATAGAAATGAAAATTCCAAAAAATAAGCACACAGAACCGAACACACAAAAAATGCTTTAATTAAATATTATTCATGAAAAATTGGTAAGACGAAATATTTACGAAAGAAGAGATGCTGGAGGAAAATTAATTACTTATTTTCCGACCTAAAATTAAAATGTTCCTTTTCTTTTGTTTGATTGGGCTTGCGAGTCTGTGTGAGTGTCTTCATCAAGTACTACTTTTTAATTCTCGTTTTTAAATTGGCTTGCATAAAATTAATTTTGAAAAACTTTGACCTAGGTTACAATATGGCTTCGTTTGGTCAAACCGTACGATGGTCGCATGATAAGTCAAATTCTTTTTTGTGGCAAAATAATTTTGTTTACGAATAATATAATCTAAAAGAGACCGTATGAACCACTTGTTACGAATTGGTACACGTTGTAGGTGGCCTAACATTATTTTTATGATCTAATTTTATTTGTTCCTAAGGACTCAGCTAAAAGAGTGATATTCCTGTGTATAATCCATTATAGAAAGTATTAAGTCCTACAATTATAAGAAAATAATAATTTCATAAACTTGATGACTCGAAATTGGCGATTAATATTTGTCCTTAAATTACTGTTTGAATTAAGCATAGTTCCATAAGTACACAGAAGATAGTCATTTGTCGAAGTATATCTGACACATTACAACTTACAAATTCATTAGTGCTTAATGTAGACAATCTCTTTGGGATAAATAACTTTGAGAGGTATTGAGGGTGATGTGTAGTTATACCATAGACAACTATGGTAATATAGACAGTTGTCTATGGTAATACTACCATAAAAAAAACATAAGAATGATAAATTTCGTATATTACTATGCATTCAAAACAAAATAAAAATACAATGTGAAACAATACCAAATTTTTAATTATATATCTATCCTTATTGTACATTATTTGGCATTTAATAAAGACATTTTTATTTTCAGTTTTATTTGGTTTTGTTTTTCCTTTGTCATTACTATTGTAGAGGTAGACGAATGCGGACGTATTATGATTTAATTATTTTTTTATATAAGTTTTTTTAATAGACATATTATATATAAAACACCTCTGTATATTATTATACTATATCGTTGTATGTATTGTGTTAATGAAGTGCTAGCAAATTATATGAATTTGCACGAAATATTTGGTTCAAAATATAAAGAAAAATGTGTACGTACGAATTTTTTGAAAAAACAAAAACGTCAAAGCAAAAAAAATCATTTGTCTACTTAGATCCACATTCGTCTACATTTAAATCTACAGTAGCAATGAGAAAGAAAAACCAAAACCAAACCAACCTGAAAATAAAAATTTCTTTAAATGCAAAATAATGTAAATAAAGGATAGATATATAATTAAAATTATGTTATTGTTTCGCTTTGTACTGGCATGCAATAACTAATATAATTATATATTTTTATTTTGTTTCGAATGCCATAGTAATTTACGAAATTTATCATTCTTATGTTCTTTTTCTATGGTAATACTATAGACGGCTTTCTTCTGCCACAGTGGGTTTGTTTATTATACCGCAATTATATTGTACTAAGTTTTGCAATTGTTTATTATTATACTTGGAAACTAATTCCATTCTATCGAAAGATTTTCTTCCGTAATTAAAATTTTAGCCATTCGCATATTTGTTATCTAGTAGTGAATGATGGTTGTATGAATCAAAACCGCCCTTGTAAGTGTTTCAAGATCATTTTCAAAGTCGATTATTTGGTATTGGATAAACTCCAAATTGGAATTGGATATATCGCATTGTTAGTGTAATTTGGCAAATAAAATACCACTAAATTCTTTTTGACTGAAGACGCGTTCATAGTGACTCAATTCTTCTAACCAGGCGAGTTCACAACAAACTAAATAACTGAAATAAAAACATTACTAACAAATTGATTTCATAAATAAATTTAGGTTAGGTTAGGTTAGAGTGGCTGCTAACGCACACTTAGACCGGTGACGGTCCATTGTGATACCAAAGGATCCTACTCCCCTTTCACCTTCATTGGAACCATTCAGAGCTGCTTACGAAGCGTAAGATATCTCGCACATTACAGTTTTCGAGATCCATGAGGCTGTCGAAACAATACTTGCCCAGACGTTTGTACCTCCTGTAAGCTAGGGCCGGGCATGAGCAGAGGAAGTGGCTCACAGTCTCTTCCTCCTCCTCATCCATAGAGCTTCTATAGAAGTCATTTGCCATTGACACAAGCCTCCTCGTATGCTCCCCAATGAGGCAGTGCCCTGTGAGCACTCTCACGACTATACTTAAGGCAGGTCTACGTATGGATAGTAGTGTTTTGGAGCGCTTCAATTCCAGTTTCGGCCAGACTTGCCGCGCTACATTGCATGTTATAGTGTTAGTCCACCTCTTCTGTATCGAAGCTATCGCCTCCTTTTTAAGCGCCATAAAAAGCGCTGCTATAGGCCTCCCCAGATTTACCCTTTCCGGTCAAATTTGTGGATAAGACATTATGCATCAACAAAGTCAGCGTTTTCTCAATCGCCACCGCCTCTGCCTGGTACACACTGCAGTGATCAGGAAGAAAAACGGATATATTCACATTAAATTTGTCACAATAGACTCCAGCTCCGACTTTGCCGTCTAGTTTGAAGCCGTCAGTGTAGAATTGTATACTTCCAGTTTCTGCTGTTGACCTGTTGCCCCAGGATTCCCTTGAGCGGATAAGGGTCTGGAAGCATTTTTCAAAGCATACATCGGTATTGTGTAGTCACTATTCGCCAAGTCCTCCTTAAGCGAACTGCCAATCGTCTAGTGGCCCGTCTGTAGACATGTCCACTCAAACACGGCAAAGAGTCAGCCGTAGTTGCCGCTCTCTGTTTACCAAAGATGTCGACAGGACGAAGATAGAGCATAGTCTCAAGAGCACATGTAGGGGTTGTCCTCAGTGCCCCGCTTATAAGCAAGCAGGCCGTTCTTTGTACCTTCTCTATCATATTTTTATAAGTTTTCTTGCCTAGTGCTGGCCACCACACACTCACCCCATATAACAGAATCGGTCTGACTACAGCGGTGAATAGCCAGTGTACCAGCTCTGGTTTTTTTAGACCCCTTCGCCTACTGACGGCATTCCTACATGGATACAAAGCCATGGTAGACTTCTCTACTCTCTCTAAAATATTGGTCTTCCAATTTAGCCCACTGTCCAAAATTATGCCCAGAAATCTTGCCTTATCAGTAAATGGCAGTAAGGTGCCTTTTAAGGTAGGAGGGGCGACTACCGGAACTTTATATTTCTTGGTGAAGAGTACAAGCTCTATTTTGGATGGATTTATACCCAGCTCACATTTGCTAGCTCACTTTGTAATTATTAAGAGCGCGTGTTGCATGACTTCCCTAATCGTGCTTACGCTATCACCCCTAATCCCAGAGAAAAGGTGATAAGACTATCACCTTTTGATAGGACTAATGTTCCAGAGAAAAGGTGGTAGGACACCACCTTGCGGAGTTCCTCTAACTACTCGCCTCCTAATGGTGTATTCCCCTATCTCCGCGTTAACAATCCTGCACCCCCTTAAGGGGTAGTCCACATCTAGAGAATGCTCGACGAGTGTTTTTGCAATTCCAATGGAATGATACCGTCTGGGCCTGCCGATTTATAGGGTCTGAAGCCGCTTAGTGCCCATAGGATCCGGTTTTTTCACACGATTTCCTTCAGGCACTCCGTCGATAATTTTTCATTATTCCTACCAAGCTCCGTCGACTCATCCACACTACCTGGGAAATGGGTTTCCAACAGGAGCGCTAATGATTCCCCACTAGACGTTGTCCATAGCCCATTTGGTTTAATTAAGAAACTAAGGCTTGTTGGGCTCGTAGATAAGATTTTCATGAGGCGCGAGGTCTGCGAAACACCTTCCATTTTATCACAGAATAGTCTCCAAGACCTCCTCTGCACCTTCCTTAATCCCTTTTTATACTTTTTGAGATGCTCCTTTTAGGAGTCTCAATCCTGAGCTTCCCTCGAGCCTTTTGCTCTGTTGAATGCTTTCCTACAACCTATATGAAGGATTTCCAAATCCCTTGACCACCATACCGGTTTGTGTTAAATAAATTTTGTTTTCAAACATTGTTCTTGGCAATTTTTCACCAAAATCGATTAATAGCCGTCTAATCCATATTGCTTCCTTACATGCCTCCGACAAAGAAACAAACTCAGCCTCAGTTGAAAGCGACCCACACGTTTGTTTTTTGCATGACCAGCTTACTGCTCCTCAAAATACAAAAAATATATATCCACTATTGGACTTTCTATCTATCCAGCATTCAGCCTAGTTCGCATCGGAATATCCATGGAATATTATTATTGCTTAGAGCTAATTTTAATCCTGATGTCCCTTTTAAATATTTAATAACTCGCTCTATCCAGTCGGTTTGTGTAGAATTGCTTGAACGGTGTGCTTATACACTTTCTGAAATATCAGGCCGAGAGTTTACGCAAATATACAGCAAACATCCGATAAGTTTCTGGTAGCTATCATTCTTCAGTAAAACTTCTGACTGATTTTCACTTTTGTCATAATTAACATCGAGTGGAAGTTTTGATATTTTTGCGTCGGAAAGTCCAAAATCCGCAACCACTTTATTTATATGACTGGTCTGGCTTATTTGAAAATTCCTAGTTTTATCCCTGGTAATTTCCTGTCCAAAATAGTTAATATCTCCCGAATTTATGATTTTGAATTTCGATTTTAAAACTTCTTCGACGTATTTCATCTGATCATCATATTTACCGGCTATAATTAGGTCGTCAACATGCACTAAAACATAACATATTTTTTCCGCCTTGATTCAATATGTACAAGCACGGATCATTTATACTGTGTTTAAATTTCGCATTGACTAATGCTTAAATGTAGTGATTCATGCCAAACCCTCGCGGATTGCTTTAAGCCATATAGACTCCTTTTGAGAAAACAGACATAGCCTTCCTTCTCGCCAATAAAAAATCCTGGTGGCTGTCTCATAAATATTTCCACTCAATGTTCCTCGTTTAGGAAAGCGGTTTTGGCATCCAAATGTAACACTTGTATGTCGTACTTCGTTGCCACTGAAAGCAGAATTTGGATTACCGTTTGCTTTACTACAGGGCAAATTCTTGAGAATTATCACTGCCAAATCGCTGCAAGAATCCCTGTGCAACCAGTCTGCTTTATATTGGTTAATTTCACCGTTTGCGTCGGTTTTCAATTTAAAAACCCATCTACAACCAATAGGCTTTCTAGTTAATGGTATAATGGTATAAGCTCCCATGTACCGTTTTCTTGTAGGGATTTTATTTAATCTTTCATCGCATCGATCCAATTTTCTTTTTCAGACAACAGCTTGTCTATAAGTTTTCGGCTCATGTTTCTCCTTCTCGGCTTTGTTGGTTTCTTCAATGAGGCTAGATAGATTTTCAACATCAATGCAAAGTGGTTTTCCCACAACAGAATTATCGATACCATTGAAATATAATTCGCTTTCATGGTTACTCATACTTGTATATGCAATAAAACTAGTATTTTCTACCTAGTTTATACTTTCACTTTGGGTTGTTTCCCAATCGCAACATATTCCGTAAATCTTCCGAATACTTCATTTTTTTTTTTTCAGAAGATAGATCACAGTGTACTTTGAGTGATCATCTATCAAAATATATCGCTTGCCAGATGGCGTTTGTGTCTGCATTGGCCCGCAAATAACTGAATGAACTAGATCTAGAACAGCTTTTGCACGATTTTTCGTTTTCGATGGAAATTTTATGCGAGCCATTTTTTCTTCAAGACATATTTAACACAAGCCTTTACTGCAATCACCGCCAATTCAAAGTTCTTGAACAATCCAGAAGATTCGAATAATTTCGATATCACGGTGTCCGAAAATTTTGTGCTAATAATGTGCGCATTTTCCCTGATGTTCATCAACCTTATATGCTCCTTCTACTTCCTTTAGAATGTACAAGTTATCACGCATCCTCTCCAATTGCCTCTTGCTTTGATCCAAAACCAATTTCAAAGTGTTGATCCGAAGTGAACGAAACAACAAAACCTTTGGCAATTAACTTACGACCAGAATGTAAATTTCCACAAATTGATGGGATCCATAACACATCTTGGATTATCACTTTATTTTTTTCACCTATCCAATTAATAACCTCAATTGAAACCGATCCTTTTCCGTTGGCATTTACTTGCTGTCCATTAGCAACAAATATTTTTTCACGATAATTTGAATCAAACTCGGTAAAGATATTCTTATTTGAAGGGAGATGGCAGGTTGCACCGGAGTCGATTAATCAACCATCATTCAATTTTGAGGTTACAAATAAAAATTCTATCGAACCGCCTTTAATTAAATTCACTTGTCCTTTTTCGGTGATTTTTCCTGATGTCTTTTTGTTTTTCAACCATTCTTTAAACTTCTCGCAATTTCATTTCATGTGTCCCTCCCTATGACAGAAAAAACAGCTCTTGCCACCTTTTGTCTTATACTTTTTGTTATTTACATTCAAAGCTACTCCGCCATTATATTCGACGTTTGTATTCCTCAATAAGCTTTGTTTGTACTACACAGGCTGTAATTACTAACGTGTCATAAATATCCGGTAAACTTCCCAACATTGTTGCAGCCTTCCAGTCACCTGGTTTTATTTCTGACCCAAAGTCAAACATTTGCTGAAACAGCTCATTTATACGACCAATATACAATTCCATGTCACCGTCCTCTTCTAGTCTCAAACGTTTAATTTGCTTCATAATTCGAACCATGTTGTTAGATGTACTTTTCTTGTGGTAGTCCTTCAAAGAGTTCCAAGGTTCCTTTGCCATTTTTGACTCTCGAATGTGGATCAATTGGTCATCCTCCACGTTCAGCCCGATTAAAGAATAAGCTGTCGAATCTTTCTTATTCCAATCGTCCAAGGGATCCGGTGCATCCTTCGACATACACTCTCATACATTTCCCTTTGTTAGTAACAGCTTCATCCGGAATTTGATACAAATTAGTTCGAATTATTCAGTTTCGTGATCGCATATTTACTGTCCATCGTCATTTTCACACTTCGGTAAATACACTCAAATCTACAAAATATTAACAATTTCCCGGAAATCTTTATTTACACTTGTCCTGGTCAATTTATTGCGTGATGGTGATGAAAATAAACGATAATATTATGCTTGATATAAGTTTATTCCATTACACGTTGAGAATAATGAAAAAAAAACAAGAGAAAAAATACCGCTACAATTCAATAAAATTATTTTGTCTGAAGACGCGTTCATAGTAACTCAATTCTTTTAACAAGGCGCGTTCATAACAAACTAAATAATTTAAATAAAAACATTATCAACAAGTGTGTTTACTACAGTTGATAGGAACTGGATTAGATTTGGACTAAGATATTGTGTATTACACCGGGATAATCTGGACACTGCGAGCATTTAGTATTAAAAAGATCATGTCCAAGGGTTAAACAAACACTAGTCATAATAACAGAAGCCAAACAACGTTTAAATTTGAAAGGCAGTAAAATCAATGCCAAGGTTCATTGTGTAGGAGGATAAGTAGATTGAAAGCTCAAGTGTCTAAAAATCAATTTACAACCAAAGCGTCAACATATTCTGTTGAAATAGAAGCCTTGGTATTAACAAAAAATAAATAAAAAAAATTAAAATTTACATAAATGGCTTAAAAATGGGCGCTACGAAGTTTGCATCCCTTTCCAGAAGGATCCAACAACATACCTTGGAGATTCAAAACGGAAATCAGTAGCAAGATTTCTTCAAGTTGAGAAAAGATTATCCAGGAATCCAATATTTGATTAATGGAATTGCCACTTGTTGTCGATCTATATACTTATAAAAACTAAATTTTCAGCTGTTGCTTTGGTAAATTTAAATTTTCTAAATTCACAAAAAAAAATTTCCAAAGCAATACACTTATTGATCTAAACCAGTGGTGCCCAAATAGCGGCCAGTTTTATGGCCCAGTAAACATATATAAAAATATCAAATAATACCACAATAATAATAATTTTTGTTTTAAAAAGGACAATATTTTGATTATACGTACTAAATTCATACTCAAATAGTTGGTCATTGATTTTATTCAGCGGATATTCAGCGGTTTAGGTTCATTGTGTTCATAGCATAAAAAATGAAACACAAATATTTGACAGGTTATGAAATGGAATAATTAAAGAAAACGGAACTTGAAAATAACGAAGATATTTTGTGAATCACATTTGGCGACATTTGGAATACATTTTTTTCATTAAATTGGACAACGGTAAGAATATTAAATTAAAATGAACTACAAGAAATGCATGTTTATTTTAGGTAAAAAATGATATACAACAATGAAAAAAACGTAGATTGAAAGATGTAAATCGCTCGTTCAAGGAATCCTGGACTAATGACTTTTATGTTGAACCAAAGGGGGTCGGTGTTACATGTCTGATATGTGGTGCAGCTATCATCTTTAAAGGAGCATTATTTGAATAGGCACAAGCAAAAGTATGATCAATTGTCAATTCAACAGCGGAATAGTACATGTACTAAACCCAAATTTCCAAGTAGTTGATATACGGTGCTTATTGCATATTGAAAATTTATGTGGGAACACTCTTAATATGGAACCGATCAACAATTTTGTAATAAAATTTGTCAATTAAATTCGGAAGAGACTTCGCCATAGAAAGATCAAATAATTTTTAACTACGCTTGAGCTTCTTCATCCGATGTAATATATTACACGAATGTGAGATTTTTTGACCTCCGGCAAGAAATTAAAACATTCCTTTGGTTTTTATGAAAACCGAAGGAATGGAAACACATCATTTTTCTGATGAATTTATTCTTAATTTGGCATTCTTCGTTGACATCACAAAATATCTAAATGAGCTCAATACTAAGCTCCAAGGCAAGGGTGTAACCATAATTGATATGTACAAGTATATTACATCATTTTTGGATACGTTGAATTTATTCAAGGACCATCTGCTTAAAAACCAGTGGGCTCATTGCAAAGCAATCCAATCCGTATCTATGGATGAGAAAGACACAGGAAAATACTGAAATTACAACCAACACATAATTAGGAAACGTGCATGTCGGCAATGAGCTTAATTAGGGACCCGGATCTAATTAAGGTCATACCACTTTTTGACGGAAAGTGAAAACACCTGGAAGAAATTGGAGTGAATCTGTCACAAGACACAATTGAAAATGTCCCCAACGAAACTCAAAAAGAGGATTTCAGGGAAATCAGAATTTGGACATGGAAAATTAATTGTGTACCGTATTTTTAAGTGTTATAAGAAACACGTTACGCGTGACATCGGCGCGAATAAAAACGTTTTTAAACCAGAAACGGTTGGTTTATTGAAGCCTACTCATAAAGTAGCGACACCTTTTACTTCAAATACTAAAAACAGAAAAGGAGTATTCGGGTATAGTGATGATCATATCATTAGTCGTTAATGACACAGTCATAACAAGCGAATTTCAAGAAACACATAATAGATCATAAACTAAAAAAAGAAGTCATAATTTATTACATGAACTAAGTATATTTTAGTACATGTACTAAATATTTAAATTACGATAAAAACCGCTTATATTAAAGCTACCGATATCATACATCTATTTATATTGGTTTTAGGTTTAACTAATTAATTTATTATGTATCCTACTTATTATTATAAATTTATTATTGATTAAAAACAAACATAGGTAGGCATAATATAAATGTATCTAGGTATATATATTTAGGCAGTATAAATACAAAAAAAAACCTACCTGTATAAACAAAAAAATTATCAAATTGATAAAAGCCAAACAAAACTTCATTGTTGATTATATAAATCTATTTAACTATATCCATAAATTGGGATGACTTGGGTGACAGTTTTCCCTTTTTTGTGTTAGTATTTAGCATTATGTATCGCTATAATAGATTAAATATAAATTTATATATTGTTATGGGTAGTTTTTAGATTTATTATTCAATTAGGGTATAATAGTTGTCATATATATAAAGGGTGATAAAATAGAATCCCAAATCGTAACAGGTTACACGATCTAAAGCTAAAGCTACAGAGATGGGATTAAAAAGACTGTGAGCCTCATCCACATAACCTTGCGGGGAAGTAAAACTTTTTTAACTCGAGATACTTGGGACATCCAATTGCACCATTAACTGTACCATCAACAACATTAATCGTTATCATAAATGGAGTTCCAATACACAATTTAAGTAGGTATGGCATGCAAACCTTTTGTATCGAGCACTTGTAATGTGCTCCCCAGTTTTGTAGCCGGTAAAAACATCTACTAAAGTCTTCGAATGGTGCAAAATCAATGTTGCAGTGAAAAAAGTGTAAACGGCGCCAAAAACGTTTTTGCCACACCAATCTGTCATTCTAAATCTTTTGTTCATCAATCGATCCCTTCGGGGCTGAGCACATCGCCGTTCCCAATTTAGGTTATTTTAGCATAAAACACAAATTAAATCATAATTTAAAATGTTATAAAAAAAAAATATTAAAAACTCAGCAACCGATTTGCGATTTGAAAATTATACGTTTTGAATAAAATTTCGTTTGTTTTTCCGATGTTCATGTACAGTAAAACTCACAAATCAAATGTTTTATAGTCATAATACCATAATATCACTACGATTCATTATGATACTGTATGTTGGTCTCAACCAAAATAAAAAAATAAAAAAAACTTGTTTAAATGCTCCTTGAATTTACTCAAATATTTTTCCTTATATGTACCCGTTTCCCCTTTACCATAATTAATCATTACCAAAAATAGTTCAGTTGGTAATCCAAATTGTAATCGAAATGGTGTCAAAACATAACATGGTATCATGTTACGATGATATTCACTATTTACTGTTACAGCAGCATTAAATGTATTGTTAAAAAAAATGAATTGTTCCAGCGGTTTCCATTACCTGTTTTGAGCCATTTAGAAAACAACGTGATGCTTTAAAGTTAAATCGACTAAGAGAATGTAACGCGATGTATCATGTAATTCTAAATGCAGTACTTAGCTTCTCCATCCTAATTTCTACTTGCTACGTCCACGCCATTTCAATAGTAAATCGAGCAACTTAGCGGAAGCTTGTGGTGAGAATTACTCGAGAAAACTAGTTTAAGTCTGAAGCAGGAGGGATCATAGGTCACTTACAATCAATGCTTTTAGAAGCTATGTAAAATTCCACAAGCGTATGTTCTCATATTGAGCGGCTTGCTGTTCAGCATCTGTTCCCCAGGAAGGGCGGCAGCTTAAACACATGGGAATAAGCATATAATGCATGTGCTACGTTACACATCGCAAAATCAATTTTACTACAATAACTAAAAAGATGGCTCAGTCATTACCTAAAGTTGGACTAACACTATAGAAAACATTGCCTATCCTAAAAAAGAGAAGAAGATATTTCCATCCCCTATATTAACTACTAAAATCAGTCGTATCACTAAATATTAACATCTAAAAAAACTCACTACAAAATTAAGCACCAATGGGTTTCAATGGTGTACGTCGCCGCCCTAGTTCGATCTTAGTGTTAGTCCAAAATCAGGCGAAATTTTAGTTTAAATTGAGTTCAAATTACATATATAATTTTTGCTTGAAAATTGTTCTATTTCATTTTATAGCAGTTTTAGAGTTACACAATGTTCAGTTTGCTGTAAGCCAGATTATTGATTCACATTAAGAAAATTGTGTATGAATTAAACCCAAAGTGCACTTGATTTTAAAAATTTCCAATTATCGTTCGATTTCGTTCTTATTCGTACTTTGGTACGTAATTGTACGAAACAATTGGTTTATTCGTTTTTTTTTATTCTTTATATTTCACCAATAAGATACCGACTTTATCTCACGTGATAAAATTGTAAATAAAGAAATCTTCCCGTTACACAATAATTAGTCTAATTTGAATCGTTATTAAAATGGATGGTGTGAAAATTACACGAAATTGATAAAGTGGTACGATTATTTACGTTTGCTGGCGGTGAAGTGGATTTTAAACATAACGTGTTTAAAAAGGCGCCCGCATGTATGCAGATAACTATCCAAATAATAAGTTATCAACAATATATCGTTAGTAACATATTGAAATACCTCAAAAATTCGCCTAATATCATTTAATACGTGCCTTTCGCTAATTGACAATGTATTTCTTGTTAAAGTGTTTTGACATTGTGCTTTTCACCTATATCAGTTAATCTAGTGTGCCTTTTGTTAAATGTCACTTTATTTTTATTTTTATAATTAATTATAAATAATATTTTAGTTTCATATTTTATTAAAATGATTTTTAATATTTAGCACGTCAATAAAACCAAGAAATGTTGCAAATTCGAATAAATTTCACTAAACACGGAATATCACAAATAAGCAAAAAATAATGTGCCCAACAGACAAAATTATTGCTCATAATTTTATTTTTATTTTTATTAAGTTGGATGCTTGTGGATAAACATTTTATCGATTGGTAATGGTGCGTACATGTACGTGATTAAAAAATTTCATCACAGGATGAAGTTAGTAACAAAAGCTTTTGCTCAAAATTATTACCTATTTTACTTGACATATGAAACATATGTAATTATTAATTGTGTATTGTTGTTGGCTGTGGTGTACGAAATATTTGTGCGATTTTTGTGATTTTTTTTTTGTGATTCCCATTTTTAATTTCTTAAAAAAGAATCGGTTTTAAATTCTTGCTGTTTGTTTTTATCAGTGATTTAAATTTGTTCGTGTTATTTCGAAATAATTTCTAATATTAAATTTAACTTCATTTTGTTTTTATTGGTTGATTTTAATTGTGTAATAATTTCTTTTTGTTTGTTTTCGGTGATTTTAAATTTTCGTGTAATTTAATATTTTTCGTGTAATTTAATTTTATTCATGTAATTTAATTTTTTGAATTTAATTAATTCGTAATAATACCCAAAATATCTTTAGCAAGACAAACCGCTATCGAAGTTTTGACGCGGGACTTAAATATTGTCAGTGAAATGATGTTTGTTAGCTCGCACAAAAAGTTTGAAAAACAAAATAAGAAATGTCAAAAAATAGCAAAATTATATATTGAGCACAATTATTGCTCATAATTTTTATTTTTTTGTTATGTTGGATGCTTGCTCCGAAAAATGTGCCCAAAATTAAAATTATTTCAACTCAGGAGGGAAAATTTATATATTTTTGTTATGAAAAATATACAAATTTCTCCTTGATTCGCAAATCAATTTTTTGATCATGTACATGTACACACCATAAAAGATAAACATTATTTAACTCAGAATGGGAAATTTGTAATGTTTTGGTTGATTAAAGTCACGGATAAATATTTATTCGCATACATGCGGGCGCCATTAGCTAGCTAAATTTTATGTCAATATAGTATGAAAAATTTTCTTAGCTCGAGCTACGCACCGACCTTAAGTAGTTAATACAAATAAATATATATACATTTTTTAAATTGACATTTCTGCCAAATTTTCTTCGCCTATTCTTTTTTGTAAAATACTCTTGATATGATTGAGCCGAAATCTGATTTACTATTTCCACAATAACAAATCTTCGAAAACTACTCACGGAAAGCACATTAATTATAAAATAACTGAGGAGAGACTTTATTGGTTTTTTATTGGTGTACCACCTGAACACATGGCAGAAAGTTGAGGAACGCCGTCAATTTAAGTTGCAAATCTGCCAACATAACACGGAAGAGGTGAAACGTAGATACGAAGAAACAGCGCATCAAGTAAAGAAGATGGCAAGGAATGATCGAAGAAAATATACAGATAGCATTCTCAAAGCTGCTAAATAGGCAGCAGCAATCTAAAATATGCGAGCATTACACCAGTGTGTAAGAAAGGTCACTGGTAAAATTACAAATATACCACCTATAAGGGACGCTAATGGTCAAGTACTAACAACAGATGAAGCGCAGTTAAAGAGATGGAAGGAATATTTCGAAGAAGACGTCGTCGCCGACCCCGAAAATCTCCAGTCATCAATTGACATCAATAACGAAACTAGCAACACTCATCCACCAACGGAACGGGAAGTTAAAGATGTCATTAATAGACTGAAGAATAATAAGGCCGCTGGAACAGGCAATATAACCGCCGAAATATTCAAGGGAGATTCACCTACAACTGCAAGCATATTAACACTAATAATCCAAGAAGTCTGGAATTCTGGGAGAATTCCACTGAAATGATCATCCTTGAGAGAATCTCACCTACGATCAATGCAAAATTAAGAAAATAACAAGCTGGATTTTTTATTGATGTGATCAGCACTGATCACATCAACAAAATCTGTATCATCACTGAGCAATTCAATGAATGGAATTCACCATTGTATATGCTCTTCGTCGATTTCGAACGCACATTCGATACGGTAAACAGGAACGCAATATGGCCATTGTGAAATGGGCATCCCAAAGAAATTAATTGAACTTATACAAGAAATGTATCGGGATGCTGGGAACCGAATAAAATACAAAGGCAAACAAAGTGAAACATACTACAACACTCGAGGAGTAAGATAAGGTTGCGTACTCTCACCAATGCTGTTCCTAATCGTATTAGACAGTGTAATGCGGAAACTAGATAACAAGTCCCCTAATGGCATTCAATTGGGGTTAACTGGTAAACTCAATGATTTCGACTATGCAGACGACATATGCTTGCTCACACACAAACACTCCGATATGCAGCAGAAAGAGCAACAGCTATGAGAACTAGCTAACGAAGTTGGCCTCAAGATTAATATCAAGAAAACCAAGACGATGAGACTCAACACAAATTTTACCACATCGATGCACATCAACAATATACAAATTGAAGATGTAAATGAATTCGTGTACCTTGGTTGCACAATAACGAAAACAGGTGGAACAGAAGAAGACATACACAAACGTATAAATAAAGCCAGACATACATTCAACATGCTACACGTAGTCTGGAAGACTTCTGTTCTGTCGCGGAAGACTAAGATAAGAATGTTCAACTCATGTGTGAAATCGGTACTACTGTATGGGTGTGAGACATGGAAGCATACAGGAAAAATCATACAGAAGCTACAGGTATTCGTAAACAAATGCCTTCGACGAATACTTAAGTGCTTCTGACCTAATACGATTAGTAACATCAATCTGCGCATAACAACATGTCAGTCAGACATTGCGACCAAAATAAAGCGACGAAAATGGAGATGGATTAGCTACACACTAAGGAAGGCATCAAGTGATATAACGAGGATGTCATTAGACTGGAATCCACATGGAAAAAGAAAGGTTGGAAGGCCGGCAGTGACATGGAAGAGAACGATGCTAGCAGAGGCAAAACACTTGGAAAAATCATGGGCGGAAATAAAAGCAATAGTCCCAAATAGAGTAAGGTGGTTCAGAATAGTGGACACCCTATGCTCCTAAATTGGAGATAAAGGAAAAAAAAAGAAAAAAAAAACCTTCTGATTGGAATTCGTATTTAAGCTTTCGACCGGCTGCAAATTGCTCCTTCTTTTTAATCGTTGGTAATACGCCAACCTACTATGGCCTATGGACATCAATAAAACACCAGGTCTTATATATTTCTTTGTATAATAAGAGATATATCAGGGAATTATATCCATGTAGAAAAACAACTCGACTCTTAAAGGAAGTCGAATACCGGAATAGAAAAAAGACCTATAACCCTACTTGAACTAAATTAGGAAATCAAGAACAACCTAGCCAGGTAATTAAAGCCTTACAGGAAATGGGATGAAAAAAGTATTGCATATAACAAATGCAGTAATCCGATTAAGATACCAATCAATCAAACTAAGACAACAAAAGATTGCAGAAGTAATAAAGATACTTTTTAGTAACGTATGGAAATGAATACTCATTTTCCCAAGGTATTGTCTTCGGGTCCATTCTTTATTTTGACACACGGTAGACATGTCAAATAAAGACGCAACCATAGCGACATTTACTGATGACACCGCAATATTAGCGACAGCACAAAACTTAACTGACTCACAAGAACAAAAAGGTAACAAAGAAGCAAACCGTTCGACTTAACGTGACCTGATTATATTTTGTTCACTATTTCTGATAAACATATATATCTACTCGCTACGGTGTGATTTCTGTATATTTAAAAAAAATTGTTCCAATTTAAAATGGCGGAACCTAATATATGCAAATTTACTGTACCAATAAAACTAATAAAAAAAACGAATTTATTTATTGAATTTACACATTTAGACGGAAAATATTCATTAATTAAAAATAATTAAAATAATTGATTAAAATTATGTACAACAAACAATAAAAAATAATTGTTCGTTTTAATTAAATTTAAAATTGTGCAAAAACAAAAGCAAATTTTAACTGCAAATACAACAAAATTTTAATCGAGTTAAAATTAAAGATTTATGGTGGGTTTTGGACGTATATATAGTTCGAAAAATAATTTGTGACTTAATATGAAAGTTAAATGTCAGAGTTTTGAAATGTTTTTATTAAATAAATATTTAAGTTCAATGAAATTATGCAGTTTTATAATTTGTTGGAAGAAACGTATTATGGTATAGCGAGCTTTCAATTGAATACCAACATCGTTGCACCCACAGACGGCCAAACATCCATTAAGATCGTGCATAATATAAATACACATAGTACTACCATCATAAGAAAAAAACAGTTTACCCATTGATGTTCCAGATGTCGGGTCGATAGAATATCGTCAACATTTAGTATAAATATATGACATTTAGGGGAATATACATATTAAATATTTTGATTATTTAAAAAAACGATACCAGTAGCGACATCTAACACGTCAATGGGATAACATACCATGGTAGTAATTTGTGTATTTATTTTATGAATCGTGTAACGTTCCTTACGGTCGACACGTAATTTCGTAAAATAAAAGAAAACAACTCACAGCTTAGGTCAGACACAGATTGCCACATATACACTGAAATATCCCAATTAGTCCCTGTCCGTAACCCGGATTATTTTCCACTCGTTTGAGGCACCCAAAATTAACAAAAGAAGAATTATCAACCACAATTTTAAATCTTTCAATGATAACCCGAGATATGTATTTCGTTTTTTTTATATTAAAATAATGAGCAAAAGCGGACTGCTGGTGGACAGATGGCATTTCACACTCAATTGGGTACCTAATATGTGTTCGCGACGTGGTGATAGTTTTATTTGAAGCGTTGGACCCATCTTAGTCCACCTGCTCCTTGAGCTATTGGCCGGGCATAACACGTGCCGGTAGACTGACGCCTATCTATTTTTTTTTCATTGTCTACCCAAAAACTACCGCTATAGAGTGTATCGCACGTTACATTTGACGACTAACAAAAGTGAGATTGATTCCAAAAACGTGGTAAAAACAAATAATTTTTTTTTTGTTTGTTTAAAGTTTCTAATATCGATCCAATCCAAGAACTAACTCGATCCAAGAACTGCTTGATTTTCAATTGCATTTGGAGGCACTTAGCACAGACAAAATTGGATATGAATGAAAAGTGAGGAACCTAGCTAGCACAGGGACCGACCGTCAAAAAATAATAGCACTGAACAAGGTTTATGACACCGAGAAGGAGCCACCACTAGATTCAATTGAAGATGCAAAAGAGTTTAACAAGGCAATTGAAAAGTTAGGGGAATCACAAAAGGCGTTTAAAGTATCAATTCACGAGGGCAATGAGGCTGATATAGGTATGGCGAAGGCAAGAATTCGACACTACCAAGATCGAGCATTTAGAGCGGTTGGCGATATCGATGAAACAGACTTCATTTTATGCGGCCTAGTTAGAAGTATCAAACGTACTCAACGGAAGTCGACGGAAGAGAGGAATACAAGAGAAAACATACAATTGCCACAGTCAAATTCCAGCTCAGTTAAAACAAATGACATTTAAACTTTGATGTTGGGTAGAGGTAGAGGAAAAAAACCCACAACTCCTCAAGGTTTGAGAAGTGACAGGCGTGAGGTAATCGGTCCCTCAACATCTCAACGAGCAAAACATAATGCAAGATAATCTCAGGTTTCGTGATGCGGAAGAAGTAACAAACAGAGATGACTGTACCCCTCAAAGATCGTTAGATTAGCAGGTATGCCACGGCTGAAAAGCCGAAGGAATTACAATGGCAAAATATCAAAAAAAAATTTGAAAGTATACCCACCATTGGAGGAAGGTTACAAAGTGTTCGTTCTTCAAAGATATATACCGATGAAAACTGATGGTAGCAGATGTCTCAAGTGTGGGTCAACTATGCAAAATTATGCAAAAATATGGACGAGGCCAAACTGATAGATTCAAAACAGCATCATTATCTTGATTACAATTTCAACCGACATCAACTGTTCCAGTCAGAAGAGTTTTTCGAAACGAGGAGAAGACAAAGTTGTTGAACCAGTCCAAGAGGTTGCTCCCCGATCTAGTGTAAGGAGAGGCTTATTTTAATAAAAAAGGATGGCGTTCGGGCTGTTCAACGCCAGCCAAACGCTTTGTCGACTGATGGCCAAGGTCCTCCAGGTTGATTTAGAACCCAAAGTGTTTGTGTACTTAGATGATATTATCGTAATGACGCAGACTGAAAATTACTTGAGGAAGTGTCCACTCGTCTACGGAAAGAAAATCTCTCGATAAGTTTAGAGAAGACGAGGTTTTGTTTGAAAGAGATTACGTACCTCGATTATATTCTAGACGAGCACGGGTTGAGGATCGATCCAGAGAAGAGGGATTCTCAACTTTACAGCACCAAAGTTCGTTAAAGATACGAGAAGGCTAATCGGTGTGCGTGGTAGGTACAGGCGATTCATTCCTGGTTTTTCGACTCTAACTGCACCCATAACCAATTTAATAGCAAAGACAGCCAATAAAAAGTTTTAGTGGGCCAATGCAGCAATTGATGCGTTTCTTCGGTTGCAGTAGATACGCGAATCGGTGCTGTATTGACGCAACAGATAGGTGTTGATAAGCGAGTAATAGCTTATATGAGCCGAAAGATTACATCAACGCAAAGGATATACCCGGCCACCGAACGTGAGTGTCTGGCATTGGTTTTTGCAATAGAGAAATTTAGGCCTATAAAATACAGAGTGATAACTCACTGCACTTCACTGATATGGCTGCAAAACCTAATAGACCCTGCATCAAGGTTGGCTCGTTGGTCAATGCATCTCCAAGGCACGATTTCGAACTCACAGAAAAGGCAAGTTAAACGTAGTTCCCGATACGTTGTCCCTTGCAGTTGAGCCAATCCAAGAAGATACGACTATGCAGGATAATTAGGCATATCAAAACAGCGGGAAAGGCGTCAAAGAATTGCCAGATAAGTATCCTGATTTTCGGCATGAAAATTAAACATTATATAAATATTGTCGAATTATTGAAGGCGATGGAACGCAGAGTTGGAACTAGAAACGTTATGTGCCTCTGTCTGAGCGACGATGCATAATGCACAACAACCATGATCATAAGATATGGAACCATGATCATATGTAAGTAATCGCGAGTGCCTATGGGTGAGCAAAAAGTACCAACTTGGCCATGGGAAACAATTACCGCTGACTATATGGGACCTTCTTCACGATCAAAATCCGGAAATCAATATACTTACTTGTAGTAATTGGTACTTTTAGCAAGTTTGTGATGTTGAAGGCCGTTAGAAGAGCTGAAGGGATATCTTTGACTAAATACTTGAAGGAAAATATTTTCTTGGTTTTTGGTGTACCATCAGCCCTGATATCGGACAACGGCAGCCAGTCTGTCTCCAAGCATTGAACCAAAGCAGTGAACTGGAGTATTTTGTTGGCAATTAGGAGCTACGTTGATGGAGATCATCGGGATAAAAATATATCGAATATAGCCTGTGCAATCCGAATGGCTGTCCGTGAATCGTCCAAATATACACCTTTATGTATACTTCGGTAGAAACATGATGACTGAACAGCATTGACCATAATAAGTGGTGTCAAGAGGAGCATGTCTTAAAAATGGCGGTGATACAAAAAGCCGTCGCTCAAAATTTACACAACGGTATGGTATTCGTACAAAGTATTTTTTTTTTGTACACCGATAAATTATATTTTGAAATGGTTTTACACTCCGGGGACTCACGTAAGAAAATTTGCCGAAAATTTCCGACCAGAATATACCACGGAAAAACAAGAGGATTTACCACCTTGAAACCGAAGGTGAAGAAGAACTATATAATCAGATTATTATCGAAATGTTGAACGTGAACACATGCAATCAGGAGGAAAAACAGAAGAGCGAAAACACCGAGCTAAATTTTATGATGGACGCCTCTCTAGCGTACCATACTTAGAATATGATAGATAATAAATTCCTCAAATTTCTCATCGATACCGGAGCAAACAAAAAATGCATCAAACCGGAACTAGCTAAAAATCAAATGCTGACTAACTACCAATTCAATATAAGATCAGCAGATGGAAAAATCGTTGAACCATTTGGGTGTATCGGAGTTCACAGAGCATTGAAGTTTTTCATTTTACCAGGACTTCAATCATTTGATGGAATCATCGGAGATGATACCCTAACAGAAATAGAAGCCATAATAGATAGGACAAAGTAACACACTAATTCTAACACCAAACATAAGGGTACCACTGAAGGAAAAACTGTCATCACAGGTCAATAACCTAGAAGTTGGAGACGATCATCTCTCAGGAATCTAAGCAAAAACTACAAAGAATACTATCAAAATTCGAAATACTCTTCGGACCGGTCAACAACCATGCAATAATAGACATTGACCTAAGAGCGGAAATCAAGACCACTACAGAAGGACCTGTTTATACCAAGTCCTACCCATACATAGTAAGCATGAGAAGTGAGGTAAAAAACCAAATCAAACAACTACTAAAATATGGTATCATAAGGCCTTCCAAGAGCCCATACAATTCCCCAATTTGGATAATGGAAAAGAAGTTAGATGCTTCCTGCATAAAAAAATATCGGATGGTCATTCATTTTACAAGAATCAACGCCGTAACAAAGTCGGTCGCTTACCCGATCCCAGATATATCCAATACACTGGTGAATTTCGGGAATTCACAATTTTTCACCACAATCGACCTTACCTCAGGCTTTCATCAGATTAAAATGAAAGAAACGGATATAAAAAGACATTATTTTCCACAAGGAATGGGAAGTATGAGTTCCTAAGGCTTCCTTTTGATTAAAAAATGCTCTGGCTATTTTTCAGAGGATGATAGACAACGTGCTAAAAGAGTTCATTAGAAAAATATGTTATGCGTTGATGACATTGATGACATCATAATATTTGTGAGAAATACAGAAGAAGAGCATTTATATAGCGTTAGAAAAATATTTTCAAAACTATAAAAAGCAAATCTGCGAGTAAATCTCGGTTACATTATAACCAATCAGGGTATCAAACCTGATAAAAAGAAAGTGCGTGCAATTTAGAAAATAAAAATCCAGGAGAACTTGAAAGATTTAAAATTATTTCTCGGCCTACTACAGGCGCTTTATAAGGGATTTCGCAAAATTAGCCAAACCACTCACAAACCGCACCAGGGCAGAGAATGCGCAAATCAAAGCGAACGCATTCAAAAAGTTTAAATTAAACTTTCAGAGAAAAAGATCCCCGCATTTCAACATCTCAAAAACTTATTGTCATCAACAGAAATAATCATCTTTCCTAATTTTGGTCTTAGCCCAATCAATAAAATCAAAATTTCGGAAGAGCACATCCAAAAATTACAAGAAGTATTCATGGAGAACCTTTTAACCCTAACAGGGTTAAATTACAACAAACACTATCGCACTATTTCACCACACCAGAAATAATAGTAATGGATAATGAATCAAGTTTTGTCAGCCCCATAATATCAGATTACATTAAAACAATTGGAATTCAAATCTACCTTACACCATCTCAAAAAAGTGAAGTGTACGACACGGTTGAAAGGATGCACTCAACAATCATCGAGATCACAAGAAGATGTCTAATGGATGAATATAAAGACCTTCATAAAGAGGACCTAGTCAATATTGCTGTGAATCAATCTAGCAACACAATACATTCAGTCACTAAAAGAAAACCCAATGATCTATTCTTTGCAAGGTTCGTCCGTATCAACTACCAAGGTTGAATAAATTTTGAGGACAAAGTAAATGAAGACATAGTGCAAAGAATCCAAACCGCTAAACTAACCAAACTACGCAGAGAAAATAAAAAAAACAGAGGCCAGGGACACTATATACGTGGCCGTGAAACAAATTGAGGGAAAAGACAAAGCAAAGTTCAGAAAAGAAATAGTAGCAAAAATCAACCGTAAAAGTGGAAACAGCTTCGGGCAAAAAAATTACAAAAAACCCATATAAAGAATATTACTAATTAGATACCATCCCTCTCATCCTTTAGATCCTGCGTTTGGTCCATAACAACACCTTAAACATTTATCAGAAACCAGCTCAACAACAAAGGATTTTTAGCTGTTTACCAGAGGTTCATACGGTTATCTTAAATACATGATCCACGGGCCGTGGATCTTTAAAGGATATATATATATATATATATATATATATATATATATATATATATATATATATATATATATATATATATATATATATATATATAACTCTATATATATATATATATATATATATATATATATATATATATATATATATATATATATTATGTACTATATTTTGATGCAAGTAATTTGGATGGAATATAAAGTCTTAACGCATCTGTAGAGGAAGAAATGTTAGCAGACTACGTGAATGGTACATTAATCGTTCCGATTGTTAAATTGTATAACTCACATTTTTAAATTACTAATTATTTGGACAAGTGTGTTAGCTTGAGCTCAATGGCTGGTTTTAAGGTTGGTGCAAGCAACTAGAACTTTAATAAAAATTTAAATAACGCCAAAAAATTAATAACATCTTTCAAATCCATCTAATTTTAGCTATATTGTTTTGCTCGCATATAACATATTTTGGGTTATTATTTTTACGTCTGTGGTTGATTTGTAACACGATAATTAAACTCCAACTATAGTTTCATTGCGAAAATTGTACTAATTTTGTTTTCACAGTTTTATCTTTTGTTTTTCCGAATAAGTTTCAAACATCGAAACAAAAGACTTCAATTAGTTTTCTATTGTTTTTATATAATTTAATGGTTACTTGTGTGTTTTTGCTTTGACTGAATTGTTTTTTTTTTTTTTGTGATTTTCAATCCCAACCCAATAATAATGTTAAGAGATGTGTTAACAGAGTTCATGCTGATAAATAAGATGAGTCTTAGTAAAATGTATGGTTACTGGATAGTTAAAAATAATTTGATTTTAAAGATGTAAATGCAGGAATATATTTGAAACGTACGATAAGAGCAGAGGTTTGGGAAATCTATACAGCTGATTTTGACGTACATATAAAGCTTTAGAAAGTAGTGCCTTGTTTTATAGTTGAACCTTTTATGGAACTTTAGAGCCGATGGGCCTCGGTTAAGGATCTGTATAAATCGAAACATTCACATAAATTCCAATTATTAAAATTATGCTAAGAGATTAGTGATGGTTGTATGAAAAACTGGACACTTAAAATGAAGGACATGACCCTCGACTGATAAATTTAATACTCAATAAACTCAAAAAGCAGTCAAAAAAGGCAAGGACAAAATATTAGGTAGACAAAAAAACTCCTTCTTTTGAGGAATTCTTGAAATTTCTGGATAAAAGATGTGACACGTTTGAATATTGTATTCATTTACAAAAAATTTTCTATACACTCATCAACATAGAAGATTTTACATCTTTACAGAAGATTCTAAATTGAATCAACTTGTACCCAACTAGTTTGTCCTATCGGGTTTGTGGACGACGACACAATTCACTACTCCATGAAAACTTAATTTAAGCCAATATTAGCACATTTTATGCAACAGTTGATCAGGATTAAATAAATCAAAAAAAACAATCAAGAATTCTAAAGGGGTAGTTGACAATCAATCATTCTAGTTTCTAGTAACACAATATAATTTGGTTACCGAAAAATGTGCACAATTTTAAAATCTTCCGCCTAGTCATATATTGAAAGCACTTATAATAACAAATTTAACGATGCTCTTCCTTCGATCACAATAAAATTAACAAAACACAAAACGTCTAAAACTCGCTGATTAAAGCTTTAATCAATCTAGCCCAGTGGATATAATGCTTGAAGGAAACATTTTCTTGAAATTGCTGCGTTTGATGAAAATCCAAGTTGATCAAGATTTGTTTGCACAAAATAATTGCCATGTGGAACTACATAAAATAATCCTTAGGTTCTTAGAAGTAGAGGTTAGTTCCTTAGAGTTTAAACGATAGTAGTTTGGAAGGACATCGAACATCCCGAAGGGAGTATACTTACATATCATGTGGTACTAAAGGTCTCAAGCTCTACGACGATAGTATACCTCTAGTATTTGACGGATCCTCAAAATCCTCAACAAGCATATCGTTTAACGATAAAAATGATTCTAGACTGTCAATACTGTAGGACCCCTTTTTCATCATAGCTCGATTTCGGAAACACAAAATTGCGTTCGCATCTTCGTCGAGAAAATGTTCCGTTAGATACTTAGACAAGAATATGATCGTATTGTCTGGCAGTAAAATACAAACCCTCCTATTTTGCAGCATCACTTAAACACTGGTACATGTGTAACAGATTGCACTACTTATTTAACTTCTCAAACTCTCTATCAGATTACATACGACATGCCTCCGAACCATTTCTTGATGCTAAACAAATTAGGCTTATTTCTAAATCGATGATTTGCTATCGAGTTGTACACGCGTTATTGAGACTAAATATGTCTACCGAAGTATGGTTGATGGATTTAGCAACGGAGGTTTAAATTAAGAAAATGGGTGTATAACTCAATTCTGTACCAAAACAAGAGCAAGAGACCTTTTTTGAATTCGACAATGGTCAGATGTTTGTTAAAGCTCTAGGCCTAGTTTGGGTGACTGGTTTAGCTTACTTCACCTTTATAATTAAAAGCACCAATGATGCGGAGGTTCATAATAATAATATATTATTATATTATTATATTATTATATTATTATACTATTATATTATAATATTATTATATTATTATATTATTATATTATTATATTATTATATTATTATATTATTATATTATTATATTATTATATTATTATATTATTATATTATTATATTATTATATTATTATATTATTATATTATTATATTATTATATTATTATATTATTATATTATTATATTATTATATTATTATATTATTATATTATTATATTATTATATTATTATATTATTATATTATTATATTATTATATTATTATATTATTATATTATTATATTATTATATTATTATATTATTATATTATTATATTATTATATTATTATATTATTATATTATTATATTATTATATTATTATATTATTATATTATTATATTATTATATTATTATATTATTATATTATTATATTATTATATTATTATATTATTATATTATTATATTATTATATTATTATATTATTATATTATTATATTATTATATTATTATATTATTATATTATTATATTATTATATTATTATATTATTATATTATTATATTATTATATTATTATATTATTATATTATTATATTATTATATTATTATATTATTATATTATTATATTATTATATTATTATATTATTATATTATTATATTATTATATTATTATATTATTATATTATTATATTATTATATTATTATATTATTATATTATTATATTATTATATTATTATATTATTATATTATTATATTATTATATTATTATATTATTATATTATTATATTATTATATTATTATATTATTATATTATTATATTATTATATTATTATATTATTATATTATTATATTATTATATTATTATATTATTATATTATTATATTATTATATTATTATATTATTATATTATTATATTATTATATTATTATATTATTATATTATTATATTATTATATTATTATATTATTATATTATTATATTATTATATTATTATATTATTATATTATTATATTATTATATTATTATATTATTATATTATTATATTATTATATTATTATATTATTATATTATTATATTATTATATTATTATATTATTATATTATTATATTATTATATTATTATATTATTATATTATTATATTATTATATTATTATATTATTATATTATTATATTATTATATTATTATATTATTATATTATTATATTATTATATTATTATATTATTATATTATTATATTATTATATTATTATATTATTATATTATTATATTATTATATTATTATATTATTATATTATTATATTATTATATTATTATATTATTATATTATTATATTATTATATTATTATATTATTATATTATTATATTATTATATTATTATATTATTATATTATTATATTATTATATTATTATATTATTATATTATTATATTATTATATTATTATATTATTATATTATTATATTATTATATTATTATATTATTATATTATTATATTATTATATTATTATATTATTATATTATTATATTATTATATTATTATATTATTATATTATTATATTATTATATTATTATATTATTATATTATTATATTATTATATTATTATATTATTATATTATTATATTATTATATTATTATATTATTATATTATTATATTATTATATTATTATATTATTATATTATTATATTATTATATTATTATATTATTATATTATTATATTATTATATTATTATATTATTATATTATTATATTATTATATTATTATATTATTATATTATTATATTATTATATTATTATATTATTATATTATTATATTATTATATTATTATATTATTATATTATTATATTATTATATTATTATATTATTATATTATTATATTATTATATTATTATATTATTATATTATTATATTATTATATTATTATATTATTATATTATTATATTATTATATTATTATATTATTATATTATTATATTATTATATTATTATATTATTATATTATTATATTATTATATTATTATATTATTATATTATTATATTATTATATTATTATATTATTATATTATTATATTATTATATTATTATATTATTATATTATTATATTATTATATTATTATATTATTATATTATTATATTATTATATTATTATATTATTATATTATTATATTATTATATTATTATATTATTATATTATTATATTATTATATTATTATATTATTATATTATTATATTATTATATTATTATATTATTATATTATTATATTATTATATTATTATATTATTATATTATTATATTATTATATTATTATATTATTATATTATTATATTATTATATTATTATATTATTATATTATTATATTATTATATTATTATATTATTATATTATTATATTATTATATTATTATATTATTATATTATTATATTATTATATTATTATATTATTATATTATTATATTATTATATTATTATATTATTATATTATTATATTATTATATTATTATATTATTATATTATTATATTATTATATTATTATATTATTATATTATTATATTATTATATTATTATATTATTATATTATTATATTATTATATTATTATATTATTATATTATTATATTATTATATTATTATATTATTATATTATTATATTATTATATTATTATATTATTATATTATTATATTATTATATTATTATATTATTATATTATTATATTATTATATTATTATATTATTATATTATTATATTATTATATTATTATATTATTATATTATTATATTATTATATTATTATATTATTATATTATTATATTATTATATTATTATATTATTATATTATTATATTATTATATTATTATATTATTATATTATTATATTATTATATTATTATATTATTATATTATTATATTATTATATTATTATATTATTATATTATTATATTATTATATTATTATATTATTATATTATTATATTATTATATTATTATATTATTATATTATTATATTATTATATTATTATATTATTATATTATTATATTATTATATTATTATATTATTATATTATTATATTATTATATTATTATATTATTATATTATTATATTATTATATTATTATATTATTATATTATTATATTATTATATTATTATATTATTATATTATTATATTATTATATTATTATATTATTATATTATTATATTATTATATTATTATATTATTATATTATTATATTATTATATTATTATATTATTATATTATTATATTATTATATTATTATATTATTATATTATTATATTATTATATTATTATATTATTATATTATTATATTATTATATTATTATATTATTATATTATTATATTATTATATTATTATATTATTATATTATTATATTATTATATTATTATATTATTATATTATTATATTATTATATTATTATATTATTATATTATTATATTATTATATTATTATATTATTATATTATTATATTATTATATTATTATATTATTATATTATTATATTATTATATTATTATATTATTATATTATTATATTATTATATTATTATATTATTATATTATTATATTATTATATTATTATATTATTATATTATTATATTATTATATTATTATATTATTATATTATTATATTATTATATTATTATATTATTATATTATTATATTATTATATTATTATATTATTATATTATTATATTATTATATTATTATATTATTATATTATTATATTATTATATTATTATATTATTATATTATTATATTATTATATTATTATATTATTATATTATTATATTATTATATTATTATATTATTATATTATTATATTATTATATTATTATATTATTATATTATTATATTATTATATTATTATATTATTATATTATTATATTATTATATTATTATATTATTATATTATTATATTATTATATTATTATATTATTATATTATTATATTATTATATTATTATATTATTATATTATTATATTATTATATTATTATATTATTATATTATTATATTATTATATTATTATATTATTATATTATTATATTATTATATTATTATATTATTATATTATTATATTATTATATTATTATATTATTATATTATTATATTATTATATTATTATATTATTATATTATTATATTATTATATTATTATATTATTATATTATTATATTATTATATTATTATATTATTATATTATTATATTATTATATTATTATATTATTATATTATTATATTATTATATTATTATATTATTATATTATTATATTATTATATTATTATATTATTATATTATTATATTATTATATTATTATATTATTATATTATTATATTATTATATTATTATATTATTATATTATTATATTATTATATTATTATATTATTATATTATTATATTATTATATTATTATATTATTATATTATTATATTATTATATTATTATATTATTATATTATTATATTATTATATTATTATATTATTATATTATTATATTATTATATTATTATATTATTATATTATTATATTATTATATTATTATATTATTATATTATTATATTATTATATTATTATATTATTATATTATTATATTATTATATTATTATATTATTATATTATTATATTATTATATTATTATATTATTATATTATTATATTATTATATTATTATATTATTATATTATTATATTATTATATTATTATATTATTATATTATTATATTATTATATTATTATATTATTATATTATTATATTATTATATTATTATATTATTATATTATTATATTATTATATTATTATATTATTATATTATTATATTATTATATTATTATATTATTATATTATTATATTATTATATTATTATATTATTATATTATTATATTATTATATTATTATATTATTATATTATTATATTATTATATTATTATATTATTATATTATTATATTATTATATTATTATATTATTATATTATTATATTATTATATTATTATATTATTATATTATTATATTATTATATTATTATATTATTATATTATTATATTATTATATTATTATATTATTATATTATTATATTATTATATTATTATATTATTATATTATTATATTATTATATTATTATATTATTATATTATTATATTATTATATTATTATATTATTATATTATTATATTATTATATTATTATATTATTATATTATTATATTATTATATTATTATATTATTATATTATTATATTATTATATTATTATATTATTATATTATTATATTATTATATTATTATATTATTATATTATTATATTATTATATTATTATATTATTATATTATTATATTATTATATTATTATATTATTATATTATTATATTATTATATTATTATATTATTATATTATTATATTATTATATTATTATATTATTATATTATTATATTATTATATTATTATATTATTATATTATTATATTATTATATTATTATATTATTATATTATTATATTATTATATTATTATATTATTATATTATTATATTATTATATTATTATATTATTATATTATTATATTATTATATTATTATATTATTATATTATTATATTATTATATTATTATATTATTATATTATTATATTATTATATTATTATATTATTATATTATTATATTATTATATTATTATATTATTATATTATTATATTATTATATTATTATATTATTATATTATTATATTATTATATTATTATATTATTATATTATTATATTATTATATTATTATATTATTATATTATTATATTATTATATTATTATATTATTATATTATTATATTATTATATTATTATATTATTATATTATTATATTATTATATTATTATATTATTATATTATTATATTATTATATTATTATATTATTATATTATTATATTATTATATTATTATATTATTATATTATTATATTATTATATTATTATATTATTATATTATTATATTATTATATTATTATATTATTATATTATTATATTATTATATTATTATATTATTATATTATTATATTATTATATTATTATATTATTATATTATTATATTATTATATTATTATATTATTATATTATTATATTATTATATTATTATATTATTATATTATTATATTATTATATTATTATATTATTATATTATTATATTATTATATTATTATATTATTATATTATTATATTATTATATTATTATATTATTATATTATTATATTATTATATTATTATATTATTATATTATTATATTATTATATTATTATATTATTATATTATTATATTATTATATTATTATATTATTATATTATTATATTATTATATTATTATATTATTATATTATTATATTATTATATTATTATATTATTATATTATTATATTATTATATTATTATATTATTATATTATTATATTATTATATTATTATATTATTATATTATTATATTATTATATTATTATATTATTATATTATTATATTATTATATTATTATATTATTATATTATTATATTATTATATTATTATATTATTATATTATTATATTATTATATTATTATATTATTATATTATTATATTATTATATTATTATATTATTATATTATTATATTATTATATTATTATATTATTATATTATTATATTATTATATTATTATATTATTATATTATTATATTATTATATTATTATATTATTATATTATTATATTATTATATTATTATATTATTATATTATTATATTATTATATTATTATATTATTATATTATTATATTATTATATTATTATATTATTATATTATTATATTATTATATTATTATATTATTATATTATTATATTATTATATTATTATATTATTATATTATTATATTATTATATTATTATATTATTATATTATTATATTATTATATTATTATATTATTATATTATTATATTATTATATTATTATATTATTATATTATTATATTATTATATTATTATATTATTATATTATTATATTATTATATTATTATATTATTATATTATTATATTATTATATTATTATATTATTATATTATTATATTATTATATTATTATATTATTATATTATTATATTATTATATTATTATATTATTATATTATTATATTATTATATTATTATATTATTATATTATTATATTATTATATTATTATATTATTATATTATTATATTATTATATTATTATATTATTATATTATTATATTATTATATTATTATATTATTATATTATTATATTATTATATTATTATATTATTATATTATTATATTATTATATTATTATATTATTATATTATTATATTATTATATTATTATATTATTATATTATTATATTATTATATTATTATATTATTATATTATTATATTATTATATTATTATATTATTATATTATTATATTATTATATTATTATATTATTATATTATTATATTATTATATTATTATATTATTATATTATTATATTATTATATTATTATATTATTATATTATTATATTATTATATTATTATATTATTATATTATTATATTATTATATTATTATATTATTATATTATTATATTATTATATTATTATATTATTATATTATTATATTATTATATTATTATATTATTATATTATTATATTATTATATTATTATATTATTATATTATTATATTATTATATTATTATATTATTATATTATTATATTATTATATTATTATATTATTATATTATTATATTATTATATTATTATATTATTATATTATTATATTATTATATTATTATATTATTATATTATTATATTATTATATTATTATATTATTATATTATTATATTATTATATTATTATATTATTATATTATTATATTATTATATTATTATATTATTATATTATTATATTATTATATTATTATATTATTATATTATTATATTATTATATTATTATATTATTATATTATTATATTATTATATTATTATATTATTATATTATTATATTATTATATTATTATATTATTATATTATTATATTATTATATTATTATATTATTATATTATTATATTATTATATTATTATATTATTATATTATTATATTATTATATTATTATATTATTATATTATTATATTATTATATTATTATATTATTATATTATTATATTATTATATTATTATATTATTATATTATTATATTATTATATTATTATATTATTATATTATTATATTATTATATTATTATATTATTATATTATTATATTATTATATTATTATATTATTATATTATTATATTATTATATTATTATATTATTATATTATTATATTATTATATTATTATATTATTATATTATTATATTATTATATTATTATATTATTATATTATTATATTATTATATTATTATATTATTATATTATTATATTATTATATTATTATATTATTATATTATTATATTATTATATTATTATATTATTATATTATTATATTATTATATTATTATATTATTATATTATTATATTATTATATTATTATATTATTATATTATTATATTATTATATTATTATATTATTATATTATTATATTATTATATTATTATATTATTATATTATTATATTATTATATTATTATATTATTATATTATTATATTATTATATTATTATATTATTATATTATTATATTATTATATTATTATATTATTATATTATTATATTATTATATTATTATATTATTATATTATTATATTATTATATTATTATATTATTATATTATTATATTATTATATTATTATATTATTATATTATTATATTATTATATTATTATATTATTATATTATTATATTATTATATTATTATATTATTATATTATTATATTATTATATTATTATATTATTATATTATTATATTATTATATTATTATATTATTATATTATTATATTATTATATTATTATATTATTATATTATTATATTATTATATTATTATATTATTATATTATTATATTATTATATTATTATATTATTATATTATTATATTATTATATTATTATATTATTATATTATTATATTATTATATTATTATATTATTATATTATTATATTATTATATTATTATATTATTATATTATTATATTATTATATTATTATATTATTATATTATTATATTATTATATTATTATATTATTATATTATTATATTATTATATTATTATATTATTATATTATTATATTATTATATTATTATATTATTATATTATTATATTATTATATTATTATATTATTATATTATTATATTATTATATTATTATATTATTATATTATTATATTATTATATTATTATATTATTATATTATTATATTATTATATTATTATATTATTATATTATTATATTATTATATTATTATATTATTATATTATTATATTATTATATTATTATATTATTATATTATTATATTATTATATTATTATATTATTATATTATTATATTATTATATTATTATATTATTATATTATTATATTATTATATTATTATATTATTATATTATTATATTATTATATTATTATATTATTATATTATTATATTATTATATTATTATATTATTATATTATTATATTATTATATTATTATATTATTATATTATTATATTATTATATTATTATATTATTATATTATTATATTATTATATTATTATATTATTATATTATTATATTATTATATTATTATATTATTATATTATTATATTATTATATTATTATATTATTATATTATTATATTATTATATTATTATATTATTATATTATTATATTATTATATTATTATATTATTATATTATTATATTATTATATTATTATATTATTATATTATTATATTATTATATTATTATATTATTATATTATTATATTATTATATTATTATATTATTATATTATTATATTATTATATTATTATATTATTATATTATTATATTATTATATTATTATATTATTATATTATTATATTATTATATTATTATATTATTATATTATTATATTATTATATTATTATATTATTATATTATTATATTATTATATTATTATATTATTATATTATTATATTATTATATTATTATATTATTATATTATTATATTATTATATTATTATATTATTATATTATTATATTATTATATTATTATATTATTATATTATTATATTATTATATTATTATATTATTATATTATTATATTATTATATTATTATATTATTATATTATTATATTATTATATTATTATATTATTATATTATTATATTATTATATTATTATATTATTATATTATTATATTATTATATTATTATATTATTATATTATTATATTATTATATTATTATATTATTATATTATTATATTATTATATTATTATATTATTATATTATTATATTATTATATTATTATATTATTATATTATTATATTATTATATTATTATATTATTATATTATTATATTATTATATTATTATATTATTATATTATTATATTATTATATTATTATATTATTATATTATTATATTATTATATTATTATATTATTATATTATTATATTATTATATTATTATATTATTATATTATTATATTATTATATTATTATATTATTATATTATTATATTATTATATTATTATATTATTATATTATTATATTATTATATTATTATATTATTATATTATTATATTATTATATTATTATATTAGTATATTATTCAGCGAATTTGTAGACATTCAGGCGAATTGTTCCTGTATAAATTATGTTTTTTTTTTAACTTAAAAGAAGTGAGATTTACATCAGGCAACATACTTTGATTTCTGTGGCTAAATTACTTCAAAGCATAATAAAAGGAAGAGGACATGTATAGGCTAGCCAACTGCATCAACTAGTATTACTGCACACATACTTGATGGTGCCAAAACATATCATTCACAGCAATCCAATGATGTTCTATATTTAACGATGACAATATTAAAAAAATTATGAGTATGTACTTATGATAATACCCCTATATGTAGAATACAAAATTAAAAAGTCGCACACGTCATTATAAGTCGTTAAATAATACAAAATTATGTAATTTCATCGTAATTCATTTAGACAATGAAAGTCCAAGTGAATTTATCAATAAATGTTGTCACTAAATAATATAGGACTCTCGTCTTTTGGCGGTGACACAACACAATTTTTACATATTGACCACATATTTTGAGGTACTGTGACTCTAGGAATCATTGTGGCAAGACAAAAGTAACGTTGCAAGGTTAAGTAATATTTTTAAAAATAATTTATGACATTTTAATAAGATTGTTTATCCAGCAGATTTATTTTGCCTATCTCTCGCCTTTTATTCTTCTATTAGTACTTTATCTTATATTAAATGAAGTACTTGAAATAATTCAATTATATATTCATAATACAACTGTCTATTCTGAAATTAAATTTCTTTTGTTTCTCTCGAAAACCACTTGATTATATGACAGCACATAATGCCCTAAAATAAAAGCTTTTATGTCATAGCATGAAAATCGCAAAATATAGACAAAATTAAAAGAAATCATAAATAATTTCCTTGCCACCCTATATACTCCTTATATCCCCAGCACCTTTTCTTAACCAATCCATTTCATTTAGACAATCATCCAATTGATTGATTTTATGAATTTCAATGATGTGTTTCTTTACTTATCCATCGGATATGATAACAATAACAGCAACAACGACAAAAACACCAATAAAACCCATAAATAATTTTCCTTTATCATTTCGGAAAATGGAGAAAAAAAAACAAAAATTAATGTTTTGTCTATAAACAAAGTGGGAAGAAATCACAATGCGACGAAGGTCAAAACTAAATATTTAAAGCCAACAACAACAACAACAAAATGAAATATAAAAGAATGACAATAATAAATCTGAAAAAAAGTATAATAGGGAAAAACCATTTTTCATTTCAATTTTTTTTTTTTTTTTGTAATAAAATTAATTAAATTTCATCTCAAGAAAATCGAATTAAGATTTAAAAAAAAATAAGAAAAGGCAAAATAAATTCGTTACTTACTTCGAGTAAAAGCGCTCGTATCGCTTCTAAAATTTCTTTGGCTGATGGTTGAAGTATTACTTGCAGATTTGATTGTATCTGTAAAAATAAAAATAATAAAAAATAATTTCTGCACACAAAAGTATTTTACGCAAAAAAAAAGTCATTTACCTCATGATTCATTCCATATAGGGTTGCTTTACCACCTCTCGCCCATAATACAGGCAATTTCATGGCATGCCCCGCCAGTGTTATGGCGCGAGCTGATTGACCATCACCTATCACAATTATACCGACCAATGGTCGTTTATCAGATTGAAGACATAAATTTGTTAAAACACTTGGTGAAAATCTGTGGAATGATTAAAAATAATAACCAAACATTTATTTATCTGTTACTGACATTGATTTCTGTAAATAATTTTTAAATGGTATATTTAGGGTGAGGACATATACATTTCAATGAAGGACAACCTCTTGACACATTATTTTCTGGATATCAATCAATAAGTTTTTTTTTTAATTTTACCGTTCGATTTTATATTTGGGATATGGTGCCTAATTGGCTGTACATAATTTGAGGACAAACCAAAACAACAAACATGAAACTTTATTCCTAGGTGCAAAAATCTATTTGGGAATTTAAAGGTTTAAGACCTTCATTGTGAATATAATTTAACGGAACTAACATAAAGGCTTATGAAGTTTACTATAATTCCGACAAACAGTCTTTCAAACTTTATTTTTTTCCTTACTCATTTTAAACATTTGGCCATTGAGGCTACCTCCGCATTTTGGTCACCGTGGAGATCAATTTATTAAGATAGCGAGAGAACGATTCAATTGTTCCAACCAAATCTAGTGTCAAATTTTGGGTAAAGAAATAGTGGCTGTTATTTAAATTAAAAATAAAATAATTAATCTCTACATATATTATAATTAAGTAAAACATTAATACAGGAATAATTCGCCTGAATGTCTTTCTAGTTGTTATATTATTAAACAAGTTATGTTTTGTTTTCAAAAGAGTGTTGATATTATAAAAATGCATACATTGCGGCGAACCACATAAAAATATGTGTCAAATAAAAAAATATGTATATAAAAAGTGACATCTACTTAATATTATTTGCTTATTAATATTAAGTGAAATCTACTTATTATTTATAAGCAAATAATATTAAGTAGATGTCACTTCACACATTCATCGTAATTTCACTAAAATACAAGAATCGTTCTCTATGACGCTCATTATGACAGGACAGAACAAATTTTAAAATATAAAGAAATAAAAACAAAAACATTATTTCGAGAACATTCGTTTAGTATATAGACGTGTAATATTTTAATGTTTTTAATTCGTAAAATTGTGCGACAAAGAGCCAAAACCATGCGGTCAGAAAATATTACAATCATGGACACAGACAACTTTAGAGATTTTCCAGAACATACAAATACTATAGATAAACATAACCACGAGGATGTAACCAAAGAAGCAAATATTAAGCATAATGGAAATCAGACCTCAGCAAGCATAAAAATATATTCGCATGGATCTAAGGAAAAATACAACACGGGCAATGCAGTTAATAACGAATTCAGCACTGCTGGTAAAAGTGACGGTCTAGAAAATAAATACAAACCAGGGGACATGGGCCCGTACTGTGTAATAATAAAAAAAAGCCATAGACGATATAACGGTCGGAGAAACGCTAAACAGACTCAACTTTGGGCCAATAATCAATATAAATCAATATGGTATCAACAAGGTAAAAATACAAGTAAGAGAAATGGAAACGGCCAACAAAATAATCAACAGTGTAGATATGAAAAAAAAAACACCACTATAACACATTCATACCTAACTTTATGATCGAAACAATCGACTACGCTAGCAAAATTTCAGTATCACTAGATTTATAAAAAATTAAACAGAACATCAGAGCAAAATGCAAAATTCAGTGTATAGATAGAATGACGTGATGGATACAGAATCAAAAATGGAACCCACAACATCAGTAAAGATTACATTCCGAGCAACATCACTACCGGGCAACAAATATATATTTGAAGTAGCAAGAAAAGTAGCATATTACATTCTCAAACATATTGAAATGTACAAACTGCGCTGGTGCCGACCATAGAAAATGCAAGAACGAAACTAGATGCTATTATTGCCAATGAAAGGAACACAAGTTCCAAAAGAAAAAAAATATCAGATGGTAACGAAAAAATCACATACAGAGAAGCTAGATCATCAATAAAATGGTCAAAAACAGAATGACAAAAATTCTGGATAAAGAAAAAATTTATCCCGAAACGTCGTATGGTTTTAGGAAAAACAAGTACCCGATCGATTACATAAACAAAGTAATGGAAATCATAGAAAATAATAAAATAAATAAAATGGCTACAATTATAATAACTACAGATATATCGAATGCCTTAGACAAAGTTAACCTCAAAAAATTGATAGAAATTTTACAAAAGTATAAAATAAGACAGGACATAGAAAATTGGGTATACAATGCACTAATCAACAGAAGGATCAATTTCAATAACGGGAAAAATATTGTAAGAACTACAACCAGCAACGGTATACCCCAGGGGACCCACTAAGTCCGGACCTCTTCAATATATATACGGCTCACTGCCACGCCATCAGTGACGAAAATTGCAAACTGCTACAATATGCAGATGACTTCCTTTTATTAATTTCGGACACAGGCAAAACCAAAACGGTGAACAGAATAAATCTTGCCATAAATAAATTCGACGACTTACTTAGAGAGTTGAATCTACAAATTAACCCGAGCAAAACGTCATTTTCGTTAAAATCGTAGATGCAAACATCGAAGAGGCATATATCATTAAAACGGTGGGGTATCTAATTGACAAAAATTTGAATTTCAACAAACATTTTGCACAAATTAAAAATAATTGTATATCTGCGACAAACATAATAAAAATCTTGGCAAGGAAACACGGCGGGAGCACACCCAAGATCGTTAATCAACAAACATAAAAGTCTTATCGAGGGAAGAATGAGATACAGCCACCCCATCGCACTCAAGGACAAGAACAAAGAAATTTTGCAGAAAATTACAAATACGGGGCTTAGAACGTCCCTAGGACTAGTCAATAGCACGCCAGTTTCAGCAGTCATCGGAGAGGCAGGAGATCTGCCCATTGATTTCAAAATAGACATATCCAATTACATCTATATAGCGAAAAACATATATAATAATACCACAATTGGCCATAGGAAATAAGAAATAACAAACACAACAAGAACATTGGTAGGGTGTACCAAAAATGTAAAGACAAATTTGACAAAATCCCAACAAAAATAGAATTTGTTGATAACAATACAAATAGAGGTGAAAACATACAGATCGACCTGAACCTCATACAAAGAATAAAAGAATGGGACAAGAATACAGTTTAAATGCAGACAAGAATTAATTCATACATCAACTCATATGGGGTGGGATCGTATTACTTCACGGATGGTTCGAGTATACAAATAACCGTAGAGGAACTGGAGTATACAACAAACACAATAAAGAAACTATAAGTAGAAGCATAGAAAAAGACATATCAATAAAATCATTAGAAACACTAGCGATCTTGGAAGCCACCAAAGATGTAATCAGAAAGAAAACAAAAGAAATCGCAATTTTTACAGACTCATGACTCAAAAAAGAGGTTACTTGGAAAGTCTGGTTTTACTAGCGGTAATACATAGTTACATTAAAATTAAAATCATGTGGGTGCCTGGTCATTCAAACATAGCGGGAAATGAAGAGGCGGACAGAGCAGCGAAAGCTGGGGCAAAATCCAAAAGAGTTATGGAAACTCCTACGAATTATTCATGGAAAAGACGAATTATAAAGGAAGACAACACAGGGAAAACATCAATGGCAAGACAAACAATAAACCATGGTTTTTATGGACACAAGTTGAAAATAGAAACGATTAAAAGGCTGACCAGAATAAGAACCAATCACGTTTTCGACAAAAAATTACTTAAAATGATTTTCAAAAAAAGGCTGACCTTTGTGACACGTGTAATGTAGTCGAAAATGTCAAACACATGATAGAAGACTGTAATAAATTTGCAGCTATCAGAGCAAAGTATAACAATATAACTAATAAAAAACTGGAAGAACTCATAACAAGCAACAATATACTCAGAGATTAACGAGTTCTTGAACGAAACAAAATCAAAAATATAATACAATCGTAGTATAAAATAATCTGGCGATGTGAACAGTGATGCTCAAGCCAAAAAAAAATTAATTAAAATATAAAAACAAAAATGCGGTCGACTTTTAATTATTTGTAATTAAAAAAAAATAAAATTAAATATTAAAAGTAATAAAAAGAAAATCTGCTCTAAAATATCCAATGAAATACAAAATAGTGTTTATGAAATTATATTTCATCATGGAATGTGATGACAGCAGCGGTAACAAAAAACAGCAACACACTGCAGAGGCGTCTGACACAGTCGCACTGACATGAACGGTGGCTCTTTGATTCGATTTTTTGTACAAGTCCATTAGCATACATGCGAAAATTAAGTGTCAACTTCATGTGCTTATAGCAAGCCGAACGTACACCACTCGTCTATGCACTCAGTAGAGTTCTGAGTAATCAGACTACACAATTTGTACTTAGTCACTGACTATGATGTATTGATGTCCCATTCAGGTTTTTGTAACGGGAGAAAAAGAAGCGATATGCCAGCAATGAGAGATCTCTCTAATGAGTTCAGGAGACTTGAACGTCACACACCGAACACACAGTAACAACCATGACGCAAAGCTTTTGCAATAATGCTGCGGCTCCCACTCAAATACTTATACTCAACCTTAATGTGTAGAGTCTCATAGCTGACGCATGCGACATTGAAACAGACTCGGTTATTCAGCGATGCAACTACCTGGCATTAATTGGATGGCAGGAGCACATTCCCATTCATAACTATACAAGTACGTTACGCGAAGAAATAGGCACACCTCCATTACCTTAAATGTAGATGGTGAAGTGGCCATGACATATCTGAGCCAAATTAACTTACCGGCGACTGCAGGCTACTAGTAATGAATAAATCGATTTTAACAAACAGTTTATCGTTTCTAACACGTGGATATGGACGTTATCACGTAGAATACCACCGGATGTGCAGACGACACAGGCCACCTCGGATTCAGTTATCATATGCTATCAATCAATTACAATAACAAAATCAATTACAAGGGGAGGTTTGTACAGTTCATCACGGGATTTAAGGTGGATGATAAGCAAACGAAGGCAGATTTACCTAACTTTTGCTGTAACGGTACATATCCATTTATATGTAATTTATACTATCCGGAAGATTTTAAATTTTTTTTTTTTTAATTTTTAAAATTATATTTGGTCCTTTCCATTCCTTTATTAAGTGGCAATTTGTTTTTTGTATTATGGTATATCGATTTCGAAAGCTTGTATCTTCTTCAGTACCTTAACAACTATCACATCTCACGAATTTTGTTTTAATTAAAAAAATTGTATGCAATGACAAAAGATAAGCCATTAATCAAAAACCAAAAATTCCCCTTTAAAAACATATCCAGAAGATTTGATATAGTATTTTGTGTGTATTGAGATTGTTAGGACGTGTTTTGTGAGTTTAACGGTTATTTTATTTAAATTTCGTGCTAAATAATTTTTTTAATTTGTAATTCATATACATTTTAGAGTTTTGTGGTAAGTAATTTTACTATTATTTTTTGATTAACTCCCCAAATTCACATCATTTAGATTTTCTTTTAATTACAACAACGTATTTTGTCTGTTTAACGATTATTTCATTTGGTTTTCGTGTTATTAATTTTTTTTTTTGTGAATTATTAAAAAAACTGAAATGACGTAGGGTACACTGTTAGTTTCTATATTTTAGGAGTAGGAGTTAGGACGATTAGGACTTAGAATGACGGGCAGAACGGAGAACAGGACTATCGATAGAGCGATAAATTTCTGATACCGAAACCAAAAAGGTTTGATGATTCTGAGTTTTAGAAGTCTAACAATAGGATTGTATTGTTTTATTTTATTGCAATGTTAAAATTTTAAGAAAGGGCGAGTGTAACTTAATAAAAGCGGTCATTACTGTAGAGTTAATAATAGTTGTCACTACTGTAATAATAGGATAATATGACTGAGTACGGATTTTTTTATGGTCATAAAAATGATCATGAGAACTTGTAAGTGTTTGGTACGCAATGGTACTTTTCAAAATAACTTGTTTTTCTAGAAAACTTTAACTTACTAGTTACTAATAACAAAATTTGCAACTTTTTAAGAAAATGTAATGCAAGAACACGTTTGGGTATTTATTTAGACTACAGGAAACAAAATCTAAATGGTATGAAAAATACCAAACAAATTTCGGCCTCAACCCAGGAAAACAACCACTGACCTTCGCTTTCATTTTTCTCACTGTCTGGTGAGAATCGAGGCTAAATTACAGAGCAGATAAGTAAAGATTTAAGTAGATAAGGCGGTGAGATGGGGATCGGAAGATCTCCAACTCAAGTAGTTGCGCATAAGCGAGCCCGTACAGATATTACGGAGAGCTCCGAGCCAACTAGTCGCGTCGTGCCGATGCAACAAAACAATGTTGCAGTCACTAAACCTAGCCAAAACGAATCGATACAGGGCCAGCTGCGAAAATAATGTTACTCGGTTGAATGATATGAACAAAGCCCTTGAAGCCGAGATAAAATCAATCTCTAAAATTAGCATTGCTGAGCGAAATAGGCTTTCTGAAAATCTCAGCTCCATAAGAGATGTTGGATTTGCGATGAGCCTTGAAATAGTCGGCCTTAAAGGTCAACTTAAAGAATGGGATAGAATAATGGGAACTCTAAATAAACCAGATAAAGTGCCAATAAATGATAAGGTGTCTTATGCACAGACACTGAAAAACGCCGAGGTACTTGAGCCAGACGTTCCTAAAAAGAACAGGAAAAATAAAACTCAAAGGAAGCCAACTAAGGTTGTCAGAGTATAACCGATAGTTGGCCAAGAAGGAAGTTTCGCCAATAGCGAAGCTATAAATACGAAAGTAAGGGCTCTAATAAATCCTGCGGCATCAGGATTCGCAATGAATAAGGTCAGTAATGTCAGCAATGGCATTATAATCGAGACCTCAAAACACGAAGACATTAAGTTCTTCCTAAAGAACAAGGAACTGCAAGAGGCTGGGCTAGTGGCTACGCTACCTGAAAAGAAATTACCCAGAATCATTATCTATGACGTGGACCGCACAGAAAAGTTAGAAGACGAATATTAAGAAACGAATATTATAAATCAAAATAACGGTGAAATCACGAGTGAAGACCTTAAGCTTGGGTTCAAAACTGGACCCAGAAACAGCAAGGTCATTCAATGGGTCATAGAGGTGTCGCCAAGAGCCCGAAATACTCTTCTTAATAAACGCAGAGTACACATCGGGTGGTCTTCGTACAAAGTTTCCGACTATATCAGAATCTAAGGTGCTTTAAGTGCCATGTATTTGGACGTATTGCTAAGTTCTGCAAAGTACTAGATCAAATTTGTGGACACTGCGCTGAGGTCAGACGTGACCACAAATCATGTCCAAAAAAAGCGGAAGAGGCTAAGTGTGTGAGCTGTAAAAGATCCAACAAAGTCTACGACCATTCCTCAAAAAGCAAAATATGCTCAGCTTACAAACAGGCTCTGAATTTAGTCGCACGCAAAACTGTTTATGACGATTAAAGCCCACATAAACCGTTATTTAAGGATTGTCCAACTCAATATGCAAAATGCAAAAATAGTGGGTGATTTGGCGACATCAACAAAAGTAGTCACTGGTGGTGGTAAAGGCTGCTATAGGCATATTTAATAACGACCTAGAGGTACTAAGGGTCTCACAATTCTGCGACTCACATTGTGTATGTGAACCTTCCAATTATCATAACTGGCGACTTCAACACTAAGTCCAAATTATGGCATAATAAGGACACAAATGATCAAGGAATTTCGTCGTAGAATTTGTCGCAAGAAGAGACCTCTTTGTTATAAACAGAGAAGGTCAGCCAAGTATCTATTGCCACAATGGTGAATGAAATATCGACTTAACACTTGTGAGTGGTGGGTTGCTGAGGAAAGTAACCAATTGGAAAGTAAAAGAAGACTGGACTTACAGTGATCACCGAGCCATTATCCTAACTCTAAATTCTGTAAGCGCACAAAATAGCAATGAGTCCTCAGGCAAGGTTCCCCGTTATGCACTTAAACGTGCTAATTGGGAAAAGTTTGACAACCTGTTGGAAGTATCTTGGCAAGGATGGTCAGAAAATATAACATTCTCATCACAAGAGGACGTTAACTTAATAGAAGCAAAAATCATGAGCTCAATAATCGGTGTCCGTGGCAAAAGTATACCACGTAAACGTACACATAAAGGAAGATTACCCTGGTGGAATAACACCCTGACCACCAAAAAGCAACAGTAGCGAAAGGTATATCAAAAAGAAAAGGATCCCGCAGTATGACTGCGAAATAAAATGCATTACAAAGAATGCCGTCATGAAAACATGAATGACGTGTCTAAGACCAGCCTCTTAGTTTAGAAGCCAACTTAGTTTCCCTGTGCTGGGAAACTAAAAACTCAAGAAGTTGTATGCACTTTAACAAACAGCGATGGCCTGACAACTATACGTGTTGGAAGGACACCATAAATTGTTTGTTGAGTGCACTGCTTCCTGATGACACTGAAGCAAATGTTACAGAAGCGAATAAAGAGGTAAGACTGCAAAGATATGTTGCACCAAGAAATTGCGACGAGTAAGTATTCAGTGATGATGAAACTAAGGAAGCAATAATATCATTCAAAACTTGAAAACCACCCGGCCTTGATAACATCGAAGTCAAACTGGTACAAAGAGCATGGCCTAAAATAGGGCTCAATATCACGCGTTTCCTAAACGAATGTCTTAAAATTGGAGTTTTTCCTAAAGCTTGGAAAAACGGTAAAGTAATTATAATAAGAAAGGGCGGTGAAAGAGACCCCACTGACCCAAAAAATTAAAGGCCAATCATGCTACTACTAGTCTGTGGCAAATTACTCGAAAAAGTAATTACTGGCAAGCTAATGTATGCTTTTGGGAGTAGTGGAAGGGACAGTGACAACCAGTTCGGATTTAGAGGGAATCGGTTCATAGAGGACGCTATGATGAGAATGATCGACATAGTCAAACAGTCTGAGCAAATATATGTTCTTGGTATATTTCTTGACATAGCTGGAGCTTTTGACAATCTGTGGTGGCCTAGTATTATGAGTGAGTTAAAAAAGATGGGCTGTCCAGTAAATCTTTACGCCATTAATAATAACTACTTCTCTGGTAGATCCGCAACGGCTGTCACAAAATTTGGCACACTACAGAAAAATGTGACCAAAGGATGTCCACAGTGGTTGATTTTGGGCCCACACCTCTGGAACATCGTATTCAATAGTAGCAAGAACGCCAGTGTTCAAGAAGTAGCATTTGCGGACGACAAAGTATTACTCCTTGCTGGAAACTCAAGACAAAGCATTCAGGAATCAGCGCAGAGTGCTATTAACAAAATGACGGATTGATGCTGCAGCAATAAGATGGAGCTTTCGTCAACCAAAACAGTTATGATCCAACTTAAAGGATCACTCGGCATCAGAAGACCATCTAAATAAAGATGGTCAAAACTGTTAAATGGCTTGGGTGGACTTTGACGAAAGGCTCGGAGTCACGTCGCATGTCAAAAGGATTGCAGAAAGCAGTAAGAAAGTTTTCTATGCACTAAAAAGAGTAGCCAAAGAAACTTGGGGTCTTAAACAAAAGACACTCAAGAATATATATGAAGGCCTAGTGGTTCCATTACTAACTTATGGTTGTGCTGGGTGGGTTGACAGAATGAACTGTCACCACCGAAGATCATTGATAAGCGCACAAAGAGGAATCCTTATTGGTATTACTAAGGCTTACAGAACTATATCAACCGATGCACTTCCTGTGCTAGCTGGTGTAATACCAATTGATATACTGCTACAAGAAAGAGTTGCAAGATATAAATTGAGAAAAAGGATAAATACAAGGTGATCAAATTGGTGATCGGAAAGCATCTATCGCAATATGGCAAGATAGATGTGACAACGCGTTGGATGGTAGGACAAGTTCTAGTTTCCTTCCAAACATCGCAGTAAGATTGGATGAAAGACTTGAGCTTAGTGCACCGTTTACGCAAATGTTAACGGGGTATGGCAAAATAGCATCGTATCTTCAAAGATTCCACATAAGCGAAGCCAGCAGGTGTGAGTGCGGCCATGAAGACGAAACCATGGACCACGTGCTGTACAGCTGCAATCTTGTCGAAGGGGAAAAAATCCTATTAATGATGGAGCTGGGAACAGAATTGCCAGCCAGTAAACTTACGTTAATGGGGCCCAGAAACATCATGGCTTTTAAAAGGTTCTGTGACACTGTTCTAACCAATAGATAGTGTCAAGTTCCCGCGAAAAGGACACTAGACAGTGAGAATGTATAAATACTAAGTCTAGGTGACATTTTCAAGCATAAAAACGTCAAATGATTAATATGATGATATGATGATATTGTTTCTAGCGCAATGTAACCTACACTCAACAAGCAAACGATGATGATCGAACAACGGTCAGATTACCGACATCGTGTTCTTAATTTTTCGTTAGCAGGTACTATGTGATGGTTTGCAGTCACTCGGTGCGCAAATGGGAAGTTTCGCTTTTTAAATGTTTCACTTTAATAAAACAGGAAGTAACATGCCTTTCACTTTGTCAAATTAAGCAATTAATGCTATATTAACGACTATATTAGGAAGTGAAGCAACAAAAAACTGCGGCATTTCAGAACAAATGTCAAATGTTTTAAGCAGCACTACCAAGGGTTTTTTTCTTCAAAAGATTAGTGCCCAAGCTTGAAAAATTGCTAGCAGCGAACGTGATATTTATTTTTCAATATAGTTAAGGGAATGTTCTTTAAAATAAATTATTTATACACTTACCTTCCTTTCGGTGGCAGATCAACAAAAAGTGGTCGTAGCGGTGGCCCAAGCGGACTTTCAAATGGTGGTCCCATATCGAGTAAAGTTCGGGCTAATGTATTTCCCCATGCTTTTGCGCCACCCGGAACCGCAATAATAAAATATACAGCATCCGATCGTTCCGGAAATATTGGTATATTAGCATCAATTGACTGTCGTAGAAATGATTCGGGTGTAAGTTTTTCATTATTACGATTTCGATTATTGCTTAAATTATTTCTATCACTAGATCGTGAATTTGACCCAACGTTTCCACCACCAACATTAACATTACCATCTTCATCGAAATTATCTCGTAATTTATCCGGATATAATAGCATAATATCATCAGCCAATATTAAATTTGTTTCAAATATGATAAAAAATAATAGAAATAAATTTGAATAAAACATTCTAATAAAATTTGACATTCCTTGACTTTTCACTTAATTCCACGTCGTCGTATTATACCACCTTTATATCTACTCTCTCGCTCTCTCTCTTTAGATATTTGTATATATATAATATACACAAACACAGTTACACCGAATGATATTAATTGAATTCGAATGGTACACAATAATTTCCTTCTGCCGTTTTATGTTTACAGATAACAATTTTTATGTTTCCCAATAATTCTTATCAATGTTTTCTGAAACTTATTTATACTGGTTTGCAAGAGAGTGTGTTTGAGTGTGTGTGTGTGCGTACGCTCTCTAAGGAAAATTCAATTTGATTTTATTCGTATTGTAATTCCGTGTCTTGGCTGAATTTCGATTTTTGTTTTATTTATTTGTGTTTATCCAAAGAAAACAAAATAAAAATGAAAAAAAAAAATCGGTACTCGCTTTTGCTTGTCGGTGAAAAAAGAAAATGTTATCTTTTCAAAATCATTTCCTTTTTTTCTTTTTGATTTGCTTTGAATAATTAAAGCAATTATAATTCATGATTTTGGTTTTGGTGCGTAAAGATTTATGTCGACGTATAATAGAAGCGTTTCGCGTTAAGCTTGTGAAATTGTATTTAAATTATTTAAAACACCCGTTCAACGCCACCCCCCACAAACAAAAAAACTTTCTTTTTTTTTTTTGCTTCAAAAACACAACTTAATAATTTACCAAAAACCATAAATAAAAATAAACGAACAAATTAAATAATGGCGTGCGCGCTATACTCGTCGTTATGATTCAGCCAGATAATTCGTATTAGACGATTTGTTGGTGTTCCTGAAATGAAAATGAAAAGTTTTCTTTAAGTACATTCATACATATATGATAATTTTATATTTCTACATAATTTAAAAAGCTTATCAGTATAAAAACATACATAGAATGTAATGTGCACAGGGTGACGATATGAAACAAAATCTGAGTGAAAAATTTACATAACAACATATGTATTTATGGGAAACACCTTGTAAAAATTTCAATTCTATATGTAACATTTAACCCGCTTAAATACCGTAATTGTTATGTTTTTCTTTTGTTTTATACATTTTGCATGGATTGCTTTGTTTAGGATTTCTTAATAATTAAGGCGCTTAACTCACGCAATATACGTATCCACATAGATATACAGTGTGATCTATAGATCTAGAAACTAAAAATATACATATAGTTACTATTAGTTACATAAAGACTTGGGATTTTTTGGAACGTACTACGCCCTCGAATACTCTTTCGTGATCTCCCTTTAATATAATGAAAACGTCCCTTTAATATAATGAAAACTACGGACCTTCAAAAGATGACAAATCAGCTAAGCAACAAAATTTTACAGCTGATGAATGAAAATGAAGAATTAAAAAGTAATGGATCTATACAGCTTTGTTCTGTTCAGAAAGAGTGACAAAAGAAACAGAAATTTCTTCAGTTACAAAAGTCGGCAAAACTCAGTAGGAAAGAAACAGATTATTCTTTACTTTATATATGAAATATATAAAGTAAAGAATAATCTGAAATTATTAAACAACGGTGTATGGGAAATATTTACAACTGATCCTGACATATACAGCTTAGTGGCAAATGTTTATTTTAAAAATCGAATGGTACTAATTCGAAAGTGCAACAAATATTTTAAAAAGAGAGAAGAGACTGAATTTAAAATTATTAAGCGGTCTTTTTTTCTGTATGTTTTCAGCAATAAAGAAAATATTGGCGCCATCTTTAATACAACAGCTATCTTAAGCGTGAGAATCCGAATAGAAACACTAAGAAAACAAACTGAACTAATAACCATACGCAGAAATATTGCAACAGAAAGGCAAAATGTGTGAAATGTCCAAAAAGAGACTCTATCCAGATGTCTCCTGTAAATTAAAATTCACCTCCAACATGTGTTGGATACTGCAAAAAACATAATCCTGAAAATTAAAGAGGCTGCATCTTTCAAAATTGGTATACATGGATATTTCAGCAAAGTGAATATTTTCGCGCTATCCGTTTTCTTGTAACTCATCACTAGATGGCGCTGTAGCACATCAATTTCTATACCGTTCAACCGATCGCTATAACAATACTGCACCTTGTTAATCAAATCAGAAGTATCATTTTCCTAGAAATATTAGGTTACTATCAGTTTTGATCCGCCTAAATTATCAATATCAGTAAGGTAAAAATGCTATTAGCTCAATTTCACGTGTTTTATATAGTTACTCAAATTTCATTTTAAATAGCCTGCTATTTGGGCAGCTGTCATCTTTTGACATTTGACAAGTAAAAACTACGCCATTACTAAAAATGGTACGATACACGCTTCAATAACGCATTGAAATGGTTAAAATTCACTACAAAAATGGTGAAAATTATGCAGTCACAGTTCGAAAAACTAAAGCACTTTTTGGTCGTCGTGAAGCACCTTTTAGGCCGGCAATAGTGAAAAATTTGAGCTGTTGGGACAAGTTAGTGATGTGAAGAATCGAAACCGTGTGCGTCGCTTAAGAACAACTGAGAATATTGCTGCTGTAGTCCGTAGTGTTGAAAAAAACCCAGGTTTGTCGATTCCACGTAGATCTTTGGCATTAGACATTCTACAAACGACATTACACCGTATTTTGCATAAAAACTTAGATCTTAATGCTTTTAAAGTTCAGTTAACACAAGAACTCAAGCCGGTCGATCACCATAAACGTCGTATCTTCACTGATTGGGAATGAAATGATGCCTTCGAATGCATCAAAATGATCCGGTTTTTCATTGAAAAATCTTCTTCAGTGATGAGACCCATTCTCACTTCGAAAGTTACGTTAATAAGCAGGATTGTCGCATTTGGGGCTCAGAAAATCTAAGAATGATTGTTGAAAAGCCTCTCCATGCTCAACATGTCTTGTGTGCGGTTTTTGGGCTGGTGATGTGTATGGACCTTACTTTTTCGAAATTGAGGCTGGTCCAACTGCTACGGTGAATGGATTGCACTACCGAGCTATGATTAATGATTTTTAATGGCTGGAATTGGAAGATATTGATGTGGACGACGTTTATTTTCAGCAAGACGGCGCTACGTGCCACACAAGCAACGAACCAATCGCAATTTTGCAAGAAAAGTTTCCTGACCGTGTTATTTCTCGAAGAGGTGATCACAATTGGCCACCGAGATCTTGTGATTTAACACCTTTAGACTTACAGCCTGAAATGTGCGAATTGGTCATAGACAATTTCATGAAAAGGGTATGGTGCTGCAAGCTTAGCCGTGGCGGCCATTTGTCTGGTATTTGCCATTTGTGTTAATGGCATGTTTTCATCTGTACAATGTAACAAACATTCATTGATTTTTCTTAAAAAATAATCGTTTTTTTTTAAATATCAAAATAAAACCTCTTATTGGAAAACCCTTTATAATAAAAGTTCGCTATTTTTCTAAAAGTGAATATAAAAACCAAAATCGTCAAACATTTTGGACAGCAAAACGGCAAAAAGAACATTTCAGAATAAATGTCAAACGTCTTGGTTGAATAACAATTAAAACTATTAGAAACATGTCAACAGCCTTCAGTTTTAACTCGGAAAACTGTGTTTATATTTTACTGCAGTTTAAATTATAAAGTCAGATAAATATTCGACAGTTGATTTTCAGTGCAATGCATTATAAATTAAAAATCTAAGTAACATTTTCAAAATATGTTTCGTTAGTTTTGTTTTAATTTTTCACTATTCAGTAAAAATGTTATATTGTGCGCGTCAACATTGTATATTTTGTATATTTTGTTTAGTGTAGGTTTATTTTTAAGTACTGGAAATTATTTGTAATGACGCATCCAAAAACTCAAACATTGAAAAATCAATCAGATATGCATGGCAACTGTTAGTCAGTAGCTCTGTTGAAACATCTGAAAATCAAGCCGCACGTCAGGAAATTAAAGTGTTCAGAGCTCAGCTATACTTCAAGAAATTCTGCACCATCCGAATTGCGAGGTCACGACAGATTCAATCAAGAATGAGTTTCAACAAAGTGGCGTTGATTTATGATAATGACTACGAATACAGAATGCATCACATTCGCCATGCATCCTTGTCAGATGTTTCAAGGAACAAAAACTGGTAGCGATGATTATCCGATGTACAGACGATGAAAACCAGATGATGGAGAACACACAACAACCATCAAAATTCGAACGTTGTTTTCGAAATTGAGAACCAATAAATTGTGTTCTATAAGTCAATGAAATCGAACAATTTTAAATGGGAAGTTATATAAACAGTAATAACGTTGTATGGCGTTGATTTGAAAAACAGTAAACGAGTATACTACACGGAAGAGAATGCACCTCAGAGAGTTGCAGATCCATCAAACACAATGTTAACCACTTTTTTTTGAATTGCGTGCAACTGCACGAAGTTCTACACTATTACACTAATTGGAATCAATCGACGAAGAAATTTCACAGAATAAAAAAGGTGCCATGAACTTTTCGATATCTGATATATTTTCTACAATCAAAATGTCAATCAGACGCATGACAGAAACGATGTTGTCTTTAAAAACGGAATGCGAAAAAACATTATGACATTGATGAACTGCAAGTTTATGTTGAGGTTTAGAAAATGCTACGTGCAAATTGAGATTATTTTGATAACTTGTCAGAAAACATCAGGAGCACAAAATAAGAAGCTGACACCGATGATGTCTGTAACAAAAGCATACTACAAAAATGGTCTTACTAAGAAAAGCTGCCTTGATGGAGCTTTTGACAAACTGTTGGTGCTCATTAAAATGAGCTAAAGAAGGTAAGGTGTCCAAACCATACTGTATTATAATTCATAAATAATATTTACGACAAGCTGAAAGATGGAAATATAAAACGTAATTTTTAGTAATTGTTAAGAAAAGAGACACATATAATTCGGGGAATCGAAATGGTGCATATAATACACCATTTGTCACCTGCATCATTTTTTGTTAAAAGAATCAACTTCAAAGAAGCTATTTTTTTTTTTTTGCTTTTTCACATTATATTTCTGAACCAAAAAAACTAACTGCATTATCAAGATCTTATTTGAAAATACAATCACGATTAGAAGTCAATTGTAGTTATTATTATCGCGAAAGTTATAAGTTATATTTAGTTTTACAGACCATACTGTAAATAATTTTACTTGTGTGGTACTCGTAGATTTGATTTCAGAAACGAAATATCATTTGAACACGAAGCAAACAAATATATTATTTACATGGGAAAAGGTTAATTTCCTTATAAAAAATTTAATTTATTTTACTTAATTAGGTAAATATATAAATGTGTAATTCAAGGTGTTCAACACTGATTTTAGAAACAGAATATTTTTCCGATTTCCGTAAGGAAATTAAAAAAAAAACTCCCAAAAAATGAAATTTAAATAAATTGAAAATATTTATTATTACTTATATTTTATACGTGAGAAAATGATCATAGAATGCATAGTATAAATACACATAGTAGTACTATTGTATGTTTGGCCATGGACGTGCTAGATGTCGCTACTAGTATCTTTTTAAAATAATCAAAATATTTTTATATTTATAATCGCCTAAATGTCATACATTTATCTTAAATTATGACAATATACTATCGACCCGACATCTGGAACTTCAATGGATAAACTATTTTTTTCTTATGATGGTAGTACTATGTGTATTTATACTATGTAGGATGGCACATTTTTGTTTTCCGCAAACTCATGCTATATATTTAAGATATATTTTACTGTCAATTTTGTAACTAAGTAAATAAAGATTTCTGTAACGACCAGAAAAGTGGCAAGTTTATTTCCAAATTTGAAATTTAGTATATGTATTTAGTTCAAAAAATGTTGCAACACGTTATTGGATGGATCAAGACCAACTGAAAGAGTATTTTGTAGAGACAAAATCCCTTCAACAAATTGAAGAACATAAATTGAAGAACACTTATACAGTTAACTTATTATACAGTTAGATAAAGAGGAAAGCTATTCAGTAGCAGCAAAAATCATGAGATCAGATTTATACTTAGACGATCTATTGACCGGTAGATTCACTGTTGAAGTGGTGATAACCATTCAACAACAGACAACGAAACTTGCAAGTGGAAGTAAAAATCTTAAAACATATGCCTGAACATCTAGGGGTATATTCTATTCTTCAAAGTTATTTGATCCTATTCGCTATTTGTTGCCAATAACGATAACAGCAAAATTGGTAATGCAAAAAACGTCGCAAGGCAGTTTACAATAGGATAATAATGGCGTAATACATCATTGTATAAATTACTTAGGATTTTACGGTAACCAATTGCAATATCGCTAATCTACTATATCGAGGGGTGAGGCCCAGTTTGATGAGTTTGCTGGAGAAATAGTGCAACATTATTAAACCATAGAAAATATACTTTTGGACAACGTTTGAAAATTAAATTTCACTGTCAGAATGCAAACATTCTGACTTAACTAAAGCGCTAAATAAAAATGCATTGTTGCATACTTTCTCAGATCAAAATGCACACATAACTACAAATTTAACGGACCATTAAAATTAGACAAACTTGATCGTGCTTTAAGCAGCACAGCCATCAGAATAAGCCCTAAAGGATTCATCTACAAAACTACTAAAGAAGCGCAGTCACTCTAATTTTAGTCCCTATTTCTGAACAACAACCAATTAATTCGAGTTGGCGGTTGGAATTTGCAGTCACTGACAAATTTTCAATCAAAATTCACCGTTATTCGTTTTCAGTGTATTTTTTGATAATTCAAGAGATATTGACCACGAAAGATGAGGTTGATTTGTGTCTTCAACTAACACAATGTCTCCAGTTTGTAAGTTTTTGTGGCTTGTCTTCCACTTACTACGCTGCTGTAGATTATTCCGGTATTTCAGTGTGTATCGTCTCCAAAATATTTTTTCTCGTTTTTGTAGTTTTTCCCACCTCACTTTAAGATTGTAAGAGATGTACATGTTACCAATCTTCGGATCACACAATAGCGAAACGGTGGTCAAGAAAAGAATTTACATAGTTGGAAAAACATTGGCAAACTCTCTTGTTCCCAGTGCTCCGAATTAAAGATCGCATCCAGCAGCCATGATTGTACTTCCTTGAACGAAAGCAGTTTTAGAATTTTTTTCCAGCATTCCTGCATTGCGATACTCTTGCTGAGGCTATTTATAATTAAAGCTTTTCGACCCTATGTGGTCTAATCTACCAAATAGAATAATTGAAGATTAGATTAATTGAAGTACAACGCCGAGATGCAACATTAGCTGTCTAATGACGACAGCAACTCTTGCGGGTTTAGCCAAACGTGTTTAATATTAATCCCGCAACGCGGAGAACATGACTTATGTTATTGGATAATAGTTTTGTGGCTGACATGCCCACACCTCCACTAAGAAGGACATAGCCTATATGTTAGAGCGAGCTTCTTAGTAGTTGGCATTTTTATCAAAGCGAGTCTCGCTATACATCGATTAGAAGAATTGTCCTATATCAAATTTGTAATGTTATCTGCTGTATCAGTTGTGTCTCACCTCCTAAAATAATTCATCTAAAAATCAGTATTCCGTGGCCATTGGATCCTGAGAGCAGCCTGTGTTGTAGAACTTTAGAGAATTGATTTGTTCAAAGCGATCGGCGAGACAGAGTTTCGGTAGCCTTGATGTTAATTTGGTTGAGGTCGAGATACCTTTTTAGCCAAAAGAGGAAGGTGATGTTCGAGCCTTGATAGTTGAAGTATTTGACGCTTTGCCTGTGATTGGAATTCAGCAGTTTTGGCGAAGTAGTTACAGTTTTTTCAAGCATCATGGCGCAATTAGGCAAGCTTCGCATCTTGGGTAGAGCAATATCCATCAGCAGTGATCATTGCCAATCGTGTCTCTAATATATACCAAAATATTTGGCTACAATGAATATCTTCGGCTTGCAGCTTTATTTTTCACTTCCACGTGTTCAGTTTTTTTCATAATTGCATTCTCGTTGGGTTACAACTAAAGCAGCGCTTATATTAGCAATGAATAATATGAACGCTTCAAATGCTTAGATAGTTTGCTGTAAGCTGAAGAATCTCCCATTGTCTTTGTGAAGAACGTACAAATCGAACGTATCGCATATCATATACAAAGCAATTAAAGCAAGTAACTATGGTGTACTCACTCTAGAATGTCAACTCCAGTGAAAACAATCGTTAAAAAGAGAAACAATTTATTTCAACACAAAAACAAGTTCAAACCAAAGTGTAAAACTTTTTAGCTTCCCTTTTAAAATCTTGACGAATATTTATCATTATTCTTATCGCATGCGATTTATGCCTATATTTCTGGTGATACTATATATACACATATCCAAATACGAAATATGACTTATTTGCATATGACAACAAAAACAAAATAAAACTTCAAGTTAGAATACATAAATAAAAAAAAATCTTAAACCCATATGTCAATAATATCGAGCGCGCCAACAATACAAATAGGTGCTGCCATACGGAAATATATTTGTTATATACATTTTATGAGAACGATGAAATGAAAACGATTGATTTATCTACAAATATTTTATTGATTCGCAGCACGGGAATACCCAAATATTTTGGCAGCGTTATATGCCCAGACAAAACCTGCACACCCCATACACCGCATATTTGCGGTACAAACAACAAAAAATCATAAGATTTATCATAATTCATATAATGTTTACATCGGAAAAATGGTAGATCATCGTGCTGCTGTATTTTTATAATATTCTATATTAAATTACATAATGATGTTGTTGTTTATACACGTATATACATAAATATTATGTGTGTAGCTATCTTAAGATTATATACCATCATCACCCTTACCAAATTGTCTTATTAAAAGTATATAACTGCGGGATACTTATCGAAATAAAAAAAAAACCGCACAATTTTTTTTACTGTAAATTAAAACCTACAATCATGATTAATTTACAGTTTACATTGAAATATTTAGTATGAACAAAATGGCGGACACTTAATTTTATGTCTATGCTTTTGATAACCTCGTGAGATCAATAATATAATCGATAAGTAATTGATAAAACCATCAACAATAATTAAATTAGTGTAATTATATAAATACAAAAACAAAAGTGTGTTTGTATTTTTCCTTAATTACATTTTCGTATAGTAATTATTTTGCTTTTCTATTTTTTGTCTTAAGGCCAATTTGTATTATTTGTCGATGTAATAATGAGCAAAAAAATAGAAAGAAAACCGACTCGCGGACGAAAAGAAATTTAAGATATGATTTATTATTAGTGAAATTTGATCATTATATTTTTTTCAAAATTGGTCTTTTCTTATTAATGTGTTTAGCCATATTTTTTTGCTCAGTTCTAGACAATTTGTTTTTTGTATTTTGTTTTTCTGATGAAAGGGTTAAGTGTATTTTAATTAATTCACATTTGAATGATGACAAGAATAGCTGCATGACATTTGTTTTGATGGTGAACTTTGTTTTTACTTATTCTTAATACAGGAAACTTCAAACCTTAATGTTATTCAACTCTAAAAGAGAGTTCAGTTCTATGGTATCCAACGAAAAAGAATTAGTGGTAATTTTTATATATTAAATAGATAAAAATAATAAATATACAAAAAACAACATATGGGAATATTATGGGTCGTTTATTTAAAAGTAAAGGAATGCTTTTTATTTTAAATACGTTTATTTTAAAATACGTTCATTCTTCTTTGCTTGTTTCACTAGATTGACTTGTTCATTTTTGTACAGTCAATTTACAAAGTAAAAAAGCATTTTCAAAAAAAGTATTTCCCGATGAACCAAATTGAAGTTGAATATGTATCGATGTCTTCGATTTACAGGATGACCCCACAGACATTTTATTCATAAAATTATATGAACTACACTAGTCACTTCAAAAATAATTAATAAACATTTCCCATTATCATTGCATAGCCTATTATCTTAGCAAATTAGCGGCTCCGCATATCAACAATACTGTAAATTGCGAAAAAAAATCGTATGGGAGGAGGGTCAAATTTTGATGAGTAAAACAGTAGGCAATGATTATAAACTGTTTTGTTTAAATGTTGATAAAACAAAAATTAAATATTTTCATTACTTTTAAGAAATTGTCTAGTTTTGTGTCAGTGTTGTGAATCAAAACATCTTAATAAAATATGAAAATTACTATTGGCACAGGTATATTGAACACCATTTGTTTACGGAATTTGGGATGGTAATGCATCACAAGCTCACAATAAATATATAATCAAAATCTCAACGCGTCACGTTCCTGACGCGGAGCCCCACTTGGTCACCACATACATTTATTAGCATAAAAAAATACACTTTAAAATTGAACGTCTTTCTCGCTACCGAATTCTTCAAATATTGCATAATGAGGGAGCATATTCATAGACCACCCTAAAAAAGTTTGAAAATTGGTTGATCAAAAGACATCTTGACAATGATAGTTTTGTGAAAAATATTTTTTAGACGGCTGAATTTCTATAAGTCTATTTACAAGAGATGGCATAACAAACTTTCACAATATTCTCACGTGGGCTACTGAAAATTATCATTCGACTAAATAAATATTATTTCATCGGTTCAGCTTAAAAGTGAGCATAGTATAAATACACATAATACTACCGTCATAAGAAAAAAACAGTTTACCCATTGAAGTTCCAGATGTCGGGTCGATCGAATATCGTCAAAATTTAGAATATATGACATTTAGGCGATTATTAATATAAAAATATTTTGATTAATTTAAAATGATACCAGTAGCGACATCTAGCGCGGCAATGGCCAAACATGCCATGGTAATACTATGTGTATTTATAGTATGCATAGTGTCACAAGCTGCATAGAGATCTGCCGGGACAATTTTCTAACATTCAAAAATCTTATTTATTCAATAGACGTTTTCGAGTAAACATACCAACCAAAAATAAAGGAACTATATCCACTTTTGCAGATGTCGCCGATGCAACGAGCAAGCACCAGAGGATATCCAATTCAATTTGTAACTGGACTCTTGCTAATACACCGAAATACCTTGGCATGTTTACTCAAGTAAAGAGAGCATGTCAAAAAGAAAAAAGAGGAAGTTAATAAAGTTCAGAAAAATGCCTTTGCTCATTGGTACAGAAGCTCTGAGCTTACAATTAACAACCAGATGCTGCAATATTGCATACAAACGCCAAAATAATACAAACATTCCAAAACAAAGTTATTCGTAAAATCGTCAGTTTCTTGTGTGGTACACAAGAAATTAGAACATTCACAGGTACCTTCAGTTACATCAAAGCTGCAACAAAATAATGTTTCAGCAACTTGGAAGGTCGTTGAAAGACTTTAAAGAACAAGGCCACTTCACGTGATGAATTTACCAAATTAAAATTTCAAATTGCTTAAATCAACTATAGGAGTATCCAATGGGTTACACCCACACAAATTCTAATTGTATTAGAAATGTAATAACTATATTTAAAAGAAAACTTGCTAGGCGAGCACCGTCTCAGTTGTGTAAAAAATAATAAAATAAAAAATAAATTACCGAGTAATTGGCGCAGTGGTTAAAGCTGCGGTGTTTGGGGCGGGAGGTACCGGGTTCGAATCCCAACAGGGGAGGGTTGCAAAAGGGATTTTTCATCACCTGATTTCGATCGGTGATGACGATGACCACAACTATGACCCCCTGTTGGAGTGCAGAGTCTATGGGCCGAACCATCGTCCATGTCAGTACAGGCTGGCATGGAGCAATGCATTGCGCAGATGGGATATTCAACAATCGCGAACCTGTATTCGTGCGTCCTCGATTTGGCCCTAGTTGGCGTAAAGTAAGGACGTTAAAATAACCGCGAAAGAGTTGGGTGAGCTTCGGCCCCAGAAAAATTGTAGGGATTAAAAATTAAAAAAAAAAAAAAATAAAATAAATTAACAATAAGTTTGCTGTTAAAAACAAAATATATTAATTTCCCCTAAAAGTTGGCTAATAAAGAAACTGCATAGAACTGACACAGAGACTGCACGTGTTCGTAATTAAGTGTTTTCCGTGAATATTGAAGTGTTCCTGGATGAACACCATAACAAACATCGAACTGCAGAGTATCACGAAGCAGTTGGACATTTAAACCGAAATGATAAAACGGAAATGGGGATCGATTGGTTATACATTACTGAAACATCATGTGATATAGTAAGAATGTCTTTAGACTGGAAAGCGCAAGGGAAAAGGAAAGCTGGAAGGCCAGCTACGACATGGAGAAGAACCGTGCTATATAGCAGAAGCAAAATAACATTGCTATTAAAGGGCGGAAATAAAAACAGTAGCCCCATTGAATAAGATGGATCATTAACTCAATGTTCAACAATTTAAAACTTGTCAGATACCTCGACCTTATTCGATTAGTATGGCAGAGCGAAGTTATGCCCGACGACTGGAAAATAACCGCGTTATGTCCTTTATCTTTAAGAAAGGTGAACGCTTAAAATGTGAAAATTATCGCGGCATAACTATCCTAACTATCCTGTGCATCCTAGTAGGGGAAATTGTAGGTGACTAACAAGAATGACATGATCTGAACCAAATATTTATGCTCAGTAAAAATATTTCGAATTTAAAGAAGAGATCTAGTCTTCCACGAGAATAAAACGTAAAAAGTAAAACAAAAAAATTTTTGATGAAAAAACAGTACATTGTAGAAATTTGGAGAAGGAACTGCATAAAAGAATTTTATAAAACAAAAGTAGTTATTTATTCGAAATTAATAAATAAATAATACAAATTTATAATGCAAAATCTACAAAGTGTTCCTGAATTTCCAGCAAGCGTATATAACTCAATCCATCACTAGCTATAATGGCAAGAAAGTAGGGTTAATGTAATGACAAAAAAGACTACAATGATACAAAAGTCAGGAAGGGAAATGTGCAAAATGTTCGCGTTATGGTTATAAAAACTATGAATCCAAAAATTGTAAGTACATTAAGGCAATTTGCAGAAAGTATGGCAAATAAAGTAAGATATTTGTCACCTGTAACTGTCAATTTTTTGCTTGACAGTGGAGCATATTTCTCTTTGATTCTATTTAAAATTTACTTGGAATGGTTTGGGGGCATAGAACTCGTTGAGTCAAAATGTAAAATTAAGCTCATATTCAGGGCATAATATTAGAGTAGTCAGGACATTTACACTAACATTTAAATACCACGTATAGATGAAGTATTTACTGCCCTGCAAGGAGAAATTAAGTTTTTTAACTAGATATGGAGACTGCTTATAATCAGTTCGAGTTGGACGAGGAATCCCGCAAAATGGCGCTATGGGCGCGTTTTGAATAATTCGAATGCCATTTGGCATTAAACCAGCGACGGCGATATTTTAACATGAGATTGAAAAGTTTTTACAAAGTATTCCAGGAGTTGTGGATTCCTTAGACAACATTGTAGTTACAGGAAAAACTACAAACGATCATTTGAAAAGTTTATATTAAGGTTTGAATTGGTTACAGGAAGCTGAAAAAAGATTACGAAAAGAGAACTGCATTTTTTTAAGGATACTATTAAATATTTAGGGCAAACTGTGACCAAGAACCGTTTATCAAAAACAACCTATCCAATTCATAGAAATTTTGAAGATAATAAAAGTGATATACTTAGTTAAAAAAGAGTTTTGATAAAATTCGGACCATTACCTATAATTCTCACGACTAGTATCTGGAGTTACCGTATAGCTAGGGTAATCTCTCACTTTTGTAAGGACGGAGTATCACCAACTTTTGTACTAAGTTGGAAGTACAAGTTCTACCGAAAATTACGAGCTATCAGCCAATGAAATCACAGCAAATGGTAAAGTCGTAGGCCATTTCATCAAACATTCAACTTGTGGGTCCTGAATTTTTTAAATCACAAGACATCGATCTATTGATAGGAGCCAATTCTGTCAGGCAAATAAAATTTGCAAACCATTTACCCATTATCCAGACTACCGTCATAGGTTGGGTTATTCCTGGAAAATGTTCTACACCCATTAACACCTACCCAGTTTGCAATTTAGTCATCGGAGAACCAAGTACATCAAATGCCCAAATTAAGAGATTCTGGACCATCGAAAACCTGCCTCACTCTGTTAAATAGGTGTCGACCGAGAAATCAGAATGCAAAGGACATTTTAAAAGGTTCACTACTCGTGACAGTGAATAAAATTACATTCTCTTTAATCAATCGATACTAGGCGATTCAAAAAATATTACTACGCGACGCAAATTTTATAATTTGGAGAAACGTTTACATAAATCACCTGAACTATTCTCCACCTATGCAAAATTTATAGACGAGTACGAGATGGCAAATCATATGGAACCTGTAGAACCAAATTCTATCGCTACGCCATGCTTCTACCTTCCACATCACTGCATAATAAAACCGCAAAGCTCGTCAACAAACCTACGAGTCGTCTTAGACGGCTCCGTCAAATCATCTAATTGCAGGTCACTAAATTAAATTCCGATGGTTGGCCAGTAGTTCAGAGCGAGCTATTTTCAATTTAGCTCCGCTTTCGATCAAATGCCTATGTGTTTAGCGCCGACATAGCCAAGTGACCTAATATTGCACATTTTCAACACCATTCCTCACCACCAGATGTCTGAAGCTCTCGACCATCAAAGTACATTACCTGCTGCAACCGTTGCGATTGAAAAAGATGTATACGTGGACGATCTACTTACCGGAACCAATTCATTTGTTGCTGCAAAGAGATTAAAGAGTCAAGTTTCATTGTGCAGACCGCTGGCATGGAAATATGAAAATGGTGTTCCAACTGTTCTGAAATTCTCGAAGATATACATCCTGAAGTCATAGAATTGCAGCTCAACCTAGACGAAGATGATGTAGTCAAAACATTTGGTGTTTGTTGGAATACAGCATCGGACAGTTTCATGTTCTTAGTCAATTTAAAGGATAATAAAGCCATATCAAAGCGTACGATTTTCTCCCAGATCGCTGGAATCTACTTTAGCTATTGGCACCTGTGATTGTCGTAGGCATACTTTTTCTCCAATCGTTATGACAATTGAAATTAGATTGCGATCAATCACTTCCCCAGTGTATGCACCCGTATTGGCAAACATTTCGAGAGAGCCTTATAGTGCTCAATAAGTTTACTAAGGAACATTATCTTTTCAGGACAGCTGAACGTGCTAGCGAACGTGCATATGGTGCGGTTCTATACGTTCGTAGTATTACGATCACCAGCCATGTATCGATTAAAATCCTGTGATCAAAATCTCGAGTCACACCACTCAAGAAAATACATTGCCTCGCCTAGAACTGTGCGCCACAGGTGGAAAAAGTTTGTATCACATCGCGTGGCAACTATATAAGAGACATCAAATAAGGAAAATTGGTACCATGTTCCGACCGAATCCAATCCTACAGATCTGTTGTCTCGGGGTAGGACTACCAACAAGTTCATGCATTCTAACCTACGGCTCAATGGGCCTTTTTTTCTACTCCAAGATGCATCATCGTGGCCAGTACTCCTTGTAGACTGCGCACGGGGGGAAGACACTACTGAAATAAAGAATACTGTTCCAGTCAGTCACATTGCCGCGACCGCTATAAAGCTTGAAGAACTAGATCGAGCATTGCACACGATCATTCAAGTGGTCCAGAAACAATCTTTACCTAAAGAATATGGCGGAATGGAATAAACAAATTTCATAGTAAAGCAGCCATTACTCCGATCATTATCACTGTTCTTGGATAAAAATCATTTCATTCGAGTTGCTGGTCGGCTTCAACATACTTCATTATCTTACATATCAAAACATCCTAGCCTAACATTAATGACTTATTATCACAGGAAGCTGGTGTTCGCCAATATTATTGGCCGTTCTATGAACGCACGATATGCAAGAAGGTGTTTCAAGAGTGCAAAGAGTGCTTTCGGATTCAACTTACTCCTATGAAGCAACAAATGGAAAACTTACCAGTGGAACAACTTGATGCGTCGCCACCATTCTATACGGTCGGAGTTGACTTCGCAGGACCACCTAGTGAAAATATTGATAGAAAAATAAAAATAAATAAACAATTTTGAGAGTATCTTTATCGTGAATATCACTGTAGGTGATTCATTGATGATTAGGGATTACAATTCGGACAAAACTAAAAAAGGTTGAATGGAGGCTATCACTATTAAAATTTTAGGGAAAAGGACATACCTATGTAAAATATTAAATGGGAAGAGCATTGTTCGACATGTGAAACAAATAGTTCTATATATTGAAGGAACATTAGTGTTGGAACTCCACGTCAGATAGAAGTGGTAATAGTGGTTTAATTTTAAATAAAATACCCTTTACAAATCAAGGTAGTAACAATATTGTAACTGATTTTGATGCACCGGTACAGCAACCAGTTTTTCTTAAAAGATTAAATAGGAAGAGGATAGCCCTTTAGAAACTTCCGGAAATGTCGTAAAAATGATGACACGCGTTTTATTTAAATACTTTAAAGTACCTCAAAAGTGAAAATAATATTATAACTTTATAAGTAATAACAAATAAATATTACAGTATATTAAAATTATTACCAATAAATAAAGCGCCATCTAATGTCCTGATTTCTACACGTCAAATTTGCCTTTAAAAATGTTTCTATAGGACTCGTATTTTTTGAGATATTTGCAAAAGTCATATTAGGTGGAAAACCCAGTATATATATATATATATATATATATATATATATATATATATATATATATATATATATATATATATATATATATATATATATATCAGAAGGTCATCGAAAAAAGTAACGACCGTTACTTTTAATACTTTAAAGATCCAAAACTTTCCCTAATAAAATACTTAATACCGATCAGCCACACATAAAAGTACATCAATTTGGACCGCAATTCAAAGTTTTCAAAAAAATTAATTTCTTCAATAAACACACTTTAATTTTGTCCAACAGTAAAGAAAATAAAAAACACCCAACAAAAAAAAATGTTTACCGTTAAGCCTCTATAATGATTGTGTTTCACACACAAAAACAAAATCTTAAAGAAAATTGCTTGGTAAAAAAAAGTCCTCTAAACAAAACGAAAAGAAAATTAAATATTAAAGCGATATAAATTTAAAAGAATGAAGAAAGTTTTTCTTTTTAACAGAAAAAATTCCATTGCCATCGTATGAAAGGCGCGCACGTAAACTTATTGCCTGCCGAACACCAAAATACTTTTTTTTTTCTTAATTATAAAACGTTACGCAACAAAATTTTATGCTTGCTTCTTTGAGAGTGTCGTGTCGTGGCTAATTTAGAATTTGTGCCTGAACATAACCTTTTATGTGTACCACTATACCAAGTATAATGTATAAACAAAAAATGTGATGTGAAGGGGGTTTCCATAATTTATTTTTTATTTTTTTTATTTTAAAATTTCTTCGTACTTTTACGTGACAAATCTAAAATAAATGTTTTAGCACATCCGGGGTACGAAAACTTTAAATTTTCTGACAAAATTGTTGGAAAACGCTTTTTCATAAAAAGATGTTCATCTTCGTGTATTCTTATCACATCGAATTATTTTTATTTGTATTTTGGCTGTTGTACCTCATAGCTTTACACATATGTAAAAATATGAATTTTTAGCGTATGTGACAATGGAAAAGAAAAGTTAAGGAAAAACAAAATTCAAATAGTAAACCCATCTGTGAATCAACCACTTCTACCAAACGAAGTAGCTTGCATACAAAATGTATGATTTTTGTTTGATCAAATCATTGTCTTTGTTTGAGGCATTCATAAACTATTTTTAGACACCATACATTAGATGTCGCTTGTTAACATCTTCCACTCACATTCCATTCAGTGACACACAATTTATCTTCCACTCACAATCCATTCACTGACATAAAATTTTTTTTTTTACCATTGTTAACACAATGTGCAACATACTCCGGGCCAAAATTGATGGAGGTTTAGTTAGAAAACGAATGTTGTATGTTTTATTGATCCTTAATACAGCTAATAGTTCGGGCAGTTGTTGTATTATAATATATATTTTTGCGGCATTTCCTCCGCAAAACTAACGATGGAACCTTTTCAGGCGGGTTGGCTCGTCTTGATGACCATATTTTATATGAAAGGAGATATTTTATTAATGACAGTTTTTACAAGCTTATTTTATATAAAGGACATTGGTAATGGTAAACTTATTCTATTTATCCGCTAATTCAATTGATTCAATGGGTAGCTTTACCAACTTTGATACTGGTATTTTTAGTATGGAGCGTCTTGTCTTAACAGTAACGACACGAACAGACACGAACGTCTTTACCAGGACCAGTATTGATAACTTTTCGCAATGGCCAATGCAGTGGCGGAGTAACTTCCTTTTTGATACATACTAAATCTTCAATTTGAAAATGACCTTGTTGTTGATTCCATTTTCTTCTTTGCTGCAGCGTGTGGAGATATTCCCTGGAAAAATGTCTCCAATATACATTAAGTCGTTTTTGTATGTTCTTCCATCGATCAAGCCGGTTTTTTTGAACTTCCAATAAATTTCATCTGGTATCGATCCTATCGACTCCGTAAGCAAGAAATGAGCAGGAGTCAAAAACAATTCATCATTTGGGTTGATAGAAAGCGGCGTTAGCAGGCGCGAATTATGTATTGCTTCAATTTCACACAATAATGTAGAAAATTCCTCTAAACTGAGGGTAGCGTTCTCGGTGGCTCTTATCAAGTGATGCTCCATGCACTTGACTCCAGCTTCCCATAGACGGACTGGAAGGAGGTATAAAATGCCATTGTCCGTTTATCATAATAAACATCACTTAGTACATTGCGCCTACTAACAAATCTTCGCAAGGCTGCAATAAACGCTTCGGGAGACATGTCCATAACCGTCTCCAGATCTAAGGCTTTTACAACCATACAAATAAATACTGTTACATACGCCTTAACAGGTGCAGCATCCCTGCCTCGTTTTATGGCTATTTTAAATAGTAATTATTGCTTTTGACAACCTGGCCAGCAAATGAGCTGCTAAAAGTTCCAGTCTTGGAATTGTTACTTGACGAATTGGAGCCACCTCAGTTTTGGCTACAATCAGATTACATCGATAACAAGTAAATAAATTGTGGCTGCATATGCGGCTTTACTGGCGTCGCTAAGTTTACGCTAAGGCTTTACGTTAAGTTTATTATTCCGATCGGTTAACTTGTTTGTTTCTAGATCTTTCCATTCCTGGATTAATTTTAAACTTACTTTTGGTTGTTTAGATGACAAAACATTCATTATATAAACATCCATTTCTAACTTTAGCTTGGGATGGAAATGTGGTGATATTTGAATTGAAGTCAACCCTCTAGTAGAACCTTTTGAAGCTATTCCTTTTTCCTGGATATCGTGCATTTGGACGTAGAAGATTGAGTCGTTGAACGCATGACTCACTGATCATTAAACCATTGGATCCTGAATCTAATAACATGCGTCCAAGGCAGCTTTGTCCATATGAGTTGTGAATGATTACTCGAGCAATGGACTAGACAGCATCGAAACATACGAATGAAGGGGAAGATTGCTTTTATTTCGATCAGCTTGTAATGAGGCCGATTGGCATACTGACACTTTGCCTGTTTTACCATTAGATTGAAATGATGAAGTATCATTGCTTGTTTCGGCTTGATCGATATATAATTTAACTGGTGAATGTAAAGTTGTATGATGCTTTTTGTGACATAACTGACATAACTTCTTGTTGGACGAAAATTGTTTGAGCTATGCCCGACAACTAAACAATTAAAGCAGCATCTCGATGTGCCAACAAATTCTTTCCGATGATTTAAATCAAGTGATTTAAATTGCTCACAATCCTGTAACCGATGGTTGCTACCGCATTTCTAGCATTTAATAACACGTATTTGAGGATTTGCTTGTAACGTAGGCTGAATTCCAGCATTTGGTTTTGAGGTTATTGCATGATTATAATTTACAGCATGACCTGTTTTTACTGTTGTTCGTTTATTAGAAATGTCAGTTTTCTATGGCTTTACATCGCATCAATTTTTTACTGCAAATATTCTCGGGTTTCAGCATAATTTGCAACTTTTATTTGTTTTGTTTAGATAAAGTTTTATTTTAATTTAGATATATTTTGATATTTACTATTGCGATGTTCGACTCGTACTATAATAATTTTATTTTCAATACTTCCGTCTGTCACCGAATTGCACCTTTTGACACCATACATTAGATGTCGCTTGTTAACATCTTCCACTCACATTCCATTCTGTGACACACAATTTATCTTCCACTCAGAATCCATTCACTGATACACAATTTTTTTTTACCATTGTTAACACAATGTACAACACATATTGTTTCAAATGTCATTTTCAACACAACTCGATAGTAGACTTGTAGTTTGTCAAACTCAATAGCGTTTGGTTTAGTGGTATTCAAATTTAAAATGAAATAAAATGCGTAAAAATAATAGCCGTATTACATTTAATTATGGAATTGGAATTGGATTTGAAATAAAAAATAGGTTTGGACTTTTTTTTTAGAATTTAATTTTTAAGCAAACAAATCAAAAATATACACAGTTTAATTTTTAATTTTTTTTTAATATTTTAATTTTCGTAGTAATGTACTAAACTCATGGGAAGTAACGCACCTGTTATTTGACACTCTAACTACAACGCAGTATTTGAATCCCAATACAACTCGTTCAAAAGAAATTCACCATATAATAAAAATTTGAATTTTTTCGTTGCTATGACAATTATAATAAACGATAATAAATATCGCACACTACTATAAATCTAATTTTTCTTATACATTCATATATTTTTACTTGACGTTTGAAACCATGTCGCATTATAAACCATACTGTTACAATCATACATTGAAAGTTGTTACAATGTTTTACAGTGTAGAGTTTAGGGACGCACTCCTGGTGGTTGTTATTCTTTTGGATTGTTTCGGTTCGAAAGTGAGTCGGCTTATCCATTATAAAATCGTTATAGGGGTTCCTCTTGTTAAAAATAAAAGGCTTAGGGCCTAGAAATAGGGCTGACATTTGACGTAAGAAATGTAGTATCGAATATTTTAGTTTCCATAGCTCACATTTTGCCTTTTCCTTCGAATATATTTAACAACTCTTTCTTGCAATAATAAATTTATTGATATTACACGCGGATACAAGACATGAACTACATCTTTTGATACAGTTCTGTAAGCTTTGCTAATACCAAAAAGGGTTCCGTTTTATACACTTATAAAGTCCTATGGTGGTAACAGTTCATTCTGTTCGCCGCTAGATCTTTGTATATAGTCTTGATGGTCCTTTGCTTAGGACTTCTAGGTTTTCAAAGGCTAAACCATTCTTTAAAACCTGCACTACAAACGAAAGGCGAACGGATATTTAAGGTCAATCTTACATCCAGGATTAAAGTCGGTTGACAAAATTGTATGTGCAAAATTAACAAAACCTAAGTATCTTCTTTAACCTCTTAAAAATATTAAATCATATCCCCAGAGATCCTAGACTATTAGTGCAGACAATTTTCAAATCAAATTAAATTATTGAACTTGAATGCGATATGCAATCGTCGTACAACGACTAAATACAGAGTTTATAAACATTGATAAAAACACATCTCTTGGGAGCTACATCTATTTAAATTTCATTAATTCCAATCACACACAATCGCTACTCAATTTTAATCAAAACCCTAAATGACTGCAAATCATTTCAACTGGAATAATTTCACCAGCTGAAAATTAAAATAGCAACCAACGAAATTGAAAACAAACGAAAAATAAATAAAAGTTTTTTTTTCCCTTTTGTTGGTTTCTGCTTGATTCGGTTGGCAGATTGATATAAGACAGTACACCCCCATACACACGGGTGTAAAGAAACAAATAAAAGACAACGGGGAGAATAAAATTTGAAAAGCATTCTTGGGTTTTATTTGTAAAACTTCTTATCATTGTACTAACATCAAATATAACATTTATTTTTATTTTGTATTTGATTCGTCTGTTGTTTTGTTATCTATTATTATTGAAAAGTATTTTTGTTTTTGTTCGAATTGGAATGGATTGTTATTTGTAACATGTCGGATTTTGTTCGGCAAAGTTCCGAAATTATCAGTCAAATTACAGTAAACTTATTAAAACGTGGACGACGCCATTTTGTTTATTTTTATTTAACCTCACATTTCTATTAAATATTGTTTTTGTCTTCGAGAACGTACCGATTTTGAAAAGTTTAAATCATTAAATCACAGGTAAGACAATTGAGACAAAGGTTATAATCTATACATTCCAATATAAATGAAAATCATTCGTTAGGCATATTAAAAGAGAGTGATTGTTCTAATATTTCCATAGTGGGTACTACGAGGTGCTAAGTGCTATGTGTCATAAATCGGACGTAAACATTTTATACGTGTTTTAGACAACACGTAAATTTGTTAGCACTGTTACAAGAAACTGACTGCGCACAACTCCAGCCGAGGAATCGTGATTTTTTTCTGGTGCAACGTATCTTTTTTTAGTTACTAGGGAAACTGCAAAGCTGACATATGTTTTACACCGAACAAACACTGACATATGTTTTACACTGACATATGTTTTACACCGAACAAACGCGGAGCAGGGATCTGAGCCAATCGTCGTAAATCGCAGCAAAACGTCAGCTAATAAGTTCGAAGTTCACACGGTAGGGGTGAATCCCAATTGAGCTCTTCACGCCATAAAAATGAATGAATATTTTTGCCGCTACGATTACTTGGGCCTGAGCCTGTTAGATCGTAGAGCCCAACTATGTCGTGCTGTAAGTAGTCTGATTTACGAACCTTGATTTTGTTAAATAGTTGATCGGTGATCGGGTTCATGTCAGAGTCACTGAGCTCAAGTTCTGTTGCAGATGTTTTCAAACCAATAATCGCCATAACGGTTTGTGCCTCATTCGAATTCCATTTCCTTAAATGAAATTTGCCCTGTTGTCAAACAGAGTCAACATTGAACGCCAGAGTTAGGGCATCACTTGGAGTATCTAAAATGTATCATCCGTACAATTGTAAACATAATTATATGTTTACCATAATACCACAAAGACTAACAAGAGCGGTTACACTTATAGTATTCGTAATCACCACTATTATAAAATGGAGCGCCACATCAGAAAAAAGATGAGATGACAAACAAAACATGTAAACTCTGTCATTTCAATATTTGAAGTTGATCGTGTTAGCATCACCTTCATCATCATCACCATCAATTACAACAATTAAAAACTTTTCATTATTTTGTTGCACAAAAACTGTAAGTGTTAAAGCCAGTTGAATAAATATCAATACCAATTAAATGCGTAAAAGAAAAGAAAATAAATAATGAATTAATAATAGTATTTTTTGTAGTTTTGTACAATAATTATTTTGTAGTGAGTTTTTTTATTCCCCCTACTTGGGAAAATAAAATTATCCCATGTTTGGTGACCCCGACGTTCTTTTTTACGGCCAATCAGTGTAAACCACGTGGTTTTTTGTGTCTTGTTATATTGTGTTACGGAATAGCCAACATGTCTAATAGTGATGATACCAAAGATCGGGAGTGGCTAACATCTCTGCCACTGGTATACGTTTCCCAGAATTCTAGATTACTAATCCGGAATCCTGATTCCAGACAATAGAGATATTGTTTGACGCGGACAAGGTCACGAGCGACAAACAAAAGTTCACGCAAGCGATTGCAGCTGTGGTCAGCTTACAGACGATTCACATGTTTCTAAAGCGGTGTGAATTTTATAACGACGCTTTAGTTCGTACCACACTTGCCCATAGTCGCCAGTGTAACCACCTTTGACCATAGAGACATCCCTTGCTATCGCCAATTTGGCTCAATAAAATGTCGGTTCGATTTTATTTTATAAATTTAATTTAATTCCAACAATATTGTTACGTTTTCACCTACACTTCCACTGATTAACACTGTCCACACACAAGTACACAACACTTCAAAAATAAACAATTTTAACCACAATAAACAATTCTTTATTTTAACAATAATAATTCACTTCCTATAACACTTTTCATTTCACTAAATTAGCGGCTTGCCACTGGTGGAGGCTATGACACTAATCTTTTACTCTTCACCCTTTGCGTTTAAAGTTTAACTCATCTCAACTCACGTGTTTATATACAAAAATTACATGAATCTCGATTGTTCTATTTTTATAGTATTTTGTTCTACTTCTTTCGAGATGTCACTACTCTATTTTATTTGCTCAATTTTTAGTACTATTGATAGTACCAATACTACTTAATAGATGTCTTTAAGTTTAACTATATTGTAACGATTTCTGTAGAGTTATAGCTAGAGGCATCTATGAAGTAGCATTAGTATTACTAAAAATTGAAATAAGGAAGTATGATTTATAGAAAATAAAAGAATATCGTAGTGACATCTCAAAGAAATAGAATAAAATAATAAACAAATTGAATATTCAAGATACTTGTAATTTGGTATATAAGCGGCTTACAGTCGTGAGTTGAATAGAGTTGTATTTTAAACGCAAATGAATTAAGATTAGTGTCATAGCTCCCACCAGTGGCAAGTGGCTAATCTAGTAAAATTGAAAAGTGTTATATAAGGAATTTATTGTGATTAAAATAAAGAAAAATTGCGTTTTTTTATTGCGAAAATTATAGTGTTTAAAGATAAACAGTGTTAGAAGGGGAAACTGATGTATTTTGATACAAACCAAGAGTAGAGCAAAACGTAAGAATATCATTGTTTTGTGTACATGTTGTGCTAGTATTATGGTCGCTTTCTAATAATGTACTTTCTATTAAAAAAGGCTTCTTAACCTTAAAGGCGCTCTACTTGTAGCTGCTCACTTTAACTTGTGTGTCATGACCCATAGTCATTTTCTCTAACTCTTGTATCTGTCTGGTTTAGATATAGCTTGATAGATTTTACTGGTTTACAAATTCGCGTAGTGAGTCTTCCAACAAATCCGACCAAACGTTTCAATACCTTCTATCGTGCATTTACATCATCGGATCGGTGATTACTTTCTTTATTGCTATATAGCTAAAATGATTAAGCGATAGATCTTGTTAAATTACTGTCTGTTTCCTTGAATTAAGCATGCCCAAAAAATTATTCGCATGAGTGTATCTATAAAGACATTATAGATGGGAAAACATCTCTATGCTTTATTTTTTTACCATTAACTCGAGGTTTAATAGTTTTTCTCTTATCTTTATGTTATCAAATTCTTATATTTTTTATTTTGCTCTCTGGGAAAATTAAAGGATCGAAAAATAAAAAACAAACCATGATAGCCACGTGATATATGTGAATTTGTATTATTCTAAAAAATAAAATTATTTGTTTGCACAATCTTAAATTTCAAGAGATATAATACGATGATGACTTTGATAAATGTAACATATTTAATCTGTATTTTATCTTCTGTGTGCTCACAGACCAAATTAGAAAAATAAATTTATGTTTTATTTTATGTATATGTGTACAATGTCAAAGAGGTTTAATTTTAAAGCATCTCGATAATATTAATTGGAATTAAATGGAGCTTTGCAAGGATTTTACGTGTTACATTTCAGTTTTACTGAGTAGATTATTGTCTCATGTGCGACACATTGCATCGGTAGCAAACGTTGAACATAAATGAGTGTTTTCTCGCATCTGCTTCGGTTTACACACCCATTCAAATTATGTTGATTAATTGAATACATTTTTGCGTTTCGTAATAATTACCAAAATTTTATCTTCCAGTTCACCTACGAGCATAAAAACAACAAAATTATGTAAAACATTAATTTTATAACTTTCTCGTTCCGGCAAAATCGAAAAATTTAATTATAATTAATTCTGGCGACGCACTCGCGAATGTCGACATCGAAACGAAAATAAAAAAAAAAAAGCAATTTTAGCAAGCACTGGAAAAGTACATATCTAAATCAGGTCCGCGACCCTGAAAATATAACTTACAGACGCCACAGATAGGTGCAAAGAAAAATTTTTCAATATTCGAGAAATAAATAAAAATATATGGAGACGCGTCATAGTTGGGTGCGGATATACAAATACGGCGCAGTAGAAACACACGTACGGTTAAAAAATCAACACGTGGTCAACATCATCGTGCAGCAGGTCGCAGATCAACTGTAATTGCAACCAGTAGGAGCAGAATATACGTCAAAACGTGGTCGTATCGATAGGCTACAGTCTCGCATTTTATTTCGGGTATTTTAAAAGAAAAATCGTTGGCATAAATATCGGCCAGTATGTCTGACAGCGAGACAGAGGTCAAGTCAATGAAGTGCGTTAGGAAGAAAATATTAAAACCTCCCGCAAATTCAAAATACAATGATCTTAAAAAGACGATTATCTAACGGTTGAGCGATTCGGCAAAAATAAAGCTGGACAGATTGTTGAAGGGTCTACAGCTGGGCGACACAAAACCATTCGACTTGCTTTGGGAGATGCAAGGCTTCGCGCTAACGCAGATACAAGACTCAGTATTGTTAAACCTGTGGCTGCAACGACTACCTTCCCAGGCACAAACAGTTCTAACAAGCTTAGAAGAAACCAACATCGATAAATTAGCAGCAACGGCGGACAGAATTTTAGAAGTTCAAAGAATGACTGAAGTGTTTGCACGGTCAGCCACATGGCAATTCTCATGTGATCGACAAATTAACAAAGCAAATTAACGTTTTGTCTAAAATAGTAAATAGTCTAACTATTCTCTACAACGAGACAGGTCAGTTCGTAAACGTAGCGATAGCGAAGTTCGCCGGTTTCCTTTGTGCCGATATCATTACAGAGAGCAGCATAAGTGTTGCTGCGGAAAACTAAAAAGCACGTCGTTGATGGCGACTAACGGCGTTGGCCCCAATAATTGTCGTCTTCTAATCGTAGATATAAGTAGTAAAATACAGTTTCTGGTCGATACAGGGGCAGAAGTGTTGGTCTTGCCACCCATGATGAACGAACGAAACGACAAATGCGACGTCAAGTTGTTTGTTGGTAAATTCCACGCAAATAAACACTTACGGCAGTAAGATCATTAATTTGAATTTAGACCTCTGTAGAGAATTTATATGGAAGTTCGTGATAGCAGATGTGGACAAAGCTATTATCGGAGCAGATTTCCTAAAACACTACGGGTTGCCAGTAGACGTCAAAAATAAGAAATTGATTGATCCACTCGATTTACGTGCGGTCTACAAGAATTGTTACAGGACCATCATCGGAACTCAAAACAATTTCAGCTAAATCATTTAATTCGGACATTTTTAAATTACTAGAAAGACATAAAGAGATAACCGTGCACAAAATAAATTGCGAGGTCAAAAACATTAATGTATCACATGTTATCGCAACAACCGGACAGCCTTGCGCGGCGAAGATGAGACGCCTGTCGCCTGAAAAGCTTGAGATTGTAAGAAAAGAATTCGTCATTCTGTTAAGTCAGGACATATGTCGTCCTTCAGACTCAGAGTGGTCAAGTCCATTACAGTTGGTTAAAAAAAAGATGGCTTGTGGCGGCCGTGCGGCGATTACCGCATGCTAAACGCACAAACCAAGCCGGACCGATAGCCTATTCCATTTATGACGGATTTTTCTTGTCAGTTGCCCAATTGCAAAGTATTCTTACTATAGACCTGGTAAAAGCGTACCATCAGATTCCAGTGGAAGAGCGGGATACTCCTAATACGGCCATTTGCACGCACTTTGGGTTATTTGAAATTCGTCAGAATAACGTTCGGCCTCAGAAACGCTGCACAGACATTTTAAAGATGGCGGAACATTTCCTGCACCTTAAAATCGTGTTTGAGCGATTAAAAGATGCAGGCCTAGTCATAAACGTGAGTAAATGCGTTTTCAGACAACCAATAGTCACATTCTTGGGTCACGAGATCTCAAGCGATGGTTTAAAAACATCGACGTCAAAAGTGGAAATTAAATTAAATTTTCCGAAACCCGAGACAATCAACTGTTTGCGCAGGTTTATGGACATGCTCAATTTTTATAGAAAATTCATCCCGAATGCGGCACAAGATCAGGCACTGTGCTCAACGAGTTCTAGAAAGGAAGGAAAAAGAACGACAAGAAGAAAGTGTAATGGACAAGTGACAGTGAAAATGCATTTGAGCTGAGCAAAACAAAGTTAAGAGACGCGGTAATGTTGGCGCATCCTTCTTCGGAGGCGGAATTATCAGTTATGGTCGACGAGTCTCACATAACAATCGGAGCTATTGTTCAACAGCGGTTAGTAGATGTTTGGACACCATTTGGTTTTTTTCGGTAAAACTAAATGAGGCACAGCATAAATATAGCGCTTATGATCGCGAGCTTTTGGCGGCCTACAGTGCGGTCAAACATTTCAAGCATATCCTGGAGGGACGTTCATTCATCCTGTTCACGGACTACAAGCCATTGGTATACGCCTTGCAGCAAAATTTGGATAAAGCATCCCCTAGACAGCGTCACCTGGATTTTATTTTGCAATTTACGTCGGACATACAACACATCGCGGGTAGAAGCAATCCGATCCAGTGATGGATGAATTGATTCAGTCAAATAAATCCCTGAAGTTATAGAAATTACCAGTATTTGGGCTGGACACTAAGGTTTTTTGCAACGTTTCTACAGGTACACTGAGGCCAACAATTCCAGAGAAGTTTCGCCGAGGAATTTTCGACAGCGTGCATAACTTGTCCCACCCAGGAATCCGCACAACTAGGAAAATGGTAACAAGAAGATATGTATGGCCGGGGGTGAACAAGAACGTTAATTTAATGGCAAAAGCGTGTGTCGCGTGTCAAAAAGCAAAAGTATCTAGTATCTACATGTTAAACCACCAATAGGAGTCTACGCTATTGCAAGCAATCGATTTGATGAGATCCATTTGGACATCAACGGGCCTCTTCCACCGTCAGAAAGCAGCAAATATTGAATCACATTGATCGATAGGTATACACGCTGGCCCGAGATTATACCGGTAGCGGATATAAAAGCTGATACAATAGCAAATGTGATAAACAAGGAATGAATTTGTCGTTTTGGTGTGCCGGTCAGCATTACAACGTATCAAGGCTCACAGGTTGAGTCGTTGCTGTTTACTGAACTTGCTAACGTACTTGATTTTAAACACAAGCGAACTACTGCGTACACTGTGAACACTGAAGGCTGCAATCATGTGTCACGGTAACACACAATGGACCAAGACACTCCCATTAAAAATATTAGGGCTACGAACAGCATATAAAGACGAGTTGGGAACCTCCACTGCTGAATTAGTATATGGCGAGAGTTTAAGGTTACCAAGTGATTTTTTCGAAACAAGCAAAACAAACATAAACCCGTCAGATTTTATAGTTCAGTTATGGAAGCATTTCAATAGCATCCAACCTACTTCAACTTCTAGTCATGTCAAAGAAAATACGTTGCAGCGACCGTATGCATTGTTGCAGCGACCGTATGAAGGGCCATACCAAATTATTCGGCGTAGTGACAAGTATTTTTCAGTCAAGGTCAAGAACAGAACTGTAAACATCTTAATTAACAGGCTAAAACCATTTTTCACGACGGAGGAGGAGCCTTTCAAAACCAACGTAAAGCCAGTACCACAAACGATGGATAGGTCACAGAAAATAGAACCACAAAATTGGGTCACAAAAACAATGACATTAAGCAATCCTATAGAATCGCCATCACTGCCGGTCCATAACCAAACAAGATCAGGACGGCAATCAAAACGTCCAGCTAAATTCCTAGAGTAGCGTTCACTTCGCTCACTAGGAAGGGAGTAATGTGGCGACGCATTCGCGAATGTCGACATCGAAACGAAAATAAAAACGAAACCAATTTTAGAAAAGGGTTCGCAAGCATCGAAAAAGTACATATCTAAATCAGGTCCGCGACCCTGAATAAATATAACTTGCAGACGCCACCGATAGGTGAAAAGAAAATTTTTCAATATCCGAGAAAGAAATACAAATATATGGAGACGCCATTCCGCTTACAAGTTTTACAACGTGCACCTCGGTATGCAGAAAACATGAAAAAATTATAAGACAGTTTCGTGCAATAAAACTAAAGAAAAAAAATCATTAAGGATAAAATATAGTTGTAATTTCAGTTTGTGAACATAAATGTAAACCACTAAATAAAAATAAGTAAAATGTTTTTAAAAAATTCGTGAAATTATGTGTACGGATCATTTACTGGGAACGGTGAGGAACAGGACCCGTTTTGGTAGTCCGACACTTGACAACTACCCCACAATTCCAAGGCCTTTGAATGCCTATTTTTTGTACACAACTCAAGTAATTTTCAATTCACAATTTCACAAGAAGCAACTTAAAGGTCAAATAATTTACATCTTTAAAATAAGCTTCTAAACAAAGTGTCTCGTAAATATTGTGCCGTACTTTAAAAATTCTTTCACCAAAGGCATTTAAAAGTTGTTTAATTGGTGAACTAAGGAAATTAACTTCATGGCTAATTTTAATATAACTAAATAAATCTGTCGATTAAATTTGCATCAACTTGTTTTTGCCAACAATATTAAAAAAGCCAACAAAACTGGATCAAATGTGATCTTCAGTGGACACTTGTGACAGTAAACTGAGAAAAATATCAACAATAAACATGAAAAGATCAAAATGGTTTTTATAATGAGAATGGATCAAGATTCCATAAATTTTAACATAATCTTAATGTTAAATTTACAATTTGAACAGCAAATAAGTAGACAAAAAAGTGAGGATTAAAATAGTGGTTAAATTCGTAACAAGTGCTTCAAAAGGTCTCGTAAGAAACGCAATAACTTGTATTTTAAATAGGTTTTATTTAAATAATAAATTAACCACTTACCAAGTTATTTAAAGCTGTCAAAAGCATATTCCATTCATTCCTTTATGTTTTTGGTAAATTACATTCCGTTCTTCTTCGTTTCTGTGGAATAAATAATTGAAAATATGCTAATATTAGTAACCAGTATGTACCGAAGCTATAAAAATGATGGTTAAATACTTATATTATATTATATTATATATATATATATATATATATATATATATATATATATATATATATATATATTATATATATATATATATATATATATATATATATATATATATATATATATATATATATATATATAAAGTGAAACTAAATGTTTCAAATGCAGTAAATTGGGACACGAATCACGAAACTGTACAAACACTCCAAATAACCAATCCACCTCAGCCGAGAACAACGAATGTAATATAGCAGCAACAATACAAAACGAATAATCGATACCAATGGAATTTTCGTTGAAGCGTTAATTGATACGGGAAGCGATGTCACTATTATTCGAGAAAGTGCAGTTACGAGAATAAAAACTATTGACCGGCATCATGATAAATCGAAATTTGGAGGTTTCAGCAATGGTGAAAGTTCATCAACAGGAGTTTTTGATGCTATAATAAAAGTTGATAATGTCGAAATGAAAAGAAGCTGTTATATTGTTAAAAATAATGCAATCAAAAATGACGTAATTTTGGGAAATGATTTCATAGGCCAAGCTTAAATCGTGGTTAACAAAAATGGAGTGAAATTTCGAAGTATGATACGTGAAATTGATTTCTAAGTAATGATACTTCTATATCTACAAGACCAAGAAGATTGTCTTTAGTTGAGCAGAAGGAGTTTCAGCAACAGGTAGAACAATGGTTACAACAGAAAATTGTAAGGCCGACAACTTCCGAATGCAGCAGTCACGTATTTGTAGTAAAAAAAAAAGGATAATAGTTCTAGAGTATGCATCGATTATTGTAAGTTAAATTCCCTAATTATTAAAGACCAATTTCCGATGCCGTTAATCGAGCAGCAGTTGGACAAATTAGCAGAAGCCAAAGTTTTTTCCACATTGGACCCTAAAAAATGGTTTCTTTCATGTACCTGTGGATGAAAGTTCGAAAAAATTTACAGCATTCGTCACTTACCAAGGTCACTTCGAGCTCAATAAAGTATCATTTAGGCTAAAAATCTCACCGCTGTATTTTTAAAGTTCATTAATATAGTGTTTAAAGAGCTGATAAGTAATAATGACCTAATTACTTACATGGATGACATCATTATCCTTCCAAAAGATGAAGAAGAAGGAAAAAAGAAATTAAAAATAGCGTTAAATAGGGCAGCAGAAAATAGACTCAACATTAAATGCAGTAAATGTCATTTTCTTTAAAGAAGAGTCGAGTTTTTAGGGAACGTAATTGAAAACGGGTATGTACAGTCGTCAGAAGAAAAACTAATAGCAGTCAAAAAATTTCCTAAACCAAAAAACATTCTGGGTGTTCAGACATTTTGGGACTAACCGGGTACTTAAATTTATAAACGAATATTCAGTTGTAGTCAAACCACTTTCAGATTTGCTTCGTAAGGAAGTTACATTTCGTTTTTGTCTGGAGCAGAGAACAGCGTTTCAACGATTGAAGGATATTTTGACGAATTCACCTGTTCTTCAAACCTTTAGGCAGAATGCTCTAACAGAGTTGCATACGGATGGAAGTGAGAAAGGTTTTGGCGCTATACTTATGCAGAAAAATCGATGAGAAAATGCATAGCTATTATTTAGAAGTGAAGGCCGTTTATATTGCATTAATAAAATTTCTAATTTACCTACTAGGTATCCATTTTAAACTAGTAACAGATTGTCAAGCGTTAGTAAGCACAATGAAGAAAATTGATTTACCCGCAACAGTTGCCAGATGGGTGTTATATTTTCAAGAATATAATTTTGATATAGAACAAAGAAAAAGTGAACGTATGCGTCACGTTGACTCCCTCAGCAGATGCTTTACTATTTGAGGTATACGATTTACCGATTGAGGACAATGTGTTAGCATGTATTAAAAATGCGCAACGTGAGGATTAGTGGTTGGAAGCTATAAGGGAAATTCCCTTATTTAGTAAAACTAAGAGCTACAAAAATTTTATTCTAAAAGCAGATATGATATGCAAACAGCGGGATGGACGGACATTGTTGGTTCCCAAAAAGATGGATAATCAAATAATTCAAAGTAAACATGATGAGGGTCACTTTGGAGTCGAAAAAACGGAACATGCAGTTAGTACAGATTTTTACATACCGAACACGAAGAAAAAAATTCAAAGTGTATTAAATAATTGTCTAAAATACATTATGACAAACAAAAAATCTGGTAAACAAGAAGATTTTTTGGAATATCTTGACAAAGGTGACAAACCGCTGCAAACTTTCCATGTGAATCATATAGGACCAATGGATATTACAGCAAAGCAGTACAGATATATATTTTCGATTATAAACGGGCTATATCCCACAAAAACCTTATCATCAGTCGACGTCCTACGAAAATTAACAGATCAACAAGCATATTTTGGCAATCTTACTCGCATAATTACGGATCATGGAACAGCATTCACCTCAGGCGAGTTAAAATAATATTGTGAAGATGAAGAAATTCAACATGTGTTAGTTACCACGGGAGTTCTTCTCGGCAATGGCTAAGTTGAGCGCCTGAACTGCATCATTCAAAACATTCTAACTAAGATAGCAATAGATGAACCTTCAAAGTGGTATAAACATGAACTGTATGTTCAGTAGACAATAAATAGCAGTTTTCAGTGAGCAATTCAGAGAACGCCGTTCGAGGTTATGTTCGGTCTAAAAATGAATTAGAAAATTTGGATAGATTCAATGAAGAGCGGGACCAATTACGTTTCGAAGCAAAACAGCAAAATGAGAAAATCCAGCAGGAAAATAGAAACACCTACAACAAAAAAAGAAAAGCGGCCAAATTATAAAAAGGCGGTGATTAGTAGCAATAAGAAAAACCTAGTTCGGTGTTTGTCAGAAGCTGTGCCCCAAATTCGTTGAACCATATTAAGTTATCAGAGTTGGTCGCCATAATCGATATACCGTTCGAAAAGTTGCAAATGGCAAATACTAACTGAAATATTATTAATTAATTCTTTTGTATATACTTTTGACTTCACTCAAAACCAAGCCTGATTGTTGCTCAAGTACGCAGATACATTCTTAATTTTTCCATCTAAACTTAAAAGTGTTTGTGAGAAAATAGAAAAATATACTTTCATTTCACTAATACCTTGAAGATAAACTATAAAATCAACCAATGAAATTCTTTGAAATATTGTACGGTACGTTTTTATAATTCTCTTTTTTTCGCTTTCTCTTCGAAATAAATCTTGTTAGTACGTTTGCAAGTAGCACGTGCAAACACGATGCTACAACTATATGTTTCGATCTATGTGGTATGTAAGGAAATTTTGAGGAATCACCAATATGAGACAGCATTTTAATAAAATGAGACGATTTATTGGAGCAACAATGGTAGTGCAGCTCATACAACCTTTCTTTGGAAATTCATTACTAAACTAAAAAAATAAAGTATTAACCAAAAATGTACTAACGAATACAAATATATAAAAACTGTCAGTTCTGAAGAGAAATTTTAAATTTTTTTTTTACATTTTTGTTTTCTATACTATATTTTCTCTGCACAATTGTTTTTTTTTTTAATTTTAAATTTTTACATAAATTCTCACTGATTTGTATAGTGTACCGAATACCAATACTTTCAAATATAGATGGACAAGAAAATGAAATAATATTGGTGACAATCGGGCTTGTATAAAAGAGACGGTTTTGCTTCACTTGTTATCCAGCCGTGTGCCGCATCAGCAATATTAAATTTGTTATTTATGTTAAATTAAATTAATTGCTTTAATTAAAAGACGTGAGTTTTTGTTCTTATCGAAGGAAACTAATTCCCTTATTGTCCAACTCTACATTTTGGGGGCTCACGCCTAATTCATTGAGAAAATAAACATTTACATGAATATTAGTGAATTGGTTTAGTGCCACAATAACCACAAACAACGTTTAGATCGTATAATAAAACAAATCTTGTTCGTAACATTTTCATTATAAAATTTTTATAAGGACACATAGAAATTTTGGTAACTAATACAGACAAATGGCAACACTACATTTGTAGTAAATCGTGCTAACTACATAAACAAGATAGAGTCTATGGTGGCAGACGCAAATATCTATAAATTAGTGAAATGAGGTAACACTGTACATATACAAGATAAGTTTAACCTTATGGTAATATCTTGGCGGAATGGTAGAATCTCCGAGTTCATCATCGTTGATGATGGTTTGAGATGCCTTAATTAGCCTAATTTCAAACAACTCTTAATTAAAAGATATAAATTGAATACAAATACGTTTAATTGCATTTTATTTTCATACTAACCATATTTGCTACTATAAATATTTATCACTATTTTTATCACCACGTACCAAGAACTTCATAAAAACCTTCATATAAAACACTTTGTTCGTTTTTATGTAAAAACATTAAAGTTTTTTCATAAGAAACATCAAAAGTCTACATTGCGATTCATCAAATTTCCTCTCAAAATTCATTTTGCCAGATTGTGTTTGTAAACTATTTTATTTTTATTTTGTCACCAAAAAACTCTCCACTTGTGATATAAAAAACCACCCACGGGAATCTTTTGTTGGTTCTATATCACATTTGGTGATAAAAACTATGATAAAATGAAAAAGTCTGGTCTTAATGCGTGCGCTTTGTGTGTGGATGAATTATTGCACGTCGTTTATTGATGTGAATGAGAAAGACAACAATATTTTCTGTCCTACTTACACTATTACAAAAACCGATTGTAAAACTTCTAGGGTTTTCATAGATATATAAGTATTCAAACCAAACACGTATTTTGTATAAAAAAAAACTTGAGCGTACTCAAATTAAAGCTTAAAAATAAATAAAAAATAATAATATATGTCATATTCAAATAGATCAGTGGTCTTCAAACTGGGTTCCGCGGAGCCCTAGGGTTCCATGAAATCACTCAAGGGTTCCACAAAAAAAAATCAGTACTAAATGTTTTTCTAAATTAACCGATACTTTGGAAAACAAAAGTGTCACATTAGACCAAAACATTAAAAAGCATATTTTGGGACATTTATCTGGATTACAAAAAACATTTTTGGAATACTTTCCTCCTCAAACAGACAATTTTAGTTAGGTGCAAAATCCGTTTGTTGAGTTTAGTGATTGTCAATTAAAGGAAGACAGCAGCTGATAGACATATCTACCGACACAACATTAGAAGTCACATTTCGCCACATTTTTTAGATTCAATTATTGAATGAATATCCGGAAATTCTCGAAGCACCTCAAAAGAATTAATGCCTTTCGTAACAACATATCATTCCGAGATATTATTCTCTCTTTACATTGCTACGAACATAAAATACAGAAACAAACTTGATGCAGAAAAATAAATTTCACTAAACACGAAACGTCACAAATAAGCAAAAAATAATGTACCCAACAGACAAAATTATTGCTCATAATTTTATTTTTATTAAGTTTGACGCTTGCGGATAAACATTTTACAGATTTGCTCAAAGATAAAAAATGTTTAACTCAGGAAGGGAAATTCGTAATGTTTTGGTTGGTGAAAATCGCGGATAATTATTTATCCGCATACATGCGGGTGCCGTAAGCGTTACCTTAACTATTAATTTCAACATAGATTTGTCCTGTGAACTCATTTAACTTGTGTCTTGCGAAATAACTTAAATGTCAGTCGCGTCTTTCCAAGATAATTTTGTATTGTGTACGCAAAATTTGTAATACGTATTGTTTCAAACTGAATAAAATATTTAAATATTTAAATATTTAAAATAAGGAAAAAAAATAACATACACAAAAAATTTAATTTCAACAGTATGAAAAATTTGCATATCACTAGTGAGATACCACTTCATATAAAACCCTTATATGATTAATTTTGAGGTTATGTAGAAACGTCAACCAATAATTTTTTATTCAACACGTTCTCCACAAAATTCATTGTGCGGGGTTACTTTTGACATAGTCATTTTTAATACAAGTGAAGTTGGTGATTGGTTGGTGATGGGTTGATCGTTAAAGAGATCGGTCGTGTTTTTGTCGATCTCTTTTTTTTAAATTTTTTTATTTAATTTAATTTTGTTTAAAATGTGTGAGTGAGTGTGTGAAAATTTGTGAAATGGATCGGAAACTTTGTCGCTTTCGCAGAGAACAAGTATTAATTCATCATTTAATGTACACTTTTTAATTTTTTTTTATTGTATTTTTTGTACATCATGTTGCCATGTTGGAGACATAATTTATTTGGTGAATAATTCAAGATGATGGATGTGCTATGAACACGATGGTCAATATTTTATTTTATTTATTTTTTCGTATATTTAGATGTGTGTGTGTAGAGGGGTGCCAAAATTACTAAAACTAATTTTTAATTAATATTCGGATCGTAAAACGATTGAATTATTTAACAAAATTATTTATTTAATTTACATAAATTTTTATGTTTACATTTTTATTGTGTTTGAGTCATGTTACATAAATTACAATGTGCATCTCTGTCTAATCGTTTTGAGTTTCTCGAAACAAAACGATATTAACAGTGTATAGTGGCATTTTGTTGTATGATTCCCATGTTTAATTGTAAATAAGAAATGTGCGATCCTTGCGGCAATAGAAACAAACATGACTAGCAGAGATCCAAACCATTTAAATTTTATTCACCACCATAATCTTATATCTATTTTATTATTATTTCTTAGGAACACATCCAAATATTTATTTAAATATTTAAATAGTTTTATTATTATAGGATGTTTAATTTGAATGCTGTTGAAATTAAGCGAAGTACTAAAGGTGGTCTATTGGCCACCAGTCGCAACAAATATATAGTTATGGTTTTTATGCTTATAGGGCATATATTAAAATGTAAAATAGAATAAATAAAATTGTTCTCTTTCCGTTTTGTACCTCAACAAAAACACACGTTGTTTTCCTTATAAATTGGACGGCTTCTGGAAAAGATAATTATAACTTTTAACAGGTTATGGGCCCAGACCCGTAGAAAAGGAATTAATTAAATTAATTAAATTAATAAAAAAAAATAAAAATTGTGGTTAAGCAATATATGTTTATATAAAAAATGGAAACGTGTTTTTGAAAGAAGAGAATAAAATTTTGTGAGGTTATAAAAAAATAAAAAAAATAAAAAATCCTTGATATATATGTGGTAAAGCAGCATCGGGTAGAAATAAAAAAGTATAAAACAAATTAAAATGGAAAATATTCTGCTAAATTCAACGGGAGCATTAAAATTAGAAGGTGTGACAAATTGGAACACATGGAAGTTTCAAATAAAAATAATATTAAAAGCATTAGAAATTTTTGACATAACTGATGGAACAACATTTAAGCCAGAGTTAACTGTAGAAAATGAGGAGAAAGTTGCAACATGGTTGAAGAAGGATGCAAGAGCTCAAAGCGTTTTAGTCACTCGACTATCACACAAAGTGATGTTACAGGTTATAAATTGTGAAACAGCAAAGTCGATGTGGGAAAAGTTACACACTTATTACGAACAGACATCAGAGACATCGCTTCATTTGGCACAACAAAAGTTTTTTTCGATGGTTTTTCACACAAGAGACGACATTGCGAGTATTTTATCCAAAATAGAAGAAAATGTAAACCAAATAAAACAATTAGGTGGGGAAATACCAGATAAAATGGTTTTAACAAAAATCATGACTTCTTTACCTGATACATACAAACATTTTATTTCGGCTTGGGATTCAGTATCTGCTGATAAACAAAATCTGTCTGAACTGACAGCAAGATTATTGATTGAGGAACAAAGGATGACAAATAGAGAAGAAGTCACTGCACTAATGTCTAAAAATATTGAAGTAAATAGAAAATGTTTTAGATGTGGGAAAACCGGTCATCTAAAAAAACAATGTCGAGTTAAATTAAATAAAAGTGAAATCAGTTGTGAAAATTGTAAAAAAAAGGGTCATTTAAAAAAAAATTGTTGGTTCCTGAAAAATAAAAACGAAAATAATAACAAGGATGAAAATTTACAAAATGCTTTTTCATCGTCACTGATATGTGGTCAAGTTGTTACGGAAGAATGGATTGTTGATAGTGGTGCTTCAGAACATATGTGCCATGACAAAAATTTAATTTACGAAATGGAGATGTGGACAAAGCCTAAAGACATAATTATTGGCGATGGAAGTTTGATAAAAGCTGAAGGTGAAGGAAAAGTAATGGTTTCTGCTTATAACGGGGGAAAATGGATACAAACAACAATATCTAATGTATTATATGTGCCTAAATTAGCAGTCAACTTATTTTCGGTTAGTGCAGCTGTGGATAAAGGATATACAGTGAATGTGAGTAATGAAAAATGTGAGTTTATAAAAAATCATAATGTCCAAGCAATTGCGGTAAGAAAACAAAAAACTTACATAATGATGTTCAAAATAAATAATAAAATAGCCTATGTGGGTAAAATAAATGAAAGTTTGCTGGAGTGGCACAGAAAGCTAGCTCATCAAGATATAAATCAAATTAAAAGCATGTTAAAAAGAAATGATCTTGAGTATGAAAACGGAGAAATTTTTGATTGTATATCCTGTATAAAAGGAAAACAACACAAAGTAAAAAATAAAATTGGATCCAGAGCTGAAAAACCTGGTCAATTAATTCACATGGATTTATGTGGCCCTATGGAGGTTAATTCATTGGGCGGGTCAAAATATTTTTTAGTCATGAAAGATGATTTTTCAAAATATAGGAAAGTGTATTTTTTAAAAGGTAAAGATGAAACAAAACTTAAAATAAAAGAATTTATAAAATTTACGAAAATAAATCCAGGTTACAATATTGAAAAAATAAGAACGGATAATGGCACAGAATTTTTAAATAATATTGTAAAAGAAATTTCAGTTGAAAATGGAATCCAGCATGAAACTAGCGTGGAATATACTCCTGATCAAAATGGATGTGTTGAGCGTGAAATGCGAACAATTGTAGAGGCAGCAAGAACATTATTAATAGAAAGTAATTTAGAAAAAAAATTTTGGGCAGAAGCTATAAACACTGCGACTTACGTAATAAATCGAACAGGGCCGAGTAGAGTGAAAGACAAAACTCCATATGAATTATATTTTAAAAAGGACAAATACGATATAAATAAATTAAAAAGTTTTGGTTCAAAAGTCGCAATACATATTCCCGATCAAAAAAGACGAAAATGGGACTCGAAATCTGAGATAGGAATTTTTCTAGGCTACGGAGAAAATATAAAAGGGTATAGGGTATATTTACCAGAAAAAAATAGCATTGTAGTAAAAAGAGATGTAATATTCATAAAAAATCGAAAAGAAACTGAAAATAGTAATCCACAAGACGGATATTTGTGTGATGAAAGTATAGAAAATGGACCTATTGAACAACCAGAAAAAATACTACAGGAAACACCGAATAAAGAGTCTGAGGTGGACGCAAATGAGAGTACCACGGAAAATGTCGAAGAAATTAAAGAAAGAACCAGAAGAAGACCAAATTGGTTGAACGATTATGAAGTTAGTTTTGTGAGTATTTATAATGAACCATTATCATATCATGAAGCTATGGAAAGCGTAGAAAAAGAAAATTGGAGCAAGGCTATAAATGATGAATTAGAAAATTTAAAAAAAAAACAAAACATGGACTGAGATAAATGAATATCCCGAAAAAGAAAAATTAATAAGCAGCAAATGGGTTTTCAAAATAAAAGAAAATGAAGACAGTAAGAAAATTTATAAAGCTCGTCTAGTGGCTAGAGGTTTCGAACAAACAATTTGTGATGAAGAAGTCTATGCACCAGTAGCAAGATTAACAACGTTTAGAATTTTCATGGCAATTGCAAATAAATTGAATTTGCCAGTGTATCAATTGGACGTGATGGGAGCTTTTCTGAACGGTGACATTAATGAAGAAGTTTTTATGAAATTGCCAGATGGAAGATTATGCAAACTAAATCGTTCAATTTATGGACTTAAAAAATCTCCTAAGTATTGGAACGAGAAATTTGATAATTTTATGAACAAAGAAAATTTTACAAGATCCAAGAATGATTTATGTTTATATAATAGGAGTAAAAATAATAATCAAATATATTTACTGATTTATGTAGATGACATTTTAATATTTGGAAATAATAACCAAGAAATTGAAAACTTTAAAATATTACTAAACAATAACTTTAAAACCAGAGATTTGGGTTTGGCAAAAAACTATTTAGGAATAACCATTAAACAAGATCTAAAAAAGGGTATAACTGAAATGAATCAAAGGAAATATTTAGAAAAGGTGCTTGTTAAGTTTGGTATGGCAGATAGCAAACACGCAGAAACTCCAATTGATCAAAACTTCGATTTTCAAATACTGAATAGACAGGAATCAGAAAACATATTTATAGAAAAGGAATGCAGACAATTAATTGGTAGTCTGATTTACGCTGTGAGTGGGACTCGACCAGATATAACGGTGGCTGTAAATTTCTTGAGTAGATATCAACATTGCGCCAGCACAATGCTATTGAAATCATTAAAAATAATTTTACGCTATATTAAAAAAACATTGGATTTGTGCATTGTGTATGAAAATGGGAAGCAGAATGTTCTGGAAGGCTTTGCAGATGCAGACTGGGCGAGCGATCCCAAAGATCGAAGCTCAACTTCAGGGTACGTAATTATGTTGTATGACTGTGTCGTTTCATGGTCTTCAAGAAAACAAACGATGACATCATTATCGTCAACTGAATCTGAATACATAGCTCTGAGCAATATAATCGTTGAGACATTATGGATCAAAAAATTGTTAGTCGATTTTGGATTAAAATATAACAAACCAATAGTTATACATGAAGACAATCAATCGGTTATTAAAATTACTGAAAAAAACGAAAACAACAAAAGATTAAAACATGTCGATGTAAAATACAACCATATTTTGGAGAATGTGGAAAGCAAAGAAATTGAACTTAAATATATACCAACAGAAGAGAATATAGCGGATTTATTTACCAAGCCGCTAGGTAAAATAAAATTTCATAAATTAATAAGCAAAATTTTGAAATAGAAATAAATTAAATTTATATAACGTACAAGAAATAACTATTTCAAAACTATAACGTAAATTATCTTTAAAGTAATCATGAATTTTTTTTTTAGTTTAATTTCTTGTTTTCTTGTTTTGCATACTAATATTTAAATTGAATAAGATATTTGTTGAGGGGGTGTGTTGAAATTAAGCGAAGTACTAAAGGTGGTCTATTGGCCACCAGTCGCAACAAATATATAGTTATGGTTTTTATGCTTATAGGGCATATATTAAAATGTAAAATAGAATAAATAAAATTGTTCTCTTTCCGTTTTGTACCTCAACAAAAACACACGTTGTTTTCCTTATAAATTGGACGGCTTCTGGAAAAGATAATTATAACTTTTAACAAATGCCATAACTAAATGGTTTGTTGGCAGAATTTAAAAACGGTTCTAGTTTATTTGTTGTGATTGAGTAATACGGAAAGATTACAGACATAGATAGATCAAACAATTTTTAAGGCTTTAAATTCGGGTTCTGGCATACTCATTATACTAATATTATATTATGTAATTATGTATAAATTAACTTGGTGGATAGTGATGTGTATCGGACAGAGAGAAATCGGCATTCACGATAGGCAATGTATTGTACCAATTTTTAATCATGGCTTTTGGGTTAAGAAAAGGCCTTTCCACATTTGAACTGTGTTCTGCGGGGTCTAAATTCGAAAACCTGTTTAGTTTATTGAGACGAAATTATTGTGTTGTGACGTACATTGAGCATGTGCATAATCTACAATTAATAAATGTGGTCGAATTAATGCTAAATGTAACGATATTCAAACGCGAAGTGAATTACTTGGCCCACATTGTATCCATTGAAGGAGTTCAAACTGATTCAAAGAAGCTATATTGGCCGTAGAAGTTCTTTCTATCGACGATGAGTAGATTGACACATTGTTGTTGGCATGATTATGGCGATAGAAAATTCTGGCACAAAAATTTCAGCTGACTTAATAAAAACCAAACTACTTCAAGAAATTCGTTAGGATGATAGAGTTGAGGGCTGCATCAGCCATGTACGTGAAGCCAGCAAAATCAAACAATTATAAGAAGAAGAAAAACAAGTAAAGGACGGAAAATGTTTTGGATGTGGCGTAGTTGGTCACTTCAAAAACAAATGTCCGAATACGAAGATGGCTAATCATTCGTCAATTTTTTCGTGTTTGACGGCATGTAATATTAAATCGAATGAATGGTATATAGACTTTGGTGCCTCTTCATACATGACATGTGAACAATTTGGATGGAAAATCTCAAACCAGTGCCAGAATCAGGGGAGGTCACGATTGTAAATCAATCAAAATTGAAGGCCGAATTGATTGGCAATGGTTTACTCCAGCTACGGGTGAATAATCGTATAGTAAATACTAGAGTTCATGATGTTCTATACGTACCAGGACTTTGCACAAACTTATTGTCAGTTAGTCAGTAAGTAGGCAAAGGTTTAATTGTCAAGTTTAGTGCAAATGATTGCAAAGTTTTGGACAAAAACAAGATATTACTGATTGAGGCAAAAGTATATGCAGGGATGTTCAAAGTGACACACACGAGTGAAAGTTGAGAATTCATGGGAATTATAGCATCAACGTCTAGGACATGTGGGTCACGATAGCTTCATGAGATTACGAAATGGATTTTTGGACGGGATGAGTTTTGTCGGAGGTCACCAGGACAAGTATGAAACTTGTATAAAGGAGAAATAGACTCGCCTTCCATTCAAGGACAGCAAATCCCGGGCTTCCAGAGTACTAGAACTGGTGCACACTGACCTGTGTGGTCCAATGCCAGTTGATTCATTTGGTGGCTCGCGATATTTTGTGGCAAGATTTCCGGCAGAAATTTGATTCGAAATCAAAGGAATACATCATGGTCGGCTACAGCGAGAATAGTAAAGGTTATCGAGTTATTGATTTAAAAAAATCACGAGTGGATGTCAGTCGTGATGTGATTTTTCTGGAGGGCCAACGCTGTGAAAACAAGGTAATTGATTGTAACGAATTTTCTAATCATTTTTATCCATTCAAAGATGATAGCAATGAAGTGGAGGATGAGGCAATTGTTACAACGGCAAGTTTAGAAGGCGTATCTAGATCTCAAAAAAGTGAGGATCTAACAACTGAAGATTCAATTGAAGTTTCGGGTAGTAACGAATCGTCAAATGAGGAAGAGAACGTTGTTTCGTTAGAACCGCGTCATCCATCGAGAGAAGTCGACGAAAAGTAATGACTTCGTTTATAATGTATCTCGTGTTAAAGTGGATGATCCATTGTTAGTGAAGGAGGCTATGAGCAGCTCAAATGCGTCTAAATGGAAAAAGCTATGGAAGAAGAGTATCGTTTGTTAATCGAAAACGAAACGTGGTCGCTTACAGATTTGCCACCTGATCGTAGAGCAATTCAAAGCAAATGGGTTTTCAAGCCCAAGTACAATGGACAAGGCTCGTTTGGTAGTGAAGGGCTGTGCTAAGCGTAAGGACATTGACTATGAGGAGACATTCTCGCCCGTAGTTTGCTACTCGTCGATACGTTTTTTGATTGCGGTAGCTGTGAGATACGATTTAGAGATCGATCAGATGAATGCGATTACAGCATTTCTTCATGGCGATTTGAGCGAGAAAATCTATATGATTCAACCTGAAAAGTTTAGTGATGGAAGTCAACGTGTTTATTGTTTGAAGAAGTCGTCATACGGACTCAAGTAGTCCAGTCATGTATGGAATCAGCGTTTGGAAATTTTATTAAAATAATTAAACAATTGGATTCGATCGAATCCACCGTTTTATCGCAATTACACAATGCACTTGCATTAAAATCCTATTTATATCTACTCACTGCCTTGAAGATTTTTGGCATGAAATGCTCAAATTATGATGCATGCATTTACTATTTAATGGATGGTAGTAAGATGTTGATTTTGGCAGTATATGTTGACGACTTGCTCATTTTTTTCCAACGACAAAGTTTTGAAAGCTGAATTAAAGTTGTATCTTCAAAAGCAATTTAAAATGAAGGACATTAGTGAAGCCAAATGTGTGTTGGGCATGCAGATTACGTTAGACCGCAAGACGGGAACGATTTCAATAAATCAAAGCCAGTATATTCAAAATATACTAGAACGTTTCCAAATGGCCAATTGTAATAGTCTAAGTGTTCCAGCTGATCCAAATCAGAAACTTAATTCCGAAAGGTCGCCGAAGAATGAGTCAGATCGTGAATCCATAAAGGATGTGCCATATCAAGAAGCAGTAGGGAGCTTGTTTGCTGCCCAGGTATCACGACCAAAAATACAGTTCGCAGTAGAAGCTGTCAGCTGATTTAATAACAATCCAGGCGTTGCTCATTGGTTGACAGTAAAGCGGATCATGTGATATTTGAAAGGTACAATCGAGATGAAACTGTCTTATTCAAAAAATGCAAATGAAGTAGTGCAAGGTTATTGCGATTCAGATTGGGCAAGTGATTCAGCAGATCGACGTTCGACAACTGGCTATGTATTCAAACTGCAAGGTGGAGCAATTTCATGGGCGTCAAAGAAGCAACCAACAGTTGCTTTGTCTACAACAGACTCCGAATACATGGCTATGTCTTTGGCAACCCAAGAGGCTATTTGGTGGCGGGGTATATGTCAGGAGTTGCTAGGTGAAAATAAATGTGCAACCATCATACACTGCGACAACAAAGGAGCGATCCAACTAACGGAGAAGACTGCTTTTTCACCCAGAACAAAGCATATAGATGTACGTCATCATTTTTTGCGCAAGAAGGTTAATGACAAGGTGGTTAATTTTGTTTACGTCAACACAAACAATATGTTAGCAGACAGCGTTACCAAACCGGTGACAGCAGAAAAACCCAAGTTCTGTTTAATGGGAGTAAATCTTGTAAAGAGCTGAGTGCTGGAAAATAAGGCTCTAGTGAAGGTGTTGAGTTGTTAAGTATGAGAGAGCCTTTATTTTGTTTTGTTTTTAATACTTGCCGCATGTGGCGTTCAATTACCTTCTTGTACTTATTCTCTAAAATAAAAATCTCGTGTATGGACGCTTGTCTTTTTTATTCGGATTATATTTCTTTTTATTTAACAACATAATCACATCAAATAGTTTACTTATGACCAAAACCAATAGAAGAAGGGAATATATTTGCCATATTTGCTGATGACATGCTACCATGGTAGCAGGAAGTATGTAATATTAAAGGTATCACGCTCAAGCTAATAGCAAGGCTCGACAAAACACATCGGTGGACTATAAAATGGCGAATACAATTAATTGAAAATATACGTCTGCCCATGTAGACTTTACTAACAAAAAGGTAGATCACAAACCAATATTTAAAAATACGAAACAAATTCCACATGCTAATGCGCTAAAACTACGGTGGAAAGGCACTAATAATGCAAAATCCAAAACTATGACTAAAGTTTTATAAAATTTATTGGCTAGACTCCCAAATGTCGACTAGTAACAAACTATTACTGTTTAAACAAATCCTAATAGCCGTGTGGACCTACGGAATTCAGCTTTGGGGCTGCACGATCTTGTAATAGAAACGGTGGCTTCCAATTAATTAACAATAAATTTAATCATGTAAAGGTAATATTGTAATTCTTCTTCAAATATACGAATAAAAAAAATTATGACGATGATGGCATATTCGGAGTTCCCTTCCATGGTCACCTTGTAAAAAAGTACATAAAATTCGTATCATTATTTTATATCGCATCCTTTATCTTTACAAGATCAAATGTACTAAACATATATAAATAATAAATAAACATAAAACATATCTCACTGATATTTAATTACCTATGTGCAGTATATTTTTCCAAGATAGCCAATATTACCTCGTCCTGTATTTTAACAACAATAAAAAAAGATTCGCTTCCACGACCAACATTGGTCATCGCACATCATCCGAAATCCAAATCAATACTCGTAATTTGTGTTACATTTTATGTTTGGCCATAAATCAAAAGAACAGAACAAATTCTAATCAAAAAAAAAAAAAAATGTTCATGTTTTACAAGAACAACAACATAAATTCGTCGTATAAACGGAAAATAAAAGTAGAAAATCCATACAAGAAGAAAAACTATAGGAAAAATCATAAAAGCAATAATATTGATAAAATTATAAACGAACAAAATTTTTTAGCGATATCACATTACACATATTATTGATATAGAGCAAGAATAAGATTTTCTTGAAGGGCGGCACACACACACACCCACATTCCCAAAGAATTATATTACAGACACACCACACATTTGATCCTCATATACCCCGCTTTTCTATACACACATATATCTCGCCGGAAAATCAAACGAATTTTTTATTTTATTGATATGGGGAGATATCGATTTTGTGATTTTCATGAGTTTTATGATTTCCTATTAATTTTCACATGGTAATGTGTAATATAGACGCACACACAAACGAACATACACAAAATGAATAAAATTTATAGAGAGATGAAAATTCAATGAAAGAAAAACTATAAAATGTACTAACAATTAACTTAATTCATTTTTGACTTCTAGATCTAGTCTAGATATGGGAGACGACACGAATCCATGGTAAAACACTACTTTATTACTATAAAATTTACAAATGTATGTGTGTATGTATTTGAAAATTGGAAAAATCATTTATAATTTTTTTTTTTTTATTAATTTTCAATTTATTTATTTTTTCTGCCTTACGAGATTTACCATTGCCAACTTTTGTTTTTATTGTTGTTGGGTTTTGTACACACACCCATACACACATAATGTTAACAAATTAATAACTGAGTTGTTAATTTTTTTCTTTTCTTTAATTGTATGAAAAACAATGGAAAATGTATCCGGGAGATGTAGATGTACGAGTGAATATGTAACCACAAAGTATAAAAATAAACAGTTGAATGCGAAGAGGCTTATTTATTTAACAGATACAAATATAATGTATGTAATACAAGATGTATGTATGTATAACGGGTGAAATAATTAACTTGGTACAAGTAATGGTTAAATGGTAGGGGCATACACTAAGAAGGAAGATATATAATAAAAATAACTTCTTAAACCATGCTACTAAAAATGGCTGTCATTATCTGTAATATCTAAATTGGATCACATTAAGAAATATAATTACCAACGCAGTCTTAAAATTCGAGTTCATTTACTAAAGCAATCATTGACAACAAGGAAAGTAAAGCCAAAAGTGGGGCAGCTACTTAAAACTTCAGTAATTTCAGCACGGCTAAAGAACACTATAGTTATTGAAGATGATCGATTAATTGCCTTTACCTTTAGAAACGGAATTCCAAAATGGCGGCCTCAGTTTGCAGACGAATCTGTTTCAAGATATTAACTTCATTTCTCCTTACACTAACTATAGCTATTACATAATTATTGTATACCTTATACCTACTTTCACTTTAAAATGGCCGTCAAACGAGGTACTATAAGCATATTAATTTGGAAACATTTTGTTTAAGCCGACATTAATTTTGAAAAGACATAAATATTATATTACGAATAGATTAAGTTTCTGAAATTTTAATGCAAAAAAATATAAAGGGATAATAAGAAACGAAGCTTAAAGATTAACTTACAAGATTGGCCAACCCAATCTGGCTTGAGCTATCAAATTAAAGAAATCTAGTCTCTTAAGTGATTTACTTTTAAATGAAACAGTATTACAAAGAGAGCTGGGAAGAATCCACCAAGATTGCAACATTATTAACAGAAGTGAATTCCAAAATAATCCTAGGACAATTTATGATTCCAGTTTCATTTATGAAACCATTGTTATCAAACGGAAAACATTGTCAGGTGCCAAGTTTAAAATGTCTTTTTTCTTAATAGCTCTTTAGAATCTCATGACCAGCTGTAGGAAACGTTTCTTTAATTTTAGAGATGAGTCCTTGTGCCAAACCTTATCAAACGCATGTGCCACGTCTAAAAATACAGCTGAGCAATAGCTCATATTTTCAAAGGTCTTTAACTTTACCGTCCACTCTATGCATAATTGTCCCTTTGTGATATGCTTTTCGTAAAATCAAAATTGGTGATCTAGAATAATGCGATTTTGCTCTAGAATTGGTGTCAGTTTCTGGCAAACGGCTTGTTCAAGTGTAATTGTTGTTGCTCCATTTTTATTGTTACTTGATTATATCCTGGACCCTTTTTTGGATTTATTTTATGGCGTATAAGTCTTATAATATGTTTATATTTAAGCTTCTAATTAATCCCATTATCGATCGAAACATTTTCCGGCAGCAGAAACTCATTTCCGCATACAGAGTTTGGTTAGAGTACCTTGTTTCAGTGTTTTGCGAATAATTGGGCTTTTAATGAATTATTTCTGGCCCATTTCTCATTTTGCATTCGTAGTGGTGTGTTAGCTTGAGTTGGTTGTTTAAGTCTATTTTTAACCAATTTTTTTTTATTTTTTTTATTTTTTATTTTATTTTATTACGACTAAGTTGTTACAACTCATTTAGCAATTTTCTTTCTTATTTTAATTCTCTGTTAGTAGGACTATAACACAGTAGTTACTCCCAATGGGCTCAGTTCTTCCGGTTACATCAGCAACTTTCAGTCCTAAGGTACTAAATCAAGCGGATTCGTTCTTTTTAGTCGTCTTGTACCTACGCTGGCGACGTCATTGCCAATATGTTGAATATCCGTGTTTTCATGGAGTTGTAAACGCTGGATATATTTTTTGGCATTTTTTGTGATTTCTTCGTTGACGGTTTCCATCTTTAGATCTCTAAATTTTTAGATTCAGATCTGAATGCCAAAGGTCCACACAGGCTTAAACATTTGCCTGTATAAAATCAGCTTATTGTGAATTGCAAGCTCACTGTTTCTTCCAATGAGCCAATACATTTTTCTGAACTTTATATCCAGTTCTTGCCGTTTTTTCTTGACATGCTCTTTCCATTTATCTTGGCGTCGAGCGTCAAACCCAAGTATTTTGTCGTGTTCGCATGTGGTATTTCCTGCTTATTTATGTAAATAGGTAGGTGATCTAGTTTTAGATAGGTGAAGGTTGCTTTCCAATACTCACTTTCTTTGTGGCTAGACAGACTAATTAAATATTTGTTGAAGCTTACCGCTTTGGTTTCTTGTATTAACTTCTCCAGTTTGTTTTTGAGCTGATTGAAAATAGTTTTGCTCTCTGGTGCTCGATTTTTATGCCATATTTTGCGAGCTTTCTGCTTTTCTCTGACCAAGTTTCTTATACCTGTGTATGTGTTTCATTCTTGTGAGGTTTATTTTTGGCAGGAGCAGTGCTTTTCCATGCTGCGATCTGAATATTGTTTATGAGCTGCTCTACTTCTTTTTCAAGTTGTGTTTAGTTTTTGATTGGTACTTGAAGATCAATACTTTCCTCAATTAACAGTGCAAAGGTTTCCCAATTGGTCTTTCCGCTTGTTAACCTCGGTGGCTTTTCTTTTTCAATTACTGTTTCACTGATCGTAAGTATGATTGGAGAATGATCCGAAGATAAACCTTCATTATTTTCAATGTGGATATAATTTTCTGAAACATCTTTATCTATGAAAAAGTCAACCACGTCTGGTATTTTGTTTGTGTAAGTTGGCCAATAAGTAGGAATACTACTTGAATGAAACCCGCAGTTTATTTTATGTCCAGCTTCTAATACTTCTCTATCTTGAAGTGATATTAGTCTTGAACCACAATTCGTATGTTTGGCATTGAATTCTCCTCCTAAGTCGAAATTTGAGCTCATCATTTTGAGCATTGAAAGGTAATCATCCTTTTTAAGTAGATGTCTTGGTGGCCAATATATCGCAGCAACCCGCAGCTTCTTGTAATTATTTATTTGCACTCTGAGTGATACAATTTCTATTTCGAGTTTGACATCTTCGAAATGTTTGATGTTTTCTGTGATGAAGATAGTTGCTCCACCCCTAGCTTTTTCTGCTGGATGTATATAATGGTAACAAGAATAATATTTTAATTTTGCATATGACTTTCTAGTGAAATGGCTCTCTGCTATTAAGCATATATCAATTTTTTCTGTATTTAAAAAGATTTCTAGCTCTGGAAGATGTTGTAGAAGTCCATTAACATTCCAGGTTAATATTCTTAATGTTTTGTTTATTTTGTGTTGTTTAGTGAGGGATCAGATAAAGCAACTTTTTTGCTACAAATCTGGTTAATTTTTTCTTGATGTCCTACTTGCTGTTTAAGATTAACTTGTCTTTTGTTTAGAAACTTTATATTTTCTTCTATTTTAGAGAGGCGATTGACAATAGCATTTAGGGTATTTCGCATTGTTGTCATAGCTTGTTGAATTCCATTATTTTGATATGAAGACCCAGGTAGTCCTTGTCTTGCTGCATGTGAATATGAGAATCCCTCTGTCACTTTCGCACTATGGAACGTAGTGACAGTTTTTGTCGGGATTTCTTTTTCTTTAGTTGCTCTCATTGGCTGGATTTTGTTTGCCCTATTTCGCATGTTTTGTAGTGTTTTGGCTACTTCACATCCCTTATAGCTAGCAGGGTGGGTTCCCTGGCAGTTAGCACATTTTGCTGGAGTGTTCCTATCTAGCACGCAGTTTTTTGTATCATGCTTTCCCGCACATTTTACACATCTGGTTTCTCAATTGCAATATTTTTGCGTGTGGTTGTATGCCTGACACTTTTTGCATTGTGGTATGATTCCTATCGCTTTTTTCAATGGCTCCATTCGGACAACCAGTCCCAAGATGTTCCTAATGTTAAATATGTTCTGAATTTTCTATGAGTTTGCAAAGGTTAGAGTGAATAGTGGTACCTTCAATTTGTTAACAGTACTCCCTCTGTTTTCGGTAGGCTTCCTTTCATTTTTAAACATATTAACTGCATCTAAGACAATTTTTTTTTTTGAGGTCTTCAATTATCTCATCTGGCGTGCATGTTTGATGTAGAACCCTAGCAACTACTCTAATGGGTCTGGAATGTTTGCCTTCATATGTATACCATTAGAGACCTTTATCATTCAATGCAGTTGAAAGTTTTCTATAACCGTCTGGATTAGGCATATTTACCCTCCAGACGTTGTTGTTTAGCGATACAAGCTTATACTCTTTTTCTGTCACTTCTTTTATTAACTCTTGGATAACGCTAAATTTATCGACATGTTTGATATTGATTGGTGGTGGTGGTTTTTCTTTCTTGATCTTGCTGATAGTTTGTAATTGGTTTACCTTTGCTCTCGATGTGTTCACACTAGTGCTCATTTCTGGAGACGACTCAGTTTCCCTTTTACTGGAAGAATTTACTTGTATTTTTTTGCTTTTATAAAGCCCTTTTGATTTTCTCATTATCCAATTGGTTTCTCTTTCTAAATCTTCCTCGTCGGTTTGGTACTCGATTGGATTACCATCTTTCGTTTCTTTTTTTATTGTTTTTCTAGCACGGAAGTTTAGGTCTAGTTTGATAGTCCATCTTTCGGTTATTTTTAAGATTTTTAACTTCTTCTTCAAGAAGTGATAAAGGCCTTTTTAAAGATGAACGATATACCAATATATATAACAAACATGTGGCACGAGAAACAATTAAATACAATGTACTAATAAAAGTGATGTCGAATGGTAAAAAAGGATGAAGAATGGCTAGTGTCGACACTGAACTCAATGTTCTTCGCATATGTTCTCAATCTGTTGTGTTAAGATCATCCGGAAATAGAACGGATAAAAATGTTGACAATCAATATGTTGGTGGCCAAAAATTGATAACAATGTCAAAGGTACCAACTCGCAAAGCCCGGCGATTTTAAAAAAGTTTCATGAAAGGAACAACTACTGATGACGTAATTGAAGATCTAAGTGGTTATCTTAATAATTTTTTTTATAAAATTCAGTTGTTCGCAAAAAAAACAAAAAAATTTGAAAAACTGGAAAGTGAATTAAAGAGAAATAAACAAATTGATTTGCAGTTGCGCATTTTAGCGTCTAAAATAAAAAAGCGTCTGAATTAACAAAAACATTGTATATGTATTAGTAATTTTGGTGTAACAAAAAATACATAAATTGTGTTTGTGTTTGCGTTTGTGTGGATAGCACGTGTACAAATACCAAGCGTACCAAACTGGAAATTCTGGATACAAAAAAGGCCAAACATAACAATCAAAACTATTCTATCTTTTTTTTCTGGAGCATGAAAGCCAAGCTAATCATGACGAAAACGCTATTTAAATAAGAGGATTTTAGTCAACAGTAACGAAGGAAACACCCTAAGGACAGCTCATACGAGGAAAAACAAGACATCGGTAAACAAGTTGCCTAAATTTAATTTTTTTGTGCAAAAATCCTGTTTTCATATGTCAATTATAATGGCATCGCCAACATGATAAATCCTATAAGAAACCATTGGCGTCCTATTATATTTATGCTGTGTGCCTTAATCGACTTTTCAAACTAAACTTTTTAAATTGTTCTACCTTCTGGTATTGTCTCATAGGTGATAGATGAAAAATATATTTTTGAGGTAACTTTTGGTGACTTTTTACGAAAAGTATAAAATAATTATAATAATATTAAACTAAAAATAAACTATAATACTTTTTGGTTTAGTTTAGTTTCAAGTTGAGGCACAGTAATTGACCTTTCTAGTAGTACCATCTATCTAGATAAAGCATAGACTAACTCGTTATAATTTAAACTAGTTAGTTTCGTCGATTAAGGCACACAGCATTAATAATAGCGTCCATTTAGATGATAATGAACATAGTGGCAAATGAAATTTTTTTTACATATTTTCACGTAAAGTAATTTGTTTATGTTATATTCATAATAGACATTTATGAAAATTACAATTACGTTACGGAATAGTACCACGAGATATATCATAAACCATTTAGAGAAGCCATTTTGAAGTGAAACATCTACAAAAATTATAGTGCTATACAATTGTATAAATACAAGCCATGAAACAGTGATACATAATAGGCAACATCAATACTGCTATTTCCTAAGCATTAGTGTCGTAATCAAGGTTACCAGACGCTTCGATTTGCTCGGGAGTATCCCGATTTGAATCGCTTTTTCCCTTGTCCCGAGTTGTGATAAAAATGTCCAGCAATTGTAAATGAGTTTTAACAAATCAAATTAGTGTATTTTTCCACCAAAAAGACAACTGATTTCTCGATCGAAACCACGACTTACTTCACAGTCATGAAATCAAGTGGAAGAAACGAACTCTAGTACAACACAACAACAAAAAAACTGTTCTATTGTTTTTCTCTTTTCTCTTTTATTTTTTATTTTCATTTTATACCGTTGTCTTTATTTGTTTTATTTTACAAAAATTGAATATTCAGAAATAAATATAATACAATCCAAAAAAAAATTACTGAAAATAGTAGAGTACAAGTTGAAATCTAATTATTGTGTTGTATTGTGCTTGTGATTATAAATTTGGCTATTAAAAAACTATAATAGTTTGTGTTAACTCCATACAAATTTTAAACAATTTTGTTAGTGCACAAAACAGTGCGAAATTTATACATCTTTTTTAATGTGATAAAATATTTAATAAATAATTATTTAATCAACTAATTAATTTTGAAATATTTCAAAAAAAAATTGACAATTGAATTCACTATACATATGGCCCGATTCTATGAACGCGAGTAAAACATTAATTTTCAGATTTATCTTCGTTTGCATTCTATGAACGACGATAAAACCGACGACAGGCAATTTTTTCCTATCCTCTAATTTACACGCAGTTTTTGGTGTATGAATCAGACGATACAACAATTTTGACATTTCAAGAATACAATGACATTAAGTAACATATTCACATATTATAACTAATATATTTCATTTGTAATTATAAAATAGTAAAAATTAAATAAAATAAACGGTATTTGCACAAAATATTCAATTTAATTTTAATTTCTCTATCTAAAAAAAATTGACTGACATTTCATAAATATGAACAACAACAAATTTTAGTAAAAATCATAGAAACCAAAAAAAATTTAAGTATACGTCAAAAAAAAGTCTTACCACGTATACAAAAACTGCAATAAAACTACAATAAAACCTAGCGAAAATTATAATCTATCATCGTTCATAGAATCGAAGAAAAAATAATCGTCGGTTGCAGTAACTGTTGGCAGAGTAAAAAGAAACGTGTTAACACATCAAAGTAATTCACTGAACTGAAACGTTCTTTATTTTTATATACATACATAAATACATTTACAGTGTTGAACAAGAACCTGAAGGGTTTGTTCCAAAACAAGCCAATATTGACGTTTTAAGTAATTCCTCCAACAGTAACGATTAATCGTTACTCTCGGATTTTTTTTTTATTTATCGTTGTTCATACAATCGGGCCTAATGACATAATAAATCGTTGGCGTCGTGACTGCCCAGTGCCGATATTGATAACAATCTTGTTATGAAACTACGTAAAAACTACCCCATTACTTAAAATGGTACGATACACGCTTCAACAACGCATTGAAATTGTTCAAATTCACTTCGAAAATGAGGCTGGTGCCACTGGTACGGTGAATGGATTGCGCTACCGAGCTATGATTAATGATTTTTTATTTATTGATGTGGGCGACGTTTATTTTCAGAAGACGGCACTATGTGCCATACAAGCAACGAAACAATCGCCATGTTTGCAAGAAAAGTTTCCTGACCGCGTTATTTCTCGAAGAGGTGATCACAATTGTCCACCGAGATCTTGAGGTTTAACACTTTTAGACTTTTTTCTTTGGGGCCACGTGAAAGATAGGGTCTATGCCAATGCTCCACAATCTATTCACGACCTTAAAGATGGAATTCGTGAAGTAATCGAGGACATACAGCCGCAAATGTGCGAATTTGTCATGGAAAATTTCATGAAAATGTTATGTGCTGCAAACGTAGCCGTGGTGGCTATTTGGCTGATATCGTTTTCAAATGTTAATGGCATAGAATAAACATTCATTTATTTCTCTTAAAAATACTCGTTTTTTTTAAATATCAAAATGAAACCTTTTATTGGAAACCCCGATAATTATGGTACCCAATCTCCGTTTTCGATAAACCGGTAAATCGGTTTTACCGGCAAATTTTGATTTCAAAATTACCGGTAATTATCGAAAATATTTACCGAAATAATTTCGGTCAATTTTTATTCTATTTTATTTTTTATAACAACCAATGTTAAGAAATAACTAATTCCCAATCCAACGAGAGGAAATGTGGGAAAGTGCACAATTTAAGTCTTATACCTTTGACGAATGAACATCAATGAGAAATCACAGATATATGAACATAAATGTACATACCGTTAAGAAATTTTGAAATTTGAGCCTTGCTCGGATGGTATAGGATACTTTCCCGCAGACAAGTGCTTAGACTTAGTCGAAATACAATTGATCGAATTCGGATTGAATTTAACCAACCTGCTAGTTGCTATTACAACATATGGAGTGGCTGTGATGAAAAAGATAGGCGGTTTAGTAAAAGCCGGATATCGATTATGCTTGGCACACGGTTTGCAGACATCCGTGGTCAAAATGTTGTATAATCAGCGCTTTTCCGAACCAGAGTTTAGTGCAGACGAGCCTTCAAGTGAAGATAACGATGAATGAGAAATTGATGAAGACAACATTTATTTTACAGATAGCCTCATTATATCAAATGATTCATGCAACTTAATTGATGAATATTATGAATATATATCCTGTTATTCGCAAAATTCGAAATATATATTGTAAAAATGTTTAGATAATCACCTAACCAAACAAAACAATCATTGCTTTCAAAAATATACGCGAGATGAATTTAAGAAGGAAATTGCGCTTATTTTCGACACAAAAAATAGGTAGAATAGTCTACTGGCTATGGTGGAACAATAAATATAAGCTGGTGATACTGAAACTGGTGATAAGATTCTAGATTTTAAAATAATTTATGCTTAATATGTTTCTAATTATGTAATTTTCCGGTAATTACCGGTAAACCGGTAATTCCTGATAAAAATTTCCTTAAACCGGTAATGCAAACGGCACTAGTGAAAAAGAAAATTATTTGTTTATGTTTTGAAATCGACCATATTGGAAGACTAAAAGTGACGTCACTATTTTAGTGTACCTTTTCAATTCTTAGCTATTTCAATTCTTGGTAAATCTTCCTTTATAACTGTTAAGCTGCTGTGTGTATTCGTTGTATTAGTTCTTCTTTGGTTTCCATTTCTTTAGAGTATACAAGTGACTTCATCGTTCTCCATACATAACTAATCAGTTAGAATCTGTGTTGCTATTCATTGCAAGCTCGTGATTCATTACCATCGCAAAATATTTAAGCAAAATGGATATCAATGAACTGCTTACCTAAGAACTGTGCTTACATAATATTAAATTTCTTAAATTATATAGAATATCTGACTCACAACACTAGACAATTTCACAAAACTAATGAAAATATAAATTTTTTGTTTTTTTTTTTTCAACATTCAAACAAAAGAGTAGATAATCATCGCCTACTGTTTTACTGATCAATTGTTACACTATTAACATTTCTTAATTAGATTGAGAATAAAAGGTTTACGTAAAATAATATGACACGTGGGTAAAAATGTATTAGGAGATTGCAGAAAATATCAAGACTAATTAAAGTAAGGTAAAAAATTTAGAACGGTTTTATTTTAGAAAAAACTGAATTTTATAAAACGGATGAAGATGCAAGATAACCAAATGAATCTTAAACAAAGCCTATACAATTATCTTAACTTAGTTGCTCATCGATATTTTTTGGAAGTTATACAGTTGAATATTTGTGTAAAGCAAATTTTTTAAACACCCTGTATCTCAAAGGATATCAAAAATGTACTCCTCTCCCAAGGAATCACCACTTACAGGATCAGCATCTCAAATCCAGACGCCCTGTATACATTCTGTACAAAACTTAGAAAAGTATTTGATCAAGGTTCAGTTGATACTGGACATCAAGTCAATAAGCCGACCTAATTTCATCTGGTACATTGAACATGTGATGTTATTTATTTTTAGACGAGTAAGCATTTTGATAGTTTTCAAGTGATTAAAAACAAAAGCAATCGATCTGATAGCTGCAATAACAGGTTGGTGTTAAATAAAGATACCTTTATTGTAACTCAACATGCTATTTGTGAATATGGCAAATCGTGAAAAAAAAATCCTAAACATACTCGTACATTTTTAATTCGACTTGTAAATAAGTCCTGATTAGTCTTAATTAAAATTAAAGAACACGTAAATAGCAACTGTAAACCAGATTCTTTTCATTTATTAAATTTAAACTTGTTTTAAGAAAAAAAAAATGTAATTTGATTTTATAATTTTCACAAATATCTCATTTCGATGGTGTGTGCTTCTTCCTAAAGTACTGCTATGTGCTACTTGATTGTGGGGAGATTTTATTTTTTTTTTTTTTTTTTATTTTTTTGAATCGTGTTACGAATAAAGTAAAATGTTTCCGTATTTTTCCAACACAAAAATTTTTTTGTAATTTAGGGGAGACGAGTCGAGTAGGTTCATGAAACGAATAGAATTTATTAATTTCTATATATGTAGGGGTGAACATGACTTTTATTATTTTATAGATAGTTACGAGGTTATGATAATAATTTTTATATGTGTTTAATAGGCAAATAAACACATTATTGATGGTGCATTATATAAAATATGTTGATATGTTATAAAATAAATTAATTATGATAATTAGCATAATGCTCATTAAATTTTGTTACCACCAAAAAACTAAAACTGAAAATAATGCATCGTAGTTTCTAAACAAAGCAATGAATCAATCAATTTATTCCAGTTTCGTGAATTGATTCTTTAATTTTTTTAATAATCGTCTACCTTAAAAACATCATCGTAAAGCGACATACTAATAAAATTGAGTGAAAGACAGTTTAACGAAGTATCACTACCAAAAGGCAAGAGTTTGAGTATTTAAACTGAGAATAAACTGTAATAGACTTAGGTACATCTGAAAATATTTCGGACTTAGCGCTTAAAATAGCGTCATAAATTTTTTTTTTAAATCATAACCTCATTTTTAAGAAAATAATAGTCGCAACATTGCTGTTTTAGTTATAAAATAATTTAATCCAAATCATAGTAGGCGTACATTGTTTACCAATGCGATTCATTCAGTATTTTTGTATGCTATAAGCTGTCAAAATTTTAACTATTTCACAAAACGAATTTAAATTTTGTCGTTTCCATAGATTTTCAATTGAGTTGGTCAATGTTCTGGAGATGGTCTATTCTAGATGGTTTATTCCACCAAATATTATGCCGCTTCAGTTCTATCGAAGGTAAAACTCGAGAGGCACAATTGGCTGGACTTTGAGCTGACGGGACATGATTTTAATTTTTTCTCAAAAGAGTATCCAGAATTTCGCAACAAGCCTGTTCAATATAATCTGATAATCAACCCACGCATATTCTTCATTTACAGTTGAATTTAACTCCCTTTTCACCAGTTTCATATAAGTTCTAATTTTGTTTTAGTGGGGACCAGCTCTGCAAAAACGTCTGCATTATAGGATTAATTGTGCGAAAGTAAACAACCGCCACCGAAAGTAGCCATCCTAGAAAATTAACCAATCGCCTGGCTTCAAACAGAACAGACCTTTTCGAAATTTCTGTCTATTTTGAGATTACAGTTGATTCTCAGGATCTTTGTGGACCTTTTGTGTCTGAAACAGTTCATCGTCAGCCGTAATCACTTTGTAGTTAATGTTCCGTAATACTTCTTTGCTAATAATTATCGTAATAGATTTCCACCTCTTAAAATGAAATCCATATGTTATTATATAATCCCTGATAATTTCGGTGAACCTTGATTCGAACTGTCTGATATTGGTTCTTGATGTAACAGCTTATTGTGTTGTTTGCCGAACTTTTGACTACGATTTTTAATGACTACCTACTTATAAGAGTATAAGATACAGTTTCCTTATTTAAGTGACTTTATTTAAGTGAATTTCGTATACACATAGCCCAAGATTATTTTGTGCGATATGGCTATACTCATGTTGCAGTAGGTCACTCTGGATCCTTTATTAACAAGGTCATTATCAAAAGCCAGCTTACTAAAATATAGCTAAGATTATTGGTAGGAAGATATTCTGGTTATGATGACCTAAACCGTATATGTAACTTCTCGGGGAGATCAAACAGCCGATTTGGATGGATAATTGGAGATATTTTTAACCTGAATGAATCTATTACCAAACAAATTTTGTGCCAGACCAATGAACGTTCAATTAAACCAAGGGCAGCCAGGATTAACAAGTACCAAGAAGTTCCTCCAGCAGTTATCACCAAGCCATATGACGATATTTTTCCCTCATAAGGAGACTGAGTTCTGCACTTAAAAAAGAATACATATAGGATTTTTACAAGCTAAGGTCATATGGAACGTATAAATGGTTTCAAAATACTAAAACGTGATTTCTACATGAGCGTCTGAAGTCCACCAGACTTATTGCAATCAACATTATATAGTTACAAAAGGAACTCAAATCATTGCTTGAAGTATGTGGGTTTAACAGGCGTAAGAGGTCAACAAACTATCTTGCGTTATTAGAAACCGTTCTGGTTGAAGCACGAGAACTATCCTCTTGGGATAGTTCTCGTGCTTCATAGGATTGCTTGCAACAGTAACAGTTCTTTTGAAAGTTTTATTCCAATCCCAGTTGGGATGATCTATTCTTTGATCAAGGTTAAATTACTTTGATGGTTTTACAAAACAAACCCATTTAAATGGATGAGTCCTCGATCCCATGTTGTTGGATTACAGCATTGTGACGACATCAAACTATATACTGACACATAAAATTGGGCTATCATTCAAATTCTTAATTTGTTTTTCTTGTACTATTCTCTCAGTTAAAATGTGGCTGGATGGCAGCATATTGGGATCAGGTGTATGCATGGTTTGATCTGAAAAGATTCGGTGCCACTCGAGCAAGGAGTTTCATCAGACATATATTTGCAACAGTGGATCCATAATATAGTTTGGCGAGAAAGACACTTCGCGAATTTTACGAAAAAAAAAACCTTCCCCAAGCAACCCAAGTAGATATTTTAGATTGGTACACCGATCACTGTACCCAATGGTACTTCAGCCTTTCTGCAATACCTACATTTGTCAGATTGTAGGAAGCAGCCGTGAAATTCTAAAAATAACACCTGTTTTGCGTGATTGGAGATTCTTTGATAACTTAAGATGATTTTCTTACCTTGATCAAACAAATGAATTTCAAAATATACGACTATCGTAAGAATAGTACCTGGGCCAGCTGGTGAAACAGGTGATTTTAAGGGATTATTTTTGTTTTTGTTGGCGAATCACGTTCCGCCAATAACCCAATATTAACAAATTAGCTCGCATCACTAATAGTAACTACATGTAAATATACAGGTTGACCTTGAGTTTTCATCATCCACTCCTTAATTCTTGGCTATCTCTCAAAGCCATCAAAGTCTATCAAATTCTCTCTCCAATCTCTAAAGGTCGTCGCCCCAATACAACAATGTTAAAAATTAATGATGTTATTTCCGTTATATTGGATAAAAAGTAAATTGTCTTACTTGGGATACTTCATTTTTTTGGAAGCGTGATAAATGGTGTGCCCTAAGTTTCCGTATTAGAACCGTTATTATTCCTGATGTGTATTAATGATGGAGCGAAGATAATATTCTTATTGTAAATATCACTTGTATATGATCTTCAAGTGTATTTAAGTAGTATACCGACATCAGTTAGTCTTATAAATCCACATATATATATAAATTGGGCTCAATCCAACCGTCTTTGTTTAAATTCATCCCAATTAACAATTTAATTCTTCTATTCACTTCAAAACTAAAAAATATTAGCCCCTTTGTCACTTATAAATAAGAAAATATACTCCAATCTTGCCATGGGCTAGTTACATTATGGTTTCAAAAGAAGACTGCAAGTTGTTTTTATATTTTACTCATTTATGGTAACTGTCCCGATTATCTTATCCGATAAGATTATCCGAGGATTACCCGCTAATCCTCAAACTTTGACATACTAGGATTTTACTAACACTGCAAATAACTTACGACTCTTATGCGCGCGCAGTCTACGAGATGCGTAACATTAATTATTTCTAAGCATCAAAATTGGCAAAAAATGGCTCTTTAGGAAATGATAAACTTCTTTTGTTCTCTTTAAGTCTGGTACTTGTAGAACACAATAATCTCTTTTTATTTTAACACGATTACCCACGATACAGACGTATTTTATTTTAATTATTTTAATATTTTTGTGCAATTTAGTTTGTATTGGTTATTGTGTTTTTTTTTTATCCTATCAAACTTACAAAAATTAGTTAAAATTATAATTAATAATTAAAATCAAAGTTTGAATTAACTAATGGTTGTGGATTATTATACTTTTGTGATAAAATAATTGTGGTAGCGTAATTGTGATTTTGTAGTACTGAAAATTGTTGTTGAGTGTATGCATTAGATCAACTATTGGTACCGTGACGTCATCATTCATATAATACCAAATTTATTTTTTGTATTCGTACCTGTTTTTCGTTTCTAAAATGAATTGCTGTAAGTGCTCAAATTTAGTATTGCCTACGCAATATGCAGTTTCATATGCTGGTTGCAGTAGGCATTGTCATACAAGCTGTGAATTTGCCGGTTCCAATACGGAAATTCGTTGAATTTTGGTGATATTGCGCCTTCGTGAGAGCATTGTTTTTTTGTGCTGTTTTTGTAAGCAGCGGATCGTGAACAGCAATTTTGGTGGTCTAATTGATAAGATTTATGGTTTGTCGGCTACACCAGATATTTCAAAAATTGAAGATGATATTGCGACTAATAGAAAGCTTATTGAATCGCTTTCATCGAAATTAAATGAAATGTCATCCACTACATTGACACCTGTATCGTCGTCTCGTCGTCTATTAAGGAAGAATGCCCCATCAACTGATTTCCTGAATAGTGAATCGTTAATTTCATCGAGGCTATTAACCGGAGATGTTTTTGGTACTTGTGTTGATAATGATCTTGTTGCTATTGAGGTTCTTGAGATGAAACAACTTTATGTCAGCCGCTTGGCTGACATAAAGTTGTTCCATCAACTACAGCTGATAAAGTTGTTCAATATATCTGTAAGAGGGTGGAACATTGCAAACCAGATGATCTTGTTTGCCAAAGTTTAGTGATGAAGGATCGTCCAAGTGAGCTGAAACTAACATTTATTAGCTTTAAAATTTCAATTCCGGCGAAATTCTTTATGAAAGCGTTAGATCTAACAGTTTGGGCGCAAAAAGATTTGGTTCGTGAATTCATATTACAGTCAAAAAATTTTCGAGCTCCGATATCCAACTTTGCGATATTGCAACAACGCCTGTTGCCGTCACCACCGCCAATGAGTTACTATCGGTTAATTTTTCCAACTCTAACCAACTTATAAATGATGCCAGCAGATCGTCTGTAAAACTGTTTTATCGCAATGTGGGGGGCATCCAAGTCTTTGGAATTTCGAAATTTTTTTTATTCAACTGACTTCCATTTTTATGCAATTGTTGAAACTTGGTTTCACGCTGGGATTTATAATAATTAATTTTTCCCTAGTGATTTTGTAGTATATAGATGTGATAGATCCATTCAGAACAGCCTTAAAGTAATCGGGGGCGGAGTGCTTTTCGCCGTCCATTCACCTCTACGAAGCGAACAAATTTTTGTACAAGGTTCCGAGTGCATTTTTATGTAACAGTTAGTAATCATAATTGTAATGATAATATTGTTGTGTTAGGTGATTTTAATTTAACGAACGTTCATTCGACAGTTGATTCTGATTCACTGATAATACTGCCATCAGATATTCTGTCTGCAGATGACGCTGTCATAATTGACTTGTTACTCAGTTTTAATCTCGAACAAATTAACTTTAACTTTAAAAATAATAATTCATTTTTAGATTTAGTTTTTGCGAATAATACGGAAATTCTATCGAGTTACGTTATTCTGTCCAAGGTATTAGCTGGGAGAATATTTTTTCGAACAATAATCTCGATTTAAATGTAGATAACTTCAATAACGTATTGTGTACATCTTTTCAACGTTTCGTACCTTTAAAAAAGAAGAGAGATTATAGTTATCCACCATGGTTTGATTGTGATTTGATCGGTTTGCGTAACCGTAAAAATAAGGCTTACTACCGACTCAGGCGTATTGATTGTGAACAATTCAAATCAGAGTTTAAAGCGAAATATGCCCTATATAAATCAATAAATTATAAATTTTGTATCAATCGTCGACTTAGGAGTTACATTTGATCGTAGACTAACCTTCAGTCTACATATTAACAAAATAGTACTTAAAGCTAATTTTATGTTAGGTTTCATTATTCGAATGACAAAAGAGTTTCATGATGTTTTTCATGTGTTCAATTGTTTATTTTTTTGGTCAGGTCACATCTTGAGTATGCTGTTACCGTACGGTATCCCCACCATGATGTATATAATAACAGATTGGAATCAATCCAACAACGATTTACTATTTATATTTTTAGAAAGCTCGGTCATCTGTCAGATCACAATCAACCCTTGTGGCAGCAAGTACTTAATTTACCATCATATGAAATACGATGTCAAATTCTTAATATTGACAGTCTCGCGAAAATCCGGAAAATTGCCTCGGCATTGCTTGTTGGAGATTCTTTGAATAGGCGAATTAATTGTTTGAATCTTACTTCTGTCTGGAATGTTTATGTTCCGAACAGATCCCTAAGACAACATAAATTTTTGTATGTGCCGTTTCATAGAACTGATTATGGCTCAAATGGACCGACTGTCTCTATGGCTAAAATATTCAATGATTATTATCATTTATTTGAATTTGGTATGTCTAGAAGGTTTTTCCGTAACAGTATTCGTAATTGTAATTTTTAATTTATTTTTGTACATTTTGAACATTTTTTGTATTTAATTATTTTTTAACTATTCATTAGGAGTATCGTAGAATAGTTTGATATAAATAAATAAATAATAGGCATTTAGGGGAATATGTATTACATTTTGTCACAGATAATTTTACCAGATGAACAACTTGTATGGCTCAACCTAAAGAAAACGCATATTTTCATTTTTTTTTCTTTTACGCACGACTTTGATTTGATTGTATATATAAACAAATGAAACAAAAACCAAACCAAAACAGACGAAAAATATTAAAATTTTTGTTTTATTTTTTATTACATATTTTTTGAATTTTACCGTAATTTTTTATATTTTATATTGTATCTTTAAAACGGAATCTTTTAAAATAATTTCACCCTCTTCTGCAATACAGAATACTGCAATACAATAGTTTTATAACTTTGACCTAGTGTCAACCTTGTTATAAATATACAAAAAGTAATAAAATGCATGCATTTGGAGCATCTAGTTAGCTGGTTAAACAAAAATAATAAAATAAAAAAAACAAAAGTGTGAAAGCAATAATCAATTGTTGATTCTTCTTATTTATTACCCTTGTGACGTTGAATTAAAAAAAAATATAGTCTAAGAAAACTAAAACACACGCGCTTTTGTAGCAACGTGAACTAAAAAAAGATATAAAAAAGCGTGCTTCATAACAATTGATTTGAATTGTTTATCGCCAGCTTTTTGGAAAGGGTCATAAGTTATAAGTGGTTTTCCACTATAATTTTAGTTTTTTAGTTTTTGCCAATCATCTTGTTCTGTGTGCTGTATATGCATTTTTCAATGTTATTCCCACGAGTAACAGATCAATAGTTACTTTCCAGCCAACATAAAATAAATATACATAGTACTACCATATGTTAGCCCATTGACGTACTAGATGTCGCTACTGGTAGCTTTTTAAAATAATCAAAATATGTCTATATGTATAATCGCCTTAATGTCATGAATAGTTAGTATTTTCACAGAACCGCTAGGTGAATCAGTTTTAAGCCGCTTGTCAATTCAAAATTTGTGTAAGACCAGTTTAAAGTAATTAATTTAGCAAAGACTAAAACAAAAAGTGGTTGAATAGCGATTGTTCGACTGGAAAGCGATTATGATACCGATACGCTTAAGTCTTAAAGGCCAAATACACGAAAAATGGAAAAAATGCTCGAATTTAGTGTAGGTTTTTTTAAAAACTACTGATTGTTTGAGCCTCAACTAAATTTCAAAATAGTCTTTAGGATTTTACTCAAATAATCACGGTTCATTTTCCGAATTTTTCGCTTAGTGCTATTTGATTTTAATTATCATACATCTTCACTAAATTATGAAATGAAAATGTAGCCTTTCCTAAATTATTAGCCAAAGAAACTATGACTATGATACATCAAAATGCGCGGAAAAATCTGCATTTAATTACGGTGGCTTTTTTGAAATTTTTAATTACTAAGCAAAATAATTGGCAAAGAACTAATAAAATAACTGTTTTGACAATTGTGTCTGTGATATATTTAGCTAATATTCCCTTAAATCTTTTATTATTTAGCTTTTTAAACTATTAATAGATGGCAGTTTAATTTCTAAACCATTTTTTTGTCATTATGCACATAACAAAAACTGTACGCAGAAGTACCTGCGATGACGTTATTTCGTGTATTTGGCCCTTAATCTAATTTTGCAGTCATGCACATTGATTTTATAGAATTTAAAACATTTTTTTTTTTAAATTGAACATTACAATAGTAATTCTACTACTACTTTTTTCTTGTTAATTAGGTAAAAAATGATAGAAATCAAAAATTGATTATCTCTATCACACTTTTGTTTTTTTCTATTGTATTATTTTTATTTAACAGCTACCTAGATGCTACACATACATGCCCAGTACGTGCGCAAAATATCAAATTATTCAGACGTCTATAAGTGGGTGAAAGTTAATTCGAAAAGAAGATTTACATACGATCTTACAAGGCAAGCTAATAAAAGCGTATTAAAAAATTTAAGTTATTAAATGTGTGAAATCAATATGCATGGCAGGAATATTAGATTAAGCTATGAGCGTACTGATATCATAGTCGCTTTTCAGTCGAACAACCAGTAGTCAACTGGTCATAATATAAATACACATAGTACTAAATTGGTATGTTAGCCCATTGACTTGCTAGATGTCGCTACTGGTATCGTTTTTATAATAATCAAATATTTATATATATATATATATATATATATATATATATATATATATATATATAATCGCCTAAATGTCATATATTTATTCTAAATTTATACGATATTCTATCGACCCGACATCTCGAACATCAATGGGTGAACTGGTTTTTTCTTACGATGGTAGTACTATATGTATTTATATTATACTGGTCTAATTCAAATTTTGAATTGTCAAGCAGTTTAACACTGATTTACCTAGTAGTACAATTGTGCGTAACTGCTTCTAACTGTTCATGAAAAATAGCAAGAACAGTTACGAGTACATAGTCAAAATTTAACAAAGACATATACTCCTTAGTACTGACAAGTACCTTATGAAAAATGAAACTACAATAAACAGAAAAAGAATATTGACATAAAATAAAATTATAGAGATTACTGCACAAAGTCTTCGAACTCGAAGAAGCAGAACTGCAAAAGTAAGTGTTTGGAACAGCCACCCGTAATCGTAAAGAAGCCAATGCTTCTACCAAGAGTAACAGTTCGATGTGGATTTTAGAGTCGTAGCATAATTGGACTATTTTTTTGTAAACGCTGCTGAAAACTGGACTCACATGATGGTTTACTGTAAGGCCAGCAGAGGACGCCTCGTGAACGAAATTGTAAACCCTACTTCCACTATACTAAGTCAAAATACGATGCAAATCCCAACGGGTTCGATGCATTGAGCGATAACGATGGGTTCTAAGGATATAGAATGACTTGGCTCCTTCTGGTTGCCTAGAATAAACAATACGAAGAGCAACCTCGGAACCAAATTCGATGGTGCCAGATTATAGATTCGGTACGGGCCTGCAATGGCCTTTAAAAACTGATTATTACTATAAATATATTTCAAAAAGTGTCCATGCTGTGCCGCCACCACACAACGCCTGTCAACGTGTTACCAATTTTCCCGTTTATATACATTCATTTTCTAATTCAATTTCCATTCTAATTTTCTTTAACATACACTACAAATCCATTTTACTCTCATTTTCATTTCAGTTTTTATGATACAATCTATAAAAACTTTCATTGTATCAATCAGAAGGATTTTTTTTTTTAGAGCTCGATTTTCATCTCCAATTTTTGGATGGGTGCGGGTTTAGTATATGTTTTCCAGTTTTTCGTTTTGTTTTTGTTTCATTTTGGATTTTGTCATTTCATTTGGGAATTTTTTTTTTCATGGTTTTTTTTATAGTATATTTTTAACTGAACGTTAAAGTAGTTGTCGGAAAAATAACTGTCGTTCTTGGTTTTTTTTTTTTTGTGTTGTTGTTGTATTATAGGATTTTTCTCGTTTTTATGTTATCATTTTATTATAGAAAATCATAAAAAATGGGGAAAAAGCTATAGAGCGCGTTTTATCTATATAGATTTTGTTGTTGTTTTTTGTTGTATAGATCTAGAATACTGATTTTTTTTATATGCGATTTCCATTTTGAGGCTGTGTGCGTATGTATGTACGAGTATATATATATATGGATATGCTGTGTTATATATGAAAAGTTAAAACTTACATTGTCATCAATTTTTGAATAAGACACAAAACCACATCATCCAAAGGAGGATACCATAAGCTATATATGTGTACTTATATACATTTTGAACTTAAATTGGACATCTGGTGTATAGTGTAATTCCCACGCATTTGTATCATTAATGATAATCGGACAAAGAAGTTTTTTGGTCACACTCCCCATGATGTAATCAATATTTGGTATATGGTTTTGTCATCGATCTACTCGTATCATATATTCGAATATTTCAAAATTCCCTATAAACATTTGTAACTTATCAAATCATTAAATTTCGATTTACATCAAATAAATTAACTTTAACGAGAAAATGTTGTTCCTCGACGTCGCCGTCATGGTGAGAAGACAATGAAAAATCGAAATGATTTTCTCAATCAATCAACATTAAGCTTAAATTGTGTGCTTTCGGTATAAATATTATGTGGTATCGAAAACTTTTAAAATTTCAACGATTTTTTTTTTTTTTGTTTTTGCGGGATATTTTCTCGGAAATATAGTATTTTATTCTCCCCTCAATATATTTTTCATCCACACTAAGCTATTATTAAGAGTAGGGACAACACATATTCACTCATGTTGATGGATACAAACCTTGGTACATGCGATAAGAGAGATTTCCTATTTTGTTGATCATGTCGAGATTGATAGCTCTTGTCGAGTTGATATTAATGTATTATCGCACTGTGAAATTTATAACTTCACATCGGTCTCTTTTATTGGTTTTTTTAAAAGTGATTTTATGATGTTGAAACTGACAGTTGTGAGAATACTAAATAGCACAATCTTTTAAGTGAAATGGGAGGTTATCAACGACACTCTAACCTTACGACATAACTAAATCAAGTGATATTTTGAAACGGAATAAAAATGTTAATGCTAAAATCACTGCTATACTTGGCACTTGGTAGATGCGTGTGAAGTTTTTCCTAACTTTTACTAAAACTACAAAAACAACATTATATATGCACTAGTATTAGTAAGAATTAGTAAAAAAGATCACATTTAGGCGAAATTCAATTTTAAATTAAATCAATAATTTTTAAAAAAATAAAAATAGAACTATAGTTAATAATTACTTCATTATTGCACAAAAACTTAATCATAAAAAAATTAAAAATACAAATTTAAGAACATTTGCTTCGATGTGTTGTTATTAATAAACTTGTTATTTAATAACATACTTGTTTTTTAATAATAATTTTATATGGGCCGTATATGTACTTCTAGCTAGGCTTTACTAACTACCTCGTAGGTGTTTAGCACCATATTCACTAATATTGCTAGATTGGTGATAGTTCATGGAACATCTTGGCCAGGTTTCATCAACTTCTAATGTGGACCTCGTAGTGTACCATGACATTGAAAATCAAAAAATTGTATATGGGCCGAATATGTACTTCTAGCTAGGCTTTACTAACTACCTCGTAGGTGTTTAGCACCATATTCACTAATATTGCTAGATTGGTGATAGTTCATGGAACATCTTGGCCAGGTTTCATCAACTTCTAATGGGGACCTCGTAGTGTACCATGACATTGAAAATCAAAAAATGTTATATGGGCCGAATATGTACTTCTAGCTAGGCTTTACTAACTACCTCGTAGGTGTTTAGCACCATATTCACTAATATTGCTAGATTGGTGATAGTTCATGGAACATCTTGGCCAGGTTTCATCAACTTCTAATGTGGACCTCGTAGTGTACCATGACATTGAAAATCAAAAAATTGTATATGGGCCGAATATGTACTTCTAGCTAGGCTTTACTAACTACCTCGTAGGTGTTTAGCACCATATTCACTAATATTGCTAGATTGGTGATAGTTCATGGAACATCTTGGCCAGGTTTCATCAACTTCTAATGGGGACCTCATAGTGTACCATGACATTGAAAATCAAAAAATGTTATATGGGCCGAATATGCACACCTAGTCTTTACTAACTATGTATGTAGTAACATAATTTAACAAGAACAAAATATTATTTGTTCGTTCAATATAGATGATTCGTTTAAAATCGTTTCCTATTTTAATTTAAATTCAGATAGCAATTTTTTTATATATCTCCAATTTGGAAATTTTGGCCCATAGCTATTTGATGATAAATATATTTTAATGTAGAGGAACAATTTTCTGATCATAAACATAATTTTATTTTACAGAAAATATTTAACTTTTTCAGTACACGGTTTTGAAGTTTTGTACTTACACCAGTGATCTTGAATTTTGTTTTGAACTCATTGATTTTCCAGTAGATCTTTGACACCGTTGCCATTCAGGCCAATTACACTGACAGTGATTGGACCTACAATACAAGAAGTTCCACTTTTACGAAAGATAAATTCTAACATGACATTTAAAATATCGAGGACAACGTTTTCTTGCCGTACCCCAGAGCTAATTGTAAAAAATCCTGATAACTTGTTTACAACTTTGACACAACATTGTGATTGCGTTGCTGTCATTTACATAAACGCACATATTTGTCAGGTATTCCCAGAAATTGTAAAGCAAAACATAAGCTATCTCGATGATTTGAGTCATAAGTCTGGTAGAAATCTGAGAACACCAGGTGTACGTCACGAGATGTTTCGTAATATTAAGAATCATTCTTAGTGAAAAAATTGATTAGTGACTGATCGTTTAGGACAAAATCCTCCTTGGTAGTCACCTATAATTTCTTCCTCCAGAGGAGTGATTCTTTCTAATACTATATGTAAGACAGTAATTTGTATGCTGTGCAAAGGAGAGCTACGTTGCAATAGTTTTCACATTTTGAGTGGTAACTTCACAACGCAGCCACTTTCCATTCATCAGACATTTAACTTCGCTTTGCCATGCAAATCGAATATTAAGAGCTCGGAATTAATGCAATCAACCACAGCGGAACTTTTCTTTTTTTTACATGGCCAGTGTAAACTCCTCGTATGATGGGTCATCTATGCACATCTCCGCAGTCTGAATTTGACAACTTTAAAATACAGCATTTGACACGTGTTGAACATTGAGTAAATCAGAGAAAAGTCCCTTTCAGTGTCGATCACTGCATTGATAATAACACGGATATTTCCATCCTAGTCCCAAATGGCGATGGACCTAGGTCTAATGGTATGGTGCAGATCAGTGACTTCTATAAAAAAGTTATGAGAACTGTACTCATAGCTGAGTTGTTGTACTCTTAATGAAGTCATGCGCGATCGCAAATTACACCAGTCTTTCCCTATTATTAGTCGCTAGTTGATGATAAGCGTGAATACCTATTTTTCCACATAATTCCTGAGTTTTGCCAGCTCTAGCATTTTTATTTCTTTGTGCATATCTATGCCACCTGTTATGGGGCCGAAGCATACCCAACTTTTTCGCGGTTAGTTTTTAATGTCCTACCTTACACGGTCTCCAGCCAAATGGAGGACGCACGAATACAGGTTCACTCTGAATACCATCTGCACATCGCATTGCTCCAGCCAGCCTGCACTTGCATGGACGATGGTTCCGCCCATGGATTATGCATTTCAACAGGGGGTCATAGTTGTATTCATCGTCATCACCGATTGAAATCAGATGATGAAAAACCTCTTTTGCAACCCTCCCCTGTTGGGATTCGAGCCCGGTACCTCCCGACCCAACCACTGCACCGTTTGCTCGGTCTAACTCTAGCATTTAAGACACCAATCACAATTTTACAATTTTAATACAATTTTGGATCCCAACACATTATCCAAATTATTGTAAAATCAGTTTTTATCTTTGGGTGGCTTACATCAATGGGTGCATGACCATAAATGATTGACATGTTAGCTAACCGCATGCGTAAACGTAGCTTATACAAACGATTATCTACAGCTTTGAAATCATAAACAGCCTATGTCACCTGGAACCCTAAAGAAACCAACACAACGATTGCCGAGATCATCTCCACTATAAAGCAATGTATAACATTAGGATACATAGTCTCTACATTTTTTTTAGTGAATATGGTGCTAAACACTTACAAGGTAGTTAGTAAAGCCTAGCTAGAAGTACATATTCGGCCCATATACAATTTTTTGATTTTCAATGTCATGGTACACTATGAGGTCCCCATTAGAAGTTGATGAAACCTGGCCAAGATGTTTCATGAACTATAATCAATCTAGCAATATTAGTGAATATGGTGCTAAACACCTACGAGGTAGTTAGTAAAGCCTAGCTAGAAGTACATATTCGGCCCATATAACATTTTTTGATTTTCAATGTCATGGTACACTACGAGGTCCCCATTAGAAGTTGATGAAACCTGGCCAAGATGTTCCATGAACTATCACCAATCTAGCAATATTAGTGAATATGGTGCTAAACACCTACGAAGTAGTTAGTAAAGCCTAGCTAGAAGTACATATTCGGCCCATATACAATTTTTTGATTTTCAATGTCATGGTACACTACGAGGTCCACATTAGAAGTTGATGAAACCTGGCCAAGATGTTCCATGAACTATCACCAATCTAGCAATATTAGTGAATATGGTGCTAAACACCTACGAGGTAGTTAGTAAAGCCTAGCTAGAAGTACATATACGGCCCATATAAAATTATTATTAAAAAACAAGTATGTTATTAAATAACAAGTTTATTAATAACAACACATCGAAGCAAATGTTCTTAAATTTGTATTTTTAGTTTTTTTATGATTAAGTTTTCTTGCAATAATGAAGTAATTATTAACTATAGTTCTATTTTTATTTTTTGTAAAATTATTGATTTAATTTAAAATTGAATTTCGCCTAAATGTGTTATTTTTTACTAATTCTTACTAATACTAGTGCATATATAATGTTGTTTTTGTAGTTTTAGTAAAAGTTAGGAAAAACTTCACACGCATCTTGGTAGGAAGATATCGATATACGGAGATATATGGAAGATATACGGAGTCAAATTTGAGAGATCGAACAAGAACTTCTTTTAGAAAAAAAATGCACCAACCTCCAAATTCCAATTCGCTTAAAATTCTAAAATACATAAAAATTACAGATTCAACAATAAATAATTATTTTAACACGAAAATTAAATGAAAAAACCGTTAAACTGACAAAATCCAATAAAATTGTTTGTTTAGGCATATGATGATACACTTTACTAAATACAAAAAAAAATTCTAAATTGAAAGTCTCAGCCATCAATTGGCACAAACCTAGCAATACCCTTCCACCAATGGAACGTGACATTATTGCAATTAAAAAGCCATCTTTAGATTGGACAAGTCAGAGCCAGTAGAGAGCCACTGTTATTATCAAGGTTAAGTGTGTGTCCTTCTGATTAGTTATTGTTGAGGTTTACATACCTAGATGTACTAACAATAATTAACTGCCATTAGCCAATGTAAATGATCAAGTATTGATTGTGGGTTATTTCAGGATACCAACAATTTCTTGATGCTGGATTGATGAACTCTTCATTTCAATTCAGTTTTCAACAATTTTGACAGTGTATTAGCCTTATCATCTTCAACGCTAGAATACATTGTCATAAAATCTTGCCCGGATTTTGAAAGCTATACCTTTATGTAAAACTCGCCACTATTAATTAAATTATGTTTTGTAGATAGTGACCTGGCACATAATTTTAAGAAAAAATAGAAATATATTTTTAGGAGAGATGATATTTTTTCATTAAAGAACCATAAATTGTAAATAAAGGGCATTTTTACCTTCATATCTATAACTTTTTTGCGCAGGGATTACTCGTTAAATATAAGACATTAATTTATTTTAAATATTTGACGGCGTAGGTCGAATTTAAATCTCGAGGCCTCATAGGAGCTTCGCCGTGAAATTTTGATTCGAGCAATTTATTATGGTAGCGAGAGAATTCCTTAACTGATTGAACCAATTCTAGTGACAAATTTTGCGTAAAAAAAAGTGCCATTAAATTAAGATTAAAATAATTAATCTCCACATAAATTAAAAAAACAACATAATTTATATAGGAACCATTCGCCTGAATGTTTTTCTAATTGTCATATTACAAGATATTTGTTTTGTTAGAATATTGATACATATTATAAAAATGCATACATTAAGGCGAATTACATAAAACTGTGTCTCACAAAAAAAAATATAAAAAAAAAGTTTTGCTATTTTTTTTTTGTTTTTGTAAACACTAGCGTAAATAGAATTTTTATTCGTTTTGCTCATTTTCCCCTTTATAAATGTAATATGTTATGACAACACTAAAATTATAACTTAGATTTTTGGGGAAATTTTTTCTTCAACCTTTTAACTGGCTAACATCAAATAAAATTAAAAACGATTGAACTATCAAAAAACCAGAAGGTTTTCAATTTTTTTAAACCAACGATGATTACCCATCAAATAGCACAAATTATTTGAGCAGATGGCTCGGATGTCAATAATAAATAAATCGATGTTGATAAACCAGTACAATTTATCATTTCCGATTATATGGCTCAAGAATAGCTATAAAAATAACCCATATGCAACTATAGTCCGCCTTTACGTGGCCTATTTTTGTAAATGTTAATGCTCGCAGCTTATTAAAGGTATCTTAAGTGAATGCGAAAAAAAATTGAACCAAGTTGACTTCTTTATATACTTTCTACTATATAGTGCCTATCTTTACTTACGAAACCAACAAAAAAAAATTCCCCTAAATTATTATAATCCTATTCGCCTGAAAGCATACACAGGTTAATCTATTATTATGCGACTTGGTCACGTTGCCCTTTCTCACTACTAAAAATCATCTGAACACAAACACACCGAAATAATGCACTCAAGGCTCAGATTAAAGTGTTAATAATTTTATTTTACAACAACAACAACATTTAGTCGTATTAAATATTTTTTTTTCTGTTTTTCACTTAAGCTTTTCTGATCCCGCTTTGTATTTATTTTAAGCTATAGTAAATGGGTATCCTTAAACCAAATAGAAAAACAAAATATAAACAGCAGATCAATTTCATGGTGAAAATATTTTTATTTTTAACCCTAATCCGATATTTTTGTTTCAACTTTTTTAGGTTGTTTTCTTCTATTTTCATTTTGTTTTCCATCTTTTAGCCGAAAATAAATATGGAATATCAAAAAGTGAAACAAGGTCAAGTTGTATATTTATTTAGCACATACACATCTCTTCCTACTTCCTACTACCATATACACACCCTCACATATATACTAAACCAAGCGAAAAACAGTACCTGAAACATTGGGAATTTTCCTTTTTCCATTTTATTTTCTATCCATTTTTTTTCTTGTTTTGTTTTTTTTTTTAATATAATCAAATCATCTCGAAATAACAACAATAACGTTATTTTTAAGATGAATTTGAAAATCATATAAACTTAATTTTAAGTTGTTAAGAGTGTGGAAAATTTAACGAACATTATTTTCAGTTATAATTTATCACTTAATTTGATTGTTAATTCAAGCAAATACGCAAATTTGAACGTGACTTGAACAAAACAAATAATATAAATATATATATACAGTGATGCACAATGAAAATGATCCACCAACAATACAATGCTTTAGTGGAGCAAAACTAATAGTTGATCAATCATGAAATGTTGTTTTTATTTTTGGGACATAGTTACTCGTCATGAGTACATGCCCTTCATTATGCAAAAGTCAATTAGGTTGGTCAGTTGATAAGTAATTTAACCTTGCAAAATGTCCAAAGTGAATTTGTACCACGTTCAGTAATATATGGAGGTTGCTATTTTTATGCCGCAACGCATATGTTTTACATGGAGTGATAAAGTGCAATATTATCAGCAAAATTCCCTTTAAAAGTTTTGACGGATGTTGGTGTCATGAACATTCTTTGGTTTTAATCGTTTCAATAACAGTTTCTCAAACGATTTGGAGATAGTATATAGGTCACAATGAGACCGGTCTGTATGATGAGTTTTGATTAGCAGGCTTGTCTGGTTTCTTATCATAATTATTTGTGCAACCTTAAAACAATCAGTCACGTATATATTTAAGACGAAAGCAACCAATAATAAATAAATATGTTAGCATAATTACTGCCCTCTTTTATAACTCCTTGAACAGACTCGGGAAATTTCGTCTATTCTAGGTGACTTTTAAGAATTCAGGGGATTAAGAGGGGTGATTTTAAATGTTCGATCAATAGAATATTTAAGAATTACCAATTACCAATTTTGTCAAAAATTTCAAATTAATACTCTATAAGCATCAATGTTAAGTGGCTTAGATTTTGTCCAGCACTACTGCGAAGACTAACGGTTACGAAAAATTTTGACGTTTATTTTCTAATAATAAATCTACTAAGGTTCTCATGGGTTATGCACGATTTATATTCAACGAAATCGACTTCTGCAAAAAAAACTTGAGATACAACATTAAAAAATTCTTAAAGTAGAAAAAGAAAAACAATAGACAAAATAAATCAACATCTATAAGCCGAGAAACAAACCAAAAATGAAGATATCGATATCAAATTTTATAGTTTTAATTTGCAGAAATAAACTTTTATCATAATTAAGGATGTCAGTTCACAGGACAGTTTATAAAATTATCTAGCTGGAACTTGATCTTATATCTTTTGTTAGTGATGTTTTATTTGCCATGGAATTGAATACTAATTTATTTTAAGTCAAACTCAATTTTAAATTAAAAAATAAAAGTACATAAAGTTATTAATGTTATTAAATGTTATTAAAATTTGAAATTTGACAACATTTAGAACAAAAATTATTAATTATTTGACATCTAGGAACGAACACTGAAACTTAAAAATTGTAATTGAATTTCAACAAATTATTTGGTATTGAATGAATTCCAAATTGGAATTGGATATACAGCATTGTTAGTGTAGTTTAGCAAATGACATACCGCTATTAAACAGACGACGATGCAATGCAAAATTAAAAATATTATGATCATTTTCAATTTATGAAAAAACAAAATTTTATTGGAATGTAAAATGGAGGAACAAATTACCGGTAAGAATAAACATAAAATTTTATAGATTGTAAAAATGTACATAAAAAAATGTATGAAAATCCAAAAATGCGCCAATTTAGTATAGTATTTTTTTGAATATTATACTAAAACAAATAAGGTTATATGTTCGTTTGGAAATGCCAAAATGAATGCTTTAATTGACTATAAACGAAAAAAAAAATAAACAAACTATTTTCTTTCTCTCTCATATTTTCCATTGTATTTTATTTCTCATGCTATCTCGTTTTAAATATCTGCTTCTTGAAAATATCGTTGAATTTAAATCGCGCATTACAAGAAATAACCGACAATTCATAAACTATAAAAATTAAATAACATGAAAATATTCTAGAAGCTTGAGAGTTAACTTTTCCGATGCCTCAGTAAAGGCATTTATATGAAGCTTGCTAAACTTCAGCTATAAGATCACCGTTTTATCACTTAATAAAATCACTGTTCTTAGTTTGAAGCATTTTAACTCTTTCAAGCAGTTAAACAAATTGTAAAGATGAAGATTAGTCGAATAATTGTTAGAATAATTGTGAAACCGGCCATTTTTTACCGGAGTATTACTTATCCGATAACATAATACAAGATTTGCACCATGCTACTATAGCGGTTAAGTATACTATACTCATCCGTACAGAGTTATGTAAACATATAATTAGCATAATTATAACGAAAAATAGATGTAAGTACATATAAAACGAATATTTCGGTCCTTTTCTTGTTTTTTTTCACTCGATTATTTTATTTTATAAAAAATAAAAGAAAAAGTTTTTCGTTAAATATTTTTGTTTGGTTTTTTGTTTTATTTTTTTATACAATCAAATAGTCGTGCGAAAAAAAAGAAAGGGATGGAAATATTCATTTTTATATGTACATCTTTTTTTCGTTGGGTTAAATTTCGGTAGCATTAATTTGCGTAGTACGAATTTACTTGTGTAAATTTGAGCCATATAAGATGTTGATGACCTCCTTAACAAACATCGATTAAGATTAAACAAAGGATATATATATATATATATATATATATATATATATATATATATATATATATATATATATATATATATATATATATATATATATATATATATCCAGGGTGAGTTTTTTAAAAAATGTCAGGCTTTTATTTCGAGAACGAAATACCTGGTAAATAGGAGAAAATTACTTCGCATGCAATTTGTTCAGGATAAAGAAAGGCTTCTAGTAGTGACCACGAATAACCTTGAAACTCAAATGATATTTGAAATGACTGCAATCATTATTCTACTCGTCTTACAAAATTTAGATGAACTGCTGCTAGTTCATCTTTTGAAATATGATTTCTAAAAATGTCTTTAATTCTTTGTTTCATATTTTTTGAAGTGGTAGCTGTGTAATTTGTTGCCTCGCCAAACATTAAAATAGTAAGCTTGCTCTAAAATCATTTGCAGATAAATCTTGCGGCAATGATATGTGGTACGATTAGAATTTGTTTTCTCTCAAAACGCAAGACATGATCGTTTAAGATATTCCTCTATGTGGTGTGATATTTCGTGTTGATGTATGTAGGTCATGTGCTACTGCATCTAGCACATCTACAACAATTTCTTCACGAAAGCAACGACGAATTTTCCTTATGCTTCCAGTAGTGCGAAACTTATCTGCCGTGCATCATATAATTCAATCGCCATTCGGTCATTTTGTCGACACTCACATTATCATCATCTCGAATACTTCCTCATTATTGTGCAACATGTCAAAAACAAATTTTACAGATAATTATAATCTTATCACAATTATAACTCAAGACTAATACATGCATTTATTATTTTTTATAATCATAATCATAGTAATAAAATAAACAATTGCATAATAAATCAAAGAACTATTGATATTTTCTATTTTTATTAGTTGTTAGTTGTTACAATGTAACACTATAGAACTACAGTGAAAATTCCTTTGCTTTTGTGAATACCAATTTACGCTCATATCTCTGAAAACATAGTCTTAGCAAAAATTTTGAGAGAGCTAAAAATATTAACTTTTATTTTCTCAATGAAAATAACTGTCAAAAGTATAAGATATAATTTTTAAAAACCTAACTATGGCCTATATCTCCGAAACTAATAAGTTTCAAGGTCATAATTATAATGCTTATAATGAAAGCGTGGCATTTTTTTAAAACTCACTGTAGAAATATATATATATATATATATATATATATATATATATATATATATATATATATATATATATATATATATATATATATATATATATATATATATATATATATATATATATATATATTTATATATATATATATATATATAAATATAATATTCTATTTATCATCATTATAATGATAGATTATTAAAGCAGTCAAAGAACTTCACGAGTGGATTGGATATTTGTTAGGTCTACTTTGAATGGTCCTAGCTATCACAATATTTTCTTTCGTTATATTGGATTTAAAAGCAAAGGGTGTCTACTAGGTTGAACCATTTTTCATTTATAGGGCTAATTTTTTTCTTCTTTGCATTGTCCTTTTTTACAAGAAAACTTTAGTCCAATGACATCTTTACATCTACTGTAGTTTCTTTAATAAACGGTCCATGGTCTCCATATTTCGGCCAGACAAATTTCAATATATTTCGGAAGCACTTCTTTTCGAATATCTGTAACTTTGAATCGCTTCTAATCCATCGTGTATATACTTCCAAGTACACTCGAATTGAAAATGTATAACTTGGTCTATTGATGGCGAACTTGCGACCCGCGACTGACCCGTGAGACAGTTTTTAAATACCCGCGGGAATATTCAGAAAATTTATCTAAAATTTGAGGTTTAAATATTTTTATAACAAATCCTAAATAAATCTAATTCTACAATTAATTTGGTGAAATATACAATTATTTCTAATTGAAAATAGAACCTCAAAATACATGTACACTAAATATACAATCAATGCCTATGTATGTGTAAAATGTACATGGCCGATTAAGAGAAATCAAAACCCTCTTTACTACAAGCCGTATTGTTTGCATACTCATGCTATACAAAAATATATACTTTGATTGTATTGTTAGTAGAAAATCGTGTCGAGATATGATAGCGAATATTGTGTAAAAGAGATAAACAATAAAATCAAATAATGCGCATGCGTTTTCAATTTTTTTTATTAATTTTATATGGAGTTTTGATAGTTACTATTACATCTAAAGTATGTATTTTCACTAATACATTTTAAAAATACATGATGATGTGTGTCAACGAAAGTTACAAGACGGCTTGTAGTAAAGAGGGTTTTGGAGAAATGCATATATAACAAAATTTGTTTTTGTGAGGAAATTGTTTTAATTTACATTTTTTAAGTCTTGACAATGCAAACACAGTTTTTATATATTTCTCTCCATCGGTGTACAAGTATAACACATACATAGGCATTGATAATAGTTGTTTTGTTTGTTTTGCTCTTATTTTTTCAAAAACAAACCAACGATTAATTCCTACGCAAGCGTCGCTACATACAATTTCACTAATATAGTACTTTCCCAAAAAATTTTAGTCCTATGAGAGTTGGTTTAGTATTCGCAACAATATCGCTGTTGAAACAATAGAAGTGTAAAAATATATTATTTTTGTGCTTAATTATTGAATATTGTTTGGGTAATTATATTTTTAAAAATTAGTAAGTAATTTTAACGATAGACAAAAAACCTTTTATTTAAAAGTTGAAATTTTTAAATTGTATTATAATTAGTTCAAGAAGTCAATCAGTAAAAAACATGAGACAAACATAAGACTGATGAATCCAGTATTGTAAGACTGTATCATAAAGAGCGGTTTGTCAAATTTGGAGTTATTGAAAAAATAAGAAAACGCTTTGCATTCTGTGCAAAGAGAATGCCACAACTCGGAGTTATAATGTAAAAGGACATTTTGAAACTATTCACAAAAGTCATGTTTCATTAACGGAGGAATAAAAAAAAGATTGCTTTTCTCAGGAACTGAAAAAACAGCAAGCTCAAGCGGATGCTTTCAAATCTTTTGTTGTACCTAAAAAATATTACTGCTGCCAGTTTTTACGTGGCTCACACCAATGCAAAACATGGAAAACCATTATCAGATGGGGAGTTTTTTAAAATTCAGCGTTAAGTTGTTTATGGATAAGCATATTTAAAGAGTTGATTGCAAAAATAGAATTAAATAGTTCCCAAATGAATTTTAATGAGTCAGCCGAAGAAAATATTGAAAATAATATGCTCCAACCTAGGAATTCTTTGCCAATTACATTTATCTGCATAAAATTTAGCAAATGCTGTATTAACAATGTTTGGATCATCTTATTTCTGTGAGAAGCTATTTTCATCATTGGATTACATAAAATCCTCGAAAAGAAATCGGCTCGGGAAAAAAATGACTGCCGCATGTGTGAGAACAACAACATATCAACCAGATATACAAAAATTATCATCTCAAAAGCATCAGCAAATTTGACATTAGTTTTTTTTCTATATGATATTTATTTTGTTTTCTAAATAAAAGTTTGATCAATGAAGTAAATATATAAACTGTTTTATTTTAATTCCCCGTGACTCTAAATTGGAATTCATATAAATTTGTTTTGACTCTCCAGCAGAAAACATTCGCCATCACTGATCTAGCATAACAAAACAAATCAAAAATCAACTATTTTCAATAATGGTGCGTACATGTACGTGATCAAAAAATTGATTCGTGAATCAAGGGGAAATTTGTATATTTTTCATACGAAAAATATATAAATTTCCCCTTCTGAGTTGAAGTTGTGCTCATTATATATAATTTTGCTATTTTTTGACATTTCTTATTTTTGTTTTTTGGAGTGCAATTTTGTTCGTCGAAGAGATCGGACGTGTTTTGTTCGATCTCTTCGTTTTTTTTAAATTTATTTACAAAATTTGTGTTGTGTAGTTTTGTGAGTGTTTGTGATTTTAAAGTGTTAAAATTAAATGATAAAGTGGATCTGGACTCTGTCGTTTTTCCCAGAGACAGGTATCAATGCATAATGCTTAGTTGTGCATTTTATTATTATTTTTTTATCTAACAATATCTAGAATATTCTAGAATATTCTAGAAGGTTTCTACAATACATACATATATCTATGCACACATTTTCATTACATACGTACGACAAACATGCTATACGACAACAAATATTAGCTTCGTTTAACGTTGTCATACGTGTGTGATAGATATATGAATGTGTTCGTGAAAGAACATGTACAGAAAAAACAACAAAAATCAAATTTATATATACTTTTATATATAAATTTGATGCTAGTATATATACAAATATATACTTTTTTCTTTAAGTCTGTTTCGATCAGTGTTTCTTGAATAACACATGTGATCGGCTTCGTGTATATACATAAGCATAATTAATGGTGAATGTAGTAGTTTATATAATGCTATCTTTGTTTTATTTTAGTCTCCTTCGCTTTGTCTTATGTTAGAAAAATTTATATACATACTTTGTATATACACAAAACCAACACAAATGTATATACAAGCCATGAAGTTGCGATACTCATGCCAAAAAGTGACTACTATACCTAAGTATTAGTGTTGTGACGTAGTATAATTTGTATATACTTTTATTATATACTTTGATGTAAATAAAAAATGAATACGAATGATGGAACAACAATATGTTGCGCTCTTTAAGACAAAGCAAAAAACAAATTTATTATTTAACGAGAGAGAGAAGTATTGTTATTATTATTTACTTCATTATATACTATACTATATACTAATAATTTAGAGCAGAGTGGACAGTCGCAAAATATAATTTTTGTTTCGTTTTTTTTGTAGAAATGTTATGTACTTTGAATTTAGAGGAGTATGGACAGTGTGAAATATAATTTTTTGTTTCGATTTTTACTGTAGTCAAATTCACTAACACATACACCCAATAGTAGTCATAATATGTTTTACTTAGCCAAGCTTCATGGCTTGTATAATATACAATAGTGTTGGTTTTGATATACACGTTGTCCAAACACATCCACACACACTTAAATTAAATTATAAAAAAAAAGAATTACATAGAAACACTGTAAGGTAACAAAGTATTTGTACTCATATAAATCGAATGTACGAGAAATGATTTCCTACCACAAGTAAATAATTCGAATTCAATAATAATTCTAATTGGAGTCATTAGCGCATGTGTTTTGTGTTATATTTCCAATGGGAAATTTAAGAAATTCAGTTTCTTCAATTTCCCATTGAATGGAAATAGAAGGGTTTCTTCTATTTTTAAGGATTTTATATTAAAATATATAATTATATTTATATATTTAATTTTATATTTAAAATTCATGATTGGTGTGGCTTTATCATCTTTAATCCCTAAATATGTGTCGAACTCTTATAGAGTTATCAAATTACAAATAAATTTACATTTTAAAAATTTTATATTTTTGTGTGTATTCTTATTATTATATTATTATGTTATAATGATATTGTATTATTCTATTATTGTATGGTTATATTATTGTATTATTTATGTATTTATATATTTAAATATTTGTGTATTTATGTATTTATGTATTTATGTATTTATATATTTATATAAATACATAAATGTGTATTTTTATGTGAATACATGAATGTATTTATGTATTTGTATATTTATATATTTATGTATTTATGTATTTATATATTTATATATTTATATATTTATATATTTATATATTTATGTATTTATATATTTATATATTTATGTATTTATATATTTATATATTTATGTATTTATATATTTATATATTTATATATTTATATATTTATATATTTAAATATTTATGTATTTATATATTTATATATTTATGTATTTATATATTTATATATTTATGTATTTATGTATTTATATATTTATATATTTATATATTTATGTATTTATATATTTATGTATTTATATATTTATATATTTATATATTTATGTATTTATGTATTTATGTATTTATGTATTTATGTATTTATGTATTTATGTATTTATATATTTATATATTTATATATTTATATATTTATATATTTATGTATTTATATATTTATATATTTATATATTTATATATTTATATATTTATGTATTTATATATTTATATATTTATATATTTATATATTTATGTATTTATGTATTTATATATTTATGTATTTATATATTTATGTATTTATGTATTTATGTATTTATGTATTTATGTATTTATATATTTATATATTTATATATTTATGTATTTATGTATTTATATATTTATATATTTATATATTTATATATTTATGTATTTATATATTTATATATTTATATATTTATATATTTATATATTTATATATTTATGTATTTATGTATTTATATATTTATATATTTATGTATTTATATATTCATATATTTATATATTTATATATTTATATATTTATGTATTTATGTATTTATATATTTATGTATTTATATATTTATATATTTATGTATTTATATATTTATATATTTATGTATTTATATATTTATATATTTATATATTTATGTATTTATATATTTATATATTTATGTATTTATATATTTATATATTTATATATTTATGTATTTATGTATTTATATATTTATGTATTTATATATTTATATATTTATATATTTATGTATTTATATATTTATATATTTATATATTTATATATTTATATATTTATATATTTATGTATTTATATATTTATATATTTATATATTTATGTATTTATATATTTATGTATTTATATATTTATATATTTATGTATTTATGTATTTATGTATTTATGTATTTATGTATTTATATATTTATGTATTTATATATTTATGTATTTATATATTTATATATTTATGTATTTATATATTTATGTATTTATGTATTTATGTATTTATGTATTTATGTATTTATATATTTATATATTTATGTATTTATGTATTTATATATTTATATATTTATATATTTATGTATTTATATATTTATATATTTATATATTTATATATTTATATATTTATATATTTATATATTTATGTATTTATGTATTTATATATTTATATATTTATGTATTTATGTATTTATATATTTATATATTTATATATTTATATATTTATATATTTATATATTTATATATTTATATATTTATATATTTATATATTTATATATTTATGTATTTATATATTTATATATTTATGTATTTATATATTTATGTATTTATGTATTTATATATTTATGTATTTATGTATTTATATATTTATGTATTTATATATTTATATATTTATATATTTATATATTTATATATTTATGTATTTATATATTTATATATTTATGTATTTATATATTTATGTATTTATATATTTATATATTTATATATTTATGTATTTATATATTTATATATTTATATATTTATGTATTTATATATTTATGTATTTATATATTTATATATTTATATATTTATGTATTTATATATTTATATATTTATGTATTTATATATTTATATATTTATATATTTATGTATTTATATATTTATATATTTATGTTGTATTTATGTTGTATTTATGTTGTATTTATATATTTATATATTTATATATTTATGTATTTATGTATTTATATATTTATATATTTATGTATTTATATATTTATATATTTATGTATTTATGTATTTATATATTTATATATTTATATATTTATGTATTTATATAATTATGTATTTATATATTTATATATTTATATATTTATATATTTATATATTTATGTATTTATATATTTATGTATTTATGTATTTATATATTTATATATTTATATATTTATATATTTATATATTTATATATTTATGTATTCATATATTTATATATTTATGTATTTATATATTAATGTATTTTTATATTTATATATTTATATATTTATGTGTGTATATATTTATATATTTATATATTTATGTATTTATGTATTTATGTATTTATATATTTATGTATTTATATATTTATGTATGTATATATTTATGTATTTATATATTTATGTATTTATGTATTTATATATTTATATATTTATATATTTATGTATTTATATATTTATATATTTATATATTTATATATTTATGTATTTATATATTTATGTATTTATGAATTTATATATTTATGTATTTATGTATTTATATATTTATATATTTATATATTTATATATTTATGTATTTATGTATTTATATATTTATATATTTATATATTTATGTATTTATGTATTTATATATTTATATATTTATATATTTATATATTTATGTATTTATGTATTTATGTATTTATATATTTATATATTTATATATTTATGTATTTATGTATTTATGTATTTATATATTTATATATTTATGTATTTATATATTTATATATTTATGTATTTATATATTTATGTATTTATGTATTTATATATTTATGTATTTATGTATTTATATATTTATATATTTATGTATTTATGTATTTATGTATTTATAAATTTATATATTTATGTATCTATGTATTTATATATTTATATATTTATATATTTATATATTTATGTATTTATATATTTATGTATTTATGTATTTATATATTTATGTATTTATATATTTATGTATTTATGTATTTATATATTTATGTATTTATGTATTTATATATTTATATATTTATATATTTATATATTTATATATTTATGTTTTTATATATTTATGTATTTATATATTTATGTATTTATATATTTATGTATTTATGTATTTATATATTTATGTATTTATATATTTATATATTTATGTATTTATATATTTATATATTATATATTTATGTATTTATATATTTATGTATTTATATATTTATGTATTTATGTATTTATATATTTATGTATTTATGTATTTATATATTTATGTATTTATGTATTTGTATATTGATATATTTATATTTATTTTTATAAATTTATTTGTTTATATGTTTATTTATTTATATATTTAGGTAGTTATATATTTGTATTACATTAATTTATTATTATTATTATGAAACAAATTAATATATTTGTATTTTCAGGGAAAACTAATCCAGTTTATTACAGTATACGGCTTACAGAAATTAGATTATGATATTATTAGTTTATAATATTACAAATTAATTAATTTATCATTTCAGATGAAAACTAATTCAATTTATTACAGCCTACGGCTAAGATCAATTATTTCATTAATAGATTTTGCTTTTAGGAAACATTTGCTGATACACCTGAATGGGGCACACTGCTGTTGATGATAAAAAATGAAATAATGCAGAGCAGCTCGTCAAAATTGTGATTGTCTTGTGCTAACATTAGTTGAATATTGGCTTCCGGAAAACCGGGTCAAATCTGTCATTACTAACATGCCCTTCCTTTCCTTACACCACAAAAAAAAAACACTAACTATCGATCGCTTAGGTGTCAGTAACCGGGTCGAGTCTGTCACAACTAACATTCCTTCCATTCCTTCGGTTTTGTTATATGTAACACGGGTGTACGGTGGTGCCCGGCATTCCGGGAGTTCCTGGTTCGTCCTTGGCCGTACACTCTAATCAATCAATCAATCAATCAATTTCTTATTTTTGTTTTTTCAAACTTTTTGTGCGAGCTAACAACAAACATCATTTTTTTAAAATCGTTTTACATTTTATTAATTAATATTTCTACTAAACTTTCTGTAACAAATTGTAGTCTAAAGATGGCATTTTGTGTCAGTGAAAATAGGCGTAGATTGTGGATTCTAGTATTCCAAAACTGTTCTTTCGCATAATCAATGATTACGAAAAACGATAAACTTACCATCGATAAACGACAAATTGCGATGCTCTTTTAGTGATAATGAGAAACTTGAGTCAAATTTGGTTTTCATTTTGTTTTTGTCGCTGCAAAGAATTTATCATTGATAATAAAATTAGTTTTTTTCCTTGTCGGAGTCTATCTCCTACCACTTCTAAGTGTCCGATTTCTCCTACCACTTCTAAGTGTCCGATTTTCGTTTATATATACTGTTGTCAATTCACTGACAATATTTAAGTCCCGCGCCAAAATTTTGATAGCGGTTTGTCTTGATAAAGACATTTTGGGTATTATTACGAATTAATTAAATTCAAAAAACTAAATTACACGAATAAAATTAAATTACACGAAAAATATTAAATTACACGAAAATTTAAAATCACCGAAAACAAACAAAAAAAAATTATTACGAAATTAAAATCAACCAATAAAAACAAAATGAAGTTAAATTTAATATTAGAAATTATTACGAAATAACACGAAAAAATTTAAATCACCAATAAAAACAGCAAGAATTTAAAATCACCGATATGAAATTAACAATGGAAATCTAATCACAAAAAATCGCACAAATATTTCGTATACCACAGCCAACTACGATACACAATTAATAATTACATATGTTTCATATGTCAAGTAAACTAGGTAACAATTTTGAGCAAAAGCTTTTGTTACTAACTTCATCCTGTGATGAAATTTTTTAATCACGTACATGTACGCACCATAAACTTTGAATTGCATTCTTCTTGATTGTAAATAAGTATCAGTTATAGATGCCTGAATTATCGAATTTGGTACAGCAATATTTTTAAATAATAACAATTCTGAAGCAGTTCGAAGTTGTTTGATTTAAAGAAGATTTGATTTAAAATACAATTTCGGTTAGAATTTGTATTAACTCTTGACGAAACTCGATTGATCTACTTTTCTAAATTTCTAAATTTTGCTAAATCCTTTAAATTTATTAAAATTCAAAAATAAGGTTAGGTAAATTTATGATGAAAAAAATTTAAAATCTTTTAAAGCTTTAATTAAGACATTTTAAATTTTTTTTTATTTTTTTTTTTTGTATTTGAACCCTGCAATCTTTTCTGGGGCCGAAGCTCTCCCAACTATTTCGCGGTTAATTTTTAACGTCCTACCTTACGCCGTTACCAGCCAAATCGAGGACGCACGAATACAGGTTCGATTTTAAATCCATCTGAACATTGCATTGCTCCAGCCAGCCTGTACTGACATGGACGATAGTTCGGCCCATGGATTCCGCACTCCAACAGGGGGTCATCGTCATCACCGATCGTAATGAGGTGATGAAAAATCCCTTTTGCAACCTTTCCCCGTTGGGATTTGAACCCGGTACCTCCCGTCTCAAACACCGCAGTTTCAACCACTGCGCCAATTGCTCGGTGATTTTAAAACTTTAACAAAAACTAGATAAAAATATTTTAAAATTCAGAATTTAACGTGGAATACAAAGGTTTTAATACAACTCAGAATGTCAATATAACGAGTTTTTAGTAAATTTTGGAACACCAAATTTGAGGGTAGGCAATTATACGTAAAACCCAATTTTTATGGAGGAACACAAAAACATTTGTGGATTCAATTCCATTCCACCTAAAATATTTAACTTTTAAGCACAAACGGTACCCAATATAATATTAAAGTACTTTCCAAAACTTTTGTTATACTTGTTACAAACTTAAACTTAAATGGTCCGATTTTCATTGTGAATCACTGTATTCGAATCAAAAAATTCAAAGATTTATATTTTCCACGAGCAATGAGAAAAAAAAAGTAAAAAAAAGTTTAAATATTAATCTAGGAGTAGTATGAGTGGAGGTGGTTACTAATGCTAACGTTAAAAAATTTATTTATATATTTAGCAGCTGTATTTGTTATTTTCACAATTGAATTTTCTTTTGAAAATTTCTCATCGTACATTTTTTTTCAAGAACTCAAACGGTAAAATAAATTACTGTAGCTTCCTGGGATTTAAACAAAAACAAACGAAAAAATAATAATATTTTGGTGAAAAAGAATTAGGTTACCGAGAAATTTGCGCAAAGGTCAAATTTGAAGTTCGAGTTTTAATAGGTCTTGGAAATGATCTAAACTATGTGACCCATTATTGGTTTGCACATCTGCAACAGTGAAAAAAAATAATTGGGTGTTATTTTTGATAGAAAAAGGGCGCAGAACAGATTGACTAAAACCAAATATTTCTAAATAAAATTATTATTTTTACGTGATATCCTCAAATTTAAAAATTTTAATCAATAAATCAAGAAATATTTCAATTGTATTTAGTGATATATCCAGAGCTTTCACAGATTCGTTTCCACATACAATAATTGATATCGTACATATCATCTACTAAGTTATTTCAATAATTTCAGAATTATTAAAATAATGATTTAAAACACTATTGCAAAACCATAACTGACAAAATAATTGCTGCCACGGAACGTAAAATGGCATCAAATTCAGTATAAGGGCAAATGTATCACGAATTTTTAAGCGGAGTATAGCCACTGGGACACATGGGCAAATTACTCGCGCGATAGCATGATAAGAGTAAGGCGCATCAAGAAGTTTGTTACTTACTTCATCACAGTATCTGGAAGCTCAACAGTGACACTACAAAGTTAATGGTATTTCACTAAATGGCCAACATTTAGTTCACCATCCAACCAACGTTGTGGTCTATACCACTACGATTCACGCAAAACCATGCCCAAATAAATAGCAACAAATTTTCTGGAGAACCGTAAAATATCAACCAACAGAATACTATGAGTTGAAAACGTTGACATACGAATCCCACTTTTTTTTACTCGTGAGCATTGCACAATATTTTTATGGTTTCAACAATTCGCGGTTTTTACGTTTGCTACTAATGAGTGGTTTAACTGAAACAACTAAGATTAATTTGGTCATCTTGGTTGATATAACAATCTGTTACTGTTAAACAGTTCTGAAGGAATATTCCAAGGATCACCCTGTAATACTAATAATTCTTATTATATTATTTCAATAAATCAAACATTTCGGATGAATATCCCAAGATTTCCATTCGTGCTTTTTACCCAATCATAAGATCCATATAAAACCAAGCCACGCCCCAATCGAGTAGACATTATTTTATCTTTAAAATCATCTGAAAACGTAAAACAAAAAAAAATAAAGAGCATGGATAAAAAATTATAGGAAATTCATCTGATGTAATGAACGCAGCTTCACCCATCAAGTATACGATAGATTTATAATGATTTTATAATGATATAGGCACCTTTGGTTTTTGTTAAATTTTTGTTAAACATCAACTTTTCATTGCATTTCTTTGTTTTATTTTTAGTAGTATTTTAGCAGATTTAAGCCGCTTTCACAGAAAAATTCTGCAGAATTCTTCAGTAATATTTCTTCGGCAAAACATGACGGAATTAAATTTTGTTTACCTTTTTTTAGTAATTTTTTAGTAATAAATAATAAAATTCAATTTTAGGTTGGTATACACTTTCGGAATTTACTAAAAAAGATAAACAATATTTAATTCCGTCATGTTTTGCCGAAGAAATATTACTGAAAAAATTCTGCAGAATTTTTTTATGAAAGCGGCCCCACATCACATTTAATTGTTTCGATTGAGGAAACATTTATTAACACCCGATAATAAATTGATAAGTGATGTAATTTTATGGTACGACATCATCGAAAATATTTTAACAAAATCAGAAGTAGGATTATTTTATCCTTTGCGCGATACATTTTATTTTGCGCGATTAATAGTTTTGTGGCGCAAATTTACAAGTAAACATATTTTGTTAATGAAATCCACGTGAGTTTACCAATTGCGGAAAAGATGGGTCTTCACGATGATGGTGTGATTAGTAATGATCTAAGAGCTGATTGTAGCTGGGATGACGCAAATGCAGGTGATTGAAGATGGTTCTGGAGGAAATAGCATAGAGACAAAATCGTCAGTATTGCCATGCGCTATTTTCAAAATATCGCAGATGTTGTGCAAACATAGGTATGATTCGGTAGATGGTACCGTCGATACGGTCGAATACGTCGAACAAATGGGGAACAATGAAATACTATGTATAACTGCGGGATGATATAGCAACCGCATAAATTTTACATTTTACTATAAAGATTATAAATCACTATTCCTGGAAAACATACGAAACGAAGTGGATATGTGTTTAAAAACCCAAAATTATAAAAAGGCTCTCGAAGCTATAACTTGTTAAACAATGCTGGTTTCCTGGAACACTCATGTATCCCGAAACTTCAAAATGAAGTGCGTGTTTTATCTGTCAGTCAGCCATTGCTATAGTAATGGCCCAAAACGACGAAAACGGTAACTTACCGATCAGTTACAAATAAATTTTATTACATCCATGTTACAAAGGTAAAGAACAAGAAGTGTATGAACAAGCAAGTTATTTCCGAAGGCATTACATTCGTACGGTAAACCGAACAAAAAACTGTATTTAATTTGGAACTTTATGTGATTTGTATAAGGCATTAATGGAGGTTAAGTTTGCGATTGACAATGCCGAGCATCGTGTTACAAAAGTAACAGCATTTAGAGTAATTGTCAGTAATGCGGAAGGCACTTGAGACAGAACCAGCTAATCGATGAACTTGCAAATGATGAAAATTGAGTAGAACGTTAAGTTGCAGATGTTGCAGATGTAGCAGAATTATTAGAGGAGAACAGATAAAACTCGATGTTACGTCCTAATATTTTAGTAATTTAATTTACGTTCAGCTACTTAAACATTCACCCGTCCTTGAAGTGGTAAGTTCAAAGTTCGTTATGTATATTGTAGAATAAATATTTGATGTAATAGTACACCTTATTTTGTTGTTCGGCAATGTCATCACGAGAAACGAAGAGGACACAACTTCGGTTGCTTCATTTGGTCGTCTCGTGATTTGAAAGTATATATTCTGACTAGACCATCTGAACCTGGATAAAGTTCTATGACCTAACCGATGATCCAGATTAGCCAGGTTACCTGGAAGGTTGTTGTCTTTAATATATGCGATGTCATCTACCTGAATCGATGTTTTTCTAGTTCACTATTTAGTTCACTGCTGCAAAAATGTCATGTACTCAAGTTAACGATGTGACATCTCTTCTAAAAATGTTGACTCATTTGCTCAACCATTTACCAGCGAGGGAGATTTGATATTTTTAGGTTAGTAATGTCCATTTTTGAGATATTGGTGACTAGATGTCCTATCAAAAAAATGGGATGACGTAAGTGGGTCAACCTCTGGATCGTTAATAATGCACATTGGCCTAGAGTTTAGAATTCCCTCTTTCACGGTTAAAAGCATATTCATTTCCTCGAGGGCCAAAATATGATTTCCTTTTACCCTTTTTAGATGGAATTTGGTTGGTTTGATCGCCGTTTCCTATAGCCCTCCAAACTTTTGGGAACTAGGGAGAATGAAATTCCACATTTTGCGTATTTATTAGAAAAATAATTAAAAATATTGTTATATAATTTAATGAGCCGATTGAACTCTCGTTGCAATTTGTTGTTGAACCCAGTGAAGTTAGTGCCATTGCCATTGTCACTGTAATTCAAGGCAGACACCAGTCGAGCCGTAAATCTTTTAAAAACCGATAAAATTATCGGTAATGCATACGGGACCAATCACGAACTAACTCTAGTTGGACGGCTTTTGTACGGGCAGATGAATTCTACTCTAGAGCTGGGTGAACTACCCATTAACTGTTGTTGGCAATGGCCGTTGAATTTAACGCAAATAACAGATTTTGACCTCTTCATTATGGCTTTCGTTTTCCTAAAGTTGACGAGTATTGAATAATAGAAGAGATGATCCACCATGTTGGTTATCTATTTGCGTATCGCGCAGGACTAGTTATGCATTTCTTGATTTTGGATGGATTATAATAGGAAACCCAGTAGAATAATATGCTAAACTGTTTTGTAATTTGCCGCCTACTCGTTGCAACCTAGTTTTGTCGATAAATGGATCAAGCGACCTTAAAGTCCTATTTTTTCCACCACAGCATATCGGAGCAATGTCGGAGAAGTACAGTCTGCAGGGTTATCGGTTGTGAAAACGTGTATCAGAAAAACTTGATAGAATTTTAGCTGCATCGTCTTGGATGGCTAGCTAGCCAGTTCAGAACAATTTGAGAGTCGGCCCATACAATTTATTTTCATCCACTCCACTTTTCAATACCGATGTATTTTCATCCACTTAATGTGCTTGTCTTGTAGAAGAGGATCATTCCATTCAATATTTGCCACCCCAAGCACCTGCAAAAATATTTTTAAAGTTATAATGACGGGAACCAACTCAATGGATCAAATAAACGGCTTGATTCAAATAGCACCATTATTTTCCAAAAATTCGGAATCTGGTAACTGCGAGGTGATATTAAAATTATCTGTATCGGGATTTCAAATGATTCCTAATACCTTTGGCCATCATTTACACCTGCCATTAGTTCATCCACGATATATACATCGTTGGATATAACTTGAGATGCTAGTGTTGGTGTGTTTTAGATTCCTGCAGCAATGTATTGCTCTAGTAGCTAAAAATGACGCAGATGCGAGACCACAAGTGGCTGTTAATAAGCGAAAACTATGGATTGGTTTTGATGGATCAGATCGCTAAACTATTTTCTGGTAATTTGTATCACAAATAATCTTGATTGAACAGTGAGACGTTGAACTATCATCGAAGATATCTGTGCTTGATTTGGTCGATCCATTGAATACGACTCCCTTTTTCTTAGTGCAGTTTGATTTTTTGCGCATTCTTTGATGCGGTAGATAGAACGTAAAACGTTGTTTTTTAGCGCTGCGAGAACTTGCTCAGGCGTGGTAAAATTTGTTTAAGTCACAAAATAGTTTCAATGAATTAATTATAAATGATAATTTGCACTTGTTATGTTCAATTAAACGGCTTTACTTAAGCTTGCACTTTGTAAATGATAATTTATTTGATATATAGTTTTCAATTCACACGCGGTAATGATAACAACAAAAGCTTTGAGTTGGATACACTGTTCATTTAAAGACACGCAATATTGAATGTATTCATGTATAGTCGCCTGGTAATAATTTATTTTTATGCACACGGAACTGTAGACTAAATTTGTAAATCGTACTAGATTCTTCAAAAGAAAAAAAAACATTAATCCCAAGTTATTTGTATATTATTTATAGAGTTCAAGTTAGACGTGAATGCTTAAAATTCTTTTTAAAACTACATCCGAAACCCATGATAAATATTTGTGAATAAAAACGAAGACACACAAATAATATCAACTATGACAGTGCTATGATAATTTTTGACAAATGCCAAAACTTTCTAAAATAAAAGCCTAACTCATCGCGTGGCACACTCGGATGTAAGCAATAAAATATATAAAATTCACTACTTGGTTTTGTAATAGTATTATTCAAAAACCATATAAGAAAAATTTGATCTTTTTCGTTGCTATGGCAATTTTAATAAACAATGCACACAATTTAATGTAATTTTTTTTCATAGTTTTTATATTATATCTCACAAAAAGGGAATTTAAAAACATATAAGGCGGGGAAATATTTCAATCAATTATTATACATTTCGGACAGCGTAACAAAAAATTGGGAATGTAGGGGAATATTTTTCAAATAAATGTCAAATAAAATGTTATTCCCAAATATTTGTGTGACCATTAAACCATTGAATATGTTTTCGAACATGATGTTTTTCGTATAAACTTAACGTAACATAATTTACTTAATGATTATATGATTTTGGAGAATTTAATTTACTTTCAGCTACTTAAACAAATGCTTTAAAGGATTTAGTATTGGTAAAATATGATGCACCTGCAACAAATAGGGAATGTTTATTGAAAATGATCAATATTTAGTATAATATATAGAAGGAGAGCAACAGTTAGGTGTCAGTCGAATATACAAAGGCGTATTGAATATGTATCGAATATTTATATAATGTCGAGGTCGCTATATTCAGGTAAGAAGGCCAAAATTGTTATTTTATTTTAATTTAACGGTGCACATCATCGAAAATATTTCAACATAAGGGTAAAATATAACAGTAAACCGTAAAAAAAACCAACCACAAACGAAATAAAAATAATAAACTTAGAAATAATAGCATAGAACACTTCATCAAAAATAAATTGACTGACACTAATTTATGACAATCCCTATATACATATGAATTTATATACAAATTTATAGATACGGTAACACTGTAACGGTATACAAAAAAGAAATACTGCTTTCACCTTCACTTTTTTTTCGTCTTCCTCAAAATCACCTTTTTAAAAAAAAAATGAATATAAAATGTACACACAGAAAAAATTCTATATACGATTATTAGAATAGAACATTTTCCCGGCTTGAAAATAAAATGGCAAATAAATAGAAAAAATCTGACACAACATCAAACATAATATATGTATGTAGGTGGCAGAAGAGCAAATAATGAGGTGTATAAGGTTGTGCAAGAGTATAAAGCTACCACGATTACAATTATGATTATATATTTGGTGTTGCCATTGTTATTTGTGAGATCTTTAACATTTTAGAAAATACCATATATATTTTTTTATTTTTTATTTGTCGTGTGTGTTTTCGGTTTTTCCGCTTGAAATATATGTGTGTGTAAATAAAATAAAAGCTTAATATCTTAAACTGTGGAACGGCATACACATGTTACATAAAACGTTGGGGAAATTTTATGTCCTTTTGGATTTGTTGTTGGTTTATCAGTTAGTTGGAATCTGATAATAGGGCACAAAATTGTGAATGCTTGTGTTGCTTTGTGCAAATGAAGAATTTGACATTTTTATGTGGACTTGATGTCACACTAAATGTCAATTTTGATATTTATTAACATAATATAAAAGCGAAATTTGTATCTCCTTTAATTTTGTTACCAGATTTGAATCGATATAAAATTGTTTGCTATTATTACATTTCGCGTTTTAATTTAATTAAATTATCATGATATTTGGCATACATTTTTTTTGTATATAGAGATTAAACGATGTGTGATTATATTATATATGGGTGAATGTTCAAAACACTGGAGTAGAGGTGTCAACAACATTTTATTTGTGAATAATTTTGATTAATTTTCCCCGACGTGTAGCTACGCTTTTTATTTTTAACCCTTATGTTTGGTGGTGGTGTATTACTCGACGTACTCCTACCCATCGATAATCAACATGTTGTTTACATCAATATAATTTCGAGCTGATTGAAAACGAAAATATAATTTAATGTAATCAAATATAAAATTATGATGATTGACGAATAATCAGAAGTATAATTTAACCATGACGTGTAGATTTTTGTGTTGTTGCCTGTTTTGTGTCCTTTCAACGAATTAGATGAATGTAACTCATTAAATTTTTTGCGAATTTGGCAATTTATTACGCTGTGTAAATAATGAGGGTAAATTGAATTTACTTTGTAATTGATACGCGTACTTCTTACTCCCCGTTCCTCCTGGAAAGAATCATGCATCGTAATAAAATATAATACTCTAAGTAATTGATGTGTTCTTTATATTATGTATCACACACATAAACACATAAATTAAATTAATCAAATAATGTTGGCAACCCTTTATTTACATTTTTTTTTTTGATGCCCCGAGAGGCATCGCCATATATACATACATAATAATATTATGTTTATGAACTTTTATTTAAAAAAGCATAAACTAAATACCAATGTATATGTAAATGAAGAAAAGCTTTAAATAAAATAATACACAGACATACAGCATTAGAATTATGTTTAGGAAAAATTGAATATTTATTTGACGCCGGTTAGTTCATTAAACTGTCTATTTGATTACACATTCCAAAACTTTGGTACGAATTGGCTTCACTTTAGTTAAAAAGTTTTTTTTTTTTTTTTTTGAATATTTTATCGAATTGATAAAATATCGAATTGATTTCGTAATTTGATATTGGAATAATATTTGAATTTTTTTGTAAAAAAATACAGAATAATATAACTGACATTGAAAATTTGGGGAGTAATAGGTGTAAATCTTATTTTGTTTTTGTTAATACCAACCGAAATGTTAATAATACTTGCATTCCCTTTCGGAATTAACATCGCAAGCTTCCAGGTCCAAAATTCTAAAAACTAAATTCCAAAAACTCCATTCAAATGTATTTTCATGAAAAATAAATTTTCGCACCTAGCGTGCGATAGCACAATTCCAAATATATGATGATTTCTCTAGGCTTAACCCTAGAGACATCTTATCAGTATCGATAGTACGGGTCGTACTAAAAATTGAGCAAATGGAATCTAGCAGTAGAAAGTTCGAGATGTTTTTAATTTGTGTATTAAAATACACAAATTAAAAACACTCATTCGTGAGGGTTTAGATCCGGAAAGTCATGAGTTTGAAATAAAAACGCCGGAGTTAGTAAGTGAAGAGAAGAAACAAAGTAAACGACTAGAAATACTCGTAGTAGAAGGACAAAACAAAATGGAAGAAAATCCTCTCGTATTATCTTGTACTTTCCAAAGCGAAGTAGAGAAAGTAAAAGACGAATTTACAGCGAAAATTCTAGAAGTTAAAACGGCTGTTAAACATGTTGATCAAAAGTTGGACAACAAAATTGAATATGAACAGAAATTTCTTCGTCTCGAAAAGGAGTTGAGTGTAATGAAACTAAATGAAACATCAGCGCAAATAGTCCAAACAGTAAACACTTTTAAATTGAAGCCACCAACGTTTGACGGAACCACATCGTTGTCAATTTTCAAGCTTCAATCTGAATTGACGTCCACAGAAAATCACTGGAACGAAGCGCATAAAGTAGCAGCGTTAATAGTTGCACTTAAGGGTGAAGCAGCAGATATGTTACAAACAATTCCAGAAAACGAACGCAAAGGATATGGTGAAATAATGAAGGCGTTGGAACGCAAATATAAAAGTGACCATAAGCGGGAAATTTGTCGAATGGAGTTTAAAGGACGGTCACAGAAGGTTGGAGGACCTTTATAAGAATTTGCATCGGCCGAAGAGAGGCTAGCACATCTAGCACATGCAAATACTGCTTCCGATTTCATGGAAAGAATTAAAATGGACGCATTTATTGATGGTATACAAGACCAAGACAGACGCAGAGCAGTGATATTATCACCAAAGGCAACTTTCGTGGAAACCATTGCTTGTGAGTTAACGAATGAGACGGCACAAACTCTCATTGGACCAAGAATTAATAAAATACGTCGGGTAGAAATAAGTACCAGCAGTAATATGGAGCATTCGGCCCCTAGAATTTCGAATGGGACAAAATAAAATGCTGGATATGTGACAAATTGGGTTACATCTCATGAGACGGCTATAAAAATATACGTAAACGTGAAAGATCATCAGCTCCAATGGTACGAAGACCTAGTAACGGCCGACTCGTTAAACCACAACGAGTTAGCTTAAAGGGACAGAAGCTGACTTCGACAACCGATTGCTCCATAACCTACATCCCCGTTTCCGTATTGGCACCGGACAGTGACAATTTAACAGTTCGAGGTGATATTAATGGAAAGAGCTGTATTATCACTCTAGATACAGGAGCAGTGCGCACCATTGTGCGTGTCGATGTAGTTAAAGGAGGTGTACAACCAGTGAATAGCCTGAAATTACAAACAGTGACGGGAGATAGTGCAGTTATAAAGGGTAAAAAACTCGTTGATATACGAATAGGGAAAACTCATTATCAACATGAAGTGCTATTGGCAGATATAGTGGATGAGGTCATCCTGGGAATGGACTTCATGAGAAAGAATGGTTTCATAATGGATGTAGGCCAAGGAGTATTATACCAAGGTAATATCGAGCTGCCACTTCAGTTAAACGGCACAGAAGCATTAGCAATATGAGTGATAATTGATCATCGGGAGAAGTTGCCACCGAACTGGGAGACAATTGTATGGGCACGATTAGAGGGAGGTTTTGGATCACCCAGGTTGTGGGTTATAGAAGCCATAGAAGATGAAAAAGGAGCCAGAGAAATAATCATAGGCAAAGCTTCAGTTAAACCGGACAATGATTATCGAGTTCCAATTAGGACTCTTAATTTATCGGATAAGACGAACACCATCAAGAAGGGAACCATAATCGGTAAATGTGAAGAGGTATTAACAATAATCAAATGTGAGCAGAAAAGTCCTATTAGAAAATCCAATGAGGAAAAGCAGAAAGAAATTGTTGAAAATCTCATGCAGAAATGGACCAATGCTCTTACCTTGGCACAGAAAAACTCTGCACAGCAGTTACTCGATCGGTATATGACCATGTTCTGCAGTACACCCGAAAATAATGGAAGAACCAAGATGGTAAAACACCGGATTAATACAGGAACAGAGATGCCAATTCGTCAACCACCTAGACGATTACCATTAGCGAAACAACATGAGATAAGTCAAATGGTGACGGACATGCAGAAAGCAAGAGTAATTGAATCATCGAACAGGTTCACTGGTAGTGTTGGTGGAAAAGAAAGACGGGATTATGCGATTTTGCATTGATTATCGGAAGCTCAATGCTGTTACCAAAAAAGATAGTTATCCCTTGCCCAGAATCGACAATACATTGGATACATTGTCGGGTGCTATATGATGTTTTCTACATTGGATTTGCAAAGCAGATACTGGCAGGTGGAAGTACAGGAAGAAGATCACGAGAAAACGGCGTTTAGCATCGGAAACAGATTATGGCAGTTCAACGTTATGCCATTTGGCCTATGTAATGCCCCTGCAACTTTTGAACGATTAATGGAGCGAGTTTTAAAGGGGTTACACTGGAAGACGTGTCTAGTATATTTAGACGACATCATTGTAATGGGAAGAGATTTTGAGGAGCACTTACAAAATTTAGCGGAGGTTTTGGATAGAATACAATCCGCAGGCCTGAAATTAAGTCCAAAGAAGTGCTGTCTATTCAAAACAGAGGTCAAATATTTAGGACACGAGGTAACAGCAAATGGAATCCGCTCCGATAAAGAAAAGAACGCAGCGGTTAAGAAGTGCCCGAGACCTAAATATTTACATGAAATGAGGAGTTTCCTTCGCTTGTGTACATACTATAGACGATTTGTACCGGAATTTGCAAACATCGCAAAGAGTTTACATGAATTGTATTCGTGGAATTAAGGAGGAGATTATGTATAGCACCGGTCCTCGCATACCCGATGCCGAATGTGAAGTTTGTTTGTTTGTTTATTTCTATGCAATCTGGGGCCGAAGCTCACCCAACTCTTTCGCGGTTAATTAACGTCCTACTTTACGCCATTACTAGCCAAATCGAGGACGCGCGAATACAGGTTCGCGTTTCAAATATCCATCTGCACATTGCATTGCTCCAGCCAGCCTGTACTGGCATGGACGATGGTTCGGCCCATGAATTCTGCACTCCAACGGGGGGTCATAGTTGTGTTCATCGTCATCACCGATCGTAATCAAGTGATGAAAAATCCCTTTAGCAACCCTCCCCCGTTGGGATTCGAACCCGGTACCTCCCGTCCCAAACACCGCAGCTTTAACCACTGCGCCAATTGCTCGGTGAATGTGAAGTTTATATTGGATACTGACGAAAGTAATGATGGTATAGGCGGAGTTTTATCAAAACAAATCGATGGCAAGGAGAGAGTTATAGCTTATTATTCAAAGATCTTATTGAAACCAGAGTGTAACTATTGTGTAACACGTAGGGAATTGTTGGCTATTGTGGACTGTGTCAAACATTTTCACAAATACCTATATGGTCAACAATTCCATTTAAGAATGAACCATGAAGCCTTAAGGTGGCTGCTTTAATTCAAGAATTCAGAGGGACAGGTGGGACGCTGGATTGAACGTTTACAAAGTTACGATTTTCAGATCGAACATCGGAGAGGTACAGCACACGGAAATGCTGACGCATTGTCAAGACGACCGTGTCAGGCAGAATGCAAACATTGTGGTCGCGTAAAGGGGAAGGAGAATATTATTGATGTCAGGCTGATGCAAGGGTTACCTCATGATGAATGGACCAATGAAGCAATCCAAGAGGAACAACAACGAGATCCGAATTTGTAAAATTATTTTACTTTGTAATTTGGGAAATTATTGTCTGTGAGAGTGAACAGCGTTTAAAGTGGGAACTGTTGTGTAGTTTTGTAAAATTTGTTAGTGGGCTGTGGTATTCGGGTAGTTATTCACAATTCAGAGATACGAACCGTAAGTAACAAAGCAATAACGTAGCAATATAAATTTTGCGCCAGCTCACCATATGACAGACAAATCGTGGATATTCTACACCAGATGGAATAGTAAGCAAACAACAAGATTGGAGCGCGATTCTAATGTTTATTTATTCCATTTAATAATAGAAAACGGAAACGTTAAAATCGGTCGCTACAGTACTCCCCTCCTAGTGATTCGGTAAAACTAGAATCCTAAACTAGAAATGTCACTGCTTTGTTTGTGTGAAATTTTTCAGAACAATACATTGAACTTAAAATTCCAAAAGCAGGTTTAAGTCTGTTATCAAAACAAGTCTGTCAAAACAAGTCATTAAATCTGTTCTAAAAGAAGGGTTAACAAATAAAAATTCGCCGGGAAGTTTAATAGCTTGAACAAAAACCATCTCCACGGATGAACAACCTAAATCTTCTTTCACAGTGGCTCGAATTCCTAATAAAATAATTGGAATTTCCAAAAACCAATTAGGTGTACTACCTCTTGCCATAAGACCAGCTTTAAGCTGTTTATGGAAACGCTTAACCATGACATTGGCTTTAGGATTATAAGCCGTATAGCCGTAAAAAGGTACACCAAAACGATATACGTAATTGTTAAAAAAAGTTTGGGCAATGGTGGCAACTGTTATGTCACTTAACGAGTTAAACAATCGCTAACGAGTTAAATAATCGACAGCAGTAAGAATATAAGAACAGCCATTTGATACTGGCAAAGGCCAAACAAAATATCCAAATGTGGCATTTTGGCATGATATGTATATAAGGATGTGAAAGGTTATGTAAAGTGTCGAAAACATTACGACGTAAAGGTTTTGCGATATATGGGCGATTTAAAGCCAGGCAATTTAAAAAGTTCTAGATTCATATTAGAAGCTGAACAACGAACAAAGTCATCAAGCAAACCTGGAAGCTCACCATCAGATTGCTTTACCAAAATAATAGTATCATAGCTGAGAACAGTCTCAGTTAGGGCTGAGTCAATATTAATAGTACGACGTTGTCGGAACCTTTCACTTGTTGAATATCCGAGGTGAATTGACTAACATAATCCAAATGGTGTCATTGCCTATATTTTCGTTTAGTTTTAGACTGAAGTGCTCTAACTAATAGTTTTTGGTTAGTAAAAATGGTAAAATCCGAACCCTTATCAAAATATCTAAAAAGTTTCTCTGCCATATGTATTTCCAAAAGTTCCCAAACGAATGCTGAGTATTTTGACTCAGGACTCGTCAATTTTTTGAAAAAAATCACAAAGGACAACTTATTCAGTGCAGACAAATGACTATAGATAGGAGCTAGTAGTTCATATGCATAATATAAATACACATAGTACTACCATCATAAGAAAAAAAACAGTTTACCTATTGATGTTCCAGATGTCGGGTCAATAGAATATCGTTAACATTTAGTATAAATATATGACATTTAGGCGAGTATCCATATAAAAATTTTGATTATTTTAAAACGATACCAGTAGCGACATCTAGCACGTCAATGGGCTAACATACCATGGTAGTATATTATGCTATATGTAAAGGACATGTTGCCGATGGTCGACAAATTCCCAATTCCACCATATGATGGAACTCTATAAATGCTACTTTATTATGTCTATTGGGATCTAGTCTACGGGGTCTCGCAAATGTCAAATGGCCAATTGTAACAATATGATTGTTACGCTGAAAGGGTAGGAACATACATCAATAAAAATATGTGTCTGTGTCTATTAAGCGTCTATTTTTTTTTATATCAACCAATAGACCAAACTTTATTAAAAAATCAGCACTAATGATCGGACGATTCACTGATACTATTTTTATCAACCTCTTATCGTAAGTACGAATGACTGATCCATTGGCGGCTGTGAGGACTAAATTCGATAAAGAGCTATCTTTATTAATATTAAAATTCACTGGAATAACCAAAAGGTCAGCGGCAGTATATACTAAAAATTTTAAATTATTCAAATTGTCATATAAAATGAGTCGACTGATGTGGAATTCATTAATAACCGCTGACTCAACCCTGTTCTAATCGTTTTTTGGATGGTCCAATTTATTTTGCATATCCTTAAAAAAATTGCAAGGCTGGTTACAATGGGATTTTTCTCCACTTATTGTGCATGTTACACCATGCATTATTATAACCACTTCTCTGGAAGTTTGTATTATTACTTTTATTATTTTGGCCGTCCGAATTAATTTTTGGCCTCGGTTTTACCAATTACGATTTCTTGACCGCGATTGGCTTCTATCCCTCCCTGCCCGACTGATTAGCAATTTTGTTTAGCTAATCGACCCTAACTTGGCGAAAAAAACGTTGTCTACCGTAACCGCCAACTCCTCAAGAGTAATAGTGTACCGCAACCAAAATCGATCGAAGGACTTCGGGCAGTCTCCGGATCCATAAACATACAGTGAAGAATTTTACACATCAAAACAATTACTTCAAAAACAAACAATAAAATTTCAGACACTAAAATTTTTTAAAATTTTTTCACGATAAATTAAGGTCTCCATTGACCGATTAAAACCACGTTATTCCCAAAATTTAGATGATTTTTCAACTAACATTCCGGAACATAGACACCAAACCGATGCAACAAAACAATCAAAACCTTGAAAAGTCTCTTTTGATTTTGACACTAAATTTTCTGTTTTGGCATAACATTCAACAGGACAGAACGAATCAAAATACCTACTAGGTTCGAATATTTTATTACCATCAGCCAGGGTTGCAATATTGACAGTTTTTCCTGTAAATCTCAGTTTTTTGGACAGCAGAACAAATAGTACAGTTTTCTAGTTTTCTTGCTAAAATTTCAGAATTTCTGAATTGTATAATTTTATTTATTTATTTTACTTGTTGTTGTTTTGTGGTTTCTTTTTTCGTAAATGATAAATAAATTCCATACGGAAATACAATTATTTGTCTGTTGGGTAATTTTGAATACGCTCGGTTAATACGATCTTTAAAACCATAATTTATTTTTAATTTTATCTGTCAAATAAAAACAAATTTTTATTTGTTCGTCCAAACAGAATTTTTACATAAAACACCAAAATGGACAAATATGTTTATAAAACTGATAAGGAATTAAATATTTATACGTAAAAAATGAGACATGATTTCGAAAAAAATCGGAGATGAATTCATAAAAGTGTCTGAAAAATAGATTTTTTTTCGGATATAAAAATACTTGGAATATATAAACATGAAAATTTGATCATTGAGGTCAGTATGAATTGTGGAAGCACTTATTGTTTGTCTCCCAAACACGATTGCATATAGAAATATGCATTAAATAATAATATATATATATATTTAGTAATGTCGTTTTAATAGTGATTTTGATGTATTTTTGTACATATACTCGTGATAAAAAAGCTCAATGGTTGACGAGCGTCACACACAACGACCATAAGCGTAATGTCTAATATCAGCCCGCATATATTCAAATGAGCTTAATTGCTATCTATCGTTTAACAAATACGCCTAAATGCATACTAATTTAATATTTTTCGCCTAAAAGTTTACTTTGTTGTGCTGAATAGCTCCGAATGCGACCTGATTTCCCTACGAAAATCCAAGATGGCGGATATTTGAGTTTTGTGACCTCCATATAAGATTACACACGTTTTTGTGCCAGAAGTAACATAGCTTATCTACTGATCTCAACACTCTTATACATTTATCGTAATATCTACTTTATCTTAAATCAACAAGTAGGTGTCTAGCTTTTCTAATTCAAGGATTTTAAATGGAAGCAGAATTTCACAATGTCGGTAATGATATATTTCAATATATATCTTCAAGCAACCTGCTAAAATTGTCCTCTCAAGGCAAAATTGTATCCTGATGTGAAGGACATATTGTTAAAAACAATGTAGCCTATTGTCAAATAATTTTGGAAACTATGGTCTGCGGAATATGTTTATCAACTGTAGTAACTAAGTAAATTATAGACCTTCCAGAAAAACTGAAAGGTAAAACCCCGTATTAGTAAAGCTCTAGCAACAAACTGTCAAACAAAAGAAAAACATAAGTAGTCAAATCTACAAAAAAAAACTGTCAGAAACGAACAATGCTAAAATTAGATAAGTCAAAAGAGCTGGAGAACTCAAACGAATTTAAATGGACAGTGCTAAAAAATAGAGAGTAATGATTAAGTCTAACCTAAACGACCCGACAAATCGTTAAATTAATTCATCATAACTAGAAACTCATATTGTGGTAAAAAATGTGCATTTGTTATACTCACAACAAATTTTCATTTTAATTTGTCCATGAATATAAAGGAATGATGGTAAAATGATACCAATTAAATTTGTATCAGTTTCCATCCACAGCGAACCTTAAAATTTCAACAGTAAATTCATTTAAAAATGAAGTATTGTTAACCTCAAGCTTAATAAAAAAATACAAAATACCCTAATCGATCAAATTTCCAATGTAAAATAACAACAATTCATGGAATTTATGGGTAAAAAACCAAAAATGTTTGGGTAATATTTACAACATACCTTTTTGCGAAATTTGTGGGATTTATTAAATAAAATGGATTCCAATTATATAATATTTACTTGACCTTATTATATTCAGCCATCGTCTCTCGAATAAATTATTTCGCAAAATATTTCTTTGACCAAACAAATTTTTAAGAAAAAAAAATCAGTAATTTTTTTTACATAATTCAATATTTTTCATCAAGTAACCATGTATACCATGATGATAGCTCAAGGTTTTTTTAAATTTTCGAACAAAATCATATTTTTTCGGTAATTCAACAAAAATAAAAAGGGGAATAAACCATTATTTCCATACCTTTTATATCATATTGAAAGCGCAGATAACGATGAAATGATTAAGATCTCAATAGAACTATCCAGTAGTTATTGGAAAGCACGTCCCAATATAATTTAATTGTTAATTGCCATCATTATTATTATGACTTCGTTTCTTTCGTATTTTTAAAACATAAATCGATTATGTTTTTACTGTTTTGCTCATAAATTATATTTTATATTTGACACACAGCAGCGTACAGAAACAAAAACAAAATTTATTTTTATCATCATCAAAATAAAATTTAAATTGTCATTAAAAAAGAAAAACAACGTGAAGAAAATTTATTATTTTTTACGAAAATTACAAATTATAACGTTTATCAGCAAAATACTGTGCAAAATGTATTAAATGAGATAGAATAAATATTTCCGATAAATTGTCTGTTTTTAGCATAAGCACATGGAATTTAGCTGTGTATACCCTTTTAAAAACATTCAATTATTTGTATATATCACATATATTTGTACTACCAACAAATATATAAATAAAATCAACTTCTTTGCAACTATCTTTTAAACGTAAAACGTTACTAAAATAACATTTTAAATTTCTGGTTTATTGCGTATATCTTCCTTCCGCAATGAAGTTAGCTGAAGGGTTAAACATTTTCTTAACTAGAAGGAAACAAAACTAGTATATCGATTATAAACAAAATTTTAGTGAAAAAAATTCACTATACTAGAGAATTTTATTTTTATAAAAATCTGAATGCAACCAAAAGTGATGATTTTCATGTCTTTTTTAACCAACAAAGAAAAAAACTCGCTAAAATATGTTAAAATTTTAGTTGTGCATGGTATATTGCTAATTAATTTAAAAAAATGAATTACATATATTATTTATTAATTTACTCTCATACTATTAAAATTAAATAAACTGTATAGTAAATAAATAAATTTATAATTTATTGTTTATTTTACAGTAAATTTATCACCATAATAAAATTGTTTTTATACGTTTTCAAATCACAATGACAAGAATTGATAAACGTCACTAGAGTAAAAACAAATTATTGACAACATTCGTATAGGAAAATAACATTACTAGTATAGCGAGTATTTTTTCCACTAAAATGTTTACAAAATCGTTATACAGGTCAGTTATCCTAATAAAACAAATAATTAAATTTGCGTTACTCTTTTTAACATAACATCGGCTGAATATCCTAGGATTTTTCATCTGTGCTTTTTCATATTTATATTTTTATTTTTTATTTTTTTTTTTTGTTCAAAGATAAAATAATTTAACCGTAAACAGCATTGCTGGAAAACCTATCCATATTCATCCGTTATTATGTACGCAATTTAATTCTCTTTCGGGTAAGTATGCCCGAAAAAGCAATCAGTGCTAGCAGTTTGAGGAGAGCGTAACATATATGAAGTAGATCGGGGAACTGCAAAATCCAATTTACTGGTATTGTATATATTAATTGCAAGTGGTGAGAGTTTAATTGCAAGAGAGTCTCATAAGAAGTCCCATTAGTAAATCGGTTCCGGAGAGTTGGGCGTTAGCAATATCTAACATAGATGGACCTCACGCATACTACAACAGTCTGACTGCATTCTAACCATTGGCAAATTGATATGTGATAATAATTTTTCAATGAAGGAAGGAAGATTTTATTTTAGAAGAAAACATTTTGCTGCTCTAATATCGAAAGTGCTTAAAAGCTGCATATAGCCCACAAATCATTCCAAATGGGGCTGCAGAATTTACCATGGAATTTCTCAGTGATCTATTTCTTAAAATGTCTTTGGTGTAAATATTACACCAAATTAAACTCTTTCAAATGGTTCTAAATAATATCAACAATTTTCAAAAGTTTGCGAAAAAAATTTACAAAAAAAATGTTTAAAATATATTTTTAAAAAATCTTGCTTTTTCAAATATGTATTTGCCTCAATTAATGGTGTAGAAATAATTTAAACTTTTTAATAAACAAAATTTTGGAAAACTTAATAATATCAAAACAACGAAATTTGATAAAAACAAAATAACTGAGTTTCTTGATAATGTTAATATTTTTATTCCATAGACCAATTTTTAACCAAAACTTTTAACCCCGTTCAAGCAAACAACTTAAAAATATCATATTTAGATTTACATACAGATTTTTAACCGCTAAACCAAAACGCCTTTAATATTTCTTCAAGATGAATTCAAGCAGAAAAAAAAAGAAAACCAAAAAGATAAACTATTATTAAAAAAAATAAAATCATAAAGCCGAAAAAATTGAAAAAAGTATGATAAAACAAGTGGAAAGTGCTTTGAAGCTTTACCTACAAAACAGAAACGCTTGAAAAAAAGGCAAAGTCATTAAAGTTAAAATTTCAAAAGAAAATAATTAAGTAATTCGAGATAGACAAACCAACACCTGCAATTCCATAAGAAGTAATAATTTTGATTTAAGTATATAACCTTTTTGAAATTTTTATTTTTATTTCTTTTGTAAAATTCAGATCAATCGACCTAATGATGCAGTAGACTATAGTAGAAGTAAAAAACTCAATAATGATAATTACCATTAGAATAAAAATGGAAAATTCGACCTAAAAGAAGGATCTATTCGAGATAGAGAAAAACTCCTTTCCAAATTGGAAACCATAAGACGATCAAAAGTTACGTATTTCAGTATTTCTTGACATTTATCTGCAATGTGATGTTTTCTGAAGCACAAACGTTAACAATAAGGTTATGAAGCGAAATATGTTAAAAGTACAAAAATCTGCAGTAAGCACATCCTAGAACACTAAAACGGTTAATTGTGTGATTCTTCAAATGACTTTTGATACAAATGAAAAAGCGAAGTGATATATAAACAGCCTACGACCCTCTCAACTATAGAACATTATGATAGACAGCAAGTCAGTTTGTCGATTTACTTTTTAAAAACTTTATATTACTGCACCAATATTCGGACAAGTCATTTAGTAAATCGAATTCCAGCTTTTATACAAATTAACGTCAAATAAAGAACCGTTCGTTCGTCTCTAGCGGCAGAAGTAACTAAAAAAATTATATAGAAAAATGTAACGGAAATGACGCAACCCAAACTTAGTGATGTGAAGCTATGCCAGATATTTTTGTTATATTTTTGTTTCGAGCGATGAAAACTAACTTAGCTCGAGTTGTATTTCCCTTACTAATGTCAGCGATATCGCTCACATGTACATTGAAACATTTTATATTAAATCAAAGCCTCCTATATTAAAATAAAATCCAATTTTGTTTTAAATATTGAATGTGTGTCAATTGCATCCATGTATGAGTGAGCGATGTTATAGTTGAAATGTGCCACGTAATAAACGAAGCGAGCTATACTAAGCTATGCTAAAATATTTTCATCGCTTAGCTTAGCTGGAATGCGCAATGGGCCTAATGTTAAAATGTAAGTTGATGAATATGTAAGTTCGAATAAAATGAAAAAATAAAAAATAAAAAATTATATAAAACCAAAACAAACGCAAGTCGAATCGAAATATAAATATTATATCTAAAACAAAAAATTGTCAACAGAATGTATAACAATTGAATTTACGTAGGTTTGAAAAATATTTCAGTTTTTGCTCAATTTATAAATTTAACTTTACCAAAGAAATAAATCAGCTGTTAATAATCAATCAGAGATGTCGCGATAGTTTGTTGTCGATTGAATTTAAAAGAACGGCCCGAGTTTCTTTTTGAAAATGTGAAAAAATCTTTAGTCGTATTTTATTTTGTAATGGAATGGATTTTTTTTTTAAATATTTAGATATTTAAAAAGATTTAGATATGTGCAAAGTTTACTATTTTGCCAAAAAAAAATTAAAACCTGCTTGAAAGACCACCTATTATCTGACCTATTATCTCATCTATTATATGGACCTCCTATTATCTGACACTCTAACTAAAAATTAGTATTGGAATTCCAATACCATCAAAAATAGAAGGAATTCTTCAAACAAACGATTCGATTTATAAGATTTTTGTTACAATTTATCAAATAAAATCCAACAATCTTATAAATCAATTGACATAAATTATAAAAGTATATATATATATATATATATATATATATATATATATATATATATATATATATATATATATATATATATATTATATTTCAATTATTGTTCAATTTATGAATTTAACTTTTCTAAAGAAATACACTAGCAGTTAATAATCAATTAGAGATGTCGCAGTGGTTTGTTATCGTTTAAATTTAAAAACACGGCACTTGTTTTTTTGTTTTTTATTTAAATTTAGTTACAGCTTTCGGTTAGAAAGAAAATGTAATTCGTCGTAATATAGATAGTGTGATTATAAAATTATTTAATAATCCCAAGTTTAAAGTGGAAATAATAAAACCGAATATAATCCATATACCAGTTTATGCAGAAAGTGAGTATCAGTGAAAGAAAGAGTGCGGCAATTTCCGGAGAGAAAACGCCTGTATCATGCGAGTCCGGCCAACAATATCGCATACTATTTAAGTACGTACGCAGTCTCATAGTGGATAAAATTAGTATGATTGGGGCAGAGTTCTTGCAACTAGTGGATGCCAGTTTAAAACAAATCACACGGGCACATCATCTTCTTTTGGAGCAAAAGATATTATTTTATTAGAAAATTTGCGAATATTATCGCTAGTGCGCGCAACACTGATTTATCGTCAACTCAAGAAGAATTGAGCTGGTCGGACGTTGTGGCGGGGATTAAAATTATGTGAGCTAACGGAAGTTATGAGACAATCCGATCAACATTTTTCCTCAGTTTTAATGCAAATTGGAAATGAAGGTATGCTGGATCAAGCTGGGCTGTGCTTGATTGAGTTGCTTTGTATCTGCAGAGTTTCCTCAACGAGAGTGCCCAAAGCAATCAGATTATTTCTCGGTCAACCAATATAATATGTCCGTGTTCAATGCATCTTCTTTTAAAGTCATTTCGATAGCTGTCGATATTATTGTAGGCTGCAACGGGCCCATGCAAAGTGCACAAGCATGACAGTTACTACACAAGAAATCTGTGATCGATACTGGCGGGCTAATACATTTCGAGTTGCCGCTTTTGATTGGTAAGCCATACATTATCATCACCAATATTGATGTAGCAGATGGTTTAGCTAACGGCGCTCTTGTTTACATCGGACATATTAAATATGAAGACGATATTGTGAACATTAAACGGGTTTGGATAAGATTCCCCAAAACCAAAAACACAGGACTTGCCGCTTATTTTGCTAAATCCAAACAGAACTATGGTGGCAAAGCGTTGCCAATTTCCTTTAGTTCCTGCTTGTACTGCAACCATCCACAAAGCTCAAGGTGGAACCTTTGATGAGATTGTATATACGAATATTAGAAAAGCCACGAACAAGCCCTCGAATATGTTGCTCTATCCGGGGTTACTTCCATTGAATGTCTTTATTTAATATCAAAACAAAGAGATAATATTTTTCATCACGGGTTGAGAATGGCACATTCCACAAGTGCCTTGCGCAATGAACTGAGCTGTAAGTGATCTTTAGTATACATATTAATGTAATGCTTCTTTATATTAGAGAAAATGATTAATTAGTGTCTTAATTGCTGCGGTTTTCATGTTTCGACGTGGAAATTAAAGAACGAATAGATGATATGTTTAGATGAGTTCTCATGTTCCGATAGATTCTGCATAATATTTTTCCAAACACAAGTTCCTTGGGTCATATAATTTTTTTTCATAGAGTGCATACATAACAGTTTGATTTTTATTAGTTTTTGTTTACACAAACAAACCACGTAGCAGTTTTTCAACGTTCTCGTTTGTGCAGGTAAATGCATTTTTGTTTACGCTTGTATTTATTTGTCTTGTTCCTTCGATAAATATCATCTTGCACGAATTAAATTTATCAAAAATGGGCGATGGTGTGATTCTAATAAAATAATCTTGCATTGCCGAAGTTATAGTTTCTGGCCATAGAGCTATATCGTTTGAACCCACAACAACTTTCCATGAAATGGTCGTTAGATTGTGTTTCGGATACTAATTCACTTTCAAGCATCAAATTATAATTTACGTAGGTTATATTTTCGTTTAAACAAGCTTGAACATCCACTTCTTTTGTTTTGAAGACATGCGCCGGTAATGAAATTTTTATTTTTTTATTCAGGCGATCGCGGTTTTCCTTTATTTTTCATTAAACTACTAGATTTTATTTTTTATTTTGCTTTGAACAATCAAAAATTATAACCAATGAACAAGAAAACTTTTTAGTTTTAATTATTAGCCCAACTAACCAAAAATTGTGAAGATAAAATTTATTATCACTTTGTCAATATGAAATGTGGAAAAAATTCAAATCATTAGTATGGAAATAATGTAAATAATTCTAATTTGAATTGAAGAGTACTAAGTATTAAAAATGGAACGACATTCGGACCACTTAAATTTACGGGCCCAGTAATATCGGAATGGTTTCATGAACGAAAAGCCAATGCCAGAGAAAAAAAGGATTTGTAGCTCAGAAACTAATAAGACTGTCGATTATGCCGTGCAACTCCAACTCAATTTTGTTTTACGTCATATAATGAAGGCTACTTGTGAATTGACGCAGAAGGAATATGATGGTTCAAACCTGGCAATTAACTATGTAACTAGTTAGAAAAAAAGGAAATCCATTCTTAGCATTACGCTATGTTTCTGTTTTGGATTACTGCCGAGAAGACAACTACTATACAGGACTTTTATGGAATAAAACAATTGTTAATAAATTTGTAAGCGCGCTTCCACATACATATTGTAATCTTTGATCATTAAGATAAATAGAGAGAAAAGATCATAAAGATAAATAGATTAAAACATATGAAAAGAGAATAAAAAATTGTAAACGCACTTCTGTCAAAATGTTTTTTGTTTTTTTATTTCTTGCCAACACAAAGCGATTTAACATAGAAATGAATTGAAAAATTATAAGTAAAATCTATAAAATGGTTAAATATTTTATGTGCTATTTGACAAATTGCTCTAATATCAAATAAATTTACACAAAAAATAGTATTAATTACGATCAACTTTTTTAGCTAATTAATATTTTATATTAAGACTGTGTCCGAAACCCATGATAAATATTTGTGAATACAAATTTTTATTTGATGAAAACGAAGCCACCCAAATTATCACCGTCAGTTACTATGATAATTTTTGATAAATACCAAAACTTAAAATAAAAGCCAAACTCATCGCGTAGCATACTCGGATATATACAATAAAACACATAAAATTCACTACATACTTTGTTTTGTAATATGTAGTACCAATTAAAAACCATATAAGAAAAATTTGAACTTTTTCGTTGCTATGGCAATTTTAATAAACAATGCACATAATTAAATTTTTCTTCAAAGTTGAAAGATTTTCTACTTGTCACTATTCCATAGTGAAAGATTTTACTACATGAATTCGTTTAAATTTTGACGTTTCATAAATACATGAATACATGGATCACAACTTGGAAATTAAATTATTCATTTTTATTACAACTTTAATTGTTAGTCGATTATGAATATCAAATTAAATGATGATATAAAAGAAAATCAAGATCAAGTTTTTCCCTAATAAAATTTTTTCGGGAGATTCATTAGGAGCACACGTTATATATGTTTTAAGGGCCGTCCATTTCTGTTTGCAGCTTAAATATATTGTTGGTTGATAAAATAAAATTAACCAATAATGTATAATGCGATAAAATAAAATAAAATACACTAAAAACAAAAAATGTAAACACGGCAGCTCATATTCAAAATATTATTTGTTTTATGATGAGTCTTTTTGTACATAAAGTACATGTTTCTCGTATGAAAATATAAGGGTATGTTTTTTAACTCTAATGTCAAAATTTTTATACCGCGATAAATTTTTTGGTAGTGAATAAACTTTTGTTAATCCTTAGGCCAAAATTTTAACTTTTTAACTAGTTTTTAACGAATTCACACACGCACTCAATTATTATACTTTTCAGACAGCCGTAATAAAAAATTGGGAATGTAGGGGAATTTTTTTCAAATAAATGTCAAAAATTGTAATCACAAATATTTATCATGGGTTTCGGACACAGTCTTACAGTCGATATTTTTTGTTTTATTTCACGAAATTATTTTAATTTTTGCAAATGGATATTAAAAATAATCGTGCAGTTTTAAAGAGTATTATTAACTGTATTTTATGGTGATCGATTTTTAGTGTTGTATATGTTAGTTTACTATTAATAAAATTATAATAAAAATATCTGTATACAAAAAATTTAAAAAAATCGATGGCGATTTTGACAAATTGATATTGACATAAATATGTTCATAGCCTGGAAAACTATTTTTTTGACGGCAGTTAAAATGCGTGAAAACTATAAATTAGTTTTTATTGTCTAAGTGAACTAACATAAATTTTTTATTTCAAATTTTATTACCCTATTTTGTATTCTTGTATCAACATTTTTTTAACCCTGTCAAAAAGTAAATAATTGTATGTATGACTTTGGCAAAAATAAACCAAAATTGAAAAAAAAAATGTTGACAGAAGTCTCTTACACTAAAAATTTGTTATCCTAACCGGTTGGTTGGAATGGTTTCGAAAATAACTCGATACGTTTTAGCTCGTCCAATCATTTTCTTAACTAAAAATTGTCGATTACCTTCCCAATTCCTAATTCCTCTTGCGGGAGGTATGTTCAAACCACAACATTTATATTTTCTAACATATCGGAAACCTCAAATCCACGGTTAGCTAAAATAGAATCACCGGGTTACTCTAAAAACCTTGATTTGATTACAATCTCTCGATCGCTAATTGCTTTACTATAAAAAATAATAATTAATAGCTCTCGTGGGTACGCGTCGGTATATTTTGAGTATGCAAGGCTTTTTTTTAAGAAACGTTGGTTTTCCTGTCCAGACGATATTAATCAGATTATATTATATATAACAACAAAAAATATGTCGTATATCTGTTCGAAATTTATTAGCTTCGTAGTCCCCAAAATGTCTACTTAAATACCACGATATACTTGGCCGATTATACCACTGTAGAAAATTGCAAAAATCATTGTTTAAAAATTATTTTGTAAATCTTCCAAACGAATATGACATTTCTCGTATTGTTTATCCCAAACATACAACTGGTGTTAATCGGCAGAACTAATTGAAACCGAAAAACGTAAGACTACTAAGATTAAAACAATTTAAATTTTCTTAAAGATTTGTGAATTATGAAATCATAAAACAAAAACTAAAAACTTGTTTATCGACTAACTTCACATTTAGCTGAAATATTACAAACGTATTTTAACGATTTTATTGTTTAAATTTTCAAATTTAAAAACAAATTCGTCATCAGGTACAAAGTTTTCCCTCGTGCATTGCGGTTATTATAAACTTCACGGTTTGGCAACAAAAAAAATCTAAACAACCAACAAATTGAATGATTACTTCTTCTAAGGAATGTTTTCCTTTAAACATGTTAAAAATAAAAAGAAAATCAATTTTTTGTTTCTTGTTTCTCGAAATGGAAACTCCCTTGCGAATTTTAAATGTACATAGTTACAAACGAGTACATAGTATAACACGAAACCCCTCAGTCATATTTTATTTTATTTTTTAGGTTATGTTGGTTTTTTTGGTTAGTGTTTTATTTATTTATTTTAAAATCATTAAGGGAATTAAAAATGATTTTATTTTTATTAGGTTTTTTATAAAGCACATATTATACATATTTATGTACATGCAAACACATACATATAGATACAAGAGCTTTTTTCATTGTTTTAAATTTTTAAAGCGTATAAGAAAACAAAATAAACTTCAACTGCAAAATAAACAAACTATTAACTTTGCTTTGAACCTTTCCGTGCTCGAGTATGTGAGTGCGTATACCCAAAATATTATTTAGTTTGAAATTTTGATGTATGGTTTGTTTACACTCCAGAATTACGGTTTACACAAAATAGTGTAAATGTAATTAGTTTTATTAGTTTTCCGGAACAAAAAAGGTCGAAAAGGGAAAAGCCGTAACCTCACAAAACATGTTTTAATATTTAAATAAGATCATCACAGAAAAAACATGCGTGTTTAGCTTTCTATAAGCACAAAGGTATTCCAAAAATTTAAAGATAACTATCAACTAATAGTACTGTACCTTTTAATTAGTAAGGAAGAACAGTTAAAGGTTGCTTAATTTGTGGATTTCGATAGAAACTTCAAGAAGAGAAATCATAATTTTAAAAAACAAACGAATGGGTTTACGTTTGAGCCAACCTTGCTACTTTTCTTACCATCATTCCATAAATTTATTGATGAATGATTAACCAGTTAGTTTATGAACAACGATTTGAATTAGATTGGTTTTAAAATCCAGACAATTTATGTCGTTGATGTGTATCTCATTTTATTGTTTTGTTCCATTTTCCAAATCAAAATAGCGCCCACCATCTTTTGGTTCTAGCCCCGATTTGTTATTATGTACATGGAACGAACAGTCACATACATAAATAAAACGTGATGCATTGATATTTTTATCATTTGACACGACAATTTATTCACGAGTCAAATAATTGTGCAAAATACGTACTCCAAAAAAAAATTTAAAATAAATTGAGGAAAATACATTTTCCTCCTACAGCACTACATACCAAAACGTGAAAGAAATGTGGAAAAACAAACGATGATAGAACACAGATGGGAACCGAAAAAAAAATATGAAAATCATTTTACCTGAGGTGAATTAGGAACAACATAAAAAATATTGGCGAATATTTTAAAATGTCAGTCAAGAAGGGATGGATGGTCATTAAGTTATCAGTATTTTTTTTTGTGTTACGTAATTTTGTTACATTTAATAAGTGGATGGATGGATGGATAATGGTTAGCGATGGGGTGGAGGTATTATATACTTTATACGAAATAAGGAGGACAAGAATAATTTTAGTTAAATTTTATGTACGAATGGAGAGGAGTAAATAAGCTCGTACATCAATACAGTATAGGTTTGATAAAGGTTGTTAGAGAGTTTTGCAAAAGATAGATGGGGTCATTTTTTTTTTGGTACATTTAATATAACTTTATTAGGTTTAATTTTCGTGCTTATAACAATTTTTGATTTCATCGTATCTATAGATGATGTACATTATCATTTTTACCACCTATAAATAGCAAGTAACTCGACAAATTACGCAATATGAAAATTGAGTTAAATTAAGTAAGCTTGCGATGAATTTATCAGGACCTTACTGAACAGAAATACGATTGTTATTACAGAAGAAGTTATACCTATGGAGTACTGTTTGAAAATATTCCACGAAAATATACTTCCAGTTCAAGTTCTTACTAAAAGTTTTGGTAGTCACTCAACTCACCACAACAATTGTTTCACAAATTCTGGTATTTTATTTTTTGTTTAAAGCGTTAATATATTTTTCTGCGGCTACTTAAACAGCAACCATATTTCGGTGACTTGCAAAGGTGTAAACATCCACAACTCTTAAGATCTACTTGAAAGTTAAAGATGTAAAGTACGTTGTATCCAGAAAGATTCATATTTTGGTTAAAATGCTACATTGTTATGATGTAACAAACGAATAACTCAAATGGAATTGGAAACTCTAGTTAGCAGTGCTGTCAAATTATCTTTAGATAAGACAGACTCTTGAAGGACTTTGAAATTTTTTGGAAGCTATCTGGGTATAAAATACACATGAACTCGTTGCTAGAAAGAGTCGGTTTTAGCTTAGTAATTAAACTGGATTAAAACCATTATTATAACTATCACTGGACGATTGGTGACTGATGACTAAATGATCCTAGAAAGTTGAAAAATGTAAACCACACCCTTTGAATGTTCAAATCTAAACGGTGAATTATTACATTACTAACCTATCATTTTTTTTCTAATGAAATCCCAAATCCCATTTTTTTGTTTACTACTTTATCAGTGAGAAAGGGGAGCGTGCGTTTCCAGAATATTATAAGTTTAAATGAGTCACAAATGGGACTCCTACAAGGAGGTCCTTAAAGCATATAAATATGAACTAAGAAGTGCCAAAAGCAACAAAAGTCTTCTGAAGCAGCTAGGCTACGTAAGATTTTATCAAATTGTCCTTCCATTCCAAGTCATCTTAAACGATCAGATGGCCAATGGACTACAACGGGTAAGGAATCCTTGAAGTTTCTTTTGGAAACTCATTTTCCGGGTTGTTCTGATTCTTCCCCTATTTTGCCAAAGGCTAATAAGACTACTAGCCGCCCGGGGAGAATTGTCAGTAGGAGAAATATCTTATTGGCAGTTAACAGTTTCAAGCCTTACAAGTCTGCAGGTCCAGACGGCATTATTCCTTGCCGATTTTCAGAAAACCGATGACCTAACCCTGGCTTGAGGTGATTTTTAAAAGTAGTCTCGAACTTTGTCATATTCCAAAAAAATGGACTGAAGTAATCGTTATTTTTTTACCTAAGGCGGGAAAACGCTCTCATTGCAATCCCAAGGACCTTAGGCCTATTAGCTTATCTTCTTATTTCTTAAAAAATTTAGAAAGACAGAAAGAGGTTTATATACCTTAAGGCCTCAATCGAGCCTGTAAAGCTGTCAACGTCTCAGCATGCTTATTGTAAACGGAAATCGGTACAAAATGCTCTCCATTCCCTATTATGTCCTACAGAGAAGTCTCTCGAATATAATGAATTCTCTATGGTGACCTTTCGTGATATTGAGGGTGCCTTTAATAATGTCGAACCAGAAGCGATCACACAAGCACTTTCAAGTTTGGAGGTGGATGGGGCACTTAGAAGCTGGATTGATCAAATGCTCAAAGGCAGGGTCATAATGGCAAATCTGGGTGGATCATCCGTCCGTAAATTTGTAAGTAGGGGTAATCCGCAAGGCGGTGTATTATCCTCCTTCTTTGGAACTTGGTCATAAATGACTTGTTATTAAACCTGGAAGGGGTTGGCTTCAAAGTGATGGCTTAGGCGGATGATGTTGCTATTGGCACTTTTGGTAAACATCCTTGTATCCTATGAGATGTTATGCAGAATGCTCTTGGCATTCTAACTCAATTAACCCACTGAAGACTGAAGTGGTTCTTTTTTCCAGGAGGTATAAACTTTCTCTTTTCGACCCTCTAACTATTAATGGAGTTGTTTTGAACATCGCAAATAAAGTGAAATTCTTAAGTTTTATCTTGAACAGCAAACTAAGCTGGAAGCCTAATATTCTGGAAAGAGTAAAAAAGGCTACGATAGCACTCTAACCCTGTAAAAATGCCATTGGAAAACGATGGGGCCTTAAGCCTTACATTGTGTATTGGCTTTATACCTCTGTAATTAGACCAATTCTATTAGACCAATGTATGGAGTCACAGTTTGGTGGCCCGCTTTAAGTACATTGGCGAACCAAAAATTGTTGATGAAAGTGCAAAGAACTGCTGCCTTGTGTATTAGTGGTGCACTTAGAAGTACCTCTACTCAAGCACTGGAAATTCTCTTTCATCTCATTCCTCTGGATATCCTGGCCAAACAAGTAGCTGCAAGTACAGCTATAAGGCTTAAATCTATTTCTTTGTGGTCCTGTAACATTATGGGCCACTCGTCTATTCTTACGAATAAAGAAATTCCCAATTCTATTGACTATACCATCTCGACATCAGACCTTGAAGTTAAATTTTTAGCTGATATTTCTTCCAGAGAGGACTGGGTGAGTGGAACAGTTTTAAAGTCAGGTTTTATTAACGATTTTACAGATGGATCGAAAATTGATGGAAAGGTCGGTGGTGGGGTTTTCTGCGAAGAACTAAATGTAAACCTCTCTTTCCGCCTCCCTGATCATTGCAGTATTTTTCAGGCAGAGCTTATAGCAATCAAGGAAGTCATAGACTGGATGAAGTACCATGTAATATCTGCGAGAGATATTCGCATTTTTACGGACAGTCAAGCTGCAATTAAAGTTCTACAATCAAGCTATATCACGTCGAAAGTAGCCCGGAACTGTCTTTGAACTCTTAACGAGATGACTGAACAGTTAAACGTCCATCTTATTTGGGTACCAGGGCATTTCAATATTACGGGAAATATAAAAGCCGATGAACTTGCGCGGCAAGGTACTACTTGCCTCTTATTACCATACAAGATGGACATTGGAGTTCCACTTGCTACGTGCAAACTGCTTCTTAAAGAGGAAGCTTATAAAATTACAAAAAAACAGATGCAAATTGTACCTCTTGTGTAATTACCAGGCAGATTTGGCCTTATCTGGACTTAAAAAAGTCGGACCAGTTAATGTCTATGCAAAGGTGTAACATTAGCACAAACTGGTCATTACTGGTCACTGTCTTTTAGGTAAACATGCTAGGAGGCTTGGCGTCTTCTCTCATGATAGAGGAACGAACCCTCGTTGTTATCGACGGAAGAAATAACCCTGATATATAAAGTTTACGTGATTACGCAGCAGAGAAACAATCTCCGGAGGTGCCAGGTCATTTTACGAGAAATTAAAATGGCGACAGAAAGGCAAAAAAAAATTTGCAGAAATGTCAAGTACGGTCTCCTGGTTCTTGAAGATATTGGATGGTTTTCCGCCAGGATAACAGAAGGGGAAACGCGAACGATAAAATAACCACCATATCTTCGGGAGGTGGAAACAAATAGGTCGCTTCTACTCCTGCTGAGGCAGAAAGCGTTAATAAAACGAAGGAAATGTTTTTACCTTCTTCAGTGGAAGCGAACGTGGTAAAAAGAAAATGAATGTGAAGATTTGCTAGCATGGACTGTAATTTAGTCAAAGAAGCGACCATCTAAAAATAAGAGGCGAAGGAAAAAATACCGAAAACCAAGGGTAAAACCGGACGCAGTTCTAATTAAAGCAGGAGAAGGTCAGTCTTATGCACAAGCACTAAGTACTATAAGATAAAAGGTTAACCCCGAAGCTTCGGATATGGAGTTTAAGTCCGTACTCCCCAGCAGAATAGGTGATGTTCTTTTGGAACTCGGAGCAAATACGACCAATAAAGCAAGCTTCTGCGAGACATTGTGATGTGCCCTTGGGAAGAGGCCACGGTACGGAACTTGCAACCTTCTGAGCTGCTTATAGGATAGGTCACACAAAAATAGGCTGGCTATATTGCAGAATCCAGCGTACGACCATAGTGATCAGATGTTATGCCTGCTTTGGTTACGGCCACCATAAGGTGAACTGCTTAGGCCCCTACAAGAGTGAATTTTGTCTCCACTGTGGAGAGAGAGGCCATTTTAAAAAAAGAGTGTAAAGTGGAAGCCAATTGCTTCCTATGTGCTGAAACCCAATTTGCGCCAGAACAAGCCAAGCACGCACAAGGGTCGGGTGCTTGCCAGTTATATAGGCAAGCCCTTGAGCAAGCCAGATATAAAAATATAAGATGAAGGTTCTTCAGGGAAACCTTCATAGAAGTAAAACCGCAGATGCCCTCCTAAACCAGTCAAGAGCGGAGATAGGCGCAATATAAGAAAAGAATGGAAGATGACTGGTTTTCCGATAATCTAGGAACAGCTGCCATTTGGGCCCCACATCCAATCACAACTGAGAGTTATGGGGCCAAAGACGGATTTATAGCCGGAGACTTTAATGCAAAAGCGTTGGAGTGGGGAATGAGTTTCACAGACTCCGGGAACAGTATATTCTGGAAATGGCAGCTAGAGTAAGTGTGGTGGTGATGAATGTGAGTGGTGTATCGACATTTAGAAGGCCTGGCTACAATGAGACTATTCTTGACATCACTCTTGTGAGCGATGCCATATCGCACGAAATTATGGGTTGGAGAGTCATTGAAGATTACACTGGAAGCGAGCATCAATACATCACATACACTGTTTGGAGAGGATTGCGATCCTCCAGCAGTGGCATCAATTGAGTGACAGGCCGAGTAACAGGTTGGAACGTGGCTATAAGCTATGTGTTGTAAATCTCACCGCAACAATCGATGCAGGAAAAGATACAGTAATGAGAATAACCGGAGCCCCTGAAGAAATTGCTAGTGCCACAACGAGGATAGTAAAACAATCTTGCAATGCATCGATGCCTAAAAGAAAGGGCCTAGACGGTAGAAAGTCTGCTGTCTATTGGTGGACTGATGAAATAGCAAACATCAGAAAGCGTTGCTTGCACCTAAAACACACAGCTACTAGATCAAGAAGAAGAAACGCGCACAAGGCGGAAATGCTGCATGAAGAGTACAGACTGGCAAAAAAGGCAACGAAAGTAGAAATAAACAAAATCAAGCGTATCAAATGGCCGAACTGGAACCGTGACGTCGATAGCGAACCCTGGGGTTTAGGCTATAAAATTATAATGCACAAACTGAGAACACGATAGAAGAGATCTAACAAGCTGCTTCCTCTCTGCGAGACAAGAAAGCACCAGGTCCAGACAGAGTGCCTAAGGAAGCGTTGAAGGTGATGATAGTTTTATCCCAACCTGAAGTACTTCTAAACATGTACAACCGGTGTATTTCCAAAGGCATGGAAAACCCAGTGGCTAGTACTCGTAAATAAAAAGAAGGGCGACTGAAATTCTCCATCAGCATATAAACCGATGTGTATGTTGGATACAGCGGGCAAATTACTAGAACGATTACTAAAGCCACGGCTCTTAGCAGCAATTGAGGCAGGAGGAGACCTATCCAATAAGCAATACGGCTTCAGGATAATGCTATCTATTATTGGCGCTATAGAAGTGGTGCGAGCCTTTTTGGTGGCACAGGAACAAAATCATTATTCACGAAAGCTATATAGTGTTACTGGCTACACTGCATGTTAAGAATGCTTTTAATTCAGCGAGATGAGCGGATTTGTTTTCGGCGTTAACGAACACTTTCCACATGCCAGACTACCTTTTGTGGATAATGCATAGCTACCTTTGCGATCGTAGGCTAATATTTGAGACCATGGAGGGCTAATACAGCATTGATTGTCCGATGTTCCACAAAAGTGGAAGGAAAAATATCTTAGGAAATCGAACGGCATTCATTTTAGGCGTCATTTTACGTAAGAAATGACAACATATTGAATCCAGATACTGATGTCATATCTAGGGGTCTAATACCACTAGCGTTATCCAAATCTCTGCATGGCGTGGTGGTCAGCGGCAGAAATCGAACTCAGGACTGCGGTGTGTTGAAGCCAACACCTTAATCATCACTATACGATCGGTGAGCAACTTAAAAGTTAAAAGGAGTTAGTGGAAATGGTATCGGAGGTAATCCAATATATCAACACAAGGTCAACTTATGAAAGAAGTGGAACAAGCTCTTAACACTCTACCTATTAATAAAAATCATTTCCAGTGTGATCTCTCTATAAGTGCTTTATCAGTGATTTGTCCTTTATGCCAATACCGATTCAAAAGTGACACCATAGATAAATACTATAGATTTCTCATTTGCGCAGTTAAAATGAAAAAAAATCAAACTTCTGATATTTCCAATCTCACCGTTGTATTTGTAGTTTTACATTATTCGATAAGTCGTATAAAATAAAAGAAAGAATATAAAACAATAGAAAAACGTTTGTATAGGTGTAAACAAAATAAAAATAAAAATGAATTCAAAAATTACGATTACATCAAATGGGAAATCTATTATTTTTATCTATGTTGATACTTTAAAAATAAATCGGTTTATTAAGGTTGATTAATTAGAATATGCTTTAACCTTGGCATTGAAAATATATTTGACCACAAAATCATCTATAATATGTTGTCATTATCACCCGCTAGAGTCAAACTCACACCTCACATATATCCAGATTAACGGTTCCGACCAAAACATTGAACAGCTTATCAACATTTCTCAGGATTTTAGATTACAGTAATCACAGGGAATATGCAATTACCAACCACGAGACATTCTTTGATACCCCCTCCTTGTATGGTATGGGCACCACATTATTTCCATTATTACACTATACTGTCGTTTATAAAAAAAATAGAATCAGAATATTTTAAAAAAGATACCCTAGGTTACCAAATGTATACTTACCATGTATACATGTATGTACCATTATGAATTTATTAATCACAATAGTCATCTGTCACTATCATTTCCTTAATAGAGGTGGTAATAACAATCAGAATAAAAATTACTCTGATAACCTGATAACTTCCTTTTTTTTGCCATATAAATTATATCAAGGTACATTTTCTTATATAATTTTTTAGTTTCCTTTTTCATGTCGACGTCGTAAAAAAAAAAGCAAAAAAGATTGATAATATGGTGGTGGAACGTACGTGCACCTCAAGATCTGGGTGGAGGATGTATGTTTATAAAATTTAAATGAAACGAAGAAAAAAAAATTAAAATGGAAATTATCTGTGACAAATCGAGTGTAATTTGTAAAAACCAAAATAAAATGTAAGAACAACAAAATTTTAAGATGTATAATTTTCTTATATAGAATTCTAGTGATACGGCATTTTATTCTTATCATGATTCTTTGAGGGATAATTAAACTTTTTGCTGTTTATATTATTTCGCTTTCCATTTTTTGGTTGGGTTTTACTCTTCATTATAATTTTTATATGGATCAAAAATTACGATTTGGGATAGATTAATGTCGAAACATGTGTTCTTGAAATGTTAATGTAATGTATAAAATGGCGCGCGGGTTGCTTTAAAGTACAGAATGAGTTAGAATGGTTTATGTTAAAAGTCGAGTAAAAATTATAGTAGTTATAAAATTTTGAGAGTGTAAAAGTTCTTAAAAATAAAAGTGCAAAATCTTTAAATTAATACAGTGCTAATAGTGTTAAAACAGTGAAATTATAAAACTTAGTGCATATAACCATGACACGTATAAAAAATACGGCTCGGTTAATTGATTAACTAATTTATCAGATAAAGACAACTTGAACACCACCAACGACTTTTGTGTGTTGTTATACGAGTATCTTATAAGTAATGAAAGTAACTTTACAAACCCCATTTTAGTTAAATATATCTGTTAAGGCCACCGTAAGAATATCAACTATGAACGCACCTTAGTTCATATTATTTGTTATTGTTAGTTATTGTTAATTGAATAGTGCCATCTATGAAAGAGTGATGGAAGTAGGTAGTAAGTAGTATAAAACACACTCATCCGTAGTTCCATTTATGAACGGGCGGATGAGTGTGAGCAATAAAAAGACAAAATGAAAGCATATAATAAAAGACGATCAAACGAGACGGAATTGAAATAAAGAAAAAAGATTTTTATTTCGGTTACGGCGGGATCAATACCAGCAGAACGAATTTTAGACTAAATTTTAGACTAGTGCCAATAGATTCCCTTGGAAGTAGTGAATGTATTTATCTTGGAGTGGCATTCTTGTGTCGCTAGCACTTGGTAATATTCATTTAACTGTGCTCCAACAAAATTTCTACCATTATCTGAATGGATTTCTGTTGGTGCTCCCTTCCGTGCAACAAACCGATCTAGTGATGCAAGAAATGCGTTTGTGGTTAATCCTGAAGCAACCTCTAAGTGTATGGCCTTAGTAGCAAAACATACATAAATTACAAGAAATCCTTTTATTAAGGTGGCAACTCTGCCCTTTTTTGATGCTAGTAATATAGGTCCTGCATAATCTACACCAACTATGGAAAATGGACGACTTGGAGTTATTCTCGCTTAAGGGAGACTGCCCATCAACTGTTTCGATTTTAATGAATATCGAAAGCAAGTGATGCATGCAGATGGGCCAATCTTTGATTTGGTAGGTGTTGACGATCCTCTGAATTAAATTTGATAACAACTGTGCTCCACAAAGTTTTTGCCTTGGTAAACTCAACTGTATCTCACTTACTCTTTGAACTAAGCAGATTTACCTTTACCGTGTTGTTAATTTTGGTTCGAACATAAACCGTTGCGGCATAAGCAAATTCACTAGCATCACTGAATCCATGGATTTGGACATCCTCCGTCAGATTGGTTATATATCGCGGTACATTTACATGTTTCAAATGGTTGAATTGCTGTTGAATTTTCTGCTACGAACTTTGTAATCCAGCTGATAATGGCTGATTTTCGAATTGATAGTGAATGGACATAGCCATCCCAAGGGGTCAAATATTTGAGAGGCGATAGAAAAAACTGCATTCTCTTGGTATGAGCAGTGTTTGATATGTCGGCAACCTTAAATGAAAACGTATCATTAAATTCCATTTACGTTCCATGGAATTTAATCGCTGTACAGCACTGTTATGTGATGGTCCTACCGTGGTTGCGTTAGGTTTGATGGGTATATTTACCATGAATCGCCCGTTGATTTTCCTTGTTCTATAAAATGGTTTTCACATAATTGCTCTTGCTCTGACCATGGTACTGATTGAGATACTTCCTCTTGTTCTCAAAATTTTTGTAACAATGACTCCAGACTGTCACAGGTTGATACAGATACATTAAAATTTGTGTACGGATGCAACTGCTGGTTGTCTTTTCCTGACTCAGAATGTGGTTTTCGTGAGATAACATATCCAAGTAGTGTTTCGTTACAGTTGCTAAGCTATGCTTCTTGGTACCTAGCGCATACAAGAAAGAGTTAGCACCCAATAAAATATCTTTTTCCTTTTTTTATTAAAATTTGGATCCGCTAACGGCAAGTTTAGATTTCCCAAACTATCAATTGACACTTGGTTGGTGGGTGTTAATGATGTTAATTTCGGCAAAATGTAGACTATTATTGTCATTGACTTCGATTCATCCAAATGTGAGCTGATTCAGAGGGATGTCTTTTCTGTTGTAGCCACGTTCGATGTTGCGACTCTTTTAATACGTACATTTCCTTTTCTTCAAGGAATTTACAGACGATTTACACATTTTTCGGCAATGAATGATAGTTGGAAGCCTGAGTCTAGTAATAAATTACACGATAGATACTGTCCGTATGAGGTTTTAGCTTTCATGACTGCTGTTGGTAATAAACCCGTACCAATTCCGCAGCAATTGTTGATGGCAGCACTGTTTGTTTCTTCGTTAGTTGCCCCAGAATGAATGGTTTCCGCGACGAAGTTTGTTTCGGTAACTTCATGTGGAGTATTCATGTTACCATTCTCTTCGGTATGCAATAATGTGTGATGTCGATAATGGCACATATTGCACCAAGCTTTGCTATAACACTGATTTACGATTTGGTTGTTGGCTAAGCAATTGAAACATAATCGTAACGCCACTACTAGACGTCGCCGTTCTTCCAAGTTTAAATACTTGAATGATTTGCATTGGTATGTTCGATGATCATTCGCCTTGCAAAAATTGCAACTAATCCGGGTGTATGTATGCGAGTCTTCACGATTGTGGATTTGGTGGTGGTAATTCTTCTTGCTTCACACGACTTTAAGGCGTCGCAGCGATTACTTATAAACTTCAGACACTTCAGAAACAGTGAGACACTGTAATGTGTCTCACTAAGTCTGCTGTCTCACCACGCAAATATCCCTTTAGGTATTGAAATTTATCCACATCATTCAGACCTAATTTGCTATGCACTGCTGCTACATATATGTCTTGTTTAATTTGAGGAGACGTACACCAATATATGCTTCGTCTGATGACTGATTCATTGTTTGATTCATTGAAGTTGGGAAACCCGATGATAGCGTTGTAAGAAATTCATTCTGCTTGCGCAATATATGAAACATGAACTTCTCCATATTGCTCACTTCCTGGTCTTGCTTTGGAACTACTAATCTTTCTTTTAACTTGGTTTTCTCCTTCAAATATTTTTGCTCGTACTTCTCCATTTCGGAAGGTACTTCGAACTTCACTAATTGCTCTTCGCATACCACAAAACTCACATACAACTTTTCTAGCAGATCTAACCGAGTTGATATTTCAACGACTAAATTTTTGCCAGCCATTGCATCCACGAACTTAACAGTCTTGTGATTGAACCTTTCGCTAGCCCTCTTTTAGCTGTATAATCACGTTCTTGATCAGACTTTTGGGTGATATCAAATTGGAACGATTTATTTAGTGGACAATTGAATACACAACCCAGCTCCACTCTATCGCTACACTCACCTTTCTATAGCTTAACTTTTAATGATTTCGATTTACGATCACACATTCACACCACAATTGGATTGATATAGATTCTGGAGTTACCCCCAAACTCTACTATGATCGTTGATTAGTTTTTGTTACTTTAGTCTGATTGATTGTTGGTGATAATTGATGATTTGGTGCGGGCTGCACATTTGGATTTATTGTTAAACCGCGTTTTATGCAATTCTATTATTAATTTCACTCCCTGCGGTCACAATGGCTGACAAATTTACCTTTTATTCGTACACGCGGTTTCAAATGGATGACGATATTTTGATTTTCATTTATTTCCCCGATAATTTGGTTGATTAATTAATGATAATATTCACCCTCTTCTAAACACGTACATGCTTTGTTGATGTTGATAGCTGATGATGTTGATAAATCCGGCTCGAAGGACCAAAATTTATGTAAAACCAGATCTCTTTGATTAGGTTACGAATTAACAAAAAAAAACAAATATTTTGTGTGTGTGTCCTGTTTGGTTGTACAAAAAAGACTGACAATTTATTTTTATTTTTTTGCATTTTCTTCCAATCAAAATCCATTAGAAATATGAGTTCGGTAAGTTTAACTAAAGTACAATTTTTTTTTTACTATGTTAATCTAGTACACAATCTAGTTATATATCATTTAAGTATTCAATTGTGGGCAAATAACTTATATTACTATAAGGGAAATCGCGTCGATTTTATGTGCCAACATGATATTAGTTGGGATAAAAATAGTAGATGGCACTAGAGTAGTTGAACGAAATGTTTACATTTTTTTATCTACAGTTTTTTATATTGAACGAATTATTAACGAAACAAAAATTTTAAATCTAAAAAAAAAATTTTAAATTTTATAATCGGGATTGGAGTACATGGGCTTATATTTATATACAATAATAAATAAATAAAACCAAATTTTATTTTTTTTTAATTATTTCATTTCATTAAAATGAATTAACTTCGTTAATTTTTTTCTTACACCAATTTTTTTTAAATTCTCTTGTTTTGCAAAATGAAAAAATCTTATTTTATAATATATATTTATGATAGTTTTAATTAACACGTAAAAATGATTTTCTATATCATTAATATTAAATCTAGAGTATAAGTGATTGCTATTATCTATAAAAATTAAATCGATTAAACTAATATTTTGTATTGATCGTAAAACTAACTTACTATATTCTAATTTTACATTAATATTAACACTACTTTTAAAAATTTTCTCACATTCGACTAAAATTTTGTATGTATTTAATGATGGGGTCATTAATTTACCCCATTTTTTTAAATTAAATAAACCTAGATTTAGCTCCAACCGTGCACTTTTATTTAAAATTTGGAGACATTCCTTACATTTTAAAAATTTAGGCAATTGTTTGGCTTCAATATACCCAGCTAAATACGTTATTATATCACACGAGTATTCATCCAGCTCGACTTCAATTAAATCTAATACAACATCATCATTTAAATTTAATTGATTTGTCTTTCGGCTGGATGAAATAGTTAATATTTCTGGCAAGGAAACATTACCCGTACCTTGCGCTTTTATAGATTTATTAACAACTAGCCGTTTATAGGATGCTATAAATTGTTTGCATGTTGGATTGTCGTTTCGGCCAGTTCGATAACGAATCAACCCAAAAAACAACTCTAAGTGATCCTGGCTAAACTTATATGTTAACAAATAATCTAATTTATCATTTACAATTAATTCATTGTACATAATTTTTAGACTTTTTAAAAAATAAAAAAATTGGTTGACGTGCCATCTATTGTTCTCGTTAAAAACGTTTGGTATGCCATCTAGAATTTTTATCCGAAACAAAATTGAACGAAATCATGTTGTCGTTAGCATTTACTATGGAAATGTTCACGATTTCCCTTATAGTAATATAAGTTATTTGATTGTGGGGTGTTATGTATAGCTATAGTGGAAGTGTAGCAATGATTCAGCGTAGATGCTTAACAGAGTCCATTGGGGCTGTTACGCGTAATTGTAAGTATTGGGAAATCTCTTCAATTTGATTCAGTAGGATGACTTTCGTCTTATTTTGCAAAAATAAGAATTATCTCCATATATACACAATATTTTCGATTTTACGTCACTTTAAAATTTTATAGTTAACATTTGAAAAATGTCACTATCATACCAACTTTTAAGAAAAATCTTGCGTTTTTAAGCTGGAATGTTAGGACAAGCTCAACTCGATTTAGAAATTTTATACTTTATTATAAAAAATATTATAAAAAATAACAACGTTAGCCAGAAACTCTAGTACAGATCTAGTCGTAAAACGAAATCCTTTATCTCGAAAGAAAAATAGACGAGTTGAAAAAACTCTACTCCGAATTTCTTACCGCAAACGACCAGATAAGAGCGATGGAGCTTTCGATTAAAGAGGATGATCAATACTGAACCACAAGGAAAACATTTACACGAATAAACTGGGATGAACCACTAAACCAGAAAAAAAACACCAATTGGCAGAATTACAATGACGACCTGAATTTAATATGAAAATTAAATATTCCGAGATGGGTCAACATAACGTCGAGATGCAAAATGTAACCGAATGGTTCTGCTAATATTGTCGGACAGTGAATGTTAGCGGTTATTTAACGACACTGCTAATAATGTCCAAAACACAAGTTGCACTAGTTAAATCGACGATATCAATCTCTCGCATCGAGTTAAATGCGGCCTTCTTATTGGCAAAAAGAGGCGTAAATACATACGATTGGTTAGACTCAAGCATAACACTGTGTTGAATTAAAAGAGACCCAATGCACTTTAAAATATTTGCGGTAAATACCACTAGAAGATGGCGCATTGTAAAATCTCAAAAAACTCTAGCGAACGCAGCCTATCACGTGGCTAGTAAAATGGTAATTTCACGGATTAGAAACACAATTTTTCATCGGATTCCATAATGCAAATAATTTTAAATGCGGATCGGATGTTCTCCCGCCACAGTAAATCGTAATAAGGATGAACCCAGATCTTAGTTATTTTTCCTGATAAAAAAGATGGAGATGGATGTCTTATCTTTTTGACTATAAGTAAATGGGAAGTCTATAAACAAGGATTATGGCTTGATTTAAAGTGTGGAAATAAACCGAAAATGTGATATCTCTTACATCATAAATATTTTCGTCGATTGATCATTATAATTTTCCATCTATTTCATGGTTGTCATCTAACAACGAAAGTTGTCTTCAACCTTCGTTAACGGTGCAGCTGTAAAATTTATAAAGAAATTTATAAAATTCTGTGAGAAATGCTAACAAACAAATTCTAGACTTGTTTATTTCCAATGATGAAACTAATCTGAGGTCAGATGAACTTAATTTATAAGCATTAGTACCAAATAATCTAGTACATATTACAGCTTTTTATGGATCAAATATTCATGTCGATTATCGATCAAATTATCATGTCGGACTGTCAAACTACAAATGAAAATGATGCCATCTTATGGAAAGTGGTATGTTTTACACGTATGTTCTAGTGCATTAGTTATGCCGCAGTTGTTTGTCAAAGTGTCAAAAATGTAAATAAAATATTTTGTGAACCTCGTGTGCGAATAATTCTAATTGTATTACATGAATACACTAAACAACGAACATCATTCCTGCTGGGATTATCTCGAACAACAATAAATTTAAAACAAGAGAAAAATCATGGCCGACTATCATTTTCATTCAAACAATTGTTTTAAAATATTACATTTTTTATGTTAAGTTTAGTGTTTTTTTTATATTTTGAGGTATTTATTTTGTAATTATTGTTGATAAGTAATATTTAAGGTTTTCTGTTTGACACAAAATATTTTGAAGAACAATATAAAAAAGAAAATTCTTCTGGCAATGATTGGGATTTCTGATTTCTTGGCAATGATTATTTATTTTGATAGTGCTGCCTCTTTCGGGAAACATAGCATATTACCATAAATTAAAATATTTATGTCTACATACTTTGATCGTGCTGCTTCTTGCAAAAAACATGTTATACTAAATTATTTGAACGTGGCGTCTCTTTCGGAAAAAATCATGATCTATTAAATTATATATTTTTATTATATATATATATATAAATATATATATATATATATATATATATATATATATATATATATATATATATATATATATAATAGAATATTATATAATATATTATATGATTTTATATTTAATTGTTTTACATGAACAAGAAAAACTATGTTAACCTTAAAAACCAACCAAAACATTTTCTTAAGCACTTAATAGAGTTTATCTATAGTATCTGTTTACAGCGAACACCTGAAGCAATAAAACAGAAAACGCCACTGTTCGTTAGTGATAATGAATAAATAAATAAATTCTTATCTGTATCAAAAATGTTAAATGGAATAAGTCAACAGATGGAGCATTTCCAAAATCAATTGCTTACAGTAATCTTTCTCGTCACTTTACTTTTTATGATTGATTTTTTTTGCTTTGGAATGTACATCTTTTAATCAATCAATTATACTAAAAAAGTATTTAATGTTTTTTTTGGAACTAAGCCAAAATATTCTTTAAACAAAATATAAAAAAAAATTCTCCAGAAAATATTAAAATAATATGAATGAAAATATTGTCATTGATCTTGTTTAGCTAAACTGGTCTGCAGGTAGGAGAGCAAATTTTTAATTTAAACTTTAAAATATAGTTCAACTTACAAATACGTTGGTGAGTACAACCCAGTTCCACCAGTCGATTTAGCAAAATAATACGAAAATTGCATACCAGTTCAACCTTACATTAAGGTTGACAACAGTAAAACGGCGATAACATGTATACCAACAAAATAATAACAAAATGGAAAAATAGAAATCTTCGATAGCTTTTTGCGTTTTTTAAAGGTGTCAAACTTTACTAAAAAAATTTACATCTTACAACCGACAACGGAGATTTACAATTTTTCTCTAAATTGTGCTTATTGCTAGGTATCTAATTTAAAAATCTGACAGATTGGCAGGTACTATCAAATACCATGCTTTGTGTATAAAAAATGAAAAAAATGTGATAGAACAGACATATTCTCAGAAAACACTAACAAATGCGAATCATAATTTTGGAAACAAATACATTGGATTTCCTTTCAAGGAAAATTTCAAGGTTGTCATGGTTGCGATTGTGCCGGTGTAATGAATAGGAATTGATTGATCGATTAAGCACTAAGCATTAAGCAGAATTTACCCGAAAGCGCCGGGCTCTTTTTTAACACACACATATATAAATATATATATAAATATATATATATATATATATATATATATATATATATATATATATATATATATATATATATATATATATATATATATATATATATATATATATATATATATATACTATACTATATATACTATAAATTTAGAGCAGAATGGACAGTGCAAAATATAATTTTTTGTTTCGATTTTTTACTGTAGTCAAATTCATTAAAGCATAGCCAATTAGTAATCATAATTTGTTTTCTTAGCCAAGATCAAAACCCTCTTTACTACAAGCCGTATTCATTGCATACTCATGCTATTTAATCATATACACATGAGAATGTATTGTAAGTAAAAAACGTGTCGATATATGATTTAGAATATAGTGTAAAATAAAATAAACATTTCCATACTATAAAAAAAAGAGAGTAAAAATTGTCAAAAACAAAAATTTAAAAGGCGAAATTGATGTTATCTCTTTCCTATACAAAACACAAATAACAAAAAGAGACGAAAAAAATCTCAATTATCCATACACATAAGCATAAGCAACTAATTTTAGTTTTAATCAACAGATTTAGAATGAGAAGAAAGAGCAAACGCAACCAGAACCCCGCCGATGAAGAGTAAGAAGAAGATGAGTTTATGAGACGGTTAGAAGTAAGCTTGAAGAAGATCAATCAAAACTTGTTTGTTTCAAGAATAGCCGAGAGAAAGGGTTCCGTTGAGGTCGATTTGTATAAAGCAACAGAAGAGGTGGAGAGGTTGAAAAAAGAAAATGAAAGTCCTAAGGGAAAACAGGGTCGCTGAATCTTCGAGATTAGAAGATAATAAAGAAGTCGAATTTAATGGAATAATGTCGGACGATCGACACAAAGGCGCTACCTGCTCAATACAGTTTAGTGACATTCCTATATTCGAGAGAAGTGGTACGTAAAGGATAGAATCATGGATCGATGATTTCGAACGAGTTAGCAAGTTATATAATCTGAACTCACTGCAGCGTTTAAGTTATGCATCGCAATCTTTAAAGGGTACTGCGACGAAAACTGGCAGAATTAAAACTGGCTATACAAAATGCAACCTTGAATTTCAGCGAGTAAGTAATATTCATGATCATCATACCCGAAGACGGTCGTTTTTTCTTATTAAAACACCTAGAACCCATATTGGTTCAACTAACGTAATTAAATTTCGACTAGTCCTATATAATAACTTGGTATATATTCCTTATATCTATATGCATAATATTAATGTATTTTGATAACCCTTCGCAACAGTATTTATGCTATAGAAGTGTTGCATAAATAAAAAATAAAAAATAAAAAATAAAAAATAAAAAATTAAAAATTAAAAAAATAAAAAATAAAAAATAAAAAAAAAAAATAAAATATAAAAAATAAAAAATAAGATATAAAAAATAAAAATAAAAAATTTAAAAAATATATAAAATAAAAATAAAAATAAAAATAAAAATAAAAATAAAAATAAAAATAAAAATAAAAATAAAAATAAAAATAAAAATAAAAATAAAAATAAAAATAAAAATAAAAATAAAAATAAAAATAAAAATAAAAATAAAAATAAAAATAAAAATAAAAATAAAAATAAAAATAAAAATAAAAATAAAAATAAAAATAAAAATAAAAATAAAAATAAAAATAAAAATAAAAATAAAAATAAAAATAAAAATAAAAATAAAAATAAAAATAAAAATAAAAATAAAAATAAAAATAAAAATAAAAATAAAAATAAAAATAAAAATAAAAATAAAAATAAAAATAAAAATAAAAATAAAAATAAAAATAAAAATAAAAATAAAAATAAAAATAAAAATAAAAATAAAAATAAAAATAAAATTAAAATAAAAATAAAAATAAAAATAAAAATAAAAATAAAAATAAAAATAAAAATAAAAATAAAAACTAAAATATAAAAAATAAAATATAAAAATTAAAAAAGAAAAAGAATGAAATAAAATAAAAGAAAAAGAAAAAAACAAAATATAACAAATAAAAAATAAAAATAAAAAATAAAATATAAAAAATTAAAAATAAAAAATAAAAATTTAAAAAAAAAAATAAAAAATAAAAAATAAAAAATAAAAAACAAAAAATAAAAAATAAAAAATAAAAAGTAAAAATAAAAATAAAAAATAAAAAATAAAAAATAAAAAATTAAAAATAAAAAATAAAAAATAAAAAATAAAAAATAAAAAATAAAAAATAAAAAATAAAAAATAAAAAATAAAAATTAAAAAATAAAAATTAAAAATTAAAAATTAAAAATTAAAAATTAAAAATTAAAAATTAAAAATTAAAAATTAAAAATTAAAAATTAAAAATTAAAAATTAAAAATTAAAAATTAAAAATTAAAAATAAAAAATAAAAATAAAATATAAAAAATAAAAAATAAAGCAGTAAGATCAGCAACACACATTTCTTCATGGGAAGATTTAAAAATATACCTTAAAGCAGAGTTTTCTAGAAAAGTTCCTAGTGCTAATGTCCACAACCAGCTACGACAACGCAAGAAGCGGTGAGATGAGTCTCTAATAATCAGCTATATAATCGATTGCATAGGCAATACGCCAACAAACAAAATATTACTGTATGGTGTTTCATCAGAGACAGAGTTTCGAAATATATTGTTTATTTATGAAGATTTCAAGTCGAGGCAAACAAAACCGTCCATTTCCAGTAGCAATAGTGCTCCAATGTCTCAAAAATCTTACATATGTCTACGTTGTTTTAATTGTTAAAAAGCTGGACATCACTCAAAAAACTGTTATAAAAAGAGTAATGGGCCACGACGTTTTAAATGTCAGCAATTTGGACATAAGGTGCCAAAATGTCCAAAGAATAGTGAGAATTTTAGTAAACACGAATTTCAAGAGAAGAAGGCAACGAATGATAAGTCGTGTTTAGTAAATGTGGAAGAAAGTTCGAATTGTTGCACAGTAGTCCTCAATAATAAAAAAAGTAGAAGCAGTAATTGATACCAGATGTGATATCACGATTATAAGAAAGGGCAACTTGAACAAGCTTGGGTTGGAGTATAATGGCTGTGACACTGAGGGACTAAGCGGTACTTTTACCTCTGGTATAGAAATTGAAGGAGAAATGTTTCAAGCAACATTTAAGGTGGTGGAGTCAAGTATGTTGCCAGTTAAATTTCTCATTGGGTTCAATATTCTAAAGTCGTTATATATACAGAAAATGTGAAAATCAATGAACGGAAATATAATAAAGATGGAGTCCCTTTTAATTGTTTGCTAGTCGACAAACAAAAGAGGAGATAGATGTAAGCGAAACACAATTTTACGAAGATGTGAAAAAATTGGTTAATGGAAACGAACCACTTAAGGTAAAGGAATGTCCATTTACAATGAAAATAGTTTAATGAAGTGATGTTCCAGTGTGGGTACCACCTCGTAGGTTTGGTTGGGCAGAAAAGGTAGAAGTTCATAACAAATTTTCGGAGTAGCTAAAAAACGGTATTGCCAGACCTAGTGTTTTTAGAATATATTATAACCGATAGGGGCACAGCATTCACGTCTAAACAATTTGGGGTTTATGGCGTGGAAAACAAAATAAAACAAACACTGATCAAAACTGGAGTACCGAGAGGCAATGGTCAAGTAGAGCGAATGAATGAAGTAATTGTGCCATTACCATCAAAACTGTCACGAGAGTCTCCTGAAAGTTGGTTTAAATACACCAAAAAGTTGCAACGGTTTATTAATTCTACGTGGCAGAGGTCAATAAAACGTAGTCCATTCGAAGTGATGTTTGGCGTCCAGATAAGAAACCGAGAAGGGTTTGGCATTGCTGTGGCTGCAACCGACGAAGTTATTAAAGCATTTTTGATGGCCGCGACGAAATGAGGCAAAATGTAACGGACGACATCATAAAGGCACGAGACGAACATACAAGAACGTTCAATTAAAAACGAAAGCCAGCAAATATCTAGAAGTTGAATGATGTAGTGGCAATCAAGCGCACACAGTTTGAAAGCGGGTTAAATATTTGCGGAAAATTTTTCAGACTTTCAGGTACAACACAAAAATGAAATCATAGCTCACCAACGATAGGCAACCGCAATACACACAAACTCACCGGAGAAGAATCAGTAAAATCGGCCACAGCACCGTGAGAGGGTCTCCAGAAAACGATCAGTTCAGTATCCTGAATACCAAAAATACCACTGAGAAACCGAAACAAAACCCACAGCATTACAGAATCTTTCAAGTCAAAGCAAGAAGCTGCCACAAACATCGACGCATTCCACACGCTACCACCTCAACTCAATAATGCTTGGCAACAAATAGATCCACAATTCCTAAATAAGGTGGAATCCGAAAGACCCATCCAAGCCTATCAACCAAGAGCAACCAAGCTCACTATACTCACTTAAAGGTTAATGAAAAATGAGATTCTAGTAAATGACTTATAGGTCTAGTGCAGATGGAACCTAAATCCGTAAAACGGTAATGACCAGCAATAACTTGTAAGCCCGTTTAAATATTTTTATTGCTATCACTGTTCATCTCAAAGGAAAAATGAAATTTCAAAAATGCCTACCCTACGGTCTTTTTCTTGTTTAGACAGATTTTCTTTTGAATCGAAAATATAAACTTTTCAAAATGAAAAAAAAAACAGTTAAAAATACTTTTAAATTTAATTAAAATGTCATGACGGCAACTAACTTAAATTAGTGTTTTGAAAGCATCGCGATAAATTCATTTTTATGACTTCGATAATCATAAAAAGAGCCATTAATTTATTTCAATGATTACAAAAACCATAATGGATAAAAAATTCATTGGAAATAAAATAAAAATTTCAAGGCTACGGTCAAATTGATGTATTTGACCGTTGCCTTGAAATTTTTTTATTCAAGCTGCAATAGAGCGTATTTCGTTTAGTCAAGACTTTTAAAGATTTCACTATATCATATAGTGATTAGGGGGAGTAGTGATTACGAGGGGGAGCGGAGAGGGGTCCAGTTTGTGTTACGCAACGAATTTAAATTATAAAAAAATTATGTTTTAAATTAATTCATTTGGTCAGTCAACATCTCCATCTCACATTCAATATTCGAACCAATTTTGTATTAATAGAACGAAACATCGGAAAACGAATACATAAAAATGAGAGAAGAAAATAAAAACCGTGTCAACATTTCGGATAAACAAATGTCATTATTCTATTATATTGTTTACTTATAGACTTCGTGCAATATAATGGTGATAACCGTTGCAAATTAGTGATAATCGTGTAATAAATTTATAACAAAAACTATTATAATAACTGCGGTTTCTTTTGGTGTATGCTATTCAGTTTTTACTAAAGTTTTGTGATTTTTTAGGGTCATAAATCAAATGCTGATTTATACAAGGCATTGTATGATGCTTTTTTCAGTGCAAACAGCTCTAAAAGCAAAAGGCAGTTGCAGATGGAAGTAAATCAGCTGTAAAATCAACTAAAAATTAACCCAGAACTCGTAAAAAATGAACATGTTTCTTCCCTGCTTGTATTCTGCGGTAAACCCTGTTTTTCGTCATCGACAGTGAGTTTGCTCAGTTGATACGCTTCATCTTTATTTCCAACGGTACCACTTTTCAAAACCTTTTTTTGTTAGAGAGATCTTTTTTAAAACCTCTTCACAGTCGTACACCGGCTTTATTTTTCACTAGAGCCTGTTCAGGCACTTATTAAGAGTTTTTTTTTTTTGTTGAATATAAAGAATCGTATTTTATTAATTTTTTATGTAATATATATATATATATATATATATATATATATATATATATATATATATATATATATATATATATATTTTATTACTTAAAATATGTAAATGAAGTATTTGACTACACAATCACTGTTCTCGACCGACTCACTTTCTATTCTATCTTTTCAGTTCAAGTTTTTATTTTTTGTACAATTATTTTATTACATTAAAAAGGAGGGGTAAGCTTAATATATACATAAACGGTATAATTCAGGTTTGAAATCAATTACCACTGATTTTGTCAGGGGTTTACAACACCTCCGCCTTTTAAGAGAGATGTCCCCATCTCAAATTTACAAAATTTAATTATAATTAATGACAAAAAATTTAATACTTAGAATTAATTAAGTTGATATAAGTAAAATAAAGATATATGAAATGAAATTTGTTATTATTTAAAACTACATTTTTTTAAAATTCAGAATTTCATTTTACAATAGTTTATATAATTTTGTTGATTAAACTTAAGGTTCATTAAATATTTTTTTTTTTCGTTAATGCTTGTGTGTATACCTTATCTTATGATCTTTAAGCGATTATTATGGACTATTTTTATATTTCGTCCAACCCGAATGGCTGCGTTTTCTGGAGAAATGTTCTCTACTACCTCAAATTGACATAACCATAATGACGAAAATTTGCCTTTCCTCTGCTCATTTCTTAACCATACCCTATTACCAACATTAAATTTTATTTCGGTTGCATTCCTATCGTAATAAGTCTTGGATTTTTCCTTAGCTTCTATATTATGATGACGTGCTATTTTATTAGAAACTTGCATTCGATGTTTCAGATCAGCAAGATAATCGTCATAATAGTATACAATCTCAGAATCTTTAGAGAATGACGATGGAATCTGTGGTTTCCTTCCAAATACTAATTCATATGGCATTTTCGTGGAGGTATGAGGAGTTGTATTAAAACAAAACAAGCAATAAGGTTACCAGCTATCCCAATTCAACTTATCATGATCAACAAAATTACGGAGATATTCAGCCAATGTACGATGTGTTAGCTCTAGACCACCATTGGTTTGAGGATGGAATGCTGTAGAATTTATTTTCTTTATTTTAAGTAACTTACAGCACTCAGAAAAGAAATTACTCAAAAAATTCGAACCCTTGATCTGTTAGAATAATCTTTAGTGCACCATATAGACATACGAAATGTTTCACAAATCCTTTAGCTACATTTTCTGCTTCTTGGGTTTCCAATGGTATTGCGACAGAATATTTTGATAAGTCATCCTGGATAGTAAGTATATATTTGTGTGCATTGAAACTAGGTAATAGGGGTCCAACAATATCCATAAAAACATCATCGAACGGTTCCTTTGATGACGTAGTTATCTTCATAGGTATTTTTTTGATGCGACTCACCTTATTCTTTTGACATAGGATACACGATCTGACAAATGATTCGATTTTGGCGTACATTTTAGAGAAATAATAATACTGTTTCATGCGGTTAAAAGTACGATTAACTCATTGGTGTCCTCCAAGAGGGGATAAATGGAATTCCTTGATGAGATTTTGTTCGATCTCGGGATTATTGATTTCTATTAGAGAGTTTTCGGTTTGTTCAGGTTCAGAGTATGATATGTCATTATCAATATTACTTGGTACATTATCAAACTTTACTGCTTTTCGATTAGATGTCTCTGATGGTGACATTTTAGTTTGCGACCGTGTTACAACATTTATTATATCCGGATTAGAATATGTTGAACCTTTTTCACAATATGAATTTCCGCTTGATTGTGGGTCATAAAGTATGGAACAAGAAGGATCTAAATGTGAAGAATCTTAAATATTATTTGTTAAGGAATTCTTTTCAAAGATTGTATCTAAATTTAAGGATTCAAGACTGTTAAAGTGGCCATTTTTAGAAATATAATCGGAATTTGAAAATTCTTTTATATTGTTCAAGGAATGATTATTGATTTGTGGAATTTTAATGCGGCTAAGAGCATCGGCATTTTTATTTAAAACTCCAACCTTATAAATAACTTCGAAGTCAAATTCTTCCAGTTTGAGCTTCCACCGCATTAAGCGAGATGATGCATTATTTAGAGTTTTAAGCCAAACTAAAGGCGTATGATCCGTTATAACCTTGAATTTGCGTCCGTAAACATATGGTCGGAAATGATATAAGGCCCATAACATAGCCAGCAATTCCTTTTCAATAACTGAATAATTGATTTCAGCTTTAGAGAGAGTTCGACTGACAAATGAAATAGGAAGATCCATTCCATTAGACTCTTGGGATAAGACTGCACCAATTGCTAATTCACTTGCGTCACATGTTATCATGAACTCTTTTTGAAAATCAGGAAATTGAAGGATCGGATTTTTCATTATAAAGGATTTCAATAGTTTAAAAGCTTCATCGCAGAAAGGTGACCAAATATAATGATTACCCTTTTTAAGCAGATTAGTCAATGGTTGAGCGATCTTTGAAAAGTTTTTAATAAATTTGCGGTAATATCCGACAAGCCCAAGAAAAGATTTTAATTCAGTTGTAGTTTTAGATATTGGGTATCGGTCTATTACATCTATTTTATTTGAATCTGGTGAAACACCATTTTGACTAACGATGTGACCCAAATAAGCAATTTCGGTTTTTAAAAATCGACATTTGCTAGGATTTAGTTTTAATGTATTAAGTCGTAAACAAGATAGTAATTCCTCTAATTTTTGGTTATGATCGAACAAATTTTTACCATAGATGACAATGTCGTCCATGTACACAAAACATTTCACTCCATTAATACCACTCAGAACTTTATTCATCATATGCTGAAATGTGGCTGGTGCCCCTTTTAAAATACTGAACGCAGTTTTGGGTCTGTCTGATTCGTTCAGCATTACTTGGTGATAACCATTTGTCAAATCTAAAGTGCTAAAATATGTTGCTCTACCTAATTGGTCTAAAATTTCACTTATATTTGGTAATGGAAAGACTCTATCAACGATAATATCATTAAGACGTCGAAAATCGACAACCATTCTCCATTTTTTTGACTCATGATTTCTTTGGAACGGCTAACAACGGAAAGTTTCAGGGACTGTCACTTTCTTCTATTATTTTATTATCGAGCATTTGTTTGACTTGCTTGTGTATTTAATCGTTTCAGGTAACCTATATGATTTTTGATATATCGGTACAGAATTAGGCAATAATGGTATTTCATGAGACGTAGCAGAGGTACTCGGAAGTACATCACCATCCAAGTAAAATACATCGTTATACTTTCGACATATATTTATAATTGATGAAGATTCATGTTCGTTTAAATCTGAAATATCAATTTGTGAAGCTAACAATTTAAGCCTTTCTTCGACTACATTGTTTCATGAAGTTAGATTAAGTATCTCATATTCGGATAAATTTTCAAATTTTAAATCTGTTGGGATGATAGTAACTGGGTAATCATTCGTGTTGATTATAGCAATGAAAATTGTATTATTTCGAGGATGAACAATTGAACTACCAATAAATACTCCCGGCTTTATTTCATTTGAACAGTGAATAAGTTCTGTATCATCTTCGACATAGAGAGATATTTTTGAAATTTGCTCAGAACGTGGTGACTCTACAATAGATTCTGGTAGTTGTATAAGATCTAAGACAATATTATATTTTTGAAAGGGAATTCTAAATTCAGAGGACGAGAAATCGATTATGCACTTATTTTCATTTAGAAAATCCTTGCCCAGTATTCCGCTGCACGGTGGATGTTTGATGATTGAATATAAGATTGATTTCTTTGATCAGCCGCTTTCTTTCTAAAACATTGTCTTATATGATGCCCAGGTTTCTTACAATAAGCACATGTTAATTGAAAATGATTATTTTGCTTAGGATTGTTCCGAAAACTGGATGAAAAATTCGGTCGATAAGTTTGATTAGGATTAGTTGAAGTAAACTAAATACTTTTATTTAAGTTGCAGTCTCGAAACATATGGCCAGGATTACCACACTTTGAACATATAGTTTGTGGAGTAAGCGATTGATTTGAATTCGATATACGCTTAGATTTGGATATTAAATTTCTTCTTCAACTGCTTTTGAAATAGAATCTTGAAGGTTCTCGAATCTACAAGATTTAACAATTAATTTTATTGGTTCGAGCAATCCATCTTGAAATGCTTTTATTGCAGTTTTTGAACTCAATTTTTCGATAAGATCTGCAGAAGCTGGACCCTGTGATTCAATGCATGATTCATTTAGTTGGGAAAGCAACTTCTCTACTCTTGAAGCAAAAGCACGCACTTCTTCATTCTTAAATTGATAAACCGAAATTAATTCCATTTGAATGTTTTCCAGCGCCCTAATTTCACCAAATCTATTCTTTAATATACATTTTAGGTCCTTTCAAGTTTTAAATGTTTTATAACGAACAATATCATATGCTTTACCAGACAATTTTGAGGGTATAAATGTCATAAAAGAAGTAATATGTTCTCCTTCCAAAGGATCTAATATTATTTTACAACATCTTATAAATTTATGGAGGTGTTCTGGTGTTCCGTCAAATTCTGGTATTAATGCGATGGCCGTTCTTAATTCGAATTTTGTCATTGTTTCAGAATCACTACTATCACTATTACTACTACTATCAGGATCGTGTTCGGAATGCAAACTATCTGAATTACTATACTTAGGCACATTGATTTTTCGAGAACGCAATTTTATATATATATGTTTCCGATGCACTATTAGATATGTTAGGATTATCATCTATAGTTAAGTTTTCCTTAGATCCGGACATAAGGCATTACACAGAAGCAATTTACAAAATAAAAAAAATTAATGAAATATACTTATCGAAATTATGTAGAATGATCGATGAAATGATGAACTGGTGACGTGATGAACAGATGATACGATTTATGTTTTCCTTGTTATTAACGTAAAATGATTATAATGATGATGAAATTTTATTTGTGTTATTGTTGTATATTATATAGCGTGATCCAATATATTACATACAAACGAATAAAATTGGGTTAACGTTGAATTAAAGATGGTATTTTTTCACAGTTGATGAAAATGTGCTTCTTGGTATGATGACCTTGGCATCATATGACTCCGAATGGTTTACCATCGGATGGTTATTTCGTTGGAATTCCGTAATAATATATTTATAACTGGATTCGAAAGACCCACTTTGAAATTCGCAGAGTTGGTACGATATTTATCCATTGTATGGATAATTCATGTTTCTAGAAATTTTTTTTTTTTTTTTTGACTGTCACGGCTATGAATTGTTGTGTTTAATACTCGAACAATTTTATTTAGCGTTACATATGATTTACTGTTACGATACCGTGACCGTTCACTTGAATTAATATTAGCTGATATAAAATTAGACGTTTGCACGACCCCACATCTGACACCAAATTTGTTAGAGAGATCTTTTTTTAAAACCTCTTCACAGTCTTACACCGGCTTTATTTTTCACTAGAGACTGTTCCAGCATTTTTGTTATTTAAAATATATAAATGAAGTATTTGAATACACAATCACTGTTCTCGACCAACTCACTTTCTATTCTATCTTTTCAGTTCGATTTGTTATTTTTTGTACAATTATTTTATTACATTAAAAAGGAGGGGTAAGCTTAATATATACATAAACGGTATAATTCAGGTTTGAAATCAAGTACCACTGATTTTGTCAGGGGTTTACAACACTTCATTATCTGTTAATGTCAGCGATAAAATAAACGTTGATTGTTCAGTAATGGACTATTCTAAAATGCAGCTACGGCCAACTTAACAAAAAATAGAAACAGATCTATCCAATATTAATCTTAGTCATGGATATATATTCCGTCATGAAAAACATGGATATGAATCCTAAAGCTAGAAACATTTTGTCTGATCGCACTCGTCTTGCTCCTGGTAGATCCAGATTAGAAGATGCATGATCAACCGGGTTCTGCTGCAATTAATTTGTGATATTGCTCTTTTCGGTTCTAGAGCTCATGATCATTGCCACTGTGACATTATTCGGTGTATAAAAACGTTGGAAGAATTAACCTAGGAATAGAAACTCGATTATAAAATTTCCTGAAACGCAACATATCTTAGACTCTTGCCAAGACAGTTAAATACAACCGAGGATAAACGACATATCACAACCATCCCAGTGTAACACATAAGAGCAGAGGATGATGCACATAAAACACATGTTGATGAAAAATTTAGCAAAACAAGAAGCAAAGATTGGAAGACATACTATCAATACTTGGTCCAAAAAAAGTTTTCGTTCTGAGCCAAGACGACAAGGACAGAGTTGTGCTAGATCTAGCTGCTGCAAATAAACAAGCACCGATTCTAATGCATATTGAATACAAAATTTCACTGCCCGACCATGACTGGGTAGTCGCAGAGAAACATAAACTTATTCGATCACTTTATGCCAGAATCATGGTACAAAGTGGGCTGTATGGAAAAAAGAGGCAGTAGGACACTCAGGTTCAACATACATAGCCATTCAACCGGAAAAACATTCTTCTTCTATAACGTATTCTCACGCTCTTGACTTCGATTGAATTTTTACGCTTCCAGAATTTGACGATTCCACAAAACTCGATGATATGGTTAACCTGGTTGTTATTGTCACTGTTGATGGAGAACCAGACAAAAAATACAAATCTCGATGCATTGTTTATGCGACAAACGCGCCCGGACGAAGCGCGTTTAATTGGATGGAACATCGGGTGTCTTTTTTTGAGCATAGAATTGTCCAGATTTATTTTGGAGTACAACCATTATCGAAACCATCTCGATAGCAAATTACAAGCAGCTGATATTGAGCTGACATTAGCCTCGGGTTGGAATACAGTTTTCATCGATGGATTTGAAAGTGAAATTTTGTGTTATGTTAAGCAACGTAGTGAAGTCAGACAAACCTTTTCACAGTAATTGGGTCACACAAATCATAATGATTGCTTTTAACGAAACCCAATATAATTTTAGCCGTATTAACAGTACTAGGATAAAACATTTGGCCGCCAAACGGTCCAAAACAAGACTGATTCGCACTTTCTAGTCGAGAGCCAAATACCTGTGTAATAAATCTTCTTAATCCGACTTAATACCAACACTTTCGCAAATTCTGCCATCATGGAATAATTACTTACTGGAATAATTGAAAGTTGCCGAAATAAAGACATTCACTACGCCATTTGGATTCAATAGTGGGACTCCAAATTTGGACTTACAATATTCATATTAATAAACTGTTGTCGCAACTTAACCCGGTTTTTTGGATAAACACGAATGTCAGGGTCGAAGGCCGAAACAAGAAATTCAAACTCGGTATATTATATAACCTGCACCTTGAGCTTTATACATTTCTTCAGCTTTCACTTCACGAAGCATGCATGCGAGCAGATTGTGGTTACTGAAAAGCAGTTGATTTCATCAAAAATCCACAAAGAACATGCAAATATGTTGCATTCGAATTATCATAGCCTGTGTGCTGTTGATAACGCAAAGTTGAGCGGATTACCACTTTACCGTTGCAAACGACTTGATTTATGATTAACTTGAACAGGAATGGGTTCTATCTGAAAATGTTGCTTTGAGGTTCTAGATTTGCCTAGAATTGTCCACAAATTGTGCTCTATTTTGTTCATATATCTCTCTTTGCCGACCACTGCTAGAAAACGAAGTTTGAAGATTGTCCAGAGTTTTATATTATGAGCGACTAGCTTACCGTTTAGCATCCCTTTTTCAAATTTTGTTTATATAACTTGACTTTGGCTAAGTCGCCACCCCTGTTTTTTCCCCTTTTGGCTCTTCGTTTATTTGCTGCAGGATTTTCCTCTGGCATGATAGTTCGCTTGACAATTTTCAATATGCATTTTTTTCATTATACAAAAATAATTTGCTGTTCCAGCCTAAATGTGGTTTACAAATGTACAATTTTTAATTTTTCAATCAAGCATTACCACGCATTAAAAAAATGTAAAATAAACTAAAAAAACAAAAATGAACTTGGTGCGAATGACGCTTTGAGGGGAAGATTAATTTACTATATCTTTAGGCGATTATATTTGCCAAATATGTGTTAATGTGTTTACTAACTAACCCCATAGCAACTCGATTCAAATCTCGAACTTTAGCAGATTTTAAATTTCACTTGAAAATTATGGTTTTATTTTGGATAATAGTTATAAATAAATTTCGCCATCAATTCCCATATGAACCCAGATTCAAAATAATCGAAAGAAGTTTGATTATTGTTCGCTTAATCGTTTTGATTTTGATTAGGGTTTTACACAAGAAAATAACCAAACCGGAATGTTTTGTTTGGTTGTTTTTTTTTTTAGAAACCATTTATCATATTAAGATTATTCGGCATAATAATAAATTGATAAAGGTAAAATGGGTTCGGGTTTGTGAGATAAACAAATTATAAATTTTCTATTTTAGGAAAAACACGAATTATCCGTATGTGTGTAGCTATAACGGGGAATTGTTATATTCGTACATCCTATATATGATTTATTTACACAAGGTCGAATTTAAAAATGTTTTTAAATTACCTAGTTAAATTACAAAATACTTGTTTTCATCCAATAAAAATTATACTAAAATGTATATATCCTAATTTTAATAAGCACTGTAACGGTTTTTAGGTTAAGATGAGCAGTAATAACAATTATGATGAAATTACTCCACTGGGATAATTGGTTACAATTTAATAATATTTATATATTTTCAGAACACTATTTTAAATTTGGATTTTTTGTTTTAACTTTTTTGTTCCCAGAGTTAGGAAAGCGACCTGCCCAGAAAGTATCTTTGAAAACCTGCTTTTCAGTGTATATCCTGAGTAATATTAGCAAAACTGCTCAAAACTGATACAGTTTATTTGCTACAGGCTTGACATTTGAATGGGGTTTCAGTTTGTACTCTTCTACCATAAGTCAAGTAGTACTGGCTACAAATTGCTCCTAAGAACCTGTAAGGAATTACTTAGGAGTTAATGAACGAATGACTGCACTAAACAGACAATTAGTATTTGATCTAGTACGTCCAAATTATGAATAAAGTATTAATGTAATTGAGAAGAGGTTTCATTCATACTATTGTGACAAACTCCGACACCTTACGATTGTAAGAATAAATGGTATAAAAAGTAAATTTGAATGGAAATTTAAAAAGTAGGCGGCGTCGAAAAACAATAGGTATAGACTATATAAATTACATTTTTGTTTTTCTTTAATTCAGATTTTATTATTCACTAAAAGTTGTAGCGATTATAAATTTAATCGCTATATTTAAATACTTTGAGTAGATAAATATAATTCGCTATTGCTAGCAAAATATTGTATTGATACATATTATAAAGGATGTTTTTGAGAGGTATACAAATGTTATTAATAGATGATAAAGTTTAGGCTAAGGATCTTAACTAAGAAAATTTATGTAAATATTAACCAATTAAATATTTTTATGCATAAAAAAAAGATATACAAATTCAGCCAACAATTTAACGCTAAAAATCGGGTTCATATAACCAGTGGTTGGCGCTATACCTAGGTAGACTATCGTACTAGTTTTACTAGTTCACTCCTGAAAATGAAATTGGCCATCATCAACGCGGTAACTAGCAAAACGAAATGTAACAAACCGTTGTTGGTCACACGTTTGGCCAGAGGAACAACCAACATAAAGGAACTCCAAAATAAGTATATGGATTGCTATTTAATTGTGTATAGTTACATGCCAATCATTCTCATCAAGGTTAATAGGTTATATCCAATGTTTCAACTGCATCACGAGATGCAACAAGTGCCTGAAGATTCAAGAGAAAAGAAGCATCGAATGTGTCAACTACAATGGGGATCATGTGGCAAACTACAAAGGATTTTACCTACTAATGCTACAAAAGCGCGAGAACAAAGCAACGATATAGCTATACTAATCCGTAAGTCACTAAAATATAAATTGCTAACACCTATACCACTAACTTGAATTGAAAGTATTGCCGTAGATAACCTGTAGCTATTTATAACAAGCACTCCAACTAAACCTGACTAGTAGTTTTTCTCAAGATCTAAAACCTTTTAGACTCATTTATGATTTACAATCATGCAGTGCCTTAGACAAACTAAGAAAGCATATTCAATCAGTAAGAAACTCTTCTACATCATTAATTCTTATATCACAAATAATTGTGTGCTTAGGCACAGAAAAAGCTTTTAGGTCTTTGCAGCATAAACACGATTACATGGGATAAAAACCTTATCAAAAGTTAGTTAGAAACTTTCAAACCCGATGAAGCTAACCTTATTGGGAAACTGCCACGTTGCTCAACACTTACTCACACTGCGTCTCTAAAAAGATCTTGTGAACCACTGGTTACGAATTGATGAATGTTGTAGGTAGTCAGCCGAACGTACGTTGATGGTCACAAGTTTACCACAAGTTAATAGCTGAATTTTGCAGAAACAGTTGATTTTGAAATCAATTTTGTTAAAATTGTAATAAAAACAAAAAAAAATGCAATAATATTTGGTTTTTATTTGTGTGGGTGTCCAAAACAAAGCATACTCGTATTAAACTAATTTTCTACATTTTGTCATCTTTTTATATTTTTGCTTTAAAATGTTAAAACTTTTTATCCTGTAAAAATCAAGGTCATCTTTTTCTTGCAGTTTTTTGTTGTGTGGATCTCGGGTTTCATCTTTTTATATTTTTACAAAAAGAAATTTAGCCAATAATGCATTAGCCAATTTCAGCAATTTAAACAAGTAACCGGATCAAATAATTGCATATAGGTGCAGAAGCATCAAAATGCTCTTGAAAACGAAATTATTGCTTTTAAATCAAAGGAAGCCGTTATTTTTTATAATAAAAAAAATTGTGCAAAGGTACCTTACATAAGTTGTAAACGATATGTAGATTGATAAACACAAAGCTACTTACGGGACTACGGACATTGTAATATCTGCATCTACATAAGCCTTCCTACTTTGAATAATCTCGGCAATAGACAATTAGTCTGAAAACAGATTTTGTCTTGTGTGTAGGAATCGGTACAATTCTGAAAGTTTTTAATTAGCTTAAATTCGTGATTTAAGTTTGTGTCACGTGTTCATTCCATCGACGAAAAATAAAATCACAAAGAATCATCATACTTTGGATATTAGTATCTAACCACGGTGGCTTACGGGGTTGTATTTTCATCGATTTTCATCAGGGTGTATTATCGGTTCCAGCTTAAGTCGAAACATGAATGAGACAACTGTAAAAAATCGATATCTCTAAAATTCAAAACCATAAAAAATGGTAGCAGATTGCTAGTATTAATTTTATACGAAAAGTACAATTGATCATAATCAGAGATCCCAACTGAAATCTAGCAGGATTAAAACAATATAGCAGGATATAGCCAAAATTAAAATATTTCAAAATAAAATTTCAGGAACTTTTTTAAGCCCTATATAGAATCATTGATTGTATATTTAATACGAAATTAGATTAAATTCTCGAGATTACCAAATCTGGTTGTAGCACTTAGAATACGATTTGACAATACCAGTGATACTAGCTTCCGGAGAACGTTGCTTCAACGTTGCATTTCAAGATTAAAATTATTAAAAATTATTTTCGTAGTACCACAAGGCCAAGGAAGACTGGTAGAAATTAAGCTAGGATATCTATAGAAAGTGATTTACTGAGCAACTTGGATTATACTGACTTCATAGACGAGTTCGCAAAACTTAAAGCACCGAAAGCAAATTTTAATTAATTAAATTTCTTTTCACCAACGGGTTGACTATATATATATATATATATATATATATATATATATATATATATATATATATATATATATATATATATATATATATATATATATATATATATATATATATATATATATATATATATATATATATATATATATATGGATATATATATATATATATATATATATATATATATATATATATATATATATATATATATATATATATATATATATATATATATATATATATATATATATATATATATATATATATATATATATATATATATATATATATATGGATATATATATATATATATATATATATAATAACATAATCAATATAATGTACATCATATATTGTATACATCATATATATATATATATATATATATATATATATATATATATATATATATATATATATATATATATATATATCATGCGATATTAGGCGATATTGTCAAGAGAAAAAAAAGCAAAAAATATTTCAAAATATTAAAATCGAACTATTAAGACTGTGTCCGAAACCCATGATAAATATTTGTGTATATTCATTTTTGACATTTATTTGATAATACCAAATACACCCAAATTTTCATGGTCAATGGGGCATGCTAAATGATTTTATTTTGTGTTAGTTCAATTCTCATTTGTAGATGGCTATAGCGTAGGATGGATATTCATACTTTGTCGTTTAAGCAATTTAAGCAGTAATACGTGTATTTGCTAACAAAAAATTATTGCCTTAAATATAAAATAGGATTACTTATTCACAATATACGATAAATGGTAAGATCTTGTTTTTATCGAGTTGTCGGAAAAAATATTCATAAAATTCGATATTAAATTCCACTTCATGGAACTTTAAAAAGGATTTTAAAATAAAAATATTTTTTACTTCCCTTGATAAAAACTTAAAAGGGACACTCTCCCACTGATCTTTTAAAGTGGTACAATTAAATGAATATAAATTTAGTAGCGATTTCGGTATAATCTCTGCAATAATGATAGTAAATAAATTTTTATTTAAATAGTTTTTCGGCAATATATAGCCGGGGAATAAAACTCGAAATTAATAATTAAATTAAGGAAATCATCAGTTCTTAATTAATTGTGTCTTTTGCAAACATTATGTCATCAATCTATATTTCTTCTAAATTTCTACCATCTTTAGGATGGTGCAAACTTTATAACGTATTAGTACAGGGTTTGTTTAATTTGACTTCCTTAGTCATTCCATAAATTTAGATAGCATATAAGTTAGTGCTTTTATGTTTGAATTCTGATTGTTTTCCTTTCTCAGCCGGACGAGCGCATTTGGCTTTGATAATTGATAGACAGAATTATAAAAAAAATTAAAAAGCTAATAAAGCATTTTTCTAGCCTGCTGGTATCCTTTTTCAGCTCCACGCTGCTTAACAAAACCAATATTTTATTGGAAATTAACTGTTCGACGTTTTAAGCGTTCTAGCTTTCCAGTGCATGGTAAGGTCCGTTAAAAAGTAAAAACCTAGCTGACGATCTGACGGTTTGTCGTTATGTATACAGTTATTCTTTCCAACTACAAATTTTGCCATAAGCTTTACCTAAAGAAAATTAATTTAATTTTATTTTGTAGCTCTGATTTATTTCTCGTATACTTAATGTATGTTCAAAAATTACATGAAAATGTTATAACTGGTGCGAGAGAACTTTGAAATTCTTAAGGATTTATAAGTTGTTATTACGAGTATAAAATTAAAATTTTATATTACAATATATATAGCTTTAAAATATTAAATTCTATGTATTTATAAAGATTTTTATTTATTGTATTTTCCTACACAATATATATATATATATATATATATATATATATATATATATATATATATATATATATATATATTTATATATATATATATATATATATATATATATATATATATATATTTATATATATATATATATATATATATATATATATATATATATATATCTATATATATATATATATATATATATATATATATTTGTACACAAGCAATAACAAGAATGTTTAGCATTACTCAAACGCGGCGGTGCTGCTATGAAAATAGCGGAAAGGATTGAACTATAAGCATGCCTCATTGCTATGACAATTTTTGATAAATACCAAAACATTCTATAATAAAAGCCAAACATATCGCGTAGCACACTCGGATTTATACAATGAAACAAACAAAATTCACTACTTGGTTTTGTAATACATAGTACCATTCAAAAAGCATATAAGAAAAATTTTAATTGTTTCGTTGCTATGACAATTAATAATGCAGACAATTATAAATGTAATTTTTCTTTATACTTTTTATACTTCAAAAAAAGTGAATTTAAAAACATACGAGGCGTGGAAATATTTTAAACAATTATTATACTTTTCGGACAGCTTAAAAAAAATTGGGGATGTAGGAGAATCTACAAGAAAATCTTGTAATACACGTTAAAATTTTTGATGGTCATATCTAAAGGATTATGAGTACCGTAATTGGTTTAGTGGTAACGAGGTTGAATAAAGCATCGATTTCTTATGTTTAAGTTTTTTGGTAAAATTTCAAGACTAGCTATTCAATTTATTAGTTCAACTACTTTAATTTATTATTTAAATATAAAGCAAACTCAGAGTTAATAGAAGGTTTTATATTTAACGGAAGCAACTGAACCAGTTTAAAACGATCATTATAACATAATCTGGCGTTGTAATAATAGAATAACATACTTACACATTTAGTGAATTTGCGTTGATTTTTTTCAACTCGATTATTACGAATATCATACTGAGGATCCCACATGATACATAGGTATTCTACTTGTGATCTTACTAACGTGCTATAGATGGTCTAGAAGGTATCTAAATCTTTAAAATCTTTACCAGTTCGTTTATTATTTTTTCGGTATGAACACCAAAAGTTATTGGTTTCGGTCAAGATCAACTACTTGCTTCATGCGGCTGATATCAACAATTTTTAATGTTTAGTTATAATAGACGGAAAATTTGTTTCTATGAAAACTAATCACTTTGCATTAATCTTCATTGAGTTCCAGTTTATTACAGTGACACCATTGGAAGAGTCTATTCAAATCCTGTTGGAGAAGCGAACAAGATCAGAACCAGGACAATGATTTGGTCTTAAAGTTTTCATTTTGCTAATAAGTTTAATGAATTATAACCTAATTTAGATGGGCAGCGAGAATTAACTGAAGTTATATATAAGATAGGTGCAGATGTTAAGCCATCGACTCCGGCAACTGAACGTTTTTTGGTTTATTAATTCACGGATCATCAATCCCATTTGCCAAACATCAGGACGCAGCAACCTAATGAATATATCAGGACTCATCCCAATTTTAAATGAAACAAAATGGAAAGTACTAACGTCTCTGTTGGCTGTAACTTTACAATCCAATTTCATCAGAATGTAGAGCTTACAAAGCGTAATGAATATACATATTTTCTGACAGGAACTACTTTTAACCAAGTTGTATCATCAAGGCCAGCACAAGAACCAATTATTATGTTTTCTTGGATATTAACTGGTAATGGACCATCTTCTTGGGTGGCAGTTCCATCCTATGTTGGAAGTTTTTCTTTCCAAGACGAGTCACTCTCCGTTCAGAAGACAATCCAGATAATTCAGCATAGTTAACGTATTTTGAGATAAATTGTAGATTATTTCACAATAATTATCACAAAGCCATTTAAAATTTTAGCAAACAACGAAAAAGCGTTATTATTAATTTTGGAGCATCCCAAGTGCAAAAATGTTCCGCACAAACCACTGCATTTTATACTTTTGTCTGTTAATGGATTATTACATGAAGCAAACAAATGTCACCGTACTATGTATGTATATATAAGTGTCTTTGATTTAAAACTGCCAGGGAAAATTTGACAGATTTCCACCAAACGCAGTATATGGTCAATTTGATCTATTTTAGCACTTAATCCTTTAACTCAACACAAGATAACACTTGATTTCACAGCACTTATTTGCTTAAAACTCTAAATTCACCAATGGAAATATAATTTTACGGTAAGCAATATTTAAAATCAATTTAGATAAGTAGGCACGGAGATTACACAACGATTTTGACGTAGCCAAGACAACATCAAATTTTAGCAAAGCGGAAAAAAAATAAAAGAAAATATAAAGTTAACTTTTTTTTTAAATATACAATTTTTCGGTCTATTTTGTGAATTTATTTATTTGAAAAACGATTATAAAATTAAAAAAAAAGTAAGAGATTAGAAGAAAAATTTATTGTGAATAATAAAATTACATTTTTGTGCATATCAGTGTTCTAATTTTTGTACTTTTATACACGGCAACTGGCTGCGGGCAGGATGACACTTAGAATAACTAAAAGGTTTAGCCCTCTCGTGATCTCGAGGAGGTCAAATCAATAAAAAAAATAAAAAAAGGAGACTTTACACGACAGAAGACATTAACGAGGAACGGTACCTTGTGATAAGAACAATGGATATTGAAAATAGTTTTAAAGAGGTTTCACCTTTTGTTATTCAAAAAGGTTTAACAGATATTACAGCATAAAGGAAACTCAAAGATTAAGAAGTGACGATCTCATGATACAAACCAATAGGAAAGAAGGTACAAGGGCGCTTATAAAAACAAAAATAAATTATGAAATTACAGTTTTGGTTGAGGAACACAAATTCCTAAACTCTACAAAAGATGTCATTTTAAGCCACGATCTCATGTACGACAACGGAAGAGATCCAAATGGAATTAAGAGAGCGAAAAAGTATTAAAAGTAGAACGAATTAAAAGAAAAATAAATGGAGAGTTGAAAGAAACTCCACTGTTCATCATAACTTTTGATAAGACAAGTTTACATTCCGAAATATAAGAAGGATTTTAAAAATTATATGTTAGGCTGTATATTCCAAAGCCAATGAGATGCCAAAATAAGGTGTTTGAGAATACCAATATGTGCAAAATGTTCAAAACCAACATCAAACGGCCACGAAGGCATTGAATGTTAAAATACCGGATGCGCAAACTGCAATTTGAAACACACAGCTTTCGATACGAAATTTCCAAAAAATGAACAGGAAATAATCAAAATAAAAACTATACTTATATAGAATAAGTTATTTTAGAGCTTAAGAAATGTATATTCGACAAAACGCAAACACAGCTCGAGCATCCAAATCAAATGATACAAATAAAAAAACCTTAAGCGAAGTACTGAAAAATATAAGAACAAATCAAAACGAAATCAGCATCATTTTAATACATAAAAATAATAACAATAACAACAAACAAAACAAAAATATGAAATTAACAAACAATGAATTAAACCAAACTAGCGAAATAAAACAAACAACAGAAAAGAAATTTGAAGCAGCAAATAAAATTGAAGAAATAAAATCGACAGAATCCAAAAAAACCAACGACACCAGAAAAGATTATAACAACTGTAAACCAACAGGAATGTTACAATATTAACACTAGGCGGTATACATTTTTAATTCCGGCGGAAATAAATATCGTAATAGATTAAATGGACCAGAGTTCGTAAAGACATCCTGGACCTTTGAATGGCAGAAGGACTGGTAAGATCTAATGAATATACGAGAATTAGTTAAATAAATATCCAAAGCATATTTGCGAAAAGCGATGTACTTCAGAATTATCTGTGAAACTGTAGTACCCAAAGGCCGATCGATACCGAAGAATATGATTTTTGATAAAAAGTTTTTAATGGATGGCAAAAAATGGGTCTTGATATATGAATGAGAATCTCATATCGAATGAAATAAATGATATATATGTACCAACTTGGGAGTGAAATAGAAAGAGTGAATGAAATATGCCCAAAAAAATTAAGCGTAAAAGAGCATAAGGTGCATGGTTGGTGGAATAAGGAGATCCAGTATTGGTATGATCTTAAGCGGATTGCTTTGAGAGAATTTAATAGATGTGTATATAGAGGATATAGGATTAATTATAAGAAAGCGAATGTACGGTTGAAAAAAGCTATCCGAATAGCAAAAAGAACATGCTGCCGGGACTATATGTCTCAAATGACGCATAGAACTACAACTAATAACAATAATATTATTTACATGCAACGAATTTTATCATCTTGAAAAAAACGAAACACTGGATTAAAAAATTATACAAGCCAGCCCGAGAAAAATTTACTTCTTGTAAAAATAAAAAGACGAAACCCGTGATCCAAACCAAAAAACTGTTATAAAAAGATGAACTTGATTTTTACAGGATGATGCCGGGTTTTCATTCAACGAGAATTGGTCTTATTTAAAAATATGTTTAAATTGAAATAAAAACAAAAATTGAAATAAAAACAAAACCAATAATATTTGGTTTTGATTTGTGTGGGTAACCAAAACATAGTATATTAAACCAATTTTGTACATGTATTGTAATCTTTTTATATTTTTTTGCTACAAAAAGATAAAACTTTTCATCTTCTAAAAATCAAGATCATCTTTTTTATAACAGTTTTTGGGTTTGGATCTCGGGTTTCATCTTTTTATTTTTACAAGAAATTTTTTTCTCGGTTTGGTTTGCATAATTTTTCAATATAGTGTCTCGGTTTTTTTCAAGATGAAAAATTTGTTGAATGTAAATCATCTATGAACATTTTTATCTTTTTGTAGCCAAGCATATAAAAAGATTACAATACATGTATAAAATTAGTTTAATATACTATGTTTTGGTCACCGACTCAAATCAAAACCAAATGTTATTAATTTCAAAATTAATTTCAAGATCAACTTCTTCTACGAAATTCGTTGAATATAAATCAGATATAAAGATGTATGGGACAAATTTAATAGAGTAAAGGGTCATAAAGCTAATAGAGAAGAAACGAATAGAGTGAATTACAGAATGACTGCACAGTTGGAATTTGAACCAAAAGACGCTCTGCTTCGAATTCTCAATAGCTCAATGGATGAGTATCAAAATACCGGAAAATGGAAGAAAAGCCGGGTGGTTCCAATTCCCAAACGAGATCGAGATTGAATCTGGCAACATATTGAAGTGCAAACGAATCACCGGCAAACGAATATATGGAAAAGTTTATCTGGGAAATACGAAAAGAAAATAAGAAAGTTGTGGTGATAATTTTGGATACTGAAAGAGCGTATGATTATGTAGTTCCAGTGAAACTATACCAACTTCCTTTGAACTTGGGTTTCCCTCGAAGAATTTTCAAATGGGTGTATGGTTTCATAAAGATCGTAAGTTATTTTTATGTGGCAGGAACTACGAGTTGAAGGGAGATGTGGAAATTTCACCCACTCTTTTCAATTTGTATACGAGCTCGGCTCATCGTTTTAATTCGGCGGACACGGTTCTTTTACAATTCACTGAAGACTGTCATCATCAGTAAAGGGCAAAATGTGCAATTGGTATGTAATCGGACTCAACAACGTGTGAATCAGGTAATAAATGCTTTGAGTGAACTAAATCTGGGTATGAATACGAGAAAATGTTGTTGTATAGCTTTTAGAGATTTTGTATCTGGGAATCTAGATCGACCAAAAATAAAATTTCAAAACACACATTGAAAAATTGATTAAAAGGATAAGCAAACCAAAATGGGGAGCTCATCCCAGTGTTACTGGTATGATACGAAAGATTATTTTTTCATCAAAAATTATGTATGGAATGACTGTGTATGGAGAAGGATCAAAGGTAGGTTTTGGACGATTAATGAAAATATTAACTTATGTTCCAAAATCAAAAACGCCGGCTCCTGTCGTTCCCCTAACAACCTCATAGTAAAAATGAAATTTGGTGGCACTACAAAGGCGATGAATGAAGTATCTGTCAAGAGAGAATTTAACAAAATGTTTGTAGAATATTTTGAACATGTTGAAGTGTATACAGATCCTAGTATAAATGGTGGCAGAGTGGGCGTACGAATTTTCATTCCTGCAATGAAAAAAGAGAAAATGATACAAATAAATAACAGCATCTGTATAATAAATGCCGAGTTAATTGGGATTAAGGAAGGCATCAAATTGGCCATGAGTGATGGTAGAAGAAGAGTATGTTACTTTGCAACTCTTTGAGAGGACTATAGTTAATTACCAGTGGAGGGGGCACTCAGGAAAATGTATATGTGGAGAAGGTTCTTCAGTAGATACCTTCACACCTGCAGATCAAGGGTATTGAAAGAGCCGATATGCTTGCAAAAGGGAGCAGTTTGAATGAGGATGTAAAAAAATATGAGTATAAAGATGCAAGGGATGTACTTCAAGATATGAACTATAGAACGAATGAGGTGGAATGGAAATTGGTAGGAATATTTGAATAAACGTCATTTAAGTGAAACGAATCAGTGTGAAAGTCATTCTGGAATCAGTATCGGTTGTGGAGGTTATCGAACGCCATAAAAGAGTAGATTTCAATGTACTCAGGAATGGAAGATCTCTAATAGAGTTACCGCGAATGGGTAGTATAGTGTATACAAGGATATTTATAAATTTATAAGAATAAACGACATACCAGTATGAATGTGGATCATAAATAAAAGATAGGTGAACTTAAATAAAACAAAAAAAATTAATGAATTATGGCTAGATTGGAGCTAGTGACATTAAAAAAACTTATATAAAAAGACGTAGCCAAGACGCACGTTTTTACTTGGAATATTTAATGTTGGGAATATGTAACAATGGGTATATCCAGTGCACCTAGAGTTTACAATTGAGATAGTTTATAATGTAGACTAATCTCACCAAGTAGGCTCTACATGCGCTAGATGCATTTAGAAGGTTGTTGTATTCGATGAGTTTTTAAAATAATTGTTAATTTCAGCGAAGGTTCATATGGTATATATATGGGTATACATTTGTATATTTTCATTTCTTTATTTTTCAGGCTTTCGTTCATTAATTTTTGTTACAAACAACGAATTTCTTCAAATCACGTACATCATGTCAAAATAAAAAGAAAAATCCTAGCAAAGGCGAGAACCAAAAAAAATCTATTCAAATATAGACAAGAATTTGTAATAATATTTTGCATCCAGCGGATGTAAATATGTAGAGTCTACGAAATTTTGGTAGACTCTACGTGCGCTGGATATACCCAATGTACTACAAATTATGTTTTCTATTTACTATTCCATTTTACTGATTTGGAAAATAATAAAAGAAAAAAATGAGCTCCAAATAACGAAGATAGAGTTCGAAGCTTTGAAAAAGAAAGTAAAGATTTCCCATTAACATCACTGAAAGAAGTCATGATTGAGATAAAATACAATATGAATTTGAAAAAAGCTCCTGGTTATGATCAACGCAGAAATTACCAAGGAAAGCTCTAGATATGCTCATCAATCTTAAAAATAAAGCATTTAAAATTAAATTTGTATACCCAGTTTAGGGCAAAAGTAATGATATTAAAACCTGGAAAACCACAATACGAAACTCGGTTTGCTAGACCATTTTCGATGTTTTTGCAGTTATGTCTAAATTTCTTTCGAATAATACCAAAGACAGCTAAGTATATTGGCATAACCCTGGATGCTTAACTTATTGTTAGAAAGCCTAATCATAACTAATAGGAAAAAACTCTTTTCTACCAACATACAACAGGCTGCTACTTTATAAGCAAATACTCAAAACAATATAGGCTTAAGCATAATATAAATACACATAGTACTACTATGGTATGTTAGCTCATTGACGTGCTAGATGTCACTACTGGTATCGTTTTGAAATAATCAAAATATTTGTATATGTATAATTGCCTAAATGTCATATATTTATACTAAATGTTGACGATATTCTATCGACCCGACATCTGGAACATCAATGGGTAAATTGTTTTTTTCTCATGATGGTAGTACTATGTGTATTTATATTATGACTTATGGTATTCAACTTTGGGGTTGTAATAAAATGAGCTATAAATTAAGATCATACAAAGAATTCATAACATAGTACTAAGGAACATCGTCGATGCACCATCATGGTGCGTTAAAATAAACGGTCTACGTAGAGACCTTAAAGTGAACATAAGCTTTAAAATATGAATATTAATTATATCAAAATATTTGTATGCTTTATCTCATAAAACATGTTTAATCTAACATTGAACCACATTATTTCAAAGAAAGGTACAACAAAAACATAATAATGACCTATCACTTTAAAAACATACTTAACCTACTTTTATATAAATACAGTCAATTAAAACTGACGATTATTCCGTTAAATGATCTATTTTTACCTACGTATGTATGTATGTCACCAGGAAACTATCTATTAAATATTTACAAACACACCGGAAATATAACACATGCATACTCGTAACAACAACAAAAAAAACAAAAGGGAAAAAAGCTTTTAAATCTTAATAAATTCGAATGCATTAAAATCTACTTTATCAAAAGCTACCTAAATTTAGATATATTTCGATTTATATTTCCGGTTTTCACATCGCCATCTAGATCATTGCTTAACTGAGAGTCTGTGTGTGTATTTCTGCGTTTATGTTTACGCCATTTTAATCATTTTGAAAATAGATTATATGAAATAAAAACAGATGGCGGCAATTTTAATTTTGTTTGGCGTCAATATTAAACTAATATAATTTTTATTTTTTTTATATATTATTAAATTATTTATATAATTTAATTATAAACTTACTTATTTTTATTTTGTTTTTTGTTTTTTGTTTTTTGAGCTTAGCTATATTTACTCAATATATTATTAAGTCAAGTTTAATGGTTTAACACAACAAAATATATGTATATTGAAAAAGGAAAATGTTATAAGAGGATAATGCTGTAATAAACTAATCCCTGGTAAAATATGTATGTATACATGTATACATATGATTTTTTACCCTCAGATAATATATTTATTTATGGTCATTCATATAATCATAAACCTATAATTTATAAATATTAAACACTTGTACCCAGTAATACATAAAAGAAATTATGTTATTTATCCATAAATTAGCCTAAAACCAAAATAAGAAAATACTAGCACTGAACTTAAAACTATAAAAATCTAGAAAATAATTACAAATACCCTTGATAATATTGTTGTGTGCTTTTTAGCTCCAATAAAATAATTTGCAATCAAAACAAAACTACTTAACACTTATTTAAATAATTTATTTAATTCACTGCACTATAAATTTAAAAATTTTTAATATTTTTTTATAATTATTAATTTTAATAAATATTTTAACTATTTTTTTATTTCAAACACTCACAAACTATATTTCAACAATATTTTAAACTAAACAACTTTTTTTTTTAAACTTATATTTTATCATCATAATTAAATTTAAAAAAATTTCATTTTTAAAGTTAGGGGATAAAAAGTTTTGCACAAAAATTTTAAATAGTTAGCATAATATCTAAATCTAAATTTTCTAATTTACTAAATAACACTTTCACTATTAATACACACACACACACTAATTTTGTTTATGTAACACAAATAAATTGTTAAATTCAAGAATTCTTTTATTTTTCATAAATTACAAAACAGCATAATATTATGCTTAAAACAAAACACTACAATAATTTAATTAGTAAACTGAAGAAATTTTTAGGAAAATTAATTTAAAATGTTTTTCACTAAATTACAATATTTTCAAAATATTTAATTTAATTTAATTATTTTTTTTTTAATTCCCAAAATTACTATATTTCGAGATAAAAATAGAAAATCTCTTTCTATCACGACAACCGAAAAAGAACTGCGCTTTATGGAGAAGAGAAAATTTTATCTCGAAACCCTTGATGTTCGCTTTTTTTTTTTTTTGTTTTTTGTTTTTGTTTTGTGTTACATACAAACAAGCCTACAAAAAAAAATTCGTGGCATCATTTTTTTTTTTTTTTTTTTTGATTTTCTCTTGTGGGGGATGAGATGAGATGTGCACAAAGTGTAAATACAATTGGGATTTGAATTTAGGATGTTTACCGGAAATTTAAACGAAACGTGTAATACACTTTTCGACTATAGTGATTGGAATGTCGATACGAAGTCAAACCATCATGGTATTATGATACAAAAATTATTTTAATTTCTAAATTACAACACAGGAATCGACACCGATGAATCGTACGCTGTTAAACGGAAAAAACCTACTAACAATATGATACAAGACTATTCCAATTACATTTCTCCTACATTTTTTTGTTTTGTGTTTTTGGTTTGTGCTAAAACGAGATGGTTATACGTATATGAAAATATTGATTCTGTGCACAAGATTATTTTCTTACAATCAAAAATAAATAAGAAAAGGAAAATAGTGTATAGAGAATTTATAAATTTTAACATCTTTCAGCTCTTTGGAAAAATTATTGTTATCCAACAACAACGACATGGAAATCTACGTAAGAATAATAATACTATGTATCTTTCGACAAGATGTAATGAAAGAGATAGATTGAGCTTATATTTATATATATATATATATATATATATATATATATATATATATATATATATATATATATATATATATATATATATATATATATATATATATATTTATCTATATATAGTAAAACCTCACCAAAGCAACGTTCATCACCGGGAAACTATATATCTAAAAAAATTAACGGCAGATTTTTAAGACAACGGCAGGATCGAAATTTAAACAATAAACTAAAACAATAAAACGTTAACAATTTTTTTCTTGACAATATCCTTCAAATTAAAAGCTGACGTTAGTAGGCGATGATAAAGTTGGTCAATTTTACTTATATTTAGTATATACAATTTTCACGGTTTGATAGAATGGTACATTTCGATGCCTATTTAATTTGTCTGTGACTTAATATTTAAAAAATGTACATAACTTAAACCAAATAGATCCAAGCTTAGAGAATAGCTTTATAGGATTGGAGAATTCGGCATAAAACGATTCATTTCAATTTTTTTTTAAATTATTTATATATGTAGTTTTAACATTGGAACAATTAATTCAGATGCAGCTAACAAGTATAAAGGTTTATCTGCATTTACGGATTTCATGAAAGCAATTAGACAACGATGGGCAATAAGACAATAGCTGTGTTGCTTTCACAAAGCCGAAAAAGATTACAACAACAATTTTATTGTATAAAGCTTGAACGGCCAACGTGTAAGCCAAAAATTTTAGATTTAGGGGAAATAAAACCATATTGTAGTTACAGTGTTCACCACAAGCGGTAATTTGTTCAATATTTTTATTTAAAATCATATTTAAAATCACAGAAATTATAATCACATCACACGGATCAAGATCTTTAATAATTTAATTATTAAAGATCTTGATCCGATTTTTATATACAAGTATATAAAAAATTTTGACATAAATGTATACAAAAAAATTAGACATAAATATTATTTCTTTTATTGAGAGTGGTCCATTCGAGATTTTTTCTGGATGTGGAGACAGGCTGATTTATCTATGACTTGACGTAGTAGGGATGATTTGTTGGGTTTGTGGATTGGAATGACTTTGATATGTTTCCGCGGGAGAGGGGGATGTAAATGTTACAATGTATAATTATTTTTATAATTTTTGTATTTTTTATGTTTTTTAAAATTTTTGAAATTTTTGTATTTTTATATATTTTATATTTTTAGGTTTTTTATATTTTTTTATATTATAATATTTTTTATATTTTTATATTTTTTATGATTTATTTTTATATATTTTATAATTTTTATTTTTTTATATTTGTTATATTTTTATACTTTTTATATTTTTTGTATTTTTATATTTTCTATATTTTTTTATATTTTTATATTTTTTATATTTTTTATATTTTTTATATTTTTTATATTTTTTATATTTTTTATATTTTTTATATTTTTTATATTTTTATATTTTTTATATTTTTTATATTATTCATATTTTTTATATTTTTTATATTTTTTATATTTTTCATATTTTTTATATTTTTTATATTTTTTATATTTTTCATACTTTTTATTTTTTTTTATTTTTTATATTTTTTATATTTTTTATATTTTTTATATTTTTTATATTTTCTATATTTTTTATATTTTTTATATTGTTTATATTTTTTATATTTTTTATATTTTTTATATTTTTTATATTTTTTATATTTTTTATATTTTTTATATTTTTTATATTTTTTATATTTTTTATATTTTTTATATTTTTTATATTTTTTATATTTTTTATATTTTTTATATTTTTTATATTTTTTATATTTTTTATATTTCTTATATTTTTTATATTTTTTATATTTTTTATATTTTTTATATTTTTTTATATTTTTTATATTTTTAAATTTATTATATTTTGTTATATTTTTATTTTAATATTTTTTATTTGTTATATTTTTATAATTTAACTGTAAATTTTAAGTGGAAACTAATTCAATGTATTACAGCCTTCGGCCTGCAAACATTTTGTGGGTATTTTATATTTTTATATTTATTATATTTTGTTATATTTTTATATTTTTATATTTTAATATTTTATATTAAATTTCAATCGAAAACTAATTCAATTTAATAGATTTATTCATTAATAGATTTTTTTTTTTCAGAAAAACACAGCAAGATCACATAAAAATGGTTGCAATAACATGCAGAGCATTTCATTATAATTGTGACTGTCTTGTGCTTACTACAATAGTTTGAATATTGACTACCGGGTAGTCGGACCAATTCTGTCATTACTAACTTACCCTTCCTTTCGCTTTGCCACAGAAAAAATACTAACTATCGATCGCTTAGGTGTCTGCAACCAGTTCGAGTCTGTTATAACTAACATTCCATCCACTTCTTCAGTTTTTTTATATGTAATACGGGTGTACGGTGGTGCCCGGTATTCCAGCAGTTCCCGGTTCGTCCTTGGTCGTACATTCTAATCAATCATTCAATCAATCAATAAAAAAATTAGAAATAATTGTTTAATTTTACCTATACAGAAAAATTAAAATGAATAACGCCAAAAGCTGTTGCATTGAGATATTAAAGTAAAATTTGCTTAGATTTACGAAAGCAACACAGCTATTAAAGCTTAGTGCAAGTTTCAAAGAAACCTTCAAAGTTGTCTTTAGTGAATAGCCATAGTTCAAGTTGTTTCTTAAAACTATAGATGAACATCAAACAACAACCACTATGGTAACAACCAAGAACACCCAAGAACAACTACAATTGTTCATTGAGAATGAAAGTATTCCCGAAGAAAGAAATCTCACCGGAGAGGAGATAATCATCGAAAAATGCTTTAAGGAAAATCTAAAGCACAATCCAGAAGGACGGTGAAGTCAAACCAGCACAACTTAGGAGTCAAGAAAAATGGCCATAGCCAGATTGCTACAGCTCGAGATAGCTCGAGACATCATTCGAACAGTTGTATCACCAATTCATGCAAGAATATCTGGACCTAAAGCACGTGGAGTTAGTCCGGTGGGAGCCTAAAGAAATCGAAATTAATCAAATGTATTATATACCACATCACGGTGTGCTCAAAGAAGACAGTACAACAACCACACTCCGAGTTGTATTCGATGCTTCAGCGAAGACCACGACGGGAGTATCATCAAATGATGACTGGCCCAAAATTGCAACAGGATCTTGCGAACGTTTTGCTCCGATGGCGAAGACATAAATTCATACTGACTGCACATATCGAGAAAATGTCTAGACAGGTATGGACTCATGAGACAGATCGATTATGGAGAGACGATCCCGCTAAACCTATGGCTACCTACAGAATGAATACGGTTACCTATAGGAATACAGCAGCCAGTTTCCTAGCAGTACGAGCCTTGTTGCAACTGGCAGCAGATCTTATCCAATAACATCCAAGGTCTTGTCATCAGATTTTTTCGTTGATGACATGCTAACTGGATGTGATACTCTAGAGGAAGCATTTTCAACTATAAAGGAATTAAGAGAACTCGCGGAGAAAGGTGGTTTGAACCTGATAAAATGGACTTCCAACTCCAAGAAAATTGTGGGACATATCCCAAGCGAATTACATCATAAGGGCAACGTATAAATCAAAGTATTTGACAGCGTAAAAACTTTGGGGATCGTGAATCATCCCTCTGCAGATGCGTTTGAGTTCGATGTTTCAAGATTGCAACTATTACATGGTCAACCAACCAAGCGGTCATTGTTGTCGGATTCATCCAAATTATTCAACCCCATAGGGTGGCTGTCACCCATAACCATTACAGCTAAGCTAATGATGCAACAAGCATGGACAATTGGAATAGGATGGGATGATAGCGTTTAGCTTAGCTGGTAGCCAGCTAAGCTAAACGCCAGATGGATGAACTACAAGGGGAAAATGTCTATAATGAAGCATATAATGGTTCCTCGGTGGATTAAAACAACAACATAATCATCAATTGAGCTGCATGGATTTTCCGACGCATCCGAGTCTGCATATGCTGCGGTGGTATACTGTCGAACAACTGACAATATGGACCAAATTGCAATACACCTACTCAGAACAAAAACACGAGTCGCTCCTATAAAGACCAAATTATCAATCACACGTCTGGAGCTTAACGCATTGACTTATTACTATCGAAGCTTATAAGCCATACTTAATGTACTCTGAAACTCAATAACATCAAGATTTTTACCTGGACTGACTCAACTATTGCGTTGTGCTGGATCAGAGGGGAACCAAACCGTTTCAAAACATTTTATTTGGCCAATAGGAATTCTGCAATATCCGGCAGACATAGCGTCGCGTGGAACAACCCCTTTAGCTCTCGCTAACAGTAACTTATGGTGGAGAGGTCCACATTTTCTTCATAAGGAATTACGGTTGGATCTTGATGTTCCTAATGACCTGCATCTGGAGGAATTAAAAGAAAACTCAATAGTTAATCTGGCTAGCGTAAAAGAAGTCAACCCGTTCTTACAATTATTTGAGCGGCATTCAAGTTTCAGCAAGCTTAAACGCATCGTCGCGTATTGCAGACGATTTATCTTCCACAAAACGCTCACAGTCAACAAGTCAGGTATTCCATCGACTAAAGAACTTCAGGATGCAGAAATTACAATTCTTCAAATCATCCAGGAGCAAGACTTCCACAACGAAATTCAGTGCCTCAAATCCTTTAGGCAGTTAGACAAAAGAAATAGACTCTTATCTTTGAATCCGGTATTAGAAAGTAACGGAAAACTAAGAGTGAATGGTCGACTTCAAAATTCAAACCTGACGCGTGCCAGGCGAAGCCCAATAATCTTGGACAAGCACAACATAATAACGCTGCGAATAATGCCCACCATAGCACTTTACACGGTGGCATTCAAATAACCTTGTCACATTTAAGGAACAAATTCTGGATTATTGATGGCAAGCGGGTGGTGCGAAGCGTGATTCAAAAATGTCTAAAATGTTTTCGCCACAAGCAACATATGTCAGAACAACTGATGGGAACTTTGCCAGCTGCCAGATTGCAACCAGAGAGCATTTGCCAAAAAAGGGATTGATTAAACCGGTCCCATCCAATTGAGAACAACAAAAGGAAGGGGCACAAGGCCCACAAGGGATACATAGCGCTTTTTATATGTATGGTAATTAAGGCGATCCATATCGAAATAGTAAGCTGCGTCTTACAACGAAATCCTTCATTGCTGCCTACAAGCGTTTTGCTTCCAGGAGAGGATTGTGTACCGATATTTTCTCCGACAATGGAACCTACTTTGTCGGAGCAAACGCTGTATTAAAAAACAACTATCGCACGGCCATGACAACATTACCGAGTGACATTGCAGCTATGTTAGCTAATGATGGAACCAATTGGCACTTCATTTCGCCTCGTGCGTCCCATTTTAGAGGTATCTGGGAGGCAGGTATAAAATCAGCAAAATTTCATTTCAAGAGGGTTATTGGTTAATCACCATTAACGTTCAAAGAACTGTACACGGTAACAACTCAAATTAAAATGTGTCTTAACTCTCGACCTTTAACACCCCTCACAAATGATGTCTCTGACTTAACAGTAATAACTCCAGGGCACTTCTTAATTGGTGATTCACTGAAGGCGTCACCATGTGCAAACATCGAAACTATGGGGTTGAAAACAAGATGACACCTGACCGAACAATTAGTACAACATTTCAGGAAACGATGGTCTTCTGAATATATTCACCAACTTCAGCAGCGAATCAAGAAGTGGACAAAGACTCAGCCTAACTTTTTGGAAAAATGACTTGGTACTAATAAATGATGATCAACTATCTGCTACTCTGTGGAAGTTAGGACGGGTTCTTGAAACTCACACTGGGAAGGATGGCTTGGTTTGAGTCGCCACAGTGAAATTTCAGGATGCAACATATAAAAGACCAGTTACAAAATTATGCAAGCTACCGATTGAAGCAAGCATTGCCACCATTAGAACCGAATACTCGCAAAAGAAGTTCAACTGATAACAACAAATCAGCCGCTAGGCAACAACCACGTAGACGAGCAAAACAATAGGGAGAACAAATCAAATGGCTCTAACAATACTCTCTATATGCTTCATTTTTGGACTGACACAAGCCACCATCCAAATAAATCCGTTCAATGAGTCTACCGGGATACACTTTGAGAGAATAGGCAAGCTTGAAACCATCGCATTTTAGACCTGTCTGGTCTAAAATGCGACGTTATTCTTCAACAATCTTATGGCAATACAATTCCTTGATAGCCGACAACGAGCTATTATTATTCGAAAGCAATAAAGACCGTAAACGAGTTAAACGAAGTTTCGGTGACTCGGTGGGTCTTGTATTAGGGGATATGTTTGGGGTTCTCACCCAACGAGAAGCTGAAAAGTATGAATCCCACTTTGAAAAAATTCTATAATCGATAGCACCATCACTTTAATAAAACATAACTCAAGCCTCACTGCAGTATCGATTAACAACTTGATAAGAGACCAACATCGCTTGCAACAGGAAATGCTGCAATGACAAGAATACAGAACATACGAAGACAGAGTGCGATCAACGTTAACAAGTATTTTTGAAATGATGCTAGTATTAAAGAGCCTTCAGGATACGCAACATAGCTTACTCAACGTGCTCTATCATGCTCATTAAGACGTGCTACATCCATCCATACTTACACCAAGCCAATAATTGGAAGAAGAGTTAAAAATTTTTCGTCAACACGTGCCTGTAACCATTTCTCTACCAGGCCACAATATATATGATCTCCATCACGTATATGAGACAGAAAATGTAATAATCGAAATTACCTTGCCATTTTCATTCGTATGGGACTATACACTATTATCCATAGTTCCAGTTCCAAATATCAACCATGAAAGCACACAATCACAAATTATTAGTTCCACCGATTACATAGCAATGGACAAGTGGCGTGAACACTACGCATTATTAACCAGAGAAGATTTGCAACAATGTCAAATTTTCAAGCCCGTTGACTTCTTATGCGAGATATTACAAATTATCAACACTCCCATCAAGCAAACACAATGCGAGGTAGCGATATTACAACGAAAGGATGGACTAGAAGCCATATGCGCCCGCCCAACCACAATAAACTTTACTAATAATTGGATCAAACTACACGCCACCAACCAATGGATTTGTGATATATCCAACGAACTCGTCGTCGCTGTCATATGTGGGTCAACAAGCCAATCTTATACAATTGTAGGCTCCAGTATAGTAGAACTCGAGGCCGGTTGCGTACTCCGAGATTCTTATGTGCAAATAATTGCTGTAGGTACAACTAAACACAACGTCAACACATCTTCTCGTTTGCCGAAATAAAACAAGTGCAGATGACGAATTGAAGTTATTAACCACGCCAGAAACAACAAAATTAGACAAACAGTTAGAGGCATTGAAAGATGACGAGAATGTTACCTTTCATCTCTAGAACTTTCACCACATTCACCATTACACGATGATTCACATCTTATTTTGGAGCGTCGTAGTAATAGGAGTCATTTGGCTTGTGAACAAATTAAGGGGAAAATACATCGACACTCACAGCTCTCCGTCTCCATTACCGCAAACAGAAAGAACCAGCGTTTAGCGAATGTGAGACATCATTAAAGTCCGGGAATATGTCGAAGCAAGTTCAACATGGTACCTTATATAGCGGGTTAACCGCACGTATTTCCACATAGGATTAATATAACGAAACATTTACGTATGTGAAGTTAGTCCGAAATCCATCCCGAAAAAATGTTGCGCAACTAAAAAAGATATGTGTCTTGACTAAATAAGAAAAAATTATACTCAGCCCGAAAAATAATATAAAATAAAGGCTTTTCTATTAAATCATCCCGAATTTTTTTTCATATTATAAAAATTGAATTTATAAATTCATATAATATTATTAGTTACGAGTATTCAGTATGATTACGTAGTTCTCACAGAGATTGCTAGATATATCGGAATATGCCATTTGCATGATAAGACTATCCCTAATCTACAGCCAGTACCATATAACCATACGATGGGGATTAGGGTAATTTCTAGGCCAATGTTCCCACCCATTGTAACGGAGTGAAGATGTGAATATTTAATTGGTACCAATATTCACACCCCCACTAGCATTATCAGATTTATTCACGACATTTCAGGTCCAGTACAGGATATGTAATTTCATGGACTTTCTTTGTAGTTTGCAGTAAACGAAATAACATAATCGACGATATGTTTGAATAAGAATTGATCATATACTTTTTTTACTTTGTTTTGTTTGTAGCAAAATTAGAACCTCCTCCAAAAATATAGGAAGTTTTAAGAGTATTTTCCACGATGAAACATATTTTATATGCACGAAAAACGTGAGATAAAAATACAAATTCAACTTTTGTACGAGTGAGACGGAAAACTTTTGCTGCACGCTGTGCATACAAAATTATTTTGTATTTTTTTCGTTCTGTTGCCATAATTATGGTAGCAAAATGAAAAAATATAAAATTGGAATACTTTTTATGGTTGAAAATTGCTGCAAAACAATACATGCACATAAAAATTGTGTTTGGATGAGAAAATATTTCTCGCACACACACATAAAATTTTTGTTTATTTTTTTTATAGCTAAATTCATTTTATTTTTATTTTCAGTGTGCTAACAACTAAAATTTTGAGGTTAAAAAATTAAATAAAATTTTTATATTATTGAAATATTTTGATAATAGTGTCGTAATAGATTTAAAAAAAATTATAAAATATTATCGGATCATTTTTTCGTATTTAAAAATAAATAATCATTAAAATAGGACAATCTCATAAAAATAAATAAATAACACAATTTATTTTGGAGATGTGTACATAAATTTGTGATTTTTTTAGGTTATTTAGGGAAGGCGTCAACATTCATAAACTATAAAATTTAGCTATAAAAAAAACAAAAAAAAACTGTTGTCTTCGTCACTCAAGTGTAATTTATCACTATCTTTCCTGTTTTGGTTTTGCTGCAGATTTTAATGTTTGGCTGCAGAAAAAATATGTTTCATCGTGGAAAAACACCATTAATCAAAGTGTATATTATTTATGTACTCGTATTATATAGGTAGATACAGTTTTTTATGCATGTATTCTAATGATACAAATATTTTTTTTGGTTGATCTTCTGTGACAAGATATTTTTTCTTTTCGTTACAATTCAAACAATTAACTTGAACAGCTGGTGGTAGAAGCGGATACATTTTTAGACAAATGAAATTAATTATTTATTATTTTAATTTAAGTGTAGTCAAACATGCTTTCACCAAACAGAGAAAATCGCACAATTTGGACGACATGTATCGTTCCTGGTGGTGAAAATCACTCAGAAAAACAAACTACCGTTTTTTTAAACTACCAAATGATGAGCAAAAAGCGAACATTTGGTTAAAAGCTTTACAAATATCTGCTTGTAATTTAAAAACCAAAATAAATTATGTATGTGAACTACATTTTGATCATATATATATTGGAAAAAATCGCTTAACAAAGAACGCAGTCCCAACGCTATTAAAAGATTTATATTCTAACAACAGTGCCAAAGATGATCAAATAAACACAGATAATATTAGTAATGTATCTAAAAATTGTGAAACATCTATATCCACTAGTTTGTTAGATGTAAATACTAATAAAAAAAACATCAAGTGCAACAGCTATAGCAGTGCAAACTGACAAAACTGACTTTGCGATAGTTGAAAGTTTTTCGGTACCAACAATAATGTCAACTGAAAGTCAAACCGACAACATGGATTTAGATACAGAATTTCTCAAGTTCATTGACTCTAACCGTTGCTGTGCGTGCGATTGCACGAATCCCACCATACGGCTAGTACTGACGACTTGGTCAGATATAGCACATACTATTCTTAGTACAAAACATTAAAGTTCATTTCCGGCAAACCATATTCCTAGGAGAACGGCTCGTTTAGATTTGATTTTATATGGGCCCTTATAGAACTTGGCCGATTGCACGAATCGCACCATACGGCTAGTACTGACGACTTGGTCAGAGATAGTACATACTATTGTTAGTACATACTATCATATCCGGCAAACCATATTCCTAGGAGACGGCTCTTTTAGATAGACTTGATTTAGACTTGGGCCGAGATAAAAAAAACTTAATTTCTTCAATTTTTAGTATGTATATATATAGAAAAAACTGGGATGGGATGAGATAGTATTGCCCAAAACCCTCTTTACTACAAGCCGTATTGTTTGCATACTCATGCTATACAAAAATATATACTTCGATTGTATTGTAAGTAGAAAATCGTGTCGGGATATTATAGCGAATATTGTGTAAAAGAAATAAACAATAAAATCAAATAATGCGCATGCGTTTACAATATTTTTTTAAAATTTTTATATGGAGTTTTGATATTTACTAATACATCTTAAGTATATATTTTCACTAATACATTTTAAAAATCCATGATGATGTGTGTTAAAGAAAGTTACAAGACGGCTTGCAGTAAAGAGGGTTTTGGTATTGCCTGATAAAAAATTTTATTTTTTCTGGGCTAACTTCACATGTTTGTTTTGTTTTATTATATTTGAGTGCGAGTGCATTTTATATACGTTTTTCCACTAATCCAAATTTTGAAGTGTACCAAAGACGTCTTTATACCAAGACCGATTAATGGCCGACATATATTTCTACATATTCGACTACTGATTGTAGTATTGGTTTCAAATAGCAACGCTGTATGTCTGTTTTATTTATATTGATTTATTATATAACAATACCTATTTACATTTTATACAAATACTGAATTCTCGTAACTAATAATATTATAAGAATTTATAAATTCAATTTTTATAATATGAAAAAAAATTCGGGATGATTTAATAGAAAAAACTTTATTTTATATTATTTTTCGGACTGAGTATAATTTTTTCTTTTTTAGTCAAGACACATATCTATTTTAGTTGCGCAACATTTTTTCGGGATGGATTACAATAGTATATGTAATGGCATAATAGCCATATAATAAAAGAGTGAGGTGTGTTCGGTATGAATGCTATTTAATAATTGACTAGCTAGTGACTACTATGATACTATGACCAGACAGTTGAAGTTAGTGTTACCATATGTACAGTGGTAAACTATGTATAGTGTAACAATATATTTACACTTTATATGACATCCCCCTTTCTTTTTTTTTTTTTTTTTAATTAATTAACAAAATATATAACAAACTTAATTTGAATAAAAATAAAAAAAAAAATTTACTTGTTCCATTTTCAACATTTATGGAAAGATGGAAAGTATGAATTCGATTAGTAGTTAACTTATTCAACGTAATTTTAACACGTCATTGATATCTTTTTGGTTTCTTGACTAGTCGACCCTTGCGAGTAATGACTGGTTCATCGTTTTTAGACACGTTCGTTAAATTTTTTGATTTATTCTTTTCTTTTTTGTTCTCAGTCGATTGTTGATTGTCGATTGGTGATGCACTTGGTGATGCACTTGGTGACGTATCGATTTGGTCTGGCAATGCTTCAGTTGGTGATATAATTGTATTTGTATCGTTGTTGTTGTCTGGTATTTCAATAATGGTGTCATATTGAACTGGATCCGGGATAAGTGCCTTTGACCTTTGTAAATGAGTAGTATTGCGCCTATATCTCTTGCCTGACTTATTCTCAACGATGACCGAGCGTGGATATATTGTTTTTTCCACTACAGTTGCGGATTTCCATTCTCGTTGACCAGCTTGCATACTCACTTGTTCACCAATTTCCAATGGTTTGAATGGACTTGATATTTTGTCAGCATACACCTTTTGCTGGAATCGTAGACGTGCTAATTCTCGCGTGACATTATTGATTATTTTTGGCTTTAATTGTTCTTTTTCAATTGGAATGAAATGTCTGGTATTCCGACTGAATAGGCGTTGACTATGAGAACCAAGTTCATTATTTCTGGGTGTGTTTCGAAGCATTAATAGTGCTTCGTAAATATCAGTGTTATCATGCCAACATTTTTTCAACATATTTTTCATCGTTTGTACATTCCGCTCGGCAAATCTATTTGATCTTGCATATTATGGACTAGATATGCGGTGATTGAATAACCATTTGTTTGCAAATTGTTTAAATGTATTTGAAGTGAACTGTGGTCCACCATCAGATTCCAAAATTTCCGGTATTCCATGGGTTGAAAACTATTTTTTCATTTGCAATACTACTTCAGTTACTGTTGAAGATTTCAATTGATGAAAATTAATGAAATCGGAATAATGATCCGCAATTAGCAAGTATTCTTTCCCTTTGAAATGAAACAAATCTGTCGATACATTTTGGAATGGGTAATCAGGTATTACTTTTTCTAGCAATGGCTCTTTTGTTTTTGATTTTTGTGTACGCTAACATGTTGGACAATTTTTTACGAATTCTTGAATATCCTTTGTTTGACTTACCCAAAACAGGCTTTGTCTGGCTCTAGCTAGTGATTGATTAATACCAGGATGACCTTTATGAACCCAGTTTAGAATTTCATGTATTTCAGCTTGTGGAACGATTACCTTCGAGTCTTTGAATAGTAAACCTTCGTCCCATGTGATTTCTTCCTTGAAGTTGTGGTATTTACGAACAGCTTTTGGTAATTTCTTTTCATCCTCTGGCCATCCCTTCATAATAATTGATTTTAATAATTTTAATTCCACATCATTGTTGGTTAATTCGACAAAATGTTGCTTCGTTAGATCAGACATTGTAAACACAACAAACACGTTGTATTCCAACTCTTCTTCTTTTGATTCATCGTTTTTATCAGTTGATGAATCACAGTCGCGACTCAATGCGTCTGCAATTGGTATTTGTGTGCCTTTTTTTATATACAATAACTGGTGAGTATTGCAGAACATCCCATAATATTCGTTGTAAACGTGCTGGAGCCTGTATTAATAGTTTTTTAAAAATGGTTTCTAATGGCTTATGATCTGTCTCTATTAGCAGTTTTTTGCCATACACATATTCGTGGAATTTTTTGCACGCAAACCGTATAGCTGTTGCTTCCTTTTCAATTTGTGGATAATTCTGCTCAGCACTTGTCAGCGCACGTGTTGCATAAGCAACAGGATGATCCTTTTGTAATAGGCATGCTCCTAACGCCTTTGAGCTTGCTTCTACAGGTAATATCCGATAGATTCGGTATAAATTTATGCAAATAAGTAATCATTCCTAATAGTCGTTACAATTCTTTGACATTCGTTGGTTTTTTCAACTTATAGATGGCTTTTATTTTTTCTGGATCTGCTTCATAACCAGCTGGAGTAAAAATATGTCCTAAAAATTTTACTCGTTCTTTTTCGAATTCACATTTTTTATCGTTGAGTGTAAATCCTGCTTTTTCCAGTCTATTTAGAACTTTCTTCGTAATTTTCCGTAGCTCTTCTTTCGTTTTAGCAAATATAAATATATCATCCATGGCGATTTTACAATTCCCAATCCCTTCTAATGTTTCGTTCATAACTTGCGAAAACACTTCGGGTGCCGACGATATACCGAATGGTAGACGTAAGTATCTATATCGACCCCATGGCGTGGCCATCACCAAATATTTCGATGTCCTTTCAGTAACAGGAATTTGCCAAAAACCTTTGTTACAATCTAGTTTGGTAAAATATTTCGAGCCATTTACCTTAGATGCTATCTCTTCCACTGTTTTCAAGGGGTAATGGCATCTTTTAATATTCTTATTAAGCTCCGTTGGATCCATACATATACGAATATTTAGATTATTATCGCCTTTTTTAACTATTATCAATGGACTAACTGCTGGTGAGGGTTCTTTTATTGGCTCAATTACTTTCATTTAGACCATTTTATCCAATTCTTCTTTAACACGATTTTTAAACGCATGTGGAATTCTCCTGGGTGGTATAACCTTAAAATTTGGATTATCAATAAAGTTGATATCATATTCGTATGTATTGCAACGTCCAATTTGTTGAATCTGTTGCACACGAATAACAAACCCCAATTTTTCACACATGTCTCGACCTAATATGGTCATGAGATTATCCTTTACTATTTTAAATTTCACAATAGCTGTTGCTTTGGATGATTTACAAATGGTTTTGACTTCACCGAGGACAGGTATTGCACTATTGTTGTAGGTTATGATACGTTTTGTTTTTGGATCCTTTAATTCTAATTTCAATCTTTTTGCTTCTTCGGATGACATCACATTGCATTCTGCACTCGTATCAAGGTTAACCGTGACCATTTTATCACCAATTTGTAATGTTTCTATCCATTTATCGTCGGATGCTAACTTGTTTATTCTGATAACCGATGCATGAAACTCGTAATTGGCATCATCTTCGGGCTCATCTTCTTCAGTTGAGTCAGAATCTGTCTCTGACTCTTCGACAGCTGCAACTTTCTTTGATTTATTTTTTGATTTTTTTCTGTTGATTTACACGACACTTTATTGCTAAATGACCCTTTATACCACATTTTTTACATTTGATGTTGAATGCTGGGCATAGTTTTCTTCCGTGTTCCTTATCACATCGACCACAATGGAATGTGTCATTTTTCATTTTATTTACCGTAACTGATGTATTCAGTTCAGTGATTTCCTGCTGTATTTCATGTATTTCTTTTTCAGCTCTCTCGGCTGCTCTACATATTTTTTTTTGCTTTTTCTAGGTCCAAACTATCTTCGACCCAGAGTTTTTGGCGAGTTTGTTCTGATCTGACTCCAACTACTATTTGATCCATTGTGAATTCATCAGCGTCCTCAACTCTATATCCGCAACGTTTCACTTGGCATTGAAGTCTTTGAAAAAAATCTTCAAACCCTTCTGTTTGTTGTTGCTTGATGCGATGAAATTGACACCTTTCGTACGTTTTGTTACGTGATGGTGCAAAATGTGCTGTTAATTTATCCAGTATGATTTTTGTTTCTTTTTTCTCTTCATTAGTCACCCCCAAATTGTTTATAACACGTTGAGCTGCTTGACCGAGAGAAGCTAACCGCATAGCTGCTTGAATTTCTTCTGATTTTTTATTCAACTCAGTTGCAATAGTGTAATATTGAAATGCCTCTTTCCACTCTGTCCATACCTGAATCATGTCCGCATCTTGATTGACGAATAAATGTTTCGGTGGTTTTATGGCTGACGACATTGTATAGTTGCTTTTCGAAGGCTCCAAAACTACTGCTTAAAATGATTTGCTTTTCGTTGAATTCACTTTCACTAGCTTTTCTCCACGTGGCCTTTTTGATATTGCTTGTTATACTCTGTAGGTTATGTATTGCTACGCGATGTCTATAAAGTAATTTTATGTATTTTATTACTTTTTCTGTAATTTTACTGTGTTCAGACACCACTTCTGACACCATGTAATGGCATAATAGCCATCTAATAAAAGAGTGAGGTGTGTTCGGTATGAATGCTCTTTAATAATTGACTATCTAGTGACTACTATGATACTATGACCAGACAGTTGAAGTTAGTGTTACCATATGTACAGTGGTAAACTATGTATAGTGTAACAATATATTTACACTTTATATGACAGTATACAATAGTTTTAAATAGATTAGTTAAGGTGTCAAGTTTTTATCATTTAAGCAATTTTCTTTGTAATGTTCTAAGAAAATGGTTGCAATATCAGCAGTATGATAATATCAGCTGTTATTGTTTCAACTTTGTATATAAACTGAAAAAGATTTAATAAAGTAGTAGTAAAAATAAATAGTTAAAACGTTAAGCATTAATTAATTTATAATTGTAAATCAATGCAAAGGCTTGATTTTACAATGACAATGACAATGATGAGCGAACTCACACCTCAATTTCAATGCAAAATGTTTAACCGTTCCAGAGCTCTTCTTACACTCGGTATAAATTTGTATAATTATTTGAATACTTTTGCTGTACGTATTGTGGAAGTAAACATCTGGGTGTACAAATGCGAATATTTTTTTGGAGAAAATCAAATTCTGTTGTTATGCAACAAAACATTTATTTCCCCAAAGATAACCAAATTTGTGAATTGTGAATAAAAAAAAAAACATTTTCATGGCTAAAACAATAGAAAAACTAAAAAATTGTCTGCACACATTTTATATACGGCATAATATGTAAAACGAATTTGTGGAATCAAATTGATTTGTAGATTTTTTGTATTACTCCATGAATGGAATATGCCGAATGTAATTTTTATCGGATTACGGTATTTCCACGGCTAAAGTACATTAGATCAATGCAATATGGTAACGAAAAATTATAACTTAAAACACAAAGGGGTCACTTATTTAAAAAATTAATTATGGTTTGAAATGGTGTTATCAACGCATAATTTGAATCAGAAGGCATTACGCAAATCGAAGCAATGATAGAAAAGAACATGAGTGGTATGTCTCAATATTTCAAGAATCTTTCAAGGAGATTCCAAATTATAAAATCGACGAGGATGATCAATAGACTAAGCACTAAGCAAGGTATAGATAAAACCTATATATAAAACCGGAGAAAGGTATATATAAAACAGCACTATAGAGGACTAAATTACAACTGAGAATACTATCCTGTAATGCACATAGTGCTAATCATTATAAATTCCAATGAGTTGCTGGTTGGGAATGAATTGGGAATTAGTTGATCGACACAATATTTGTATGTTCGTTCTTTTCATTAAAAAAACACACACGTTCCTCTCCATGGCTCTCACTCTTCTCCTTCTTTATTACATCTTTTTTTTTCTATAACTACTTACATTATGCTATAACGTCTAAAAAGACTTTTATAGTTGAATAAGGTATTCGTACACGACATCTCCCTTCTTAAGTTAAAACTAAAAAATTTTATACATTCCAAAGAATTTAAAACTAATTACAAAAATGGTGATTTTTGTAACTTTACATTACATAAATAAAATTTACAGAATTAATGTGTTCATATTGTAATCTTTAAATTTAACTGGGGGTTGACGTTATTCGGCTTGACTTACGTGGAACACCATCTAATACTTTAGTTAATTCCGTATCGCAATTCATGTTATTATGATCATTTCATAACATTACCATTACCAGAATGTGCTTCATTCAAGCTTTGATTTTGACTACTGTAATCTTCTTCCGTAGAAACTATCGGAATACAACCACCCGTACAATCATAATAATTTTTTAAGATTATTTTCCGTAATAGATTCACATACTCAGTTTTTATTTTATAATTAACTAAAATACTACAAACCACTGAACTTTTTTTCCCAATATTTTTGCCGTAATCCAATTTACATAATCATCCTTATTTCTTTTATCAAAATACAGAACAATTTCTCCACTCTTAAATTCATCAACTTTTTTTTTTAACAATATGTTTATTCTGTTATTATTACAATTGTTAAACTTTACTTTTTTATTTGAATTTTCGTGACCTTTATTTGCCATTTCCCTTTCTTTATTCATCCTTAAGAAACCTAACTTGGTTCTTGGCTTATAATTAAATATACGGTGAGATGGAATTAAATTTTCTTCCGTACAAATGGGGGATTGTTATAATTTCTTAAAATCTCTTTTACTGCCAAATTCAAATCGATGCTTTGTCCAAATCTTCTCATATCTATAACATATTTTTTTGAAGTATTCTTTGTTGTTTGGGCCGCTATCTCGACTTTTCTGTTACTACTTGGATGATACGGTGGTGTATGTGTCAAACGTTCTAAGAACTCTTGTATTACTTTACTCGCATTTGTTCGTCGCATATAAACTACTTCCAACCATCTACTAAAAACATCTATCAATATAAGAAACTCCTTATCCTCGAAATGGAAGAAGTCGATATGGACTCTTTCAAATGGATAAGACACTTCTGGCCAGCTCACGTATACTTTATCATGCTTATCATTTCTCGTAACCTGGCAAGAACACGTATTCCCTAGCCAACCCCGTAAAACACAAACCGACTGAAATGTAAAAATTCTTCCCTAGGACGGTCTAATGACAGTCTCGATGTATCGAAAATAAAATATTGTCTTTAGTCGTATTTGAGGCCAACTACAACCACTTATAGACTGGATTCGGTACTGAAAATGGAATTTATTTATCGGTCAAATGACTGGCTTACAATTACTGGTTTTTAACGTTCTTAAATGGGTCCCAGTGTACCGATAATATAATTTTATTTTCAGTCGTATTACGGGCGAATTCGTTCATTGGAATCATTTTTAACGTGCTTCTTTCTAGAGAAAGAACAGCGTAGACGCTGTGGTTAAAAAAAATTATTTTTTTTGTGGTGTTTAAAGTGTTTATAAGTAAAGGAGTGAAGTATTTATAAAGTGAAATTTAAATTTTTAAAAATTAAAGATTGGGTAAATGTAATTTGGGTAAAGGATTGGGTAAAGGCGTGATTTGTTATTTTAAATATCATGTATAATATTAATTAAGTTCATATTTCTTTTATGAGGATTTCCATAACTTCAACACATTTTTTTTTTCAACACATCAGGGTATGTATTTTTAATTAAAAATTATATGTCGACATCTACAAATCATTTATTTTTTGACAACTAGATTTACATCATTCAAGATGATCCTGCAAATCCTCTTGGACGTTTTAAAACGGAGAAATCCAAAGGCCATAATAACGCCAGACGATGTAAGGCATGCGGTTCAGGAGTTCCTCAAAAGAACATAAAATAAGTATATTTACGCTTATTAATTACTATATGTATATGTGAAATTGAAGTAAAATTATTCATAAATAAATAATACTTTTTAAATAATTTTTGCATTATAGATGTTTTCATTTATAGGAAATCAGTTCTAAGATCCACTAGTTTAATTGTTCCACTAACGATTAAAATGCAGCATCCCAAAACTAGCTTACGTATAATGGTATTCTATCGACTTATAAAGTGCGTTTTTAGACGCACTCAATATAGGTTCTATCAATAACTAAAATGGCGTCTAAATCCAGTTGACTAATGACGGTTTATTATCGACTTATAATGTGCGTTTTTTGACCCACTGAACGAGTTCCAACAATAACTGAAATTGCATTTAAATCCAGTTCACTAATGACGGTCTTCTATCGACTTATAATGTAGGTTTTTAGACCCACTGAATAGGTTCTATTACTAACTGAAATGGTGTCTAAATCCAGTTTACTAATGACGGTCTTATACCGATACGTTATTCACCTAAATTTTGGGTCGGGTCGAAGACTGGAAGCATCCACGTTTTCTGACCGTCTTATATCGGTCTAAAAACAGACTTACATTCCCGACCGAAATCAAGTTTAGTTCCTATACTCGGTCGTAAAATGTACTTTGTGTTTCACGGGAACGTTTTCATTTTAACCATACCACAATGATTTCTATGCAACAATTTCAACACACTCTCTTCCATAACTTTACGAATAATCAACCATCCTCGATACAATACACTCCCTTTTTCGAATGACAAAAACTCGTTTTTTAAATAATAATTTAATCTTTAGGAATACTAGATTCATCCCACTTATTTAATATGTAACTGATTAATGCCTTCAAAACTTCATCTCTACTTGCTTCCTTTCCAACGGATACAGTATCGATTGGAATTAAATCATTAACTTCCGCCTGATGGATTTGAAATAAGCTTTCCTCGTTAATATCGTCTTTTGACCCATAACCTTCCATTGGCAATCTGCTTAAACAGTCAGCATTACCGTTTTCACTGCCCTTACGATATTTTATTTCGAAATCGAAAACAGATACACGATATATGTATCTCTGCAATCTTATGGCAACTACACTCGACTGACATCTTTTTTTTGATAAAATACCTTCCAAAGGTTTATGATCACTGTACACGACCACATGATGCCCAAATATATACTTGTAAAACTTTTCTAATGAAAATACTATAGACAGTGCTTCACGATGTAAAATAGGATAATTCCTTTCTGTCTTAGGTTCGTGAAAAAAAAAACACTGGTTTTTCGATGCCATCTACCACATGACAGAAAATACCGCTTATACCTCGAATACTTATAATTCAAATACAATTAAAATTGGCTTTTTTGGATCAAAGTGTTTCAAAATTGAGCTATTCACTAATACTTGTTTGCATTCATTGAAAACCTTTTGACAATTCATGTCCCAATTCCATTGACTACCTTTACACAATAATTTGTACAGAACACTGCATTTTTCATTTAATCTCGGCAAAATAATAATATAACATACCAACTAAAAACTTAGAATAATAATTTAACATACCAACAAATGATTTTAGTTCCGAAACATTCTTAGGAACTAGTGCTTCTACGATTGTCCTTAACTTTGACTTGCAAGGACCGACACCCTTTGACGAAATCTCATGTCCTAGATACTTTAAATTTTCGACAAAGAAATTACATTTATCCCAATTAGCTTTAACGTTATTTTGCTTTAGCTGATTAAACACTAAACGGAAGCGATCGTATAACTCAAACGGAAATTTTTTGTACTAAAACAAACCACGATGCGTATTTATAGTTACCAATTTCTGTGAATTTTCGGACAACCTTAACTGATTATATGCGCCCTTCAAATCAATCGATACGAAATAGTTATTACTCGACAAACTTGCTAATACTTCGTCTATTATAGGTAAAGGATAGTGTTGAGAATGGACATATTTATTTACCATAACTGAACAATCGATACAGATGCATAATTCATCGTCTGGCTTTAGCACCACTATTATGGGTGCGGCCTAATCTTGTAACTTGTGATATTATATCTTTTCGAATCATGTCATCTAGTTCTCTTTCAACTTTTTCCCGTACAATAAAGGGTAATGTGTATGCTTAATGGAATAAAGGGACCACATTAACCTCAAAATTTCGAATACATCCACTTAAATCTCCATCAAAAACCGAACTCTGTGGTAACATTTTTTTACGAAAATCACCACACACGTGAATTTGATTTATTCGAAATGAATCTCTCCACTCTGGTTGAAGGACATCCAACCAATTTCTTCCACATAATGGATGTTTATTTTTTTTTGTATTGATTACTACTAGATCTAAATCATAAACGACATTTTTCCCTTCTTTTTTCACTATGACTCTAATTCGCCCTACTAGTTGTAACGGAACCATCGCCACATAAGTAGAAATTGTCCGTTAACAAAAATTTTAGGTCTTAGAGCGGTTATTCTGTAGCTGACTAAGCTCAAGGTAAGGAGTGGGGTTTTCCAAGACATATTCAACCCATGTATAAACCGCAGGAGGGGATTGGAAGGGACAAGGAAAAAATAGAATAAAAATTTGGGACTGGATAAAGTTTGGATCAACCTACCGTTTAAGCACTGTGATGGAATTACCTTAACCTCAATTGAGGTTTCAATCAATTTTAATTCATAACCTGAGGTTAAGGATTCAAAACGAATTAAAACTATTTAATCCTCAATTGATTAAATAGTTTTAATTCATTTTGTATAATCTACACACTTAAAAAAAAGGGTTATGTAATGCAAATTGCATTACATGCAGGTCCAGCGCAAGCTTGCATCACAAAATAATGCTAACCTTGCATTACAATAGGTTTTAATGCACAATGCATTAATTTCTAATGTAAACTTTGTATTAAATTTTAAAGCAATATTTATTTAAAAATTCATTTAAATAGTATTACATTTGTAAAGCAAAATTCATTAAAAAAACATCCCACATTGAATTATAAACTGCATTTGTGAACATTACTTTTTAAAGTAATATGTATTAAAATTGTAAAGATCATTGTACTAAAAAGTATAGCACAGTGAATTAAAATTTACATTTAGAAGTATGAAATTTTAATAGAAGCTCTATTAAAATAGTATTGCACGCTGCATATAAAGATCTAGTAAACTGCATCAAATCTTCCAACAAAAAGTATTAAATTTGTTAATTTCCTTAAATTCCAGTATTTTAGTGAATTCACTATTGGGATGAATTATGAGTTTTCCCAACAAACATTGGACACGGAAAGCGGACCACTTTTGGCTCATAAAATTCACGGTGTACTCGGAAATGCAAACTTTTAGCGCACGGAATTACGTTTACTTGGCCGAAGAAAGGTGTCACTTTTTTCCATGTTTCCCCTTATTTTGTAAAAATTTTAAAATCACAGTGCGTGCGTATTTTCCGTACGCATTGCGTCCTCTTTCAATTCCAATTTTAGTACAGTATCTAAAACCAGTTCAGAACCCAAAATCGTGCGTTTTCACTGCAATTATGGAAGCTAATACCATACACTTTCCGTATATATTGGAGCAGAATTTTAATTGGAAAAATGGCTTTTGATTTTTTATATTTTAAACATTTAAATGTAGGTATTTCGATTATTTATTTAATTTATAAATATTTACATATTAAAATAAGTTACAGCCAAAAAATATTCAAAAATAAAATTATTTAATTTCTTACAATATTTAACGCAGCACAGAATTATTAAAGATGGTAACAAATTAATTATGTCTTTATCGTGCTGAAATCATTCTTTTATAAGGTTAATGATGTCTCCTTCAGATACAGATGAAAATTTCTCAGCACCAGATTACATAGATTCTATAAACAAAGTACATATATAATTTATTTAATAAAATATATTATATACATATTTAAAACACACAAGAAAAAAACTAATCCCTTACCTTTCAGTATTTTCACAATAAACTTCAACAAATCATTTTGACAAAAATGTCGCGTCTTCAATTTTCTTCTTTTTAAAACCAATTCAAATGGAAACGCATTCTGTATACTCATTTATTTCTTTTATTCCCTATACATATAATGTACATATACATCCAAATATAAGTTTCATTTTGGGTATGGAATTCCGTGCAAAAAATGCACTCCGTTGGGTACGTACCCAATAATGTTTGTTGGGTTGGTTGTCAAATTGAAATTCGAATCATAATAAATTTAACTTATTGTTAAACCTTGTATGCCTTGGAAAAATACTTACCACAACTAATATGAAAATTCTCTGACAATTATAATATACGGTTATATGTATTTTACAGAAAATAATTTGTTTATTAAAATGACAAAAAACCTTATATGAGAAAAATCCTTATATTATTAGATTCTAGAACAACCTGAACAAAATCTTTAGTGATGAAAAAAATGTTTGTAATTCAGGAATACCTAACTCGTTCATTTGGTTATACAATATATAAAATTTATTTTCATAAGTGTTTGTATTATATTCTGCTTGGTGTGCAGTTAAGGATACTAAGTTAGTGGTTTTATTCTCATGAATTTGTTTATAGACAGAAGATTCAAGCTCGAAACGAGTATTACAAAAGTCATTTTCATGATTATCTACGGTAAAACGAATTTAAAAATCAAGATTATATTAATTGAATATTCGACAATATTATAATTACCAGAAGAATAAAAGTAATTATAATTTATAGATTAAATTAAACACTTCGAAATTTTAAGCAATACCTCTTGGAGTATTTTAAGAAGTAATAATTTTTCTGATGAAATCTACAAATGATGATGACGTTGTTTTGTTTTTTGTCGAAGTATTTGTCCAACGAAAGATGCGGAAATAATTATAATAAAACTAAAACCTTTAAATTATGGATATCCATTTTTTATATATGTGTAATATTTTATCACTTTTTTGAATTGTTTGTTATATTTTTATATTTTTTGAATAAATATATTTTATATTCCTTTTTGTGATAATGGTTTATTTTATTATAATTAAAAAAATCAATTTCGGAGATTATTCCTTCTTCAGTTTTTGTTATATATACTATTCATAGTATATATAACAAAATAGTATATATAACAAAAACTGAAGAAGGAATAATCTCCGAAATCGATTTTTTTAATTATAATAAAATAAACCATTATCACAAAAAGGAATATAAAATATATTTATTCAAAAAATATAAAAATATAACAAACAAACTAAAACCTGTTGAACTGGTAAGAATTAATCGGGAGACTCAATGCAAACTGAAAAAAAAATTAAAAAAGTTTTCATTTTAGAATAGTTTAAATTTTAAATTTTTTAAAAACCAATTAAATGTGATTTACCTTTAAAATTTGTACATATAGCTTTAATTATTGGCAAAAATAGTCAGATGGTTAATAAAATTTGACGATGTATCAGGGAATTATAATTTAAAATCATATACTATCTGAAATCAGTTAATGTGATAATATTGCAATTAATGATATATTGAATACAATAAATTAAAATCTTAATAGTGGACCTACCAATTTGGTCTTGCAATCGCATTTCTTTTTTAATGAACGTCGATTTTTTTAATAACTAAGAAAAAAAAACTTGATGATTTCAATATGCAACGCAATAAAAAATTAAGCGTATTATTATTACAAATAAAATTAATCTTTCGCGATCTCAAAATTTATTTTATTAATAACGTCTCTAGTTTTTGACAGCAAAGACTTTTTAGCAATTTTGAAAAAATAATTCGACACAAAAGCCCACAGTTTTAATGCTCTCTTCGAACTGCTGATTGAACAAATAGTGGGCCTTAAACAGTAAATCTAATGAATCTAAAAACGTAAAATTTATTAGAAGCGGTATATTTTCACACTCCAAACATAACAAATATTGGCTTATAGCTTTTTTATCCTCTCCATAAGCTATTAAGTAAAGCGACGTTATGTTTTGTAGGAAATACTCCTGATTGGTTAAGTTTAACTGTGGAAAGATTAAAGTTATCAGTATTAAATTTTATGGGGCTTTATAGCTATTATACCTGTTTGAATATAATTATTTTGCTGAGAGATTCTACAAATGACGATCTTTTGGTGTTTGCCGAAGATTTGCCCATTGAGGTTTGCGGCAACAATTTTAATAAAATAAAAAATTGTTGAAATGATACGAACCAATCTGGGGAAACAGTTTAAGTAAATAAATAAATCATATGAAAAAAAAAACATGATTTAAATCAAACTATAAAAATTGAAAGACAGTAATTAGGATTCAACTATAGCTTTCATTAGTTTGGTTATTAATACGATATTTGATAATTGTATAAAAAATAAATCACAAATGAAGATGTTACATGTCATCTGAAAAGTAAAATATATTATATCTAATATACCTTCGATTTCAGGATTGATCCAAAAATCATAAATTTGTGATCACATCTCAAATAAATTTGTGATCACATCTATCAAATTTTTCTCGATGAATCCGCCATAAAACGTATAAATAAAATTAAGAAGTTAAATTTGCCTTTTTTGTGTTCATTGATTGGTTGAAAAAACCGTTGAGCATCTCAAAAAAGAGTGACACATTCTTCGATGTGTCGTGTGCGCTACTTTTATGACAAATCGCAGTTTTTCTTTTTGATACAACGTGGCTACAAATAGTGGCATTGGTTGCAAATAAGGAAATTTTGAATAAAATCGATTGCTGTTATTGTGGTTAAAAGGGAAGCCATCTTGACATGTAGGTAATCACATAACAATGAGTATGTTTAGACGTAGCCTCACTATGTCGCATCACTGCTTTTTTCATGCCTCTCTGTCTATAAACTTATTTAGTTTATAGACAAGGAGGTGTGAAACAAAGTGGTAATGCGACGTGGTGAGGCTGCATCTAAACATACTCAATCACATTACCAAATCACATAAGTACATACACAATAATTAAATAGTACATTAAAATGGCTCAAAATAAGTTCCGAAATATTAAACTGTTTTAATCACCAAATTATCTAATATTACACTTATTATTATTAAGTTTGTTTATTTAACTAAGACACTAAGTTTATTTCACTAAGTTTATTACACTTAACACAATAAATGTATTATCAATTTAGGTGTAGTTATTCAAACGAAATATTTTAAAGAACTGAGAAGATGTAAGAAATAATTGATAAGGACCAAAAAATAATCACAAAACCCAATGAAACAAAAAGTATTGAAAGTATAGGTGGTTTGGTGTAGTGACGAGAGAAACAAAATTGTTTTGTTTTTTATTATCTTTGGGTCTGTTTTTTTGATATCGGAGAATTCGGAGAGATAAATTTACTGTCAAATTTTCAGATATGCGTTTTTTTTTAATATCCTAGAAAAAAATTATCTCTCTGTGTCGTTTTTTTTTACGCTCCGATAATTATCGGATACGATCTTTTTACTCTGAAAAAATGTACAGATTATTTTATATTTTTTATTAAATTCTAAAATGGCGACTCCGATTAATGTTGAGCTATCAGGTAACAAATAAAACTTTAATTTAGGGAGTTTAATGCTGAAATTCATAAAATAATTTATTATTTTTGGTACTTAAAAAATAACACAAAAAATATTTTTTTCGATCTGATAGATAAAAATCGGAGCAAAAAATTATCAGATATATCCGATAAATAATCTCTCTGATCTCTCCGATTTCTCCGATATCAAAAAAAAACACGGCCTTTGTGTTGTTAGTGTACTACAAATTTATTACATAAATGCAATTTCTGCAATTAACACATGGATTAACAGATGACGTGTTAGAAATGCATATACCTATTAGTAAAACGTATATAATACATATATTTACATGCTGTAATATGTAAATGTATTCAGTAACGACATTGAATTTCTATTACGATGTATTGAATAAAATACATTGGTCTGGTTTCCATTTTAGTGATTTTGTCGCTAGATCTAACGACTTTAATTAGAGCAGCAAGAAATTTTATTTCTTCTCATTATAGCGAGATTTTCGGCGTCTTTTTTTTCGTTTATCAGGTTTTAAGGATTTTTTCAACAAACTTTTTAATGTAACAGTTAAATTTTATCAATGAAAAATAGTTTTGTATATTTACCCTAAATGTTATAAAGGTACTACGCGGAAAAATTTGGGTAAACCCACCTTATGAATTTTGATTTTTAGGTAATTAAAGGTTTTAAGAATGTAAACTACTATCTTTCTCCGTAAAAAGCGCCTAGGCATTATATTCGGGTGGTCTTCAAAATATAAGATTTTCTAAAAATGATGAAAATTTTCGAAAAGAACGCCCATTTGAATAAAACGCCTAGGCGCTATAATCGATTTTTTGTTTAAAAAAAAATTTCGAATGTTATTATAATGACATTTTTGGATGGGTTTTCAACAACGTACACATGCTCATTAATTTTGCAACATTTATTATCGAGGATAACGATTTATGTTCCACTTCTTAACCATCGAACCAGCATAAACTTCTACATTCGAATTAGTTATTTTATCTGATTTTTAAAATAATCCTATCTTATCATCAGTAAGATTATGGTCAGTAAGAACCATATTTACTTCCAAAAATTTAATAATGTGAGCACCTTATAACGCAAGCCATTCTTCGAATTTAACACTACTGCATTTTAAATGCATAATACATTAAAAAAACTATTTGCAATTTTTTCTGGCCAAAAGTACTCAATTTTTTCAAATGTATCATCGCTAAAGATAAATGGCTCCTGCAAATTAATAATTTTAAATTCAACTTTAGGAATTAAAAGCCTTGGCTATTTTGTCAGCTTCAATGTTGTTTTTTCGAGCCCATTATGACACTATAAAAGTATTAAGCACTTTAGCGACCCCAGTTTTGTTTGCTTATTTGAGTCTGAAATAGCTTTCGCTACGTATTCATCATAATTATCATTATATTTGTTTCTTGGAATGTTTTGTTTATACAGACATCCAAAGGCTGTAGTAAGCCAGTCATTTTAAGCGGTATGATTTCGATAAATACGTTGTTTTTCAAAATATTTTAAGCTTGCTACCGTAATGTGTGGCGAAAACGAGTATAAATAAGTAAAACTGGTTGTGATAACTTGTTTGTGAACGTTTCGTTATTACACTGTGAATATATTGCTTAATGATATCGAAGTTCCACATTCCAGTATGGTTTACAACGACAATACGGCCACTACAGACATTAGGAACTGCAATGAGATGTTTTAAACCTTTTTAAATACATTTTATAGTGTTATAGGTACTTTAAATGTTTATGGTTTTAAAATCGTCAATTATCCTCAATTACTACGCCTAGGCGTTTAAAACGAATAGTGCGCCCCCTGGGCGTTCTATTCGCTCATTACGCCTAGGCGCTTTTTACGGGGGAAGACAGTAGTTGTTGGATGAGTTGATCGTAATTTCAGGTAGATTGACAATTACTTTTTTCTGAACTTAGTAATAAAATATGCGCTAAATGCTTGTGTCCACTACTGTAACTCTATTCTAGACATGCATCTTTTTTCGAGTATGCCAACAAAGATATTAAAGGGTTGAATTGTTATAAAGCAATTAGGTATTTCCATATATTTCAACATACTTCGTTATTCTTTTAAGTGTTTATTATTTTAATTTTGTATAAGTGTCCAGGTAAGATCGCCAATACAAAAATAAAATGAATAAAATTTTTTGGGCGTTAATCGTATATATTTTTAGATAAATATTGCTTTCTAATGTGAATAAAATAGATAGATACAATAGCAAGTGCATATTTTAAAACTGTTATTCGAAGGATGAAAGAAGAAAAAAGGGCCTTTTCTATGAAATAAAAGTGTTTATTGGCATATGTATTTTAAAAATAAATCGTTCATTTTTGAGTGTACAGTGAGACCTAGTGATTTAATTTAATATGCAATTTAGCGATTTCTAGCGAGTTTTTGATGAACTTCTAGCGACGTCATACTTAAAATAAATATATGTTTTAGTATGTTTAAAATAAAAATAAATATAATAACATTCACTCGTTCGACAAGAAAAGACATTACGCGGACAATCGTATAAGTTCGAAAGTGTTATATCCGCCTCTAGCTAAGCCGATTGCTGCCCAGCTAGAGGCGGACATCAATTTTTTATACATAACAATAGGTGTCGATAGGAAAGGTTTTGCTAGTCAGGATGGAACAGACCGGTTTTAGACACCTAGCGATCATACGGCACAACAATAATTAAGATAGCACAGTATTAATAAACTTAAATACTATCTCAGTATACTTAGAATGAAGACTGCAAACTGAAATAATTTTAATTTATTATAATTTTTTTTTTATATTTTATTGACCCAAATTAATTCCTCATCAATACTTTCAATTTCAAAAGCGTTCATCTTTTTTCACTGAAATTTTAGTATGATAACGATTAAAAATTAAATTGTAAAGACTACTAAAGCAAATTGCTATAAAATGAAAATCTTATTGCTTTACTTATATTTGTAAAGCAAACCTGCATTAAAATAATTACCATATGCATTAAAAAAAAAATAATGCAAGCTCTGCTATAAATTCTGTTTTAGCTTTTATTACATATCGCATAATGCAAAGTTTACATTAGAAATTCTAGTAATTTTTTCTACTGTGTATAGCTATGTTTTATTAAATAAACAAACAAAAAAATAATAAAATAAAATAAAATAAGAAAAATAAAAAATAAGAAAAATCTTAACTAAGTAATCTTACGCTTAGCCCGCCGCCACCAACATGAGCCTTAATATTAAAACACGAAAAAAATTGTTATTTTTTAGTTGTTGTTGTTATTGTGCTGCTGTTGTTGAAGATGATGACGTTGGTATTTTTTTTTAATATGGTTATGATTATTATTAGTCGTATTTTATTTGATTTTGGTATTGGAATTAGATTTGGAATTCAAATAAAATAGGTTTTATTTTTTTTTTTTTTTGGAATTGGATATTATTTTTAAAGGTTGGTACGTTGTGTATTTTTACATTTGATTTTTCAAATAGTTTCTTTTGGTAATAATCAAAAATTTTAAATTTTTACCAATATATAATTTTTTATTAATATTTTAATTGACTATAATTTCAAGCAACGGAGAAAAGATAAATAATGTTATAAGAAAACCATAGTTAGTATTATTTAAATCGTCAATTTCGGCTTAGGTTTAATAACGTGCAATCAAAATTTGTTAAATACAAATTTGATAATTACAGTTCCTCAAGAAGGCAATGGTCTGCACTATTAAAAGTTCATCTTGATTCATTTAAATTATCTAAATGATTTCACTTTCCAATACTAAATAATTTAAGTACTGAAATACTGATTAAATAATCACATTCAAGATTTAACAAAATATCGTTAAATCAAAATGAATGTCAAAATAGTAAAATATCAACAATGACCAACTTATAGAAATCAAAATATGAGATGACGCGCACCTGGTATTCGAGATACTAACTAAAAAGAAGTATTGGAATTACAATACCATCAATAGAGAAAGATTTCAACCAATTCCATAAAAGAATTCGATATATGGGATTGTTGTTGTAAAAAATCAAATAAAATACGACTTGATGGTTATTTATATTATTATATTATACTGTTATGATTATTTTGTTTTTTAATATTGACACCTCAGACGGTATATGTTGACATGCACTTTTAATGTTATTCTTATTAATTTCATTCACAATATTAACTGTAGTATTATTATTACCTTTATTATCACTATCATTATTATTATTATTTAATTTCAAAAAAAAAAAATATTTAAATATTTATTATTTGTATTTCTTCCAAAGTTTTTTTATTAACTTCAACTATTCTTATTCAACTATTGTTCACTTGGACACTTCCAAAGTTTTTTTTTTAATTTTAACTGTTCTTACTTCTAACTTTAACTTATTTTCAATATTTATCATTTAATATTTTTTTCAAAAACTATCTATAAAATTCTTTTTCCTTTTCCAAATTTATTTTTTTATTTAAATGTTTCTATCGCTCCGTCATTCATCGATCTCTTTACTAATTTTTTTCTTTTTCAGTTTTAATTTTTCAATACCAACCAAAGAAAACAAAAAGAAAAAAATGCAATACAGCGCTAACCAATTTGCATTTCATGTCGCGTACTAATTATAATTTAGTGTCGATTGTTTCATTACGAAATGAAACGGAAAAAAATTGCATGACGTTTCAATCGTGGGGACGACCCACACCCGAGCAGGTCTCAAAGCCAGGCCGAATTGACTTAGCATCTAAACTCATCCTCACAATAACTCACAAGTAAATAATCCCATAAAAAAAAAAACAAAAAAAAATTAGTTTTACACTAACAATTACGTTCTAATGTCTTTTAGATGATACGTTCCCAAATTAGTTCCGTTTTCCTCCACAAGTTTGTAGGCTACATTACAAACGGGTTCTTTTATAAAAGCTTTCCGGAATTTAGGTGCAAGTTTAGAATTTTTGAGATGCCACACTTTGGCAGAAATTTCGAACGAAGACTGCTTGACCTGAGGAAAACTTCCTGTTGAGACTTCGTGGATTATATGTATGTGCGTTATGCTTATGAGATTTGTGCAGGTTTGCTAAAACGGTTTGTCGAGCAATGGTCAGTCTATAGCATTAGACAATTGAATTTCTGTGTCTTCAAGACTCTGCAATTGGCGGAGCAATTTATAATATAATCCATGAACAATATAATGCCGTCCGAAAACCAAGAAATGTGGAGATTGCCCTGTACTTTCATGCGTCACGTTGCGCAAAGCGGATGCAATAGCATACACATGCACATCCCATGTTCTGTGATCATTCTTAATGAAAGGACGGACTGCCGATAAGATGCTACAGTTTACTCTTTCAGAAGGGTTCACTTAAGGGGAGTATTTGGGAGTTAAAATTTGAGTGATATCATGTTTTTTCAAGAAAATATTAGATGTAAACTGTTTTCCAGTATCGCTCAATATTTGTTCTGGATCCGAGTAAACATTAATCACTCGATCTTCAAGGAATTCACAACATTTCTGCTGTTGGCATCTCGCATTGGTCCAAGTAGAGCAAACCGGCTGGAATGATCTAGGATAAGGTCTCTTAAAGTCAATGTACAGATTTTGGAAGCATCGGGGTATGTCAGCACAGTATGACCTATAGGTGGACGAGTGATAGTATTTGAAGCTTTATTGGGTTTACATAATTCACACTTTATGATGAACTGTGACGTACATCTCCTCAGTATATTAAGATTTTTTCGAATGCCCAAATGTGTGCGGAAGGTGGATTGTGGGCTTTTCCTATCAAAATAGGAACAAGAGAGGTTGGAACATACAATTTCTATGCTGAAATGTCAGAAGGTATCTTTGAATCAGGTGTAAGATAGATTAATATTCTGTCATTACTAATTCGGAAATTAGCATTATATACAGGATTAGCTTGGATGGATATACAGGATTAAGAAGGTTGAGGTATTCGGGATCTTGAAAGTGAACTGGATCGAGATCAAAATAAACAGATTTGGAATCATCATCTCTACTGAGCGTTATTACCTCAGACTGCCGTGAGAGCGCGTCAGGCACGATATTGTCTTTGCCTTTTCGGTATTCAATTGTAAAATTGAATCGTTCCAGTATTAAGCTCCAGCGAGCAAGACGCCCTGAAAGCTCCCTCTGTCCCATCAACCACTTCAGACTTGCGTGATCCGTGATGATGGTAAAAGGATAGCCTTCTACGTACTGCCTGAATTTCTCAACACTTAATACCGCTGCATAGGATTCCAGCTCAGTCACGCTGTAGTTACAATGAGCAGCAATAAGTTTTTGAGAAACAAAAGCAATAGGGCGTTCATCGCCGCTGGATGACTTTTGAAATAAGACAGCTCCCACGCACGTCATAGAAGGGTCATCACATTGAATCCAGAAGGGTTTACTCTAATCCGGATTACAGAGAACAGGAGAAGACGAAACAGCCGATTTCAATAACTCAAAAGATTTCTGGGTATCATCGTTCCATTTTAATTTTTGATCCTTCTTTAATAGATTGGTGAGTGGTGATGCCAAATCTGAATATTGATTGATAAAACGTCGGTACCACCCGGACCTACCCAAAAATCTTCGAAGTTGTCGAACTGTTTTAGGAGTAGGATATGAGGTAATGGCAGATACTTTTGAAGGGTCAACCTTGAGTACACCATCGCCAACGATGTATCCGAGGTAGCGGATTTCTTTTAGGAGGAATTTGCTTTTATCCAAGTTGATAGTTAAAAGAGCATTAGTTAACAATTTACACACTCTACTCAGCAACGAAAGGTGTTCTTCGAATGTCTCGTCAGCAATTAATAAATCATCCAGATACACAAATATCTGATTGTGTAATTCATGTGGAATCACTCGATGCATCAATCGGCACATGGTCTGTGGAGCATTGCAGAGTCCAAAAGACATGACTGTAAATTGGTATAGTGGTCTTCCCGGCACAGTGAAAGCTGTTTTATCCCTCGACCCCTCATCTAATTGTATTTGCCAAAAGGCGTCTTTCGAGTCAAGGCTAGAAATAAACCTTGTCTTGTTCAGACGCCCTAACAACCCATCAATGAGTGGCAAAGGGTAAGAATCTTTCACTGTAACCGCGTTCATTTTTCTCTGCTTTGCGGACTATGGCCATCGGTGAAATCCAATCACTGGTTGAGTCAAAAGTTTCGGTGGACGAATTTGAACAGTCAGTTTCTGAGGCCATGCCAGACGAAAATACTGTCTAATTAACTTCACCACATAATAGTACTACCTCTATGATTCTTCAGATGCTGAAGTATCGCTAGCTCATACAAAACCAGCATCAACCTTCGTGAGTGGTTCCGCAGGCGTCAATTCAAAAATAGAAGGGAATGACGATAATTTAGCAGAACAGAAAACACTATCCATAAACGAATATAATGAGCTCATGAAAATTATTAATAAATTATCGATCACTAATGATCTAATTTTATCTACTAAAGATAGTGGAGAAAAACCTGCTGTTAGTCATACTATGAGTACTCCGCAACCTTCCACTTCTCTTAAAACTAATCAATTTCGATCATATGTTACTCAGCCACAATCAAACAACATAAATAATATTCTTTCCGACCCCGGTTCTAATAATCGTTTGTAACGGAACCATTGCAACATAAGTAGAAATTGTCCGTTAACATCGGTCTAAGCATGATTATTGATTTGAATTTTCAGTATGGGCTAGCCTATTATATTTCTTATGATTATAACTAAACCCAAGTACAACTCTTTAACGTAATTAACCAGCATTTGATTTATTCGGATAATACCGTTAACAACGTAAAAAAAATAAACAGCAAAAATCGTTTCAGTTGCATCTCCAAATAATTTCGAATTTTCATTCCATTTCCTACTCTTGATCAGTTTTGATGTGATAATTAAAAGAAATTTAATTAAGCCAAGCAATAATAATTTATCTAATTAATTATTATATTATATAAAAAAAAATTAATAAAATTTAGTGTTTAATGTGTTAACATATTTTAATTAAAAAATTAAATTTATCACAATTTAATTTTGTTTTTAGTTTGTAATTTTTGTAAATTTCAAAATAATTATAAAATAATAATATTTTGTTTTTAGTTTTATTCAAAAAAAAAAAAAATTATATATTTATCAATATAATCAATTTATTATTAATTAATTAAGTTTTTTGGTAAGTAGACTATATTCAAGCCACATGGTTATGAGATGTAACCGGTTTTTTTAATAGAAGATTTTTTTTGTTTCAAGATTTAAATATGGCCGAACAGTTTGAGGCTATAAAGGGACTACATCCTAATCAATTTTCTTGTAACAAATTTAATCATACGCAATATCCGTTAATGACCTCGTACCAGTATAACAATAATTTGTGTGCAAGTAATAACAGTAATAGTGGGCAGAGTGGTAGACTCCAAACCAGCGGAAAAATGAGCAAAGATATTTTATGTGTAAATAATTACTTTACGGAAAAAAATCATAGTAATAGTAGTGGACCACCTAGTACAACGGTGTATCCAAAGCAGCGCTATGCCCCGTATCAATGTCGTTATAACGGCAATCAACAAAATCAGCAACAACAGCTCGACAATACGAACAACAATTTTTACCTAAACTTTAATAACTTTAATAATTATGGCAGCACCCAAAATCAATACGAATTCAATACGTCATATAATTCGCCAGCCGATCTAGTGACGAAAGGATTTTTTGAATATAATTTTTTTCAATCGTCATCGAATCGGATAAATGGTAATGGTGCCACCAATATCCAAAATGCTAGTTCCAATTCGAGTAATCTAGTAAAATTTGGCAGTAACAGTAATTTAAGTACGATAAGTAATGTTAGCAATTCAACAACAAATTTAAATTCGACCGTTATAAGTAATTTTGGTAGTGACACATCGTCAAACTGTGAAGATAATCAAGCGATCACATTATTAATCGGTAATCTGGGTGGATCGTACGATGAAAGTACATTACGTTATAATATCATGCAACAATTAAAACCAATTACGCCGGTCATATCGATTAATGTTGAAGGTGCAAATGCGATTCGGGTCAAGGTTCCGTCAAAACAATTTGCAAAATTGGTCGTATCACATTTGCATCGTAAAAAATTTGGTCACAAGCGTATGGTTGTGTCGTATATTCGAAATTCGTCGACGTCCGAATTTGCAAAGCTACGATGCCAAGTGGCTGGCCTACTCAAAGATGTACCATTTTATACAATATCGATGAATACGTTTCGTGAACTATTTCAATCGCGTTTCAAACAATCGATCAACGTTATCGATTTGTTTCGCATGCAAGACATATGCACGATCAATTGTAATGATGAGAAAGAGAAAATTATCGCATTGCATCCCGATCTAATAAATTCGATCAACAATAATAATCCATTGGTCGAATGTCTTGAGATGAGTGTACCATACTGTACGATACATTTTAAAAAGGAGAAGCATAAAGGTTGGGCCGAACAAGATATTGAACCGTTGCCAAATATTGTTATGTCGTTGAACGAATTGAAACAAATTTTGTTGACCATCCTAAATATTCATAAGGGGGACATACCCATTTTAAGCATAATGCATTGCATCGAAGCCGAACTAAACATAAAAATTAAATCAAACGATCAAGGTGTAAATTTCGAACATTTAATCTCGTGCGTCACCGAATGCCAAATAACAAATAATCAATTTGGAATTAAAGTTTTACGCATGGAAATGAGCGATAGTAACACCAGTGCCATTGGAGTGGGTAGTTTTAATAAGGAAAATAATAATGATCCGTTGCATCATATTTCACATGAAATTGTTGAATTGATTAAATTATCGCCAAAGGCAACATTAAAATTTGATAAATTCATACCGGCTTATCATAATCATTTCGGTAAACAGTGCCGTGTTGCTGACTACGGCTACACGAAATTAATTGATTTATTTGAAGCTCTCACCAACGTTGTGCAAGTGATTGGTGATGGTGAAAATCGTTTAATAACATTAACGCATCGCACGCAGTTACGACGATTCACCAACGATTTGCTACGCATTTTAAAAACACAAGCAAATCGTTCAATTCTTCTCTCAAAATTATCTCTTGTATTCTCCCAATTTCAAAATCGATTGTTTGATGTGAGCGACTATGGTGTATGCGATTTGCTCGACATTCTCGATGGTCTAGTACATAATAATACGATTATCACGACGGTATGTAATAATAATGATATTTTAATTTCAATACCGAAGCGACACCAAACCCAAACCGAACTAGAAAAGATGAGCATTTTTTCCGAAGAAGTGATTGAACTGCTTAAAAATGCGCCACAATATGCAATTTTATTTCAAAAATTTGTTCGCTCGTACCACTACAATTTTGGCTATCAGTGTCGTTTGAGTGACTATGGTTTTTATAAATTGTCCGATTTGATGGAATCAATAAATGGGATTATCGAAATTGATTCGAATTCGGATGAAAATCGTAAAGTGTATTTATCACCAAAAGTGGCACAACGTGTATTTTCCGAGCAAATTTTTGAATTAACTTCGATGTCGAGTAATGTGAACAAGGAGTGTGTAACGAAACGGCCAAAAATTAAATTACGTCATGTATTGGAGGCGCATAAAGACAAATACGGATATCAGATACAGAGTAATAATTTAGGATATCGATCAATGATTGAAGCGATCAAAGCATTACCCTATATAGAACTCGTTGAAATGAATAACGATATTTGGGTAATTTGTCACCATGAAGATCCATTATTTCGTACAAATTGCTATGCCGCAAGCACCGTGATTGTCCGGTACAATCGTGACCATATGCCGTTTACATCATTTCGTCATCATTATCCAGTGCAACCATCGGAATTGATTAGAAATTCGATTACATCGATGAACTATTTCATTGAGGTAAGTAATTATCAAAATGGTCATGAAGTCTTAATCTATTCACTTTAACTCATTATTCAAGCAGCTGAAGTATTGTCCAATAATCAAAGATGAAATAATCAAGTTAACGCCACTAATGAAATTTTTAATCGAAATCATAAATTTGATTAATAGCCGCAAGATAATGAAACTTAACGACTTGAAACGAGAACTAAGCATTCAAATGGGATCATGCTTCGAGTATGGTTATCCAAATATTTCGTCACTAATTTGCAGCTTCTCGGATATTTTTATAATAAACGATAAGGAAATGAGTAATTTTGAAATAAAATTAAACCCTGATAATTTTTGTAAGCGCTAGTCGATCTTTATGTTAAGACACTTGTAATTTTAATCAATTGTTTTGTTAAATTACAGTAACGATATGGATAAATTCTCAACCGAATCAAAGTTTTAACTTCATTTATTATGATACGCCACATCAAGTATCCAGTGGAAATCTTTTGACCATCTCAAATACTAGTACAAATTCATTGGAAGCAAGCTACACCGATCTAAATAACAACGTTGTTAATGAAAGCGGTTCAAAAGAGCATAGTTCAGAATTGGGCGAGTCTTCATCATCACACAGTACTGAAACTAAATTCGAAAAAACTATTGATCCTTTAAATGCGTCGATATCAAATATTCACAAACGTCGAAATGTTTTAAAGGACTACGAGTTGAATATATCAAAAAAATCAAAATCATCTGACGAAGGTGTACAATTTTGCGATGCACTAGATTATGCCCGGCTCCTATCAGCATTTTATGAACCACCCAAACCAGATACACCACCATCGAAAATTGTTCCATTCTGGCTGGATCCCGTATGGAGCTTTGAAAAACCATGGTCACCAAATATTAACGTATCGAATATATCAAAAATAATTGATGATGCGTTATAAGGCGGCCAAATCCTATTTAGGTATTTAAAATAATATTCGTTTTGAGACTTTAATAAAAAATCTTAGTACTATAATATTTACATATATAAATTTAAAAAAGCGATATATACTTTCAAAAAAAAATTAATGCATGCGTAATGTAAGTCAAACAGGATTAAATTAAATAAAATTCAAGTTAATTTTATAAAATAAAAAAAAGCTTTGTTAATGTATTACTCATGACAGTCACCATTAAATTCGATATTGAGCCAGCTTAGAGTCAGTTTCCAATTAGAATCAAACCTTATGCAATTCATTTTATGCCACCCGCCAGAGTGAATTCATCATAGGATGGGTCTTCTGTGCAATTCTAAAATGATTTGTACTTATCTATAGGCTATATTCTGGTGCTTGATACCAACTCCTCATCAAAATAACAAATTCCAACTTTCACTATATTACCTATAATTAGTCTTCCTGGATGGCAGTGAAAACCAAAGGTTTAGGGAGTTTCTTCCCATAGAACGTCCGCATGGTTAAGAAATGAGTACACACCACGCCGAGATCCCGAGTATTATATCCGATGACGGCCTCTGACCATAGTTTTAAGATCACCATGCACCCCGTCTTTACACGGCTTTTCTACGCCGGGTAAATAAAAGTTAAATAAATGTTATTATTTTCATTGTCTCATTATATCATTCAGAATATAATGATCATGTATATGTATCTTAAATAAAGCCAACGACCAAACTCAAAATGGATATTTAATTCTAATTTTTAACATACCACACACCGTCACGCCGTTATAAACCGTGAGCGATATTTGTTACGATTACTTCGGATGTTAGTCAACTTCGGCGCCACTTCCGTTCTGTATTTTCCTATATATTTTCTCTAGCCCTAATAAGAAATTAAATTTGAAATAAAGAATTAAATTCTAATAAGGAATACAACAAAAACTGTAATTGACATCTTTATTACAAAAAAAAAATTAAAAATCTTTCACATTGTATTCATAATACTATTCAATCTCCATTAAATCATCATCACTTGTTAAATGTGCTTTTTCTTTAACGGTTTTTTCTTCTACCGTGAAATTACTCCCTATAAGACAATTCTTTAAATTCGATCCTTTCTTTATGACCGCTCGATCACACACGATACAATTTTCTAAGACAACACAGTCTTCGATTACCACATTGTTCATTAGGATCGAATCGGAAATTCGAGTTTTTTCGCTAATTTTACAATTTGTACCGAAAACGGTATTATGGATAGAAGTTCGTTCCGAAATTATGGTATTATCGCCGACCGAACAATTCGAAAATTGGGTCGATTTAATTATTGCACTTGCCGATATAAATTCTTTTATGCCGATCTGAATATTTTCCAGTATTTTTGTAGCATGCTTATTTGCTATACAGTAGCCCATCATGCTGTTGGCTCGAATTCCGAATGATTCTTTAGGCGCGATAATAGCATAACACCGAATAAGATCTGAATTATATGCCCCGCGAGACAACGAATCGTTGTAAACCGATGTTTCAATGATTTTTTGCCGAATTTTTGACGATGACACGTATTGATATATGTCACGAGCTTTTGTATTTACATTTGCTTCGGATGTAAGTTTATCGCCAACGACATTTGTCTCAGTGCGTGCCAATTGTTTTTTTACAATATACGGTAATAGCTCGCCTTTAATTGTCGAAAAATTTGAATTTGGTTTATTTGGATCATCGTCACAGAGATAATCGAGCACCCAACGCTTCATAATGTAGATATGCGAATCAATTAAATTACTAAATATATTGATTCGGCCACCTTTTCTGAGTCGATGCAACGACAAAACGAGATTTTCTTCATAATCACTAGACGATGCCAATAATACTATTCGCTGGGTATCTGGATGGATTCCAATTAAATCGCGATCTGGTTTATGTTTTGATTTTGGACCGGGCACCGTTACACCGCCCACTCGATTATTATTAAACATTTGTACGACCAGCGAAGCATCGTGCTGATGAAATACCGTCAACATTGGATATAATTTTATATCAGTTATTATATCGCACGACACCACCAGGACATCATTATTTGAACGAATTTTATCTTTTATCAATTTCAGAGAATCGGCCGTGCCGAAATCCGAGTCGCTTGGCAGGCCAAAATATTCAATTTTAAGTTTTAACGAATATTTCTCCATTGTCAATTGGATCTCAGATTTTTGACTTTCCAAAACGATTACGATAGTTTCTAAAATTAACAAAAATAAAAATTAAATTAAATCACGCCGCGCCAGGATAACCTTAATTACCATTAAAGCCATGATTTTGTAACATATTCATGGGATACCATAACATTGGGTACGGCCCAATAGGTAGTAAACATTTCGGTTTTTGATTTACAACATCGGGGAATCGTGTGCCACGACCAGCGGCCAAAACAACCGGATGAAAATTTTGCGATGCCATTAAAGTATTTTGACGAAATTTTTTTAGAATTTTACCAAAATATGTTTTTGACATAGACGTATAAGAGATATAGACCGGTTTCAAATATTTTTTCCATAGTAAATCTTCTATTTCACGTGTGATCGGTTGGAGAGGGACGGATATCTAAAAAATTGTATGTCTTATTCAACAATTTGAAAAATAAACAAAAAAAAAATTTTTTTTTTCGCCAATTCAAAACAAAGCTTGGCTTGGATTTGTTCTTTTATTAGAAAAAACAGTGATAAAATTAATTAAAACTTATTAAAATTAATAAATTTGTGTTAAAAAATCATAAACTCTATACTATCGTGTATCAAAATTAAAAAAAAACTTGAAAAAATGAAGTGTTTGGTGAAAAATTGTCGGAATTCTAAACTCAATAAAGTAGAAGGAATTTCGTTTCATAAGTAAGTTAATTACTAAATTAGATTAAATATAATGTATGTTGTGATTGTAATCTAGTGATTAGTGAAAGACTAAATTAAGTTTTAATTCAAAAATATTAAAAATTTTAAAAAATAATAATGTAATTTTTGTGGTCCCTAAAATCGTAATATACTGTACACTTTCATTTTTTGTTTACAGTCCCTTCTTTTGAATGTAGTGTACTATTCCAGGATCGAATTGTATAATTAGTTCGGAAAAACGCCGTTAAATTACCCACTAATTTTATGATTTTCAAAATATAATACATACGGAGTTTTGTTATATAAAATCATATAAAATTAATATAAAATGCATGATGTGTTTATGTCCTGAATGGACAGGGTCATGAAGCTCATTAGCACTTCGTTTATATGTTGAGCTTTTGTCTAAGGAAATGACTACTGTTCATTTTTTTGTAAATTTGTAGCTATAATGTAAATAATATTTCTTTCTTTTTAGGTTACCAAAATGTAATAAAACGAAAGAACTGTGGTTAAACATGTTAAGTCTTGACCAACCAGGACCTTTAAGTAGCTATAGTATAGTTTGCTCGGAACTAGAGTTATAGTTTGCTCGGAACTAGAAAGCTTAAAATTCTTTAAAAAGATATGTTATAATGTTCATCATAATCTTCTTGATGAACATTTTTTTACCGACAATTTAGAATTTCAATATAGCCATTCTCAAGAACATATACATTTATTATCTCAGTCCATTATAGAAAAATATTACGATATTCGGTTAAATTTCTTTTGCAACGAAAAATCTGCAAAGCTATCAAAAAGGAACAAATTTGTCTCACTCCATTTCCATGGCATGTAGGCTAAAATCTCAAATTCCCCTATTTTTCTAGTTTCAATCTAAGTGGATTAGACCTACTGGGGATACAACACTAAAAAAAAATGCGCTAAGTACTCTTCCTCTTGGGAAGTGTGGAAATGAGTACACTCAAGTAAACTATAGTCCTAAAAAGAAACCTTAAAACTTTTTTTAATATTAAAATACATATATCTACTAAAATATCTAATTGCCATACCATCACAAAAAAAAATTATTAAATTTATTTTTTATTTAGCAACCAACTTCATTATAATCAAATAGTAAATTTCTAATTGCGGCCCTGGTATTATTATAGTCTTTCTCTTTTACCCTTGAAAATTTCCTCACTTGACGTTTGCTTGATTCTTGTCTAAATCTATTATACGTCTATGGTTTTTGACAATTTGATGACAGTTCATAAAAGTACAGTCACACGACGGTGCTTATTCCTAGTGGTATCCTGTATTTCATTGTAAAACCTATTATAATTTTTATTTGTACCAAGCTTGATACGTCAAAAGAAAATAACATAACCTTTAACTAAACGTGGAAGTTCGGTTTTTAGTAGTTTTTATGGTTTAATTATTTATAAGTAAGCAGATAAATTATAGTTTACCAAATAATGGATGTATGTGTTGATAATAATATCGATGATATCGAAGATTTAATTTCTAAAAATGATGTGACTCCTAAAGAACGTTATCAAAATAAGAAAAATGTGACTGTGCGAGCTAAAGTGAATGGCGAAAATAAAGAAAATAGGCCAGAAATAAATAATGGGACCAACGAAAACCAAAGCATTATACCAGGAACTCAAACAATTTATGTTAAAACATGGGGATGTACACATAATAATTCTGATACAGAATATATGGTGGGACAATTGGCTGGCTATGGATACAAAATTACGAGTGATAAATCCAAAGCAGACTTATGGCTATTAAACAGTTGTACGGTGAAAAATCCATCTGAAGATACATTTCGTAATGATATTCAAGAAGGGCAAAAGAAAAATAAACATGTTGTTGTAGCGGGCTGTGTGCCACAAGGTGCTCCAAAATCAGACTATCTAAAAGGATTAAGTATTGTAGGGGTGCATCAAATTGATCGCGTCGTTGAAGTTGTTGAGGAAACAATGAAAGGACATTCAGTTCGGTTGTTGCAACAGAAGAAGGAGAATGGTAAAAAAGTTGCCGGTCCATCATTGTCATTGCCGAAAATTCGTAAAAATCCATTGATTGAAATTATTCCGATTAATTCGGGATGCTTAAATCAATGTACGTATTGTAAAACAAAACATGCACGAGGTGATTTAGTCAGTTACGAACCGCATGAAATAGTTGAGCGCGCGATACAAGCATTCAGTGAAGGTGTATGTGAAATATGGTTGACATCCGAAGATACAGGCACCTATGGACGAGATATTGGCACATCCCTACCAGAATTATTATGGAAACTTGTAGAAGTCATACCCGATGGTTGTATGCTACGTATTGGTATGACAAATCCTCCGTATATTATGGAACATTTAGACGAAATCTCAAAAATTTTGAATACACCAAAAGTGTATTCGTTTCTCCATATACCAGTGCAAAGTGGTAGTGATGCTGTATTATCGGACATGAAACGAGAATATAGCCGCAATGATTTTGAACATGTGGTCAATTTCTTGCGAGACAATTCACCAGGAATTTCTATTGCAACAGACATAATTTGCGGATTTCCCTCCGAGACTGAAGATAATTTTGACGAAACAATGACGCTTTGTGAAGCGTATAAATTTCCATCGCTATTTATAAATCAATTTTTCCCGCGGCCCGGAACACCCGCCGCCCGTATGGTTCGAATACCAGCGAATTTAGTTAAAAAACGTACTAAACGTCTTACTGAACTATTCAATAGTTACGAACCATATCGAAATCGGGAGGGGAAAATTTATACGGCTTTGGTCACAGAAATTTCACACGATAAAAAGTATTATGTTGGCCATAATAAATTTTATGAACAGATATTGCTACCAATGGAGGAAAATTTAATGGGCAAATCGGTTAAAATTCGAATCTTATCGTCAACCAAATTCAGTATGTTTGGTGAACTAATTGAAAACGAAAATGAATGGAAGGAGTGTTCCATTAAAAGTGTAACGACGACATCAACAAGTGCAACAGGGATTTACGAAAATACAAATGGAATTTTAACGAACGATAATCTTAAATCGAACGAAAATAATTCATACATAATTTATAGTTTGGCTATTATAATTCTAGCCATTGTATTACGATTTGTATGGAAATGGTTTTAAAATATCGATATATTTTAATAAAACAGAAATTCGTTTTTAGACTAACTTTATTTTGTTGTTGTTTTTTGTTCTCTCAAGGCAGCTGCACGAGAATATTATAGTGTGTCACGCATGTTTTCGTACAGCAGCTTTTAAAATATTATTTCGACCCCACATATTGGCACACTTACGTAGGGCGGTTTTCATTCATGCATGAGGGAATTTGTGTAAACATTTATTTTTCATATATAATTTGACACTTATTTGTGCTCAATTAAAATCTACCAATTTTATAAAGTTACAATAATTAGTAAAATATATAAAAAAAAAAATTTAAATATGTATATAAAATTATAAAGTACAGGCCATTTTTAAGTTAACGGTTCTTGTATCACTATTTTACTTATATGTATACCACAAACTGTTGTTACATAACAACAATGTCAGACGGTTCTGTACCAAAGTATCTATCGCCAAAATTTCCAATTCCGGGCAACACATAAAATTTTTCGTTGATTTCGGGATCAAGTGCCGACGTTACAATCTGTACTTTTGGAAATGCGTACGCAATTGAATGCACACCAATTTCCGCCATTAGAAGTGACACAAGGAGAATATTATCTTCAGGCACATCGTGATCCAATAAAACACGTATGGCCATTATTGCGGCAGCACCGGTTGCAACCGTAGCATCCATTAATATAACTTTATAATCTTTTATATCTTTTGGTAATCTTAAGTAGTATAACTGTAAAAAAAAATAAAATAAACAAAAAATTATTAGACTAGAAAGAGCATATTCTAGGCATAGGGTCGATCTGTTATCACCGGTTCGATGAACCACGTTATTTATTATTTTTAATGTCAAGCAAATTAAAGATTAATACGAAATAAAAAATATAACGCAATCCATTGTCACGTTGTGTGGATTCGTCCTTGCTTTTATGAAACAGCGAAAAATTTTGAACATAGTTCGGGGAACCAACACTTTTGAATAATTAACGCTGTAATTTTAGCCAAGCTCACAACCAATTTAATGTAAACAAAATAAATTTAGAAATCGTCATCGGAATTGCATCAGAACCGTGGCGAATTTAAAATAAATCAGGCTACATTTAACACAAATATTTCTTATAAATAGCCATAGACCATTGACCATAACAATTATTAAAATACCATGCGTCTGTTTTGACACAAAAGCTAATAAAATACGAAACGTAAAATGAAAATTTCACAACTTGTTCGCGATCACAATAATTACATAGTAAAATCTATAATTAGCACGCATATAAAATATATGATCAATTATGATGTAGTTGCAAATTAAATATAAACAAAACCAAATAATACTCACTTCAGGTTCGCCAGTCAACTGATTAGTTTGAATTAAAATTTTTCCAATTCGAATATCTTTGCAAACATCGCACACAGCCTGTTCCATTGTTTCACCGGCTCGCAATATTGATACACCACAAATTTTTTGTGTCTCCAGTCGTTTTCCATGATATTGGACACCTTGTGGCGTTTCAACCACAACTTCTTTAAATGGTAATAGACTTAAAGCAAATTCAATTACCAAACGTATCAATCGCTTCGAATAGAATATAAATTCATCTCGTGATGTATTCTGATTTCTTATGAATGTATGTAGTCCTTTAACTTGTGGTGTTGTTGGTAGTAAATGTAATGAATCAGGCATTGGTTGGCCAACACCTGAATGTGCTAGAGCCTCACGTAATTTAAAACCGCGCAATTGCAGTTGTGTATGTACGTGTTGTACAATCAGCTGTATCGCAACTTTATTTTCCCCACCCCTTGGCACAATAATATCAGCATGCACCATCGTTGGTGCGATGTAATTTGCGTAGGACGGTTTTACCATGGTCGAATATTGTTTTAAAACACCTTCGATGTCACGTCCACGTTGTGCTATATCACGTTTTAATCGACGTGCCAATCTTATATCAGCGTCGGTATCCACAAATATTTTCATATCCAACATTTTTAATATTTCTGGACTATGAAAAACGAGAATTCCTTCAAAAATTATTACATTGGCGCCGTACATAGTTTTTGTATGCGTTTCACGGGAATGTGTTACAAAATTATAAACAGGAACTTCAACTTTACGGCCTTCTTTCAATTTACGTAACACTTCAATCATTAGATCAATATCAAATGCATCGGGATGATCAAAATTGTATTCATTGCGTAGCGATTGGTCATGTTGTTTTGGCGATAGAATCTATTTATAGAAAAATATTTTTAATTATTAATTTGTTAGTTTTTATGTAAATTTAGTAATGAAGGGCTTTTTTAAAAGTAATTAGTAAGAACCTTGTAAAAACAATCCATAGCCAAGAGTGTTACCCATGGTACATCTAAAGATTCAATTATTTTTTGTGCTACCGTTGTTTTGCCTGATGCGCTGCCACCACATATTCCTATTAATTAGTTTTATGTTTACAATTCAATTAGTATGACATTGAAATAATAATTCTACTGACTATTCCCAACCATAATATTGTAAATTAAAATTTTAATTACCTATCACAAATGGTTCAACTTGTTGTCCTGCACAATTATACCAAGGTGGCCGACCAGCTGTGTAAATAGTTCTGTTATTCGATCTAATAATTGGCTCACTTGCGGTCATTGTTGTACTCTGATTGATTGACGTAGTTCGTTGTCGCCTTGGCTTCGGTGAACGTAATTGTGCTGGAACCATATTTTGGATTAAGTTAAAAATGAATTTGGAAGGGGTCAAAATAGAATAGGGATAAAATACCTGTTGTTTTATTAATTGGTTTACTATGTGGAACAGTTGTTGGTGACGCAGGACACTCACAGTCATCAATGTCAAACACTTCATTGTCGTCCAGTCCATTTTCCAAGTAAAGCGGTTCCAACACTCCGACTTGTTCGCCAACATCACTTTATAATTAAAAAAAATGAATTTATGATTAATATTCTGTATGATTGTAATTAACTTAATTACTATTTAATTTTTCTATCATATTACGGAATTATCGTTTTTTTTTTCTTTTATTTTTGCTTTATCAACTTCGCGTCTTCAATGCCATTATTTTGTTGCGTACTTCAAAATTTTTCGTATAACTTGTTTAATATTTTAATTCCATGAATTAATAAGAAATCGTAATTTATTTACTAAAATTCAAATCCATTACTTCAAAACGATGTATGTAGATCAATTAGTCGGGTTCAAGAATTGTATGACTCAATTAAATAAAATTCCCATGTATAATTATTTGAAAACAATTTAAATATGAAAAATTTACAAGAAATACCATGTGTATACTTTATTTTAAAATACAAAAACTTTCTTTTTTCTATTATTTTCTTTTTATTATTTTGACGTTGTCATTTTTCCGTTTCATTCATGTCGTCGTAAAAAAAAAAATCGGAAAAAATATACAACCCTTCCTTACCTATCGGAACTTGCAGAACTTGGTGGATCAAATAATTTAACTAATGAAAGAGACATTATTTATAAAATAAAATTATTTAACTATAATAACACTTTTTTATATATTATTTAAAAAAAAAAACTTAAAATTTATTTTTTTTAATTTATTAATTTTTAATTTTTTTTATTTGAATTTCACTATACTTGTGTTGTGTCTTCTCTATCTTGTTACTTTTTCTATTCTGAATTTGTGAAAAATAAAACAAGGTACAATATGCGAAAATTTTAAAAAATTTACCCTATCAACCAATTCAAAATGCCGCAAGTAATTTAATTATGGAAATTATGAATTAAAATTCAAATATTATACAATTTACATTATATCATATGTTTCTTGAATAAATTTTTTATGGAGGATTATAAAATATATATTCAAAAATTCACAAAAACTTTATAATTTTTAACAATCATTTTATGGTTCAACCCTAAATAATTTTATTCGCCTTGTGAAAGGTATATAACCGGCGAAAATTGTAGTAAAAATTCTTTCTAGTTCGAGTAGTGAAACGAGTAACATTAAATATATTACGGTGGGAATTACGCAATATGATGATACCACGATGTTCGCTGTATTTCAATATAAACAAGTAAGTAGCGAATCAATCAAAATCATTGCAATCTTAACTTTATTATGTTATCAATATATATAATTTTGACTTATGTTTTGATGTATTGTTGAAAATGTAATGATATTTTCGAAAATGTGCTTTTCAATATCTAATCGAATTGTTTTGATTTACAGATGTATTATGGATATTAACTAGTAATGCTGGAACATAGTGGAAAACTCAATGTAAGTGTGATAAGATAATTTAAAATTGGTAATTTTCTATGATGATCCTTGGTTTACCGCCCCAGGCTGAAATTCTGTCATGTTGAAAGGTGTAACTGATATAACCATTGATAAATTATTGATCCATATTCTAAATCGTCCAGTTCTAATTATTTGATACATTGCAGGTTAAACAGATGGCTAACAAATAAAATTTGACTACTTAACTCAAGGTAAGCAAAACATTCTATTTAAATATCCAATACTTTCCTTATGATGATCCTTGGTTTACCGCCCCAGGCTGAAATTCTGTCATGTTGAAAGGTGTAACTGATAATATACAACTCACAATACTTGAATTTATATTAAATTACGATTTCTAATTATAATTTTATTTTCCAGGTTAGTTTTAAGACATGCGGGTCACTGTAACAATGGCGGTCTGTTCTGTAAAAGTAAGTTGATTTTAGTTTGAGCATGTTACAAATCATTACATGATGAATAACACTCGTAGACAAGCATATAACCGAATATTTTATGTGGATTCGATATTCTGATATATATTGTTTCACCTAAATTGGTATTTCGTCGATAAACTCAATCTAATCAACGTTTTCGTTTAATAGCTGACGTTAATTTACATGGCATCATTTACATGGCATCATACCAATAGTACCCGGCAGTCGCATAACAAAGTAAGTTCTATTTCAACAAATAGTTAATTATTATTAAATGATGATCAGTTTTTTAACAGTTATCCCTGTCATAAGACACAAAACTTTGATGAAAACTTGTTCCTGATAATAATTATACTATAAATAATTTTCAAATAATCGAAAAATTCTATTTTAACACGTGCTTTTTTTTTATAGATGGAAGGAAGCTACACTAAAAGGTACATACTTCAATATTAATTAAACTTCGTGAACAATTATTTTGATGATTTAACAATATACGCTATGAAGAATGATCTATAAGTAGTTCATCTATGGTTATAGCTTGCCCTCACTGAAACTGATACAAGATTAACAATTTAATTGGCAATAAATACATAATTTGACGCAAAATTTTTCTTTTTTTAATTTCAGGAATTGTATAGAACAAATGATCCTAATCTGTATCGAATACAAATTATAACTTAAAAATAAAAAAAATTTGAAAATTACCCTATTGTATTTTGTTTATTTGATATCTTCAACCGAATTTAAAGTTTTATTGAGAAAATGAGAATTGTTTTCAAAACGAATTCATTTTGTAGGTAGGGGATATATATTAACATTTGACAATTAGAATCAAATAACTTATATTACTATAAGGGAAATCGTGAACATTTCCATAGTAAATGCTAACGACAACATGATTTCGTTCAATTTTGTTTCGGATAAAAATTCTAGATGGCATACCAAACGTTTTTAACGAGAACAATAGATGGCACGTCAACCAATTTTTTTATTTTTTATTTTTTCATAAAATTTCATAACAGCTGTCATTAATGGTACTATTGTTGTTATTTCAAAGTGTAGCGTCTCACGTCTGTGAAGTGAATAATAATAATTTGTTTTGTGAATTAAAAGTGTTGTATATTTTGTTTTATAAAAACCTTTCATAAATTATAAAATAACATAAATAAATAAGTTATTTTAAAATAACATAAATATAAAGTGCTTGTTTTATCAAAATGCCGCTGAAGTGTTTTAATTGTTCAGCGAAGATTGGTTTGCATTCGTAAGTAGTAATTGATGCGAAAGATAGCTAAAACATAATTATTCATCACTTTAGATGCTAATTAACACAATATAAATATGTTGTTTGTTTTAAATTTATTAAAATGTAAAGTTTAACCTATAAAAAAGTGATTTTATACCACCAAGCAATTGGACTATTCGAATTAGTAGCTAATTTTAGATAAATTTTGCATATATTTTCGGTTAAAGGTTTTATTTTTACAATTTATATTGCCTCAAGCGTATACTGAATAAAAGAGCTGATTGTACCCTTTAATTTATAGCGCACCATCATCTGAAGATTACAGGAAAATTTGGCGAGATATTGTTCCAAATGTCAAAGCTAATGAATTGGATTATCCTTCATTTAAACTTTGTTCCAAACATTTCGAGGAAAAATATTTAACCACTGGTAATCATCTTACAAGAAATGCGGTACCTTCGAAATTTGTTTTGGACAATGACATGTGGTAAGTTAAACCAACATTTCTTTTTAATGTAATTATGTTAAAGCTTGTAATAATAAAATTGTTATATTTGCGCCTAGGTATACTATTGAATATGATGAGGATGCGACATTAAATGTTCCTACTGAAATAATTAACTATAAAAAGCCAGAATGTAATAAAATTTCATGTAATGATAACACAACAAACTTAGAAAACGAACCACCAAATTACCCTTCAACGTCAGCCATGAATACGCCACCGAATTATCCTTCAACGTCAATCACGACGTCACCACCAATCAAAAAAGCAAAAAGTGGAAATATTCTACCAACAACACCGCAATCAAGTGATGCCATTAGCCGTCAGTTCAGATATACTGGAGACATTGATGCATCTTACAATTACACACCACGTACTTCAAAGCGAGCTATATCCAAATTGAAAGAGGAAATTGGGAAAACTCGAAAATTAAACAAGGCTCTTGTCACAAAATGTAATCGTTATCAAAAAAAGGTACAAGATTTCGAAAATTTCATGAAGAGGTTAGAGAAAGAAGGGATTATTAGTGGAGGATCGCGTGATACATTAAATGTAAGAAAATTATTTTAATTAAGCGCTTTACCCACAGGAAATCAAAAAGAAAAATTGGATCAATACAAAATATTAGTTTAATCGATTTAATTTTTATAGATAATAGCAATCACTTATACTCTAGATTTAATATTAATGATATAGAAAATCATTTTTACGTGTTAATTAAAACTATCATAAATATATATTATAAAATAAGATTTTTTCATTTTGCAAAACAAGAGAATTTAAAAAAAATTGGTGTAAGAAAAAAATTAACGAAGTTAATTCATTTTAATGAAATGAAATAATTAAAAAAAAATAAAATTTGGTTTTATTTATTTATTATTGTATATAAATATAAGCCCATGTACTCCAATCCCGATTATAAAATTTAAAATTTTTTTTTTAGATTTAAAATTTTTGTTTCGTTAATAATTCGTTCAATATAAAAAACTGTAGATAAAAAAATGTAAACATTTCGTTCAACTACTCTAGTGCCATCTACTATTTTTATCCCAACTAATATCATGTTGGCACATAAAATCGACGCGATTTCCCCAAATAACTTATATTACTATAAGGGAAATCGCGTCGATTTTATGTGCCAACATGATATTAGTTGGGATAAAAATAGTAGATGGCACTAGAGTAGTTGAACGAAATGTTTACATTTTTTTATCTACAGTTTTTTATATTGAACGAATTATTAACGAAACAAAAATTTTAAATCTAAAAAAAAAATTTTAAATTTTATAATCGGGATTGGAGTACATGGGCTTATATTTATATACAATAATAAATAAATAAAACCAAATTTTATTTTTTTTTAATTATTTCATTTCATTAAAATGAATTAACTTCGTTAATTTTTTTCTTACACCAATTTTTTTTAAATTCTCTTGTTTTGCAAAATGAAAAAATCTTATTTTATAATATATATTTATGATAGTTTTAATTAACACGTAAAAATGATTTTCTATATCATTAATATTAAATCTAGAGTATAAGTGATTGCTATTATCTATAAAAATTAAATCGATTAAACTAATATTTTGTATTGATCCAATTTTTCTTTTTGATTTCCTGTGGGTAAAGCGCTTAATTAAAATAATTTTCTTACATTTAATGTATCACGCGATCCTCCACTAATAATCCCTTCTTTCTCTAACCTCTTCATGAAATTTTCGAAATCTTGTACCTTTTTTTGATAACGATTACATTTTGTGACAAGAGCCTTGTTTAATTTTCGAGTTTTCCCAATTTCCTCTTTCAATTTGGATATAGCTCGCTTTGAAGTACGTGGTGTGTAATTGTAAGATGCATCAATGTCTCCAGTATATCTGAACTGACGGCTAATGGCATCACTTGATTGCGGTGTTGTTGGTAGAATATTTCCACTTTTTGCTTTTTTGATTGGTGGTGACGTCGTGATTGACGTTGAAGGATAATTCGGTGGCGTATTCATGGCTGACGTTGAAGGGTAATTTGGTGGTTCGTTTTCTAAGTTTGTTGTGTTATCATTACATGAAATTTTATTACATTCTGGCTTTTTATAGTTAATTATTTCAGTAGGAACATTTAATGTCGCATCCTCATCATATTCAATAGTATACCTAGGCGCAAATATAACAATTTTATTATTACAAGCTTTAACATAATTACATTAAAAAGAAATGTTGGTTTAACTTACCACATGTCATTGTCCAAAACAAATTTCGAAGGTACCGCATTTCTTGTAAGATGATTACCAGTGGTTAAATATTTTTCCTCGAAATGTTTGGAACAAAGTTTAAATGAAGGATAATCCAATTCATTAGCTTTGACATTTGGAACAATATCTCGCCAAATTTTCCTGTAATCTTCAGATGATGGTGCGCTATAAATTAAAGGGTACAATCAGCTCTTTTATTCAGTATACGCTTGAGGCAATATAAATTGTAAAAATAAAACCTTTAACCGAAAATATATGCAAAATTTATCTAAAATTAGCTACTAATTCGAATAGTCCAATTGCTTGGTGGTATAAAATCACTTTTTTATAGGTTAAACTTTACATTTTAATAAATTTAAAACAAACAACATATTTATATTGTGTTAATTAGCATCTAAAGTGATGAATAATTATGTTTTAGCTATCTTTCGCATCAATTACTACTTACGAATGCAAACCAATCTTCGCTGAACAATTAAAACACTTCAGCGGCATTTTGATAAAACAAGCACTTTATATTTATGTTATTTTAAAATAACTTATTTATTTATGTTATTTTATAATTTATGAAAGGTTTTTATAAAACAAAATATACAACACTTTTAATTCACAAAACAAATTATTATTATTCACTTCACAGACGTGAGACGCTACACTTTGAAATAACAACAATAGTACCATTAATGACAGCTGTTATGAAATTTTATGAAAAAATAAAAAATAAAAAAATTGGTTGACGTGCCATCTATTGTTCTCGTTAAAAACGTTTGGTATGCCATCTAGAATTTTTATCCGAAACAAAATTGAACGAAATCATGTTGTCGTTAGCATTTACTATGGAAATGTTCACGATTTCCCTTATAGTAATATAAGTTATTTGGATTTCCCTTATAGTAATATAAGTTATTTGATTAGAATACGTCAAACCCTATAGACCATTAAATATATCGACCGGTTTTGTTTTAGTTACATAACCTAAAACTTATTTACCGGTTCAATTCTATAAACAATCGGTTATGTAAAAGTACAATCACTCAAAAATTTTCATTCAATTTATTTTATTGATGAAAAATATTTTTTAATGATGGTGTGTACTTTTAAGTTGAAAGAAAAAATTAAGTTTTTTTATTTACTTTGTTAAAATTTAATAGTTTTCCTGTTTATTTATTGTTTTTTAAAACTAGATATATATATGATTAAATATATAAAGTTATGGATTATATAGTATAAAGAAAAAAATTTATAATAAATTTGTGTTAAAAGTAGAAAAAACGAATTAAAAATTCGGTATGTAAAAAAAATTTTTCTTCGCCGCCATGCCGGTATTTTAATATGGCAGAAACTCGGTCGGTGTATTGACGAGAGCGGGTTGAAAGTTATTTTGTGAAAATACAACCAAATTTACAATTCGATTAAATGAACTAATCATTGTATTTTATTTCATTTTAGCATGATATACAATTTATAGTAATAAATTAGTTAATTAAAAATGAATACGGCACATAATTTACAATCATATTTTGGCAAAATTGAAGATGCTGTTGTTAGTGTTGATTTATTAAAAGTTGGACAAGTTTATGGACAAAATGCAGGTAATGATTTAAATATTAAATTAGTTGTCATCATGAAATGGTTGTGTCATTTGGGTGAAATTATCGAAATGTGATATGTCCTTCCGAATTATACATAATCCCCATATCTCACACTTCTAAAGTTTTCTACCATATCAATTTATGTAGTTTTCGTGTATCAAAAATTGTGAAGTATAACATGTTAGTTTTAAATAAATAAATTAATTTAAATAACATTTCATCAAATATGAAATCATGTATGTATACGTTTAGTAAATCAAATGTTAATTACGTAATTGGGAACTTGTTATAAGGCGGAATCTGCTAACAGGAAGATGAATTTGCTAGCAACAAATTCTTAGTTTTAAATTTTGAAGTCTTTCATATAATCACCAGTATATAATTGTCATAAATTCTTAAAAGAGAAATTTTAACAGGTTTCATTCAAAATAATTTATTCGGCAACAAAAGTTTTTTTGCTCACGGTAAGGTTTCATTATCAAAAAAAAAAAAAAAATTTACTTTCTTTTAAATGAAATCGTATAATCCTAAATTAATAATAATATTCAGGCTATTACTACATAGCCCTTACCGTATCAACAATCCGGCTCCATCTAATTTGATTCCAAATTTGCTATTCACATTGTACTTGACAATAACAAGAAGTAGACAGCGAATTTTGTTCCATATCACTGTACTATATGTTTAGGGTCGGCTTTAGAATGTAATCACACAACGTATTCGCCGTTTTACTTGACGAAAGTTATTAGGGATTTTTATTAAATTCCAGATCCTGTGATTTATTCTAATCTTGTGACTCGATAATTTGCAGTCAACTAAAGTTACCTGAGGCCAGTGTACATCTCTGCAGTTTGTATTTGACAACTTTAATCTACAGCTTTTGACACAATGTTGAACTAGATTAAATTAGAGAAATATGTCTTACAAGTCTCGCGTTGATGTTAGTTAGCATGGAGGTTTACTTCTGTTCCGAATGGCAGTACAGCTCGGCCTACTACTGCAGGTATGGTGTAGTCATGTTGCTCATTTATAGAAATTTAACTGTGCTCATTGCTGAGCTGAGTTGTACTCCTAAGACTTGAGCCTTTCCAGCTTTCTCCGTCTGAAACTTTGCTTAGTAGATGTATGCGACCATATTTGCATAATTCATTGTTAAATTCCTTTAAGTCGTTATGTTATACACGACCGAATTGAATGATCATTTGAACACGATCCCATTAAATCACGGACAATATTTATTCGTACGATACTCATTTTCTATGTCCAATAGCAAATTCAAAAATTTTAATTGTTTTATCACGGTGACATATTATGATCATCATGCCCATGCATCTTCACACCACTTGGAAGTTGATGTTCATTACTTTTTTTGTAAACAATTTACCGATGTTTATTTTTATTTTGTGCTAATTCTGGGGATAAACTGGGGCATTCAGGTCCGCCATCATAGATACCGCTATCTATCAATCAAATGTAGTGATCATAAATGTTTCGAGAGCATCTGAAAATAGTCAACTGTCGCGTCAAATAAGCACGTCGCACTGCCAGAGTAATAAACCATTTTTATGTTTTTTATATCCGAGATTTTTATAGGAAAATATTTCTCGGTTATCACGGAAAAATATGTATTCCCTCCACCATTCATAGAGTAGTTAATAAATGTACTTATTAACTATGCAAAAATGAGTTCTTTTTCCGGTTCTAGGGTGGTAAGGATCCTAACCACCTGGGGATTAATAGACTGTAAATATTAAATTTTTGGTTAGTTACATAATCCTTGTTTTCCTTAATTTCAGATGAATCATCCGTCACAACGACATCGAAATTGAACCACAAAAAGCAAAATGGAAAATATCGTATTGCATTGGATATGGAACATTGTCTTGATCGGTTCTACGGTGGATATTATTCAGATTGGGCATGCGGTGGACAATGGAATCGAGCATTACAATTTGTTCAATTGCTAGCAAACGCTTTTAATTCCGCTCATATAGAACTTATTGTCTTCTTTGACGGAACATTGAGAAATAAAAAGATTTTACAATTTGAACAATCTGATATACGACATAAAATATTATCGGTGCTAAAGCATATTCGTGTTATTGGGACACCACCGCCAAAAATATGGTGGCTACCACCATCTGGTACAAAAACTTTTTTACGAAACGCTTTACGAAGTATTAATATTCAAGTGATGCAAACCGTTCAAGATCATACGGGAGAGATAATTGATTATTATCATGAATATAAATTAAATGCCATAATGGGTTTAAATTCCGATTACTTATATTCAAATGCATCGCACTATTATAGTTCGCACGATTTGCGTTTATCATATAAAGGATCGTTGGAGACAAAACAATTTATAATTCAAATATTTTTAAAACAAAACCATTTAACAACCGAACATCTTACATATTTGGCTATATTTTTAAATCCAAAATGTCATCTCATTGCCGATGAATTATTAAAAGAGTTTTATGAAAAAAATTTTAATATCGATCTAAATCTTGATTATGAGATAAAATTAATAAAATTTGTGGAAATTTTAAAAAAAAATCCATTTAGTGATATAGATGAATTTATAAAAATTCACAAATTATGTGATAATTCTAAAATAATAAAAGATAGCTATATTTACTATCAGACTAAGCTTAAAGGTAAGAAAAATGTGTTGAGTAATATCATAAAAAATCAAAAAAATGAAAAGAATCGTAATCCTGCTTCTATTGCCGCGAATGCTGTTTACAATAATGTTACAACAATACCTACAACCACCACCACTACCAGCACCAACCTATCGCCAGCTTTAGATTTAAAAACAACCGCTTTAGTTGACACGTCAACCGCTTCAGATATTGACGTAACAACCGCTTCAGTTGATACAATAACCAGTTCAGTTGATACAACAAACGCTTCAGTTGATACAACAGCCCCTGCAGTTGACGCAGTAAAAAATGCAGTTGACGTCGCCGCTACAACACCAACCATAACAACAACTGTACCAGTTTCAATTGTAACAGCTGGTGGTGGTGATTCTGTAACTCCGGACGAAACTTTAAACGAGAATAAAAAGGATGACATAAAAGAAAAAGATTCCAGTATTACGACAACTAAAGTTGTTTCGAGTGCCGATACTGATAATTTGAAAAATAAAAATGACAAGAACAAATTAAATAATAAAACTCAACAAAATCATCAGTATGATGATAAGCCATCGTTCATTTATACATTGCCGGGTGAAGTAATAAAAACTGCATTAAATCGTCACCAGCGCGGTATAATGGATTCGCGAATCTACCACCTTCTAACCAAAAAAGAAATAATTTTACCACAAATTTTAGAGGACGAACAATATCGCGAGGTGCCATCAATAAACCAATTTTATCGGCCCGCCCGTCAAATGATTTATGCAACATTATTTAATTTGTACCACCAAAATTATTTGTGTTCAAAAAATAATTCATCACTAAAAAATAATCAGCGGAATCATAAAAATGGTAACAATAAAAATCATTTTCAGCCCGAAGTAAAAATTTCCGAATGGCTTTGGCGTCCAACAAATGAATACAAAACACCCGAAATGGTAAATGCTGTCAGTTTACCATGGGCTGTACCAACGGTACAACGCTTATGGTTTGGCACAAGTTTAGAAGATAAACAACGTCGTATGAAAGCATTTTTAACCATAATGAGATCTGATTCACCATTAATGTTAAATCGAGGATATGTGCCACAACACATGTTAGTTATGGCGTGCGTTCTACGATATGTAATTACGTGCCCCGAACGAAATATACTTACCAGGCCTGAATTGGATGCATTTTTAGCTACGGCTTTCTCATTACAATTAAATAATGTTGAATATACCCAAGAACTAACTTTACCTGGCGTAAATACACGCGGAGTATTTTTAGCATCGCTTTTTACTCAAGGCATTGAAACGGCATCGCTCGCAAACGATGCTTGCGGCGTTCCATTACCGTGGATAATGACAAATCCATGGCTATTTTTCGATGGTAAATTATTTCATTTAAAACTAAAAATGTCAACATACGTTCAAAACTTACGACAGTTATGTGAAGATCAAATCGAAATTGTCATGAAAATTGAACGATTCCGTAAAGCTATATTGGAAGGATTAGAACATAGTTTGATGCCAAACCAAGGTAAGACTTGCTTGATTTTTATAAAAATGATTAAAATTTATGCTAATATTTTGTTTATCTTTTTTTTTATAGATATTTTATATAGGCCAGCTACATTTGTTCATCCCAATTTAGCGCAACAATTTTCAAAGTCATACGCAATACAAAACATTCCTTCAGGAAATTATTATACAAATGCATCGCAAGCGAATTATTATCAACCGACAAATTTACATTTGGCGCGTGATACGACATTTTTAAATCGTGGTGGAAAAATATTAAACCATCGAGGTTTATCACGTCTTAATAATACAGGATTAAGTGGCTTACATCAAAGGGGTTATCAATTAAAAGTTGGTGGAATTGTGGTTGGATCATGGGCAGATGGTGTATCGAATAAATCGATCAGTCATAAAAAAATTATGAATTTGACACGAAATGTAAGTATTAGTTTATTTTAAATAACGGTTCATAAACCTATCTTAAATAATATCTTTTGAAATAATTAAATGTAGTATGCTTTAATTCAAATGCCTCATAAACTTTGGGAGTGTTATAATATGTTTAATCAGAAGAAACATCGTGATTCAGTCACCATACTAGACATATTTTTTCACTACTGTTTTTGTATCTATCCTTCCGTTATCTTAGGCGTGCCATTTATAAAATTAGATCAGATGTCGAAAAAGACATCCCTTAATTTTCCTATTGGTTGTTTCGACTAAACTTAATTTTAATTATGGTAATGTCGTTAAAGTGAAAAAATATGGAAATAGTAAAATGGTTATCAAACGGCATAAACAAATTATCGTTCTCTGACTATTAAATCCTTAGAGATTTATCAAATTATCCTTTGATTTCTACAAAAATAAATGTTAAAAATATCAACCAGTCGTTTAGCGATAGTTAATTAGGATACTTGCTGATTACACGACGGTTTCTTGCATGTCTCGTATCCTATGTGGTGAACTCTACCGCAGTGCTTATCGTGGGAGGTACCGAAACAGTTGAACTACTAAACTAACAACCCAAATCCGTAAAATTCTAAGCGAAAAAAATAACAACAAAAAAAAATTAATTTAGGATTTGCTCATAGGACGTGCTGTCGCTGAAAATAATGGAGAAAGGATTGTGTGCTTTAAATTAAACTGCTGCTAAATTCAAATGCAATTTTTACGTTAGCATCAAATCACATGGTTACTGCGCCGAGAGACATGCGGCACAAAAGTTTTACGGCAGTATCATAATCAAAATGAAATTTACGACATTGCACTGTCCGCTCGGCGAAAATTTAAAAATAAACTCTAAATCTGCGCATGGATGAGGTTAAGATTTGTCCAAAAATAGCTATGAAAGAAATTAAGGAATTTACCGATTACACTTGGACCGAAATCTTGCGTTTATTTAACAAAAATACGGGAACTAAATCTGTATAAAGCTAAATAACGTTCTCTAATGTTTAATATCAAGGTTACAAAAGTTATAATGAATCAATCCACAACATTACAGGCCATTATGGACCCTTGACTGAGATTTTTTTAAATGGTTCAGAGCTTTTTTTACAATTGGCGATCGTTCTAGATACTCAGCCATACGAACGATTTTATACACAATTGGTCATGGCGTCAATAGAATCTAAATAATTTGGTAGTTTTTATGAGTCCAGAAGAATTGGCTAGACAAGAATGGGCACAGTGTGAGAACCAAAATATACTTAAAAATAAAATCAAATTACTAATCGAATGTAGTTAGATGTCACCATTGCCATTGAAGAAGTTGTCTGAATTTTAAATAATTCAAATTTTAGTAGCACCGACCAAATCTTCCCGAGCCTCAATTCGTTTTTTTTCGAACCTGGATTCGTTAGTAGTGAAAGTAAAAAAATATAACTCCCTATCAGGAAGATCAAATAAAATCGACATAGTCGAATAAATTTTGAATATACCAAGATTACGAAAGTAAAACTTTTGTAAGATGGTAAACAAATCCAAGATAAAACCAGTGATTGTTAAATCAGTGATTATATTATGACCGTGCATTAATTTTGAAAGATTACTAAGAGAGGGCTGGATATATTATTTCTTCACCATCAGGTGCAGCTGAAGGTCATCGATTGATTTCGGAAACGTACGGCGGTTCTACGCCATCGATAAAAGGTGTAAAAGTAGTGATTTCGACGCAGAAGAAAGAAATGTCGTTGGTTTGTGATTTGCTGCTCCAACGGCAAAATCGGAACGATACTGGCGGTTTACTAAAAATGTAATACGAATGAAAATTAAAGTACAACTTGCACCGGTGACCAAGTGTGTAAACAAGCGTTTGTTGGGCTAACCATTTTAAACTTACACACACAATTCGCAACAAGTAGTTTAAAAAATGTGTCTTTAGGCTCATAGGTGACGTTGGGCCTCTTTACAATAGTTATTTTTGAGTTGCTACCTGTTACAGGTCTAGGATTTGTTGACGGAATTCAAAATATTAAAATGAAAAACGTTAGGCTTTATCATCTTCAGCTGATGGAACTGCAGCTAAAATTCGTAAATTATTAAATTCGTCAATTGCAAGAAAATTTGTAGCACCTTGTGCAAATGAACCTAAGGATTGGTTCACACTACCCAATAGTTTTAAGTTGTTAAAAATTAAGGTTAATAGAAAATTAATCCATGATTACCAAAACCGAAAGCTGTAGCGACCATCGCTACACAATCAAATTATTCAGTTATTTTGTGCAAATACATATAATTCGCTAATGCTACGTGTACACAATACAACAATATATATAGAGCGTAAAGGACCAATTAGACATAGCACTCGATCGCCATGGCCTGATGAGATGACAATTTAACTAAATTCCTCTTCAAATCGAAAATGAGCTCCATGCAAGAGAACTACGGCTACTAGTCAATATAGCGATTCCGAATAATTTGTCAAGATCGTTGCTAACGAGAATATATAAAGAATTGACATTGAAAATTGTTTGAATAATTGCTGGGCATTTGGTTAACGATTATAATGAATTATATAAAATTGTTACCATAAAAATGTATTTTTTTATTTACAGCCACGATACCCAAATCAACGTGGTCGTACTACAGTAAACCATAGAATGAATCGGATTACCATGAATGGGTATCAAACTAATGTTACACGAACAATTGGGAGACACACACCAGGTAATAGACACAATAGAAATCGTAAAAATAAAAAGAAGCAACAACAAAATAAAAAGGAAATAACAGTTGACAATAAGAAAAAAGAGGTAGAGAATAATGAATCTTCAAATAATAAAGATAAGGATAAGATAAATAAAACTATTAAAAGTGAATGCACTGTTGAGCTTCAGAATGGGTATGTTTATTAACATATTAATGGCAAATGATGTGACAAATTCATGTGACTTTAATTTTTTTCGTTACAGTACAATCGTTCTTGCATCAGAATTAGCTAACTCTATGTGTACATCATTACTAAATGAAGAAACAACAGATACATCTTCTACTACCAACGATTCTGTAATAGTTAATGATATCGAAATAGTCGACGATACTAGCTTAACAAATATATTAGAAGAAAATGATTGTGATGTGCCATCGTCACCGACTAATGAACCAAATAAAAAATCAAAAAATATAACTTGGCAACAACCATTGACCAAAAGTACTGAAACTCCTGTTGTCATCGTCGAGGAAAGTGGATAAAAAATCATTTAACAAACAAACAAAAAAATTATTTCTCTATCTAAACTGTTCATTTGAGGGATTCAAAGATATTTCGAAAAGAAAAATTTTGTTGCTTTTTTATAATTAATTATTATACATAGATGAAAAACAAGAATTTATTATGTTCAAGAAATTTATTTTTATTTTTTTAAATTTCAAGTCATTATTATATCTGTGAAGCTTACTTAACCTGTTGTCATGTATGTTGTTGTCCGCCGTAAATTGTCTTGTATTAAATTATGTATGCATGCATGCAGATAATAAATACTTGGCGCAGACTTAACACCATTTAAAGTAGTTCATAGATTTATTATTAGAAATAGATATCGGTATATTTTTATATTAATTATAAAAGTAGAGACTATGTCGTAATCGATATGAACGTAGTTACGGCATTGAGTAGAGTCCATGGCGACATATATAAATCTATTAAATACAATATATATAAAAAATATATATTAGTTTTTGCATCTTTAAATCAAAATAAATATTATTAAAAATAAATAAAATATTAAAATATATATAAATTGATAGTTTGCTAGAGAAGAATACAATTTTTATTATAAATGCATGATTTTTATTTTTTTTAATTTTTGTATTAATTATATTACAATTAGTTATGTTATATATTTATATATATATATATATATATATATATATATATATATATATATATATATATATATATATATATATATATATATATATATATATATATATATATATATATATATATATATATATATATATATATATATATATATATATATATATATATATATATATATATATATATATATATATATATATATATATATATATATATATATATATATATGTATATATATATATATATATATATATATATATATATAAAATTAAAATTAGCAAACTAATCAATTTTTAAAAATGTGCCCAGAAAATATGAAAAAAATAAAATAAAAATTTAAATTATGTTACGGTCTGTGATGCTATGAATATATTTTTATAATATTTGTTATATTTGTTATTCATGACGATTATTACTGTAACAATAATAAAATATTGAATCGTTTTAAAATGTTTTTAAAAGGCTTATATATATATATATAAAAAGTGAAAGGTCTGCCGAACACAAAAAAATTAATTAACAAAAAATTTAAATTGTTAGAGCAAAAAACATAAGTTGTACACAATTTCAAATTTCTTTAAAACACAAAATATATTCAAAATTAATCATTTACTATTTCGTGGTGATCTGGTAAATAAAATTAAAAAGAAATATTTAAAATAAAAAAAATTATAAATTTACAATTTTTAGAATTTAATGTTGAGATAAAAACAGTAAAAAATAAATAATACATTTTTTTAGCTTGAAATAAAAACAAATTTAATGAAAATTATTGTTTTTCATAAATCAAATCATATATAATATATATATATATATATTTATTTAATATATAATAAAATTATATTATAGAATGGAAACTAATGTTGTCTCACAAATTTAAAAACATAGTTATATAATATATAAAGTAAAAATTTAATTTAAACTTCACACTACATTTTGTGAACGCGCTCGTCCCCAGTTTTGAGTCAGTCCTAACTAATCCACAAAATTTAAATATTATAAATTTAAAATTAAAAATATATAATAAATCATTGTGTTTATCTATTCAATATTATTTTTAAGTTTTACGTAAATTATAAATTTAAATAATGAAAAAAATACTATTTCCCTATATTCCTGTCTTGAAATTCAAAATCCCTCCTTCGATGCCCCCTATTTAAAAAAAAAAATATTTCTATACAAATTATACTATGTTTACATTATCTAAACAAAAAACTATATTTAATTATAAAACGAAATAAATATTACACAAATTGTTTAAAAAAATTAAAAAGTATAAATTTATTTTTAAAATTATTATTATTTTTAAATATCTTAAATGGGCAGTCAGAGAAATTATATGTATAAAAAAACACACACACACACATACACATTTATCTTGAAGAAATAAAATTTACTTATCATAAACATAATTGAAAAATTAAATTACTATTATTTTAATTAGTCCATTGAAATATTTTTTTATCTTATTATGTCAATGGCTTCAAGCCCATTGGTTTTCTAAAATAATAATCGGTTAATAATAATGGTGGTTATTCTCTCAGAGATCACTGGATCGTATCGTAGAACGTGAACGAGCCAGCATTCTCGCTGTCCTTTTACTTCATTAGTGATGAGATATTAAACTTCGCTAATATATTTTGCGCATGACTCTTATATCACACTCATTCGTCAGGATTCAAGCTACTTAAACGTACCCACAACATAGTGAGTTCAATACAGTTGTTTTACATAAACGTTAATGTTTTAAAAAATATTCCCGAATAGCCCAAAAGCAATTTCTTAAGGCTCGCCCTTGAAAAATAACTACATTGTCCAATTTGTGTACTGTACAGGAGAGCTATTCTGCGATAGTTTTTTTATGCAAACCGATCATATATATAGTGATGGTTAATGTGTAGGATTAAACACATCGCGGTTTTGAGTTCGATCCATTCCGTTAACCATAACGCCGTGACCAATTGTGTGTAAAATCGTTCGTTGGACTGACTGACCACCTACAACGATAACCAATTGTAAAAATATCATCTGAAAGATCTTGTAAAATATCTCAGTAAAGAGTCAACTTTGGCCTGAAATATTGTTGAGTTTTCGCATTTTAATAGAATCCCCTGACTTGAACGGCAATAAACTCAGGTCTGAAGGTAAGTTGATATCCAGGAGCTTAAAATATATTCTAATCTACTTACTTAGCTCCTTTACAATATATACCACTTTAGTAATTTTAGATAAGAGATTAATTTATATTCATTGGATTTATGTTTCGGAAACAATTTACAATTTTCAAATGTATACAGTGCCTTCGTTCTAATTTCTAGTGCCCAATAGCTGAACTATACAAATTAAATTTAAGCTATTGGTCTATAGGGCGAATCAAAACACGTGCATTCTCACACTTGTCAAATTATTCAATTGTCAATATTTAGCGTGTCTGTCGAAGGAAATTTCTACATACGTGCAATTGATTTTGAGCTCTAATAGTTAATTTTAATTGTAAAATGGGACGAAAAGCAAATTTCGAAACAAAGCAGAAGAAAGGACCGGGTCGTAAAACTAAAAAACAAAAAGATCCGGTATTTATAAATAAAAATCTAGGTAAATAATTTATCAATTGCAGTGTTAAAAAAACATAACCTAAAATTTTGTGTTGGGATTCAATTTTATTGTAGCTCCTGAGATACCCGAAGCCAAAAAGCTCTCTCACAAACAGAAGCAACGTTTGGCGAAACGATTAAAAAAGAAAAATGAACGAATTGAACAGTTAAAGGTTCGAAAACAAGAAAGGATTGTTAAAAAAAAACAACAAGCTTATAATAGCGATGAAAGCGAGGAGGAAAAGGAAAAAGTTGAAACAACGGTACCAAAACCATTTAGTGATGAGAACAATGAATGGCTTAAACCAAAACCAAAATTATTGGAATCGTCTGATGACGAAAATGAACAAGAATCAATGGATGAAGATGAATCTGTTGAAGAAGATTCAGATAATGATAACGCCGCTAAAGTTAAGATTGGTAAATTAGATGATTTGGTAGAAGACGATGCTGAAGAAGTAAATACTGACGAAAGTGCAGATTCTGATGAAAGTGACGAAGATGATGATGATGATAATCTTCTTCCAATTGAAAAAAAAAATAAACAATTAAAAATAAAACAAGCTGAGGATGCTCAATTGGCAGATGATGAATTTAAGTTGAATGTATCAAATCAAGAAATGTTTAAATTTCCCGAAGATCAAGATCAAGATGACGAGGAAAAGGTTACTACTTTACAGGATGTCCAACAACGAATTAAAGATGTTGTTTTAGTATTGTCCGATTTTAAGAAATATCGACAAGAAAATCATTCAAGAACGGAATATTTAGATATTTTAAAGCAAGACTTATGTCTTTACTACAGCTACAATGAATTTTTAATGCAAAAACTTTTGGACATGTTTCCATTGAATGAATTACTTGAATACTTGGAATCATCTGAAGTTCAAAGACCACTTACAATTCGTACGAATACACTTAAAACTCGGCGACGTGATTTGGCAGCTGCATTAATTAATCGTGGTGTTAATTTAGATCCAATTGGTAAATGGACCAAAGTTGGTTTGGTTGTGTACAATGCACAAGTACCATTAGGTGCTACGCCTGAATATTTAGCCGGGCACTATATGATTCAAGGTGCTTCCAGCATGTTGCCAGTAATGTCGCTAGCACCACAAGAAAACGAAAAAATCCTAGATATGTGTGCAGCTCCTGGAGGAAAAAGTTCTCATATTGCCGCTATAATGAAGAATACAGGCGTTTTGTTTTCAAACGATGCGAATAAAGATCGAATCAAGGCAATTGTGGGCAACTTTCATCGTCTGGGAATTATAAATTCAGTGGTTAGTTGTGAAGATGGCTGCAAATTTAAGAATATTATGACCGGCTTTGATCGAGTACTATTAGATGCACCTTGTACTGGTACGGGTGTCGTTGCTAAAGATCCCAGTGTTAAAACATCAAAATCGCCGGTTGATATTCAACGTTGCTACAATTTGCAAAGAAAACTAATTTTAACCGCCATCGATTGCTTGAGTGCTAAATCTAAAACGGGTGGATATCTAGTGTATTCAACATGTTCCATTTTACCCGAAGAAAACGAATGGGTTATTGACTATGCTCTAAAGAAACGAAATGTCAAATTGGTTCCAACTGGTCTTGATTTTGGTACAGAAGGATTTGTAAATTATAAACAGTTACGATTCCACCCATCCATGAATTTAACGAAACGATACTATCCACACACGCATAATATGGATGGTTTTTTTGTGGCAAAATTAAAAAAATTCTCTGATGCTATTCCGGAGTCGAACGAAGATGAAGATCTAGGTGAATTTTTCACTGATCGCATCGAAGAAACGTCTGAAAATGTAGGGGAAGCAAAGGTGAATGGAGTTGAAGATACGAAAAAGAAACGAAAGAATAAAGAGTGGAATTTTGATGGAGTTCTTAAAAAAGAGAAGAAGGAGGACAATAAAAAATACACAACGAACGTTTTCGAAAAACCTAAAAAAGTTGTAAAAGTAGTTCCAGTCGAAACCAAGAAATTATCAGTTCCAGAAGTTAAATCTAAACAGAATTCGAAAAATGCGAAACAAGTGCCAGATTCAAAATCTAAAGTAGAAGTAACGAAACCTTTATTAACTCCCTTTAAATCACCCGCAAACAAATCAAAAAATAAAAATCCCGGGACAACATCCCCTAAATCAAACAATAAAAGTAGTAAACCAGAACCGACCACATTTAAGATGGCAGTTAGTCCGAATCAAGTGAAAAAATCGAAAAATAAGCCACAGAAAGTAATTCCCACAGAGAAAACAGTTTCTCCGTCTAAAGTAAGTATGAATGGCGTCAAGAAGTTAAAGGATAAGATGCAGAAAACGAATAAAAAAAATAAATTTGGAAAAATGAAAAAGAAAATGTAAGAAAAACATTTGATATATTTTTAAATAAAATTTATTAATTTAAAAATCATTTTTAACTTTATGCGCCATTTCCCTAAGGGCCAATTCCTTTTCTTGCTGCGCAACCATACGATCGCCTTTTGACTTTTTGCCTATCCCCAATTTCGGTAGACCTCGATTTAGTCCTTCGAGGAGGACACATGCTTTACAAGGTTGCTGTGACGAAACAAACCCACATCGAGAGCAGATTCCTCGTAACGGTTTTTTAATTGTATTTTTGAATTGCATCTGTTCGCCCGAGTGAATAATATCCATGATAACTGATGGACGAATTTTTTCAAGATCCTTTAGAAATGCTCTTGCATGCCCACGATATGCGTTCGGCGCAAATATACATTCAGTAGAGAAATATACCAATTTCTTAAAGTAAGCATACATCACGATTTCTTTTTCGTAAGTGTATTTAAGCGGTTTAACTCGCGGAATTGCATCTTCACTGCCACCCGTTTTAATATCAGTACAACGACGCAATCGTGCCGTATCACCTCGTAACACATTCATTAACACGGTTTCCGCAATATCATCAGCATTATGGCCAGTAGCAATACAATCGACATTTAATATCTTGGCTCCTCGATCTAAAGCTTGTCGACGAAATACACCACAAAAAGTGCAATTATTACTTCGTCCAATTTGAGCTACAATTTTATCCATGGTCCATCCATAGAGCTCTTCATACGACAATATTTTGAGTGGCATTTCATAGTCATCTCGATTTTGTTTTACTGTTTCCAAACTATCATCCCGATATCCAGTTATTCCTTCGTCAATTGATAGCAGCACTAATTTTAATCCATAATCATAACGTTGATTTAGTTGTTTCATTACATAGGCCAGCACGGTTGAATCTTTTCCACCACTTGCCGCTATCGCGACCAAGTCCCCCTTTTGGAATAGCTTACCGCGAACGATCGTATTGTGAATTTCAGTTTCAAACGCATTGAAAAAACATTCCTTGCATAGAGCATCACCAGTTTTCGGACGTTTTAGAATCGCATTTCGATTACAATTCGATTTACAGAGCACAGGCATTTTGTTGATAATATGACAGTTTATTGATTTCCAAATCCCATGTGTTTTTGACAATTGTTTAGTGCTGCCTGCTTAATTTTTTTTTTTTTTTTTTTTTTTTTTTTTTTAGATTAACACATTGCCTAGAGATAATTCTCTTAATGGCTTACGCCACGGCAACATGGTGGGTTAAAACCCTTTATTACAATTAATTTAAAGACTGAATGAATGTAATTTACAATAAACATTACATTCATCACGTATGTAGCCGGTTTCAATTTATTTTCTCAGATTTCTGTAATGCATTGATTTTCATTTTAAGGTGAATAACGCTCCATTTTGTTTACGTTTTAATGAAATAAAACGTAAACAAAATGGTATGTGCTGCCATTGTCATCGAAACGAAGTTTATATGGGCACTGCTGGCTCTGCTCATTTTGATAAATGCGTCGAATAGTGAAACTGTCTTCTGTCAAAACATAATTTGACATTTGTGTCAAATTCTTATTGTCCCATTGTTTAAAAACTTGGAAATTGAAGATTCTTCTTGGATTATTCTGTTTAATCAAAAATATTAATATCTTAATTGCACAGTCTATACAATAAAGAACCACATTATTATACAGTTATATTAAATTATGGATAGTCAGGTAAATATTATTTTGTATAATTTGGCGTCATAGGCGATTTTTTTTTATCTTTGACTTTTGGTTTTTTACAACAGCCTCCATTTGACGGCGAACTTTTGGACATTGTGGATAATGCATGGCGACAAGATGAATTACCATACGATCAAATAATTGTACCAGCTGAAAAATTACCGGATCCAGAAGCTGATAGTACCGATTCACATTTAACTTTGAAAGAACAAGTAAGTTGGCAAAATCTCCTCCGCCCACATTTATCATCAATGTAATTAGCATATAAATGTTAAATGTTGACTTGGAGATAAATATTTTGCTAAAGAGATGACTGGAAATTGATATATGACACAATTATCTGTTTCGCTTTTTTTAAAACAGGAACAAAAATGGACTGATCTAGCCTTGCCTCAACTTACACCAGAGACAACTACTCCAGACCAAATCAATGTTGGTTCTTAAATAAAATTAAATCATAATAAAACGTAGTGTTTGTGTTATAAAAACTATAAACAATTTGTATTTGTTCGTTAAATATTTAGAATCGTTATAAAATGAATCGTAATTTACATTCCCCATCACAATTAACCGAATTTTCACGTGATTTTGATGAGGAACCTGAAACAATATTTTCGAAATTCGTTAATCGATTAACAAGTGCATACAATAATAATTATAATAATATAAATATAACTCCACAATCAATAATAATAAATAGCTCCAGTAGTGACATTCCAGTTGATGACAATCAACCGACAACTTCTCAATCGTTGGTCGATGATACAAATGAAACGGGACGTGGTGGTAGCATAAATAGTTTAAATAATTTAGTTGAATCAGACTCGTCGTCTGATCAAGACAGTAAAATTGATTGTGACGAAATTAATAAAGATGAAATAATGGCCGAAAATGTTTCAGATCGTACTCCGTTGAGTGTACTGCAACGGATTAGTAATCTCGTTGCAATGCGAAGCAATGTAAGTATATAAAATGTGATGAGAATTAAATTTTTACTTCGTCTAATTTTATGATATCATCTCATTTTAATAGAATTTGCATAGTTATAAAGATACAGAACTACAAAAATTTTGGATGCCCGATGATAAGTCAAAAGAATGTTATGAATGTTCTGTGAAATTCTCAACATTTCGGCGTAAACACCATTGTCGTTTGTGTGGCCAAATATTTTGTTCGAAATGTTGTAATCAAGTTGTACCTGGCAAAATAATTAAATGTTCAGGTATGTAGCCATCATCAAATCATTCCATAACTAAAACTATCATCAAAATATATATTCTAGATCATTTAAAAGTGTGTACATACTGTTCAAAAATAGTTTTAAGCTATTTACGATCATCTGATCTGAATACCGATCTAAAATCCGATCTACAAGCATTGAAAGAAGACCTTTCAAATAAATTGTCGGTAAATTCAGATTCTCAGTCAAATTTACAGGAATTAGAGGTCAATTCAAACCTGTACAATTTAAATGAAAAACGAAAATTTTCAATTGGCTATCAAGAAGAACGATTAGCAACGATAACATCGATGGGCCTTTCGAATGCCGACCGTAAATCAATTTTACAGCAATCGAATTCATTGAAACTACTGCACGAAGACATGTTCAAAATTTTACCAAATCAAAATCGTGGCATAGATTTAATCAATTATTTGATCATAAATCATAAGTCATCGAATAAAATTCAGGCAATGGCCATATTAAATGCGATGATTGACGCTGGATTTCTAATAACGTTGATTCAGTCACCGACGGAGACTGTTAGTAATGAATTTGATGAAAGTTATTTATATAAATTACTCCGGAAAGATGGAAACTCAGGTACTCTAGCCAATAGCAATTCATTTCAATTAGAACTAAATATCGAATCTAATTCGGTGCAATTAAGTCGACCAAACTACGATAGCCTTCCACGCCGTTCGACACAATATTCAGCCGACGTTGATGATATTGTTCAGGAGATGACGAATTGCCAGTTGGAAAATAATTTAATGTCGAGCGCAGGATCAAAACCTTTACTCGAGGGCTTTTGTGATCATGAAGAAATTTTGTTGGAACAATTGTTACGTTCTGAAAATTTGGATCCATCATGGAATAAAATATTGATACAACATTGTGCTCGAGTAGCAAATACGTTGCGACCCGAATTATGTGGCACCCAATTAATGGATATAAGACATTTTGTTAATTTCAAAAAAGTTCCTGGTGGCCAACGAAGTGAATCGACCATTATTGGTGGGGTTGTATTTACAAAAAATGTTGTGCACAAAGAAATGGCAACACGGATAAAAAATCCGCGTATATTATTGTTACAGTGTGCGATTGTTTATCAGCGCGTCGAAGGCAAATTAGTTCGTATTGAAACTTTGCTACTGCAAGAAAAGGAGTATCTAAGGAACGTTACAGCAAGGATTTTAAGTTTAAAACCAAATGTGGTGCTGGTCCACAAAAATGTTTCTGGTATAGCGCAGGATATGTTGCGCGAACATGGTATTACTTTAGTTTTAGACGTCAAACAATCGGTTTTGGAGCGACTTGCTTTGAATTTACAATGCGACATTGTAAGCTCGATTGATTCGAATATCGGTCAACCAAAATTAGGGATTTGTGATTTATTCTACATAAAAAGTTTTAGTGATGGTAATGGGATTTTAAAATCCTTAATGTTTTTTGAGTCTTCGTCGAATCCACGCGGCTGCTGTGTGTTATTACGCGGTGGAAATACTAACGAATTGGCTCGGGTAAAAAAAGTAGCCTCATTTTTGCTGTTCGTGCGATACAACTGGCGTTTGGAACTATCATTTTTACTCGATGAATATGCTCGACCCCCGTCTCCAAAGCCCAGCTTATTCGATTCAAAAGAACAATCGCCGTCCGACGATCTGGCACTCGGCCAACACGAAAAACTTAAACAGGAACAATATCAAAAATCAATCGCCCAGTTAATTAAAAAACCAAGCGTTAAAAAAATCGAAGAGAAAATTATAAACAAAGAAAATGTGCAAGATTTTTCAGATCCACTTCGAGCTGAAGACACAAGTGAATTAAATCAAAATGATAATTTGACTAATTTAACTGTAGAAACTCCGTACGATAATCGATTTCGTACCGCATTAAATTCAACGATATTAACAATAAGCCCTAGTCTAACATTCCCGTTACCATTTTTGGAAACAGAACCGGGGAAAAAATGTTGTTTACGGTGTCATTTCCCCAACGAGATATTTTACTCAAAGCAATGGTCGGAAAATTTAGAAAAGCCAATTTTACACGAAAACTATTTAGAACTTGCTAATATTGAATTATTACCAGAACATGAATTCGTGCGGCACAAAATAACAACGCCGGTTGATAATCGTGAATTTCAAACATTGTTGGCCAGTTTTAGAGCAAGTGGTGGACGCTTCCCTAAAAAAACACGAATGAAAATTTTGTCAAAAACTGCTCACGAGTTAATAAGCATGCAAACACCAAAAAAACCTATCGAGGAAAGTATGTATCAAGACGCATTGGACATTTATAATCACCAACGACTTCCGGTTTTATTTTGTAGCTACTATTATAATCCAAAAACGGCATCATCATTTTGTGCACCGCCTTCACTATTAAATATGTCTTTCTATGGCCAAAACGATATTATGCTCGGTTCATTCCTTGAACGTTACTGTTTTCGCACTTCGTATATTTGTCCATCATGTAATTTACTGATGTTGGATCATATACGACGATACGTTCATTCGAATGGTTGCATTTTAGTTGCGCTGAGTGAAGAATCAAAAAAAGGTGAAAGCACTTCGGAAATACACATGTATTCGTTTTGTACAATTTGTCAAAAACAAACAAAAAGTGTGCCAATGTCAAAAGATACTTGGTGCTTATCGTTCGCAAAATACTTGGAGCTAAGATTTCACGGACACGCGTACAAACGACGAAATATCGAAGATGATGATCATATTTGTGAGCACTCATTACATCGCGACTATATACAATACTTTTCGTATAACGGAATATGTGCCAGTTTTGAATATTCGCCCGTTGAGACATGGGAAATTACATTACCATCGTTGATTATTAAACTTAAGCCACCAAAACCAATAAATAAGTCACAAGTGATCGATGAGATTAAACATTTTGCGATGAAAGGTTATGAAGTTTACGCAAAAATTTATGATAAGCTAGCGTTAATTTCGAGTGATGATGAGCACCCTATGATGGCTACGTTAAAGGTACTTTTAAATAGGGATCAAATGATATTTCGATCAAAGGTTGAGAAAGTTCATACCGTTATGACTGAAGCCGGTGTGACATATTATGATATTAGTGATTCGATATTTGTGATGAAACGGGCATTAGCGGAAAGTATAGAAATTTGGGGACCCAAATTGCATGAAGCGACCATGCAAACACAACAGATTGTAATAAAAACTCCAAAAACAGAGAATTGTTATATATGTACGGAGGAATTGTTGCATGCCGAAAAGGAGAATCATGATGAGACCAAACGGGATTTAAACGAGTCGGGAAATGCAAACTCCACAGAAGATCGTGATTCAGTCGAGGAAATTATAAGTGGTTCAGAAAAATCCAATCCGAATTTAGATAAAAAAGGCATTAGAAGTTTATTGAGTCAGCTAATACCTTCCACTTCCAATCAAAATAATTCAATTCCATCACCTCTTCCGTCGAATGAATACTATACACCCGCACTAGGCTTATTTCCCGTGTTAATTCGAGATAATGATATTAGTTCGATCATTGCATATTCTCTAATCTCAAACGAGTATTTAAAAGCAATTGAAAATCTTAGTTCCGAATATGCAAGCGACACAAATAATAGTCCACATTTAAAGAGAAAATCTCAAGATGTTAATTCGGGTGGAAATGAAAATACAGACCAACCAACAAAAGAAACGTCGGGCAGTATTGAGAAAGAAAAAAAATCCAAATCGAATACTCACGTTTCGATAAGTTTTCAAGATTTAACAACACAATTTACGTGTAAAATATATTTTGCCAAAGAATTTGATCAGATACGTGCAAATTTTTTGAAATCATCAAACGATTGTACAAACGGCCAAGAGATTCTGGGTGGTCATTCGTGTTTTGATCGTAAACTAAGCAACAATAGTTTAAGTTCGGGAAAAGGTCGAGACGGTGGTAATGATATTGATGAAATTAGACGATCGTTTGTTCGATCGCTTTGCTACAGTCATTTATGGGAGGCACGTGGCGGTAAAAGTGGTTCGAAATTTAGTAAGACATCGGACGATTGTTTCATACTAAAGGAAATGAGTAAACAGGATGTTGCCATTTTTGAAAATTTCGCTCCAAATTACTTCGATTATATAAATCAGTGCCTTCAAGTAAACCAACCAACGTTGTTGGCAAAAATTTTAGGTGTGTTCCGTATAATTATTAAAAAACGAGAGTAAGTTTTTATTTAAATGGTATCTTTAGTTCCTTTTAATGCATTTTCTATTACTATTCTAGCTCAGTACAAGACAAATCAATATTGGTTATGGAAAATTTATTCTGTGACCGGGAAATAGCAAATAAATTTGATTTGAAAGGTTCAGAACGTAATCGTCTGGTTGATCCAAATAATCAAAATGGTGAAATTGTCCTTTTGGACGAAAATTTGATACAAATGTCCTGGTCAAAACCGTTGTATATATTAGGGCATAGTCGAACAATACTAAGACAAGCGATTAACCGTGATTCATCATTTTTAGAGAAGAATGGTGTCATGGACTATTCACTGTTAGTAGGACTAGACAAGAATGAAAAATTATTAGTATTGGGTATTATCGATTATATTCGAACGTATACACTAGACAAAAAATTAGAATCTTTAGTTAAGCAATCGGGACTGTTGGGTGGACAAGGCAAGTTACCAACAATTATATCACCAAAGTTATATAAACAAAGATTTATAGAGGCAATGGACAGGTACTACACTTTTTTATAAGGGGAAATCAATATACTCGTTAAATCGCTATAACAGAGTCACATTTAAATTATCGGTTCCACGTACGTGAAAAGCAAAACTTAACTGCTAATTTCACACGTGCTTCGTCATGATGGCAACCTTTTATTTTTTCAAAAGCTCTACTTAGTTACAGCCTGTAATTGTGGTGTTTTTTCCTTAAAAAATTGATTTCCCCTCGTATATAACCGTTAAATTAATTACATACCATAATAATTTTACAAACATTTTCAGATATTTTCTTATTGTGCCAGACAGATGGGAAGGTCTCGGAAAAAAATAAACAAATAATTTTCATTATTTTTCTCACTTATTTACTAATAAATTATGTTTTTATTTATATTTTTTGTTGTAATTGAATAAATTATTAAAATAAAACAAAACCACAACGTATTAAAATATTAGAAAATTCAAATCATTTTGTACTGCCATCTATTGGTGGCGAATTTAGCGATTTACTTGTGCTATAATTAAACACTATAAAAAATTTCGATTTTGACATAAACAAATGTCATATGCTTATATATACAAAAAGCTTTCTAATAATTTGTCTATTTTAATAGATTTTTAATAAATTATGTTGTTTAAATATTAGAATTGTGATAATAAACAAAATAACTAACAAAATACTTTAATTGTGGCAAATAAGATAAGTTAATATTTAAAAACATATAAAAAAAAATGATAACATTGGCCAAACAATCAAAGAACGATTATAAGCGGGTATCGATACGGGATCGATTATTAGTGAAGGAGGTACAAGAATTGGAACAAAATCAACCAGCGACATGTGCTGTTTACTTTAGTGATCCAAATATTTTGTGTGAATTTTATTTAGTGATATGTCCGGATGAAGGTTATTGGAATGGGGGACGATTTAAATTTAGTATTTCGGTCCCAGACGAGTATAACATGACGGTAATTAATCCGTATAGTGTAAACTCAAAAATTGTTAAAATTTTATAATTTTTTTTGTATGAACTCCAGCCTCCAAGAGTGAAGTGTCTTACAAAATTATGGCATCCCAATATTTCGGTGGATGGTGACATCTGTCTTTCATTACTACGGCAAAATTCAATTGATGGCCTGGGATGGGCCCCAACTCGACGATTAAAAGATGTTATCTGGGGCTTAAACTCATTGTTCACAGTAGGTCCTACATTATTTTTATACATTTTAAAAATTATCTTTATTTACCTTCTACAATTTAGGATCTATTAAACTTCGATGATCCTCTCAACATTGAAGCAGCCGATTTATATCAAAAAGATAAAAAAGAGTTTCAAGTTAAAGTGAGAGAATACGTTTCGTTGTACGCTAAAAGATAGAACAGAATCTCGCATATTACAATTAATTGTCGGGTAATCTTAAATCTTCCTTTTAGTTTTAATAACTTACTTCACATATATGTAGGTTTAATTTTACTTAAGACTTTCATTCGACATTTTATTTAAGATTTTAGTTATAATTTATTATTACAATTAAAAGAAAGAAACAAACATTAAATAAATTTCAATCTGTAAATAATAAGTTATCCGTTACTTCAAATTTTGTAAAATTTTGTGTTCTGTTAGCTGCCACCTAGTATTTCAGATAAATATCCATTTGCTATAATAATATTATAAATGCTATACAAAAAAACAATTGACAGTTTCGATTCGACATGTCAATAAATAAATAAGGCAAAATTTATAAAAGTTTTGTTTAAAATTCAAAGTTAAACGTAAAATAAAATTCGATGAATAAATTATGATTGGAAATTGCAATTGTAGACGGATTATCTTAATAAATAAGTACATAATTAATCACACAAAATGATAACATTGGCGAAACAATTAAAAAATGATAAAAAAAGGATAACGATTCGTGATCGATTACTAATCAAAGAAGTTCAGGAAATGGAACAAAATCTTCCCAAGACGTGCAGCGTCTCTTTTAACGATCCAAATATATTGCATGAATTTGATTTAGTAATATGCCCCGACGAAGGATACTGGCAAGAAGGGAAATTTAAATTTAGCTTATCAATTCCCGAAGAATATAATATGATGGTAAATTATGTTTTCGAAAAACGTAAATTAAGCATTCATAATTTAATTAAATTTATTCTTATTATAAAGCCGCCTCGGGTTCAATGTCTTACTAAACTATGGCACCCTAATATATCGATTGATGGTGGCATTTGTCTTTCGCTGTTACGACAGAATTCGATTGATGGACTTGGTTGGGCACCTACTCGTCGACTCAAAGATGTTATATGGGGGTTAAATTCTTTATTCACTGTATAAAGTTAATTTTAAACATCTCAATAGACATTAGATTTACCATTTTTTAACAATTTAGGACCTTTTAAATTTCGATGATCCGCTAAACATTGAAGCTGCTGAATTGTACCAAAGAGACAAACAGGAATTTAAAATCAAGGTACAAGAGTATGTTGCGGCGTTCGCCAAAAAATAGTAAAATAATTTCGCAAACTTCCTAGCTAGGTAGTATTTATATCTAATCGGACCGTTTTATTCTACGATGGGATAGTTTAAATGAAACGGCGGCTTTTGTAAGTAGTTCGACCATTTAAATATTTTGCAGTGTATCAATTGTAGTCAACTTCAAGTCTGATCAATTTAATCAAATGTCAAGTGTTTTGTTGAGTTTGTCAGTTTTTTTAATTTTAAAATTTTTTTTTTAATTTATAATTCTTTATTAGAATAATGAGTACCCGAAGTAAATCTTCAAAAGAAAATAAAACTGCAAAAAACGTTACAAAAAATCGTATAGCATGCGATAGAAAAGTATTTTTTATGAAAGGTATTATTTTTTCGCGCGTTTTATTTAATCTAACCTAACCTTAAAATTTTAATATTTTTTAGATGAATTATTAAAAGAAACCGAAGAAAAATATATGCTCGATATAGTTCCATTACGAAATCCTCGTACAAATCAAAAATCATTGTTCCTATTTAGTGATGGCGATAAAAAAGTATATGAAATTTTATCATTCAATGAATCTCATCGTTCCTGGTTTATCAATAAGACGGTGTGTTCGAATGGCCAAATCTATTTAACAACACCGATTGATCCAGTATTTTTATTATTACAATACGTTTTCAAAGAATGTTCATCTAAAGCCATTCCATTACAACAATTATTGAAAGATGACGAATTTTTGCATACGGGTCGTTTGCTTACTTCATTGCGCGACGAGCAAATTGATATGATTGGAGATTGCAAACGGTTTGGTGATATTACAGCAATAAAATATAATGAAGATAAAACCATGGATTGGTTAAAAAAGAAATGTGACCTACTCATTGATGCTTTAAAAGCGCAAAGAATACATGTTGGTCTGGGTGCCGTATCTGCAACATATTTCAAAAGTGAAAAACTAAATGAAAATGGTATCGATGCGGGGGAATACCTTCGTTATGCTCACGGTATCGTTTCCGAATATCTTTCAGAAGATTTATGTATAATATTGATGAAATATTTAGATATTCAACCTGTTAAAGGGCTAGCCTCACACAAACGAAAATCACAATCTCAATCCGGTATCATCGATGATAACGCGTCGGATGATGAGGACTCAAAACAAAAAAAACCAAAGAAAACTAAAATCGAAACTAAATCGCCCGAACAAGTACATGAAAATGGATTTAAATCACCGGTTAAAATTAATGGCGAGAAAAAACAAACTGCCAAAACAATAGCTCTGGTAAAAGCCGCGTCTGGAACTAAAAGTATTTCATCGTTTTTCAAAAAGGCCTAATGTAATTCAACAAAATAAAATATTCAAATTTTTAATTATGTTTACGATTTAAATTTACGATTTGGTCCATTTGACTGGCGTCTTGTGTTGGAATTGGAACTGATGTTGGATCCTCATTTAAACGCAACGAAGCGATAATTGCATTATAAGTTTGTTCATGACAATATCGACGCAAGCATTCTCGTGCACGTTCGTTATCCTTTGCTAGAGAGTCACGCTCGTCGGTCAGCCGACGATTTTTATATTCTACCCTCGATACTTTGTACATAAAATTTTGGAGTAGATGCATATTTTCAATTGTCTCCTCTGCATTATTTATCTCGGTATCGGTCGAGTCGAGAAATGGTACTATTTTCTCCTTTTCAGTTTCATACTTTCGAGCTACGGCTGCCACTCCAATGATGCGCTGTCCAAACTTTTCCAATTTTTCTAAATGCTAAAATTTTTAAAATTAATCTAAGAATAAATTATGCATTGGTTGTATGGATTACCTGAACCGGTATAAATGCGGACGACGCTAAAATACGTAGTTGTTGTTGATCATTCACCATGTCCTTGTCGTATTTGGCCTTTAATATTTCAAAATTTGCTTTAAATACGCGCTTTTCGAGTTTTAAATCATATATGTACCTCGAATATTTTAATTCCAAAGCAGACAGATCGATTTTTAGATTGTTGATGATTTTTTCGATTTTTCGTTTTTCAACGGTCATTTTTTTAAATTGTTCCTCCGCTTGGTATTTTTTCATTAAAAGTGTGTCGTAAATTTTTACACGACTCGGTGGAACCTTGGGTTCAGTCAATTCCCTCATTATTGTGATCATTTGATTGTGCAATACAAGCATTCGATGATGAAGTGAGTCGACAGCCATAAATTTATGTTCGATCTCTTCCTGTTTCTTAAACAAAAATTCTCTTTTATACATTTCAAGATAATTTATCGACAACAAATTAGTTGCGAACAATAAATTATCGTAGTAATTTTTACGGCGATCGAAAACTCGTTGTTTGGTTCGCATTTCAATATGGAAATCTTTAAGCATTTCGTAAGCAATGCTATTGTAATTTTCTTTTAAAACGTTCACGAATAATTCAAATAGTTTGATCAGATACTGAATGATATCGGTATGTTTTTGTAAATTACGGCGATATTGTTCATCGGCCATTTGGCGATCTTGCTGCAATCGCTTTATTGTATGATCTTTTACATCCAACATACGATTTAAGTTTTGAATAGCAGTTTTCAAATCCAATTTTGCCTTTGGATACTCAACGTCCAGACAGACTTGCTCCCAGTCTTCATTACCACGAGCATACGATTGTTTGGTAAATTTTAGTTCACGGTTGAGATAATCGTAGAACATTTGCTTTTTATTATTTTCAATTTTGAGTAAACGCAATCGCTTCTTTTCCAATTTTAATGCTTTCTTTTCGGCTTTGGTTAATTTTTTCTTTTTATGTTTTTTGTGTTTAGCAGGAGTACCGTCAGTAGCATCGGCGGCCGGTGGTCCTGCATCAGCCGGTGGTAGTGGGGCTGGTAGTGATGGTGGAGCATTTTGCTTTGGATCCATAGTTACACACGTAGTCTTTGGCTAGTTGAAAAACCGATAAATGGTTTGTGTTGAAAATTTGCATTTGGCGATTTGTTTATTTTCCTTTTTTCGACTACTAAGCTAAAAATAAAATGATCAACCCACATTTTTATGTTAGGGGTACATTCGGGAAAGATGTTGGTTCAATTTTTACAAAATATGAATTCTAACTTAAGGTTATAAGTATCGTGGTTATAACGTCTTGTTCATTAAAGGTTTTGAGTATAAGTCGAAGGCTTGCTTTAACTTCAGAATCAGTAATCACCTAAAGAAATTCACATAGTAAACGAATCAGTGCTTCTCTTTTATGATTTTAAAAAGCGGTTTCAGATCAATGGTTGGTTTCTATTTTGATTTGCACGAAGACTACCATCGAACTGAGGTCCTACATCTTGGCTGATTTTTTAATTTGTTCAATTTTGAGGATAAGGGTTGTCAACCCAGCAATGCAACCATTTACCATGTAACTATACTTTACGGTGGTTTGTAAGTATGTATGCACTTTACAAAATTGATTTAAATGGCTCAAAGCTATATGGCGAATAATCAATGTTTGAGCAATGATAATTGTCATTTTTAAGGCTATTGCTGGCTTTGGGCCTTACCAGTTTTGGAAACCAAGAAGCATTGGATTTTAACCCCATTAATTAGAACAACAAAAGCGGAAAGCTAGAGATCTAACTGTTTCAAAGAGATCACATATAGCAATAAATATTATGAGGTTTTTACATGCCATTGTTGGTACTCAACAATCTGGCTCTATTCTTTTATATTGTAAGCTTGCTTTTCGAATTGTTATTGACAAACAGAAGAAACCCGGTCGTTCTCCAAATGGTGGCTGCTCTCAGAGATTGCTGCGACATCTGGTTAAAATCATCGAAACATCATCCATGTCAGTACAGGCCGGTTAGTAGGATAGGTCCTCTAATGTGGATAACTCTGCTACATACTGCTTGAAAAAGGGATTTTTCATCACTTGATTACGATCTCTCGATCATCATCCTGTTGAAGGGCAGAATCTATGAACCGAACCATTGTCTATGCCAGTCCAGGCTGGCTAGAGCAATGCAATGTGCAGATGAATATTAAGAGCGAACCTGTATTGGAGATGACCACGGCAATTTTAGTGTTGATTTTCTTTTTGGACCCAAGGTGAAAATGGCAATTTCGATTTCAAAGCAGGTCATAATGTGACTGCTAGCCAACCTGTCAATCAATTTTGTTCATAGGTTCACTGATGCAAGCCAACCCAAAGATAATGACTCTCATTTTTCAACAATTTGGATGAATTGATCCAGAGCACGACTTCAGAATAGTGATTGGTGACTTGAGTGGCATTATTGGTGCTAGAGGCATTAAACCAGATTGATTTTTGTGAAAACATAAGTCCGTAAACTCGACACGATCTAGTGACCGATAATGGAGAAAAAATTATGTACTTTGTGATCGCGCACTACCTCTTTATTGCGGCTAGCACATTTTTCCGCATACAAAAATACACGTGAAAACATGGACACACCCTCGTGAGGCGTTCCCAAGTCAAATTGACCATGTGTTAATTTCTAAAGGAAGGTCTCGGTTCATCCAATATGTAAGATCTTATCGTTCGGCTGCTAAATTTGAAGGCAGTGATCATAAATTGGTTACTGCAAAAGTGCAAAGCTAAGATGGCAGTTTTCGTACAAGTGGGGGGTCACAGGAAAACGAAACTTACCTTTCGACTGTGAAGGTCTAATAAATGAAGATGAGAGCGCACATTAACAAAATCTTGTTAGTAGTAGCATTATGAAAATCAACCACTGTTTTGATGAACGCTCTCTGGTATGTATTGAAAACCACGGTAGTCAGTGCTGCCCAGGCGACTCTAGTTATGGTAAAAATTAAACTCAAAAATGTTTGGTTTGATGAAGAGTGTCGTCTTGCTGTCAAGCAACAGATTATAACCTATAAAGAAGAGCGAATACGTTTTACGAGCATAGGGAACTACAAAACTGTCATTGCTAGAAGAACCGCTGAGTGAATTTGAGACGGAAAAAGCGTAAATGGTGGAAGGCTGAAGTCTCAAGAGTACAACTCAGCAATGAGCAAAGTTCTCGTAACTTCTTTAAAGGAGTCACCGGATATACCTTCGGACCTAGGTCTATCGCCATTCGGGACCAGGGTGGAAACCCTCGTGCTACCATCAATGCAATGCTCAATACTTGGAAAGAGCATTTCTCTAATGATCAACAAGTGTCAAATGCTGTGTATGAAAGGTATCAAATGCAGACTGCGGAGATGTCTATAGAGGACCTACCGTACGAGGAATTTTCACTGGTCATGCAGAGACTAAAAAGAAACCGTTCCTTTTGGGTTGATTGCATTAATTCCTAGGCCTTGATATTCGGAGGAGATAATTTGTGGCACTATATGTTCGATCTGATAAATGGAAAGTAGCTGCGTTACCCCATATCATTAAAAAAGGGGATACTTTAAAATGCGAAAATTTTCATTGAGCTCTCCTTGACGCAAGATACAAATGTCTGTTTTACATATTGGGAGAATCACTCGCCTAGTGAAGGAAATTATAAGTGACTACCAATGAGGATTTCGTCCGAATTGGTCAGTTGCTGATCAAGTTTTTCGCTATAACTCATTCCATAGAAATAGCTTATGGTTTGCTTTGTAATGTCTGTACCTGACAAATATTTGTGTTTATTTCTAAAATGATATTATTGCAGTTACAATTCTATGCTAAAGTTGAGAATAAGCTGTCAGGAAATTTTGCAATTAGCTTTGGTAAACCGGAAATGAGAGGCTCTGTCCCCGATACTCTTTAATCTCATGTTAGAATTCGTCTTTCGTAAAAGTGAAACACATCAGGACAACATCCTGTACCGTCAGTCCAAGAGAGATATACCAGGTTCTGGCATGCAGATAATATCTGTGTAATTGGACTGAATGACAACGGTGTTAAAGAACTATTGGATCCACTTGTTCGATGGTCAGCTTCTCTTGTTCTCAAAATCAATGAATCCAAAACAAAAACTGTCACGCTGGCTTCTCGGCGTAGAGAACAATTTGTTTTCTTCGGGTTGTCTAAAATAATACGAAGAACAAGCTCCGAATCCGATGGAGCCAGACTGTTGATTCTGTACGAACCAGCAATATCCTATAAAAACCGTTTTATTTTATTATTAGCATTTATGCTGTTTGTTATAATATTATCTGCCAAAAGGCACTGCCGGAAATTGTTTATCAAAAAACCGATAATCATTACTCATACATCATCAACTTTATAAAAACAAAATCAATAATAAACCTAAGCAGATAATCCAAATCCGTCTTCAATCTCTTAGAAGCCTGCATGTTCCCGCCGTACATAAATACCATATTAGAAATGTAACCTATTGACTGTATTAGTGCGGCAAAATTCCATATGAAAACAAATTTTAATTTTGTTTTGAGTGGTTTAAAATAACCCACACTATACCATAACGTCATATAAAATAGAGCATATTATAACACTCGTATTGACAGCGCGTATTATTTTATTATTCTCTATCTTCCAAATATAAAAACAAACATTTGAAATATAACAAAAAAAATTAGAAGTTCGCTCATTTTTTTTTATTTCCTCTTTGTGTCAATATGTTAAAAATAATTTGTTAAAAATTTGGGGAAATACAATTTGTCGGGGTGAAATAATTTTATTTTCCAAATTAGTTGTGCAGTGTGAATTGTTAAAAATTAATAGCACAGGATTATGAATTTTACTGTTGTCCAGACACACAACAAACATAAACGTTGATTCTCCTTTTTTAAATTAATTTTAATTTCTTCACACAACAAAATGAAACACGTTTTTACTTTTTTTGAATTCAACACCCAACCAACATTTTATTCTTTCTTGACAGCTACATTACAACTAAGGCTGTGTATTAAAACGAACAATTATTATATTATTCAACATGAATTAGTTAGAATTTTGACAATCACAATTTTTTAAAATGAATCGTATCACGACAAAATATTTTTCAATTTTACTTTAAATTATTTCATTTTATAAGAGATATAAACTTTGCGATGAAGCTTTGATACTCAAATATAGAAGAAAGCTCAGAGAGGTATTTTTTACTAAGATAGTTTTTATTGTTGAATTAAAAAATAGTTTTTGGAGCCAATATACTATTGTTAGTTACGAGCTATTTCGTTTTCTACCACGTCAACAAGTCATCACGTGTTTACACTTGGTCTCATGATACCGGATTCATTCTACATTCCTATCCCATTTACCAATAAAGTCAGTTTCGTGGCAGCCAGGTTTGAGTTTCATTTTTAAACCAAATTTTATTGTACTTCTCGGGCAAAACCAACACGAATGTATTACAAGCCTGATTGTTGCATCGAGTACGAAGATGGACATTTGTCCATCTATACTTGATTGTGTTAGTGCGAAAATAGCATAGAAATTGTTTGTTTTTTTTTTTAAACTAAAATTTTATAGTGTACCAAAACCAAAACCTTCTTTACTACAAGCCGTATTCATTGCATACTAATGCTATATAATCATATACACATGAGAATGTATTGGAACTAAAAAACGTGTCGATATATGCTTTAGAATATAGTGCAAAATAAAATAAACCTTCCCACACTTTTTACTCTCTTCTGTTTTATAGTATAAAACAAAAGAGAATAAAAAGGGTAAAGGCAAAATTGAAATTTTTCCTATTTCATAGGAAAGAGATAACATCAATTAGATAAATACAAAACACATATAGATAAATACAAAACACAAATAACAAAAAAAAGAAACGAAAAAATTCTCAATTATCCATACACATTAAATAGTGTGCGTAAGTTAGAGATAAAAATAGTGGTAGTAGGAATAGGAATGAGAAAATTAAACAGTTTTTGTTATGGATTTTCATAGCACCAATACACTCAATTGTGTATATAGGTTTTGTTTATCTGTGTCAACGAAAGTTACAAGAGTGCTTGTATAATAGAGAGGGTTTTGAGTGAAAACTAAAACCATGAACTAAAACCATTACAAAACATAAACAGCTCTTAAATATAAAAACATATCTATACATTTTAATCAATATAATTTTTTTTAATGAATGTTCATAATGTTGCAATTGTTAAATCTCACTTATGTTCAAGTTGTAAATTTGAACTCGTGAGTATTTACTATAGACTAACTACTGGATTACCGCGGGTGGGGTCTAGTAGTTAGAATGAGAACTATATTGTTTGTTCTAATGAATTTTATTCTGATTTTCTTAAATAATCTACATGATTTATATACTAACAGTAAAAGACATACGTATGTATATTACATATCATATGTATGTCACCATACGATTATGTGCAAGTAACTTAATTCTAAAGCTTCAATTTACAACATCGTATAGTAGAAAACCATGCAAAATTATGTTGAAACACGAGATTGAACATACTGCGGGCCTAACATGTTCAGAGACCTGGGCCGAGGAATCGGCCGTGTTGGAGATGTGTCTCTGGATGCCTGTTGTCGTTGTTTCCTTTGTCTATAGAGATACACCAGAATTATGATTATTACAACTGCTATAATGGAGTATGTTAGAACGTAATGATGAATATGATGTCTGAAATTAAATGAGTCGAATGATTCTGGTAAGGCAGTTTCCTTACGTTTTTGTTGAGCTATCGCTCTCTCAAGATTAATGATGTCATCGATTAAACTGATATCAGTTGGGTTGTTACTCTCAGCCCTTGTTGGTGTAAAAGTTTGCTGCTGTAAATATGATGGTTCCACATCTTCATCTTGCAGTTTTATAGATGCAATAAAAGATGAATTAATATTATGAGATTTTTCTGCTACAGTTGTTAAATAAAACTGCTCATATTTTACGATGCATTTTGGATCTAGGGTGAGGATTCCAGAATTTTGCAATGTCATTGTGGTTAATCGATTATTACATATTAAATCGACAATTTTCGGTGCTGTAATGGTAAATATCCACTGGTTAATGCCCAACTGAGCCCAATAGTTAGGTTAGGTTAATGTGGTTATAGTACAGCCGTCAACGTTCTGCTTTTTGTGTCGCAACAGGTTTATTTCACATTCTGATTGTATAGATTGTTTTGTATAATTTGGCGCTATATTGCACAAATTTCCATCATTTCTTATTTGAGTGCATTGTTGCAGTTCTTTGCTAGATAAAGGAGCGCAATGCTCGCGACGGAGATCTACTATTAGGAATTCTGTTGATCTTACTATTGTGTGTAATTGACCTTTCTCGAGTTTTGGGATTGGTACTATGTTAAATAGTTGATACATCTCTGAGTATGCCAAAGGCAGTTGTATGAGGAATATGATTTCCTGTTTTAATTATTTTAAAGTGTCCAGGAGTTAATACAGTGACATCTGTGGGGTCGGTTGTCATTGGTGCCAGAAGTCTTGAATTCAAACAAGCTTCGACTTGTGAAGTAACCGTTGCTAGTTCGTCGAAAGTCAGTGTCGCTTCCCCAATAACTTTGATTAAATTTTTCTTTACAGATTTTACTGCTGCTTTCCAGATTCCCCCAAAATGAGGTGAAGCTGGAGGTATGAAATGCCAAGTTGTTTCATCGTTTGCTAATTGTTTCGAAAATGTATGAACTAGTGCAGCAACTTCACGTGCAAGTTGGTTTTTAGCACCGACAAAATTGGTACCATTATCGCTATATAGATCCCTGCACAATCCTCTACGTGCAGTGAATCTTTTGTAAGCTGCGATGAATGTTTCGACGGTTAGATCGCTAACTGGTTCAATATGTATGGTCTTAGTTGTCATGCAAAGTAAGATTGCTAAATAACCTCTGTGTGCCTTGTGGCCTCTTCCTTTTAGTGTCCGAATCATAAGTGGTCCAGCATAGTCAACTCCGGTACTTAGAAATGGTCTTCCAGACATGATACGTACTGCTGGTAAATTTACCATGTACTGCGTTCTAGTCTGAGCATTAAACCGATGATCTAAATGTCGTGTTAGATTGCGACTGTGTATAATCCAGTACCTCGTTCGTAGATGAGCTAAAGTCAACTGTGCCCCTCCATGCATTGTTTGTTCATGTGCTTTTCGATTAATAATTTAGCTTAGTGCCACTCGTATTTTTGATGTTAACAATTTTGCCTTGTTTGATGGCCTGTCATAGAAGTATATCACAGCTGCGTAAGCTACTTCAGAAGCATCACAAAAACCATGTAATTCCCCCGGTGAGGCTGAATCAAAATGGATCCACCTTGGTATTTTTATCTCCTCCAGTTTTGGAAGTGAGACATAATATTCATGACATATCTTTTCGATGTCCTTAGGCAGTTCCTGATCCCAAGTTACGCCAGCGATCCATAGAGTTTGCATAAGGATTTTGGCTTGGATTAATGTTGGAGACAACCATCCTAGTGGGTCAAATAATTTGGATGACTCAGATAACATTTTTCGTTTTGTCATTTTATCTTGTTTGTTGTTAAGATTCACCTTGAATTCAGATGTATCACTACCTGGATTCCATATTAATCCTAGTGTTTTTATTGATTCGTCGTTGAATATTCACGGCTCGATTGATCTCAAACCTGGATCAACACTTTCTACGAGTTGGTGATGATTAGATGCCCATTCTCTCAAGTGAAACCCTCCGGTACGTAGTAAGCTAATCAGTTGATCTTGTACGATCTGAGCGTCCTCTAGGTTGTCACTTCCTGATAACAAGTCATCTACGTAGAAATCACTTCGAATTATTTTTGCCGCAATTGGGAAGTTTTTCTCTTCGTCTGTCGCCAGCTGCTGCAATGTTTTGATGCCATCCCAAATGTTACGGTTGTTAGCTGGTATGATTTTATTTTTTCGTCTGGCGATGTTCTCCATAAATGGGATTTGTTCCAATGATTGGATATGCGGACCGTTCCCTGACTCGTTAGTAGGAGTAAGCAAGGACACATGGTACACTCCTTTTGGCGAACTATCCAAAGCTTCAATAAAATAGGTAGTTGGAGATTTTATCTCCCTTATTATATATCACGACGTGGTGGTGTGCACTTGGACATTATTCCTCGAGATGCATCGCTATGAGGATGCGTTTTTACTAAGACCGTATCTCCGACCTTAAATGTTTGGTTTCTACGACGAGAATCAACGTATGATTTCCTTACATCTTGTTTTCTTTCGTGGACCTCTCGAGCTTTTCCGATGGTATCACCGATTTTCAATAGGTACGAACTGATTTCAGGTATAAAATTATCATTTTGTACAATAACATGGTAATCCTGAATTACGTCAAACACATGCCTAAGTTCCATTCCAAAACAAACAAACGCGGGGGTATAACCTTTACTTTCGCAAACAGTGGAATTCATGGCAAAACGTATAGCGGGCAAATATTTCGGCCAATTTCGGTTTTCATCCCCCACAAAGATGGAAATTTGAGTTTTCAAGTCTCGATTCCTACGTTCTACGTGATTAGCTTCCGGGTGATGCACTAGTGTTAACGATTGATGGATGTTTAGACAATACATGACCTTTTGCATAATGGCGCTGACAAACTGACTGCCATTATCGGACACCACACGACGTGGAATACCAAAACGAAGGAAAAATTCGTTAACCAATATTGTACTACAGGCTTCAGCTGTAGCAGATTTCAGTGCATACAATTCAACTCAAAAGGAAGCGGTATCCTCCACAATGAGCACCCAACGGTAACCCTCATTACTTTCTGCTAATGGACCAAATAAGTCGATCGAAATCACTTCAAATCTCTGATTCATCACCGGACCTTTCAAAATTCCGGCTGGTTTTAGATTAGTCGATTTATATCGCTGGCATTCGAGGCAATCCTTTATATATGAAGCAATATATGTTCGCATACCCGGCCAAAAATATTTACCTGCTATTTTCTTGAATGTTCGGTCCACTCCATAGTGACCGGCTGTAAGATCGTCATGGTAAGCCTTCATAACCTCTGAACGATTAGCTGACGGAATCACCAACTGAGGATTCTCCGAATCTAAATCAGGTAGATATCGATATAATATTCCCATGGACAAGAGATAACCTCGGTCCATCCAATTCCTTAGATCGGGGTGATCGATATTTTCGAAACATTCAATGATCTTAAAAATCTCCGGATCCTCCAACTGTTTCTTTCGAATGTTAGAAGGCCTACCGGATGAAAGATTAACCTGTATTGAACATATTCCACACTCATCAGCCACTTGGCATGGGGTATCCGCGATAACGTCGGGAAGGGTATCCGCGATAACGTTAAATACCCCTGGAATTTCTTAAGACCCCATACCACAGCGAGGGCTTCTCTTTCCATGGTGGAATAATTACATTCGGCCGAAGTTAATAAACGGCTTGCGTATTCTAAAGGTTTTCATTATCGAATTTCTGGAGAAGGACAGCGCCCAGAGCATAATTACTCGCGTAGGTCTTAAGTACATAAGGTTTTGACGTATCGGCTTGTTGTAAAATCGGATAGTTAATTAGGAATGCTTGCTGATGCTCATCGGTCCAGCTCCACTTGACATTTTTCTTTGTGAGATCACTTAATACTTTAGATCGGGCGGCAAAATTTGGAACAAACTTTCTGTACAACTGCAAGTTTGGGGAAAGGTTTTGAGATGACACATGTTTCAAGGCGCAGGCATTTGAGATATTGCGGTCACCTTATTAGGATTCGGCCGAAACCCTTCCGGTGTCAAAACATGACCGAGGGAAAGGCACACTTTCTCGGAAAAGGGAACATTTTGCCCGATTTGCGCGTAGGTTAAATCTCTGTAGTTGTCCAAACACAGTTTCGATATATCTCAGATGTCTCGCAAAATCTGGGGTAATGATTATAAGGTCATCGAGATACGCGAACATAGTGACATCTGCATTCTTCGCCTTCATTCGATCCATTAGTCGTTGAAACGTCGAGGGTCCGTTCTTGACACCGAACGGCATTCTTTTAAAACGTTAAAGCCCGAATGGACAAATAAAGGCAGTTTTATCCCTATCTTTCACATGTACCGGGACTTGCCAATAACCACTTCGCAAATCGATACTTGACATGAACATAGTACGTTGGGCTAGATGTAGGAGATCATCTATCTTGGGTATGGGATATCGATCAGCAACGGTTACCGAATTTAATTTTTTATAGTCCACGCAAAATCGATAGGAGGAATCGGGTTTCTGAACCAGGACCACGGGAGAGGCCCATGGAGATTCACACTCCTCAATCATGTCCTGTTCTATCATTGTTTGAATTTCGGATTTCAGTACCTCACGCTTATGAGATGAAATAGAGTAAGGCGGGACTGCAATTGGACGATGGTCCACATTTCGATGTGATGCTCCACAAAGTTAGTGGGATCTCTCCCTGGAGTAAACGTTCTTTCATATTGACCCAACAACTGCTCTGCCAACACTCTCTCTTGAGAACTCAGATTTGCGCCTTCTTCAGGCCGACATTTTAAGTCAGTTGGTACGATCAGAACAGGAGGAATTATATTTATTTCATTAAAATCCCCATAAGATGAAACTCCTCCAGAGTCCACCTGAGGATTGGGTTCCAATACGAATTTATCGTTTCGTTCCGTCTTCTTTGTTGGCTGAACGAATTTCTCGTGTTGATTTTTCGACGGATGAATATTCGGCGCAATACTACTAATTTGTACCGCGGTTCTTGATTCACGATCAAGCGAGTAAGACTCAGACTCATTAGAGAATTTCCAAAGATCGTTGGATAGGTCCAAGACAATACCGGCATCCGTTAAGAACTCGATACCTAATACGGTTTCATTGGATTTTGGAAACACAGCAAAACGAGTGTCAATACACTTTGTTTTTAATGTTACCTTTAGAGTACATAATTGGATAAGGTCCGTTATACTTGAACCGTCGGCTAACTTGATAGACATATTTGTTGTCTGAAATTTTGTTCCGTTTTTCTTTAATATTCTGTACAAGGAACAACTGACAATAGATAGTTTGGCGGCAGTATCTACCAACGCAATGTCATTCGCACCCACGATCTTAATCGGGAATATGGGTCTTGGGGTGAGTTCACGCGTTTCACAAGACCAAGAAGCGAACTCAATACTAGCCGAAACTCTAGTAGTCCAAATGTCCAAAGAAAACACCTGACCTGATGACACCTTTAGTGCCCTCTTGTCCTTGCAGTCTGGACAATTCGATCGTATGAATCCCTTCTTACCGCAACCATAACACTCAATATCCGTTCTATGACCCGAGACTTTTCTAACATCATTAACACCTGATTCAGAATTAGGTTTAGGTAACCCATCCGATTTGTTTCTTATCATTCCTATCCTCTATTCCGGCAGAATTGACCTTCCCACTCGATCGAGGAATTTCCAATTCCCAAAAAAATATTTCTTTGGCCCGAGCCAATCTTAATAACCCGTCGAATGATTGAATTCCGTCGCGATTAATTTTCCCGCGAATTTTAAGAGACAGAAGCCCTTAACACATATCCAACTGTATCTTTTCGAATAATTCCCCAGTAGGAAGTTTCGAGAACAGGGCACGGATTTTATTAATAAACAAATGACGGTTTGCTAACTGAGAAAGTGGAAACCAGAAGTGATGTAGTTTCATCAAAAGTTTGGACCGATGACTTCACCCCTTCCCACCAAGTACTAGCTTCGGCTCTAAGAAACAGAGGAAACCCTAAAAGATCGTTTTCATCCGTTGTCCGAGTTGATTTTCTATATACTTGAATCGCGATAACAAATGCCGCCGAGTATTACTCCCTTTTTCACCTCCGCAGTGCCACCATCAGTTTGAGTACTCAACTGGACATTCCCAAAACGATCTAAAAACACTTTAAAATGTTCATCCGTCATGGTGACCTTTTTTGACGGGTTGTTCACTGGAACCGTCGTCTATATTTATTTGATGAGCAGCTTGCTTTTTGAGTTGTTTTGACTCCAACAATCCAGTGGAACGACGCACCTGTACCTCCCTTGGTGACGTCGATGATTTTGTATTTTTAATTTTGATTTTTTTTTTCGACCGTTATATTCACATACACGTATTGATTAGAATGAATGAATATATTAATTATACGAATATTCGTCCACTATTAACTGTGGTGTCAGCATTCCTCGGATGCTTTATTATTTTGTATTATTTAGGCCCTATGTTGGGACGCCAATTTGTTGCAATGTTTCTTTTTTTCCTATTTTTTCTTAATCGGATAGCTGGTGATACATACATCACTTTAGTTTATTTTAAATTATACAAAAAAAATTCACACCATCTTTTATTACTTGGTAAATCATTCTACTTAAAAAATGCGCGTAAGAAGAAAATGAACTCGAGATCATTTTCTTCTTATGCACACTGAACTTGAATAATAATTATAAGGTAGGTTTACATGTTTAAAAATTAAGATTAATAGGTTGCGTTCTCACCGATAGGTGGACTGCGTGAGATGGATATGCATTGGTACGTTACAATAATTTATTTTTATTTGGCTAAGTGCCCGTTTCCACCAAAAAGTTGGTTATTTTTTTTACATCGCACGTCACACGGATAGTATACATTCTCAAAAAAATTGCGTCGCAACACAAAATTTATTACCTACACATGCAAACAAAAAACAACCGATTTGTAGAAAAAACAACTGATTTGTACTAATGAAGAGAACTTTTGCTGTTGTTTTTTTTACATTGGTACTAAAATATAAAATTTCCTCTAGGAAATTTTATGGACAACCCTTCATTTATTTGAAAAATGTCATTATCATGTATATTTGTTGCGATTCAAATTTAAATAAAAGTTATATTTCTTTAAAACAGTCATAGCCATTTATTTTTTTATTAAACTTTAAACATTTTAGATTTGCATCCATTTACAATAAATTTAAAAAAAAAAATCAATGTTAAAATTCAAATATTTAAATTTATAATTCTAATACATAGAATTTCAATACACATACATAAAAAAAATTAAAATATTTCCCTTTGTAAAAAAACAACCGATTTTTTGGTCGAAGAGTAATTTAAAATAATTTTTTATCAACACACAAATAAAAATATTTTTACATATATGTATATAGAATGTTGTATTATTAAAAAGAAACTAGTTTCAACAGTCCAAGTGAAAACGACGGTAGGATTTTTGAAACCCAAGATACCAGACTCATGATAGCATATGTAAACAAGGTGATAAACATCGTTTGAATCAATATCATCTAAAGTGTGAGGTTAGAAATTTTTAACATTATTTGTCAAAATTTAAATTCAATTCGATACCGCGTTAACATTTTTATTTTGTTTTGGTGGTGAATAAAATTATGTATGACGTCAACATTTTAATTTTTAAAACTTTGTAACTTTTTTAACTAATATACACAGTTCACAATCGTATATAAATGTTAAATAATTTCACAAATACATTTAACAGGTTACATTTTTATCATTTTTTTACAGCTTATGTATGAGTACATTTGGGCTTCCTATGAGGGATTAAAGACGGCATTGAGATAATCACACTCTCTTACTGCGTACGAGTGTAAGTTCATGAACTTTGATTAAATCTAACAATCTTCTTGACATACTGTACTTGACATACATATCCCACCCCATTTATTTTGCAGAAATGATTGGAGATTATATAAAGGTTAGAGGCCAAATTCAAACAAGTTTCTCTTCAAGTCTATCCTATCCTTCAGTAATGTTATATGTCCAACAAGTGGCCGCACGTTACCCAGGAGATTTTACTTTCAACTTGGTCGTACACTCCAATCAATTAATTCGTGTACTAAAATCGATCTTATCTATTTTTTGATAAGTAATGGTACTAAATCAATATCAAAAGATATTTATTGGGTTTATTATCATATTCGAATTAAAAAAATGATAAAGAACAGCAGCTGTACACGGCAAATTTATAAAGTGAATGATGATGATGATAAATAAATTTAATCGATAAATTATAACAGTTTGATTGCTGGCAATAAAGTGTCATTCATTATAATTTTAAAGGTGTGCGCGGTTATTGATATAATAAGAGGCAGTAGCCAGAAAAAACATCATTTTTTAACACGTTGTTTGCGTAATTGCCAGTCAAAACAATGACGCCATTCTAACATGGGATTATAGTTTTGTTTATTAGTTGAAAATCCCACAGAGTAAAGTGCCATTTAGACGTTTAAGACCATCCAATAAACTGTTCAGCTATATATTTTTCTCTATTAAATCCAAGGTTACAATAGTATTACAATAACTAGTTAGTGTTCGTCTTTAAGCCCCAAAAAAAAGGCAAAGCTCATTTATTGGATTAATTGTACGCATGTACTTCAAAATTTTATCTCTTCAATTCATCATCAAACTACTTGATACGCATACTTCAATTTTTTTTGTACTGTAAATACCGGTGAATTGTTCTTTTATTTATATCTTAATTACAAACTATATACGAATATACGATTATTCTGTTATCAGTCTAATTATATTACAAATATTGAAGTGTATATAAACTTGAAAATTGGTAAATACTACACATATTTGTATCTTATAAACAGCAATTTGGTTATCTAAATTATAAATTTTTATGAATTAAAATATTTCATGTGCTATAGTAATGCAGCTAGTCTATAGGCTAAGTATATATACCTCTTAACATGATGATGAGGATTAAACTTTGAAAATAAGTCAAACATTGCAGATCTTTCCTTTCGTGAAATCGGAAATTGCTCAGCTCTCAGGCGACAAAGTAATACAATTTGGAATTAAAATCATATCGCCTTAGAAAAGTGGTGTTGGTTTCGGGAATAACTCTACAACATATATGTCACCTGTAGACGGGGAGCATTCATTTAGTGATTTAGTATTCTGTTTAGTAATCACCTTTAGTAATCTTAAAGGTGATTACTAAACAGAATTACTTCGAACACCAAGAAATATACCCCTCGGTATGCCAGTATCCAGCAGCACTGGAAACTGGCTAGGATTCAATGGCCCAGTCATTCATTAATCTGAAACCAAAATGATTACAGAAACGAATACTATTACAAATAACAACACAAACCGGACACCAACACAAATATCGACCATTGGCTATCCGTACACCGACACGAATCGGAAACTGGAACATCAGAACTCTTACAGAAACATCAAGGCTAGCACAAGTAGAGAAGGAAATGAAACGTTATAACATCGAGATTCTCGGCCTCAGTGAAGTCAGATGGAAAAGCAGTGGAGAAATAAACACTGAGCAATGGAGAAATTATATGATATTCTCTGGTAGAGACGACCACACATGAACAACAAATAAAGCAAAGAAAGCATTGATGGCAAGAAAGCATTGATGGCAAGGTTCCATTCAAAAATAAGAAACACATCATTCAGTGCTATGCCCCAACCGAAGATGCGACGAATACAACAAAAGATGAGTTCTACGAGCACAAGCCACAATAGCAAGAACGCACAGAAATGACGTCAAAATCATACAAGGAGATTTCAATGCAAAAATTGGTACAGATAACATCAACCTAACCACTATCATGGGAAGAAATGCATCTCTGTGCGAAATAACAATGGAGAAAGACTTGTCGACTTCTGTAGCACAAACCAATTGTTCATAGGCGGCAGAAGGTTTTCACACAAAAATTTACACAAATACAGATGGACATCACTGGATGGCAGAACTAAAAATCAGATAGATCACGTAATCTCAATAAGAAATTCCTCACATCACTACAGGATGTAAGAACAATGAGGGACGCAGATGTACACAGCGATCATCAAGCCAGCAGCTGTGAAACATTCAAAGACAAATAGGAGAAAATTTAACACAAATAGATTGAGAGACACTGAAACAAGAAACGCCCAACTCAATCTCCAGTCTGAAGCCACCCGTATAGAAGAAAGATGGAACCAAGTAGAAGAAGCCTACATCAAGACTGCCACGGACGTACTCGGCTACAGAGAATACAATCGGAAACCTTGGATCGGTGATGATACATGGCAGAAAGTTGAGGAACGCCGTCAATTTAAGTTGCAAATGTGCCAACATAACACGGAAGAGGTGAAACGTAGATACGAAGAAACAGCGCGTCAAGTAAAGAAGATGGCAAGGAATGATCGAAGAAAATATACAGAAAGCATTCTCAAAGCTGCTGAAGAGGCAGCAGCAATCCCAAATATGCGAGCACTACACCAGTGTGTAAGAAAGGTCACTGGTAAAATTACAAACATACCACCTATAAGGGACGCTAATGGTCAAGTACTAACAACAGATGAAGCACAGCTAAAGAGATGGAAGGAATATTTCGAAGAAGACGTCGTCGCCGACCCCGAAAATCTCCAGTCATCAATTGACATCAATAACGAAACTAGCAACACCCATCCACCAACGGAATGGGAAGTTAAAGATGTCATTAATAGACTGAAGAACAATAAGGCTGCTGGAACCGACAATATAACCGCCGAAATATTCAAAGGAGATTCATCTACAACTGCAAGCATATTAACACCAATAATCCAAGAAATCTGGAATTCTGGGAGAATCCCACTAAAATGGAAAGAAGGCTTGATAGTTACGATACCCAAGAAAGGTAGCCTAAGAGAACGTAGGAACTGGTGAGGTATCTCCCTCCTCAACACAACAATAAAGGTACTCGTAATGATCATCCTTGACAGAATCGCACCTACGATCAATGCAAAATTAAGAAAGGAACAAGCTGGATTTAGACCAGGAAGAAGTTGCACTGATCACATCAACACAATCCGTATCATCACTGAGCAACCCAATTCACCATTGTATATGCTCTTCGTCGATTTCGAACGCGCATTCGAAACGATAAACAGGAACGCAATATGGCAGACACTTTGTGAAATGGGCATCCCAAAGAAATTAATTGAACTCATACAAGAAATGTATCAGGATGCTGGGAACCGAATTCAATACAAAGGCAAACAAAATGAAACATACTACAACACTCGAGGAGTAAGGCAAGGTTGCGTACTCTCACCAATGCTGTTCTTAATCGTAGTAGGCAGTGTAATGCGGAAACTAGATAACAAGTCCCCTAATGGCATTCAATGGGGGTTAACTGGTAAACTCAATGCTTTGGACTATGCAGACGACATATGCTTGCTCACACACAAACATTCGGACATGCAGCAGAAAGTGCAATAGCTATCAGTTCTAGCTAACGAAGTTGGTCTCAAGATTAATATCAAGAAAACCAAGACGATGAGACTCAACACAAATATAATCACATCGATGCACATAAACAATATACAAATTGAAGATGTAAATGAATTCGTATACCTTGGTTGCACAATAACGAAAACAGAAGAAGACATACACAAACGTATAAATAAAGCCAGACATACATTCAACATGCTACACATAGTCTGGAAGACTTCTGTTCTGTCGCGGAAGACTAAGATACGAATGTTCAACTCATGTGTGAAATCGGTACTACTTTATGGGTGTGAGACATGGAAGCATACAGGAAAAACCATACAGAAGCTACAGGTATTCGTAAACAAATGCTTCGACAAATACTTAAGTGCTTCTGGCCTAACACGATTAGTAATATCAATCTGCACATAACAACATGTCAGTCAGACATTGAGACCGAAATAAAGCGACGAAAATGAAGATGGATTGGCCACACACTGAGGAAGGCATCAAGTGATATAACGAGGATGTCATTAGACTGGAATCCACAAGGAAAAAGAAAGGTTGGAAGGCCAGCAATGACATGGAAGGGAACGATGCTAGCAAAGGCAAAACACCTAAGAAAATCATGGGCGGAAATTAAAGCAATAGCCCCAAATAGAGCAAGATGGTTCAGAATAGTGGACGCCCTATGCTCCTAAATTGGAGATACAGGAAAAAAAAAAGTTTAAAATGTTCAGAAAACCAACACAAACGGATCACACAATCCATAACGACTCAGACCATCCACAACAACATAAGATTGTGGCATACCTGCACATGATCAACAGACTGAATACGATACCAATGAACCAAGGAGGCTACACAGAGGAACTGAATACTATTAAACAGATCGCTAGGGCCAACGGGTTTCAACCGGCAAGGATGGACCTATTGAACAAAAAACACAATAACAAGAAACTTAACGAACAGTATACTTCCCTGATAGCCAAAGACGACAAAGACAACAAATACGTTACATTTGACTACGACAGAAATACAGCGAACATCATCAAGAAAGTACTGAAAAATCATGGTATACAGGCAGCATTTAAAATTAGCAACAAAATAGGACGAAGACTAAACTCACCAAGAGTGTCTTCTCAAGATACGGGAGTTTATAGACTATCATGTGACGACTGTGATGGGTTCTATATAGGCCAATCCGGTAAATCTTTCGCAACTCGGTTCAACCAACATGTGAAAGAAATCGGCAAACCCAAAATAGACTCAAACTACGCACAACACATGACTGACAATAACCACAAATACACAGGCATTAACGAAGAAACAAAATCCATGCTAAAAACACATCGAAGTGAGGTTATGTTATACCCGACAAAAAAAAATCGTTTCATTTTTATGCGTTCGGAAACCGAAAAAAATTATACCATTTAGAATTAAATCTTCAAGAGATCCCCCACATCGACGCCAAGGTCTTGTAGATGACCTTTAAGAAGAAACAAGGGGAAGGAATAACTTATTACCCGATGCCGCTGTTCCAGGTAGTTATCGACAAGGCTAACTATTCAGCACATGAGCCATTACAAAGTCACCTGGAAGAAGAAGCGTGGTCGAGCCCAGGTGACTCAATGCTGAAATTACCAGAGATTCAGCCACACAATGTTAAATTGCGGTAAAGGTTTCCGTTGCATAAATTGCAAGGAAACCCATGAATGAGGATACTGCAAAAACACCACAGAGAACCGGCAACCCGCAGAATGTGTTAACTGCGGCGAACAACATTCAGCAAATTACAGCCAATGTCAGGTGAGAAAAAGATTTTTATCCAATATTTCTCCGCCTAAACAAGGTCCTACCCAATTTCCTTCTGGTCTTGGCACTCGAAAGTTAGGGGTTTCTTACGCTAATGCAACGGCTAGGAACTTTCACGGCTCTAGACCACCCACTTCTTCGAATAAAAACAACTTTTCTCGCATACTTCAAGACTGCGAACAGTTATTCGGTATAAACTTTGCTGACCTCAAAGAAAGATGCGACCACTTCAACGTTGAATACGATCGAGTTCCATCATCTAATATCGTTGAAAAACGATTTGCCTTCATAAAATTCGTTTCCTCACTCCCAGGCCCTTCATGCTAGAACAACTTCTATGCATTTCTCTGAATGTCAATAGTCTAGTTTCACTAGATCGGCGACAACAACTTGAAGAAATGCTCTTCAGTCACAAGCCTCACACAGTTCTCTTATCCGAAACCCACCTAACCCAACGATATAAATTTCAAGTCACTGGATATACCACTTTCAAGCTAGATAGATGCAATAAGTACCAAATCTGGAGGCACTGCTATCTTAATCCAGAATGGCATTCCTCACTTCCAAGCCAAAACTTTTGTAACAGCCGAAACTGAGGCAATACTTTTAAATGTTGGTACCCAAAACAAATACATCACGTTTTGCTCTATTTACGTGAGACAACTCAAGAGTCATGATTTAGAACATCTTTGTAACTCCAGTAACAAAGTTATCTTGGCAGGTGACTTTAATTCACGCCACACTACATGGAGTTGCCCAAATAATAACCAGAATGGTCATTCATTTCTTAATTATTGCAATAATTCCAATATCCAATTAAATGCCCCTAACGAACCAACATTTCCAATAGGAAACTCGGTTCTTGATTTGGTTCTATCTAAAAATATCTCTCTAGTCACTCCACCACGAGTCTTGCAAGAATTTTGCTCAGATCATTTACCTATTGTATTCACAATCCCTTTCAAGACCCAACCACAAGAAACAAAAGTATTTCGCAACTACTTCCAAGCCGACTGGATGAAATTTAAAATTCATGTTCATCGAAACCTTCCAGAAGACTCAGAAATCACTACCACTACTCAAATTCAGGAAAATCGGTTAAGTTAACTAACGTAATCAAATTAGCCATCAAGGAAACTATACCTCTCATTCAGAGCAAAAGCACCTTAAAAATTCTTCCCGATAATTCTCCGGAAATTTTGAATGGAATTCGAAAACCTAATGATAAAAAACATAATGTGATTACTTCAATCGCTAAAGATCCTAGTCCAATCATAGATCCTAAAATAATTGCAGAGGAAATCGCGCCTCACTATGAGTTCATATACAAAACGATTCTCTAAAAGGTCCCTGCTTCGATCAAATAGTCAACAACTGTGTCAACAATTTTCTCAATTCTCCTCCTCTTAATCCAACCTTAATTGAGATGGTCGATAAAGCAGAAGTTGCCAACATTCTTCAGCATATTAATAAAAGAAAACCTCCGAGAGACAATAACATAGCCAACTCGGTACTTAGAAATCTTCCAGATAAAGCAATATCACAACTTACCGATATCATTAACGGTATCTTAAAGACAAGCTACTTTCCAGATTGTTGGAAACTCGGCAAAGCCATTCCTATTCCTAAACCAGGAAAGCCTTCTAATAGTATAGAGCATACTCGCCCAATATCACTCCTGAACGGAATAAGTAAGGTGATGGAAATAGTTATTCTTAACAGGCTCCAGCCCCTACTAGAACCCTATATTCCAGAAGAACAATTCGGATTTCGTGCCGGCCACTCTGCCAATCAAGCAGTGTTGAGGCTAAAAAACTCTATTAAATACGCCAAGTGATTTGGTCGTTCAACAATCGCAGCCTTCCTGGACATAGAAAAAGCTTTCGACACGGTCTGGCATAAAGGCTTAGTCTATAAATTAATTCAATGCGATATTCCTCACTATCTCATTAAACTAATCGAATCATACTTATCAAATAGGAACCCCGACAACAAAGAAACCAACATCCAAATTTATGCCGATGATACGGCTATATTCACATTTTCAATTAGCGCTCGGAAATCTAGTGAAAGATTGTCCAAATATCTAAACCAGTATTCCGAATATTGGAAGAAAACGAAGATCAAGGTGAACTCTTCTAAAACTGGAATTATCCATTTCCACCGCAACCAATATAGTAAAATGCCAAAAGCTAGCCCTATTTCATTCCAAGGCAGCACCTTAGAATATAAAAATCAAATCAAATATCTAGGGGTGATTATAGATAGTAAACTATCACCTTTCTCTCACATCAAAAATGTTCGAAGAAAAGCCTTTGCAGTTCGCAACTTACTTTATAGATTTTTTAACCGCAATAGTCACCTCTCTGCCAAAAATAAATTAAGATTATATAAGGCATATATGAGGCCCATCGTAACTTACGCTATCCCTGCTTGGATGGGAGAATTGATTGAGACACAATGGGTTAGTCTATCAACCTTGCAATCAACCAGCCTTAGATTCGTATTTGATGATTGGCCTAAACCACCAACCTACAAATGCACAACAAACAAAGATCTCGAGAAACTGAGTTAAATAAAACATATTATGACTACTATTTGGCTATGTGTTAGTGAATTTGACTACAATAAAAATCGAAACAAAAAATTATATTTCGCATTGTCCATACTCCTCTAAATTCAAAGTACATAACATTTCTACAAAAAAAAAACGAAACAAAAATTATATTTTGCCCTGTCCATTCTGCTCTAAATTCATAGTATATAGTATAGTATATAAAGAAGTATATAATAATAACAATACTTCTCTCTTTCGTTAAATAATAAATTTGTTTTTTGCTTTGTCATAAAGAGCGCAACATACTGTTGTCCCACCATTCGTATTCATTTTTTATTTATATCAAAGCAAATAATAAAAGTATATACAAACTATACTACGTCATAACACTAATACTTAGGTATAGTAGTCACTTTTTGGCATAAGTATCGCAACTTCATGGCTTGTATATACATTTGTGTTGGTTTTGTCTCAACCCAAAATTTATTACCTACACATGCAAACAAAAAACAACCGATTTGTAGAAAAAACAACCGATTTGTACTAATGAAGAGAACTTTTGCTGTTGTTTTTTTTTTTACATTGGTACTAAAATATAAAATTTCCTCTAGGAAATTTTATGGACAACCCTTCATTTATTTGAAAAATGTCATTATCATGTAGTTTTGTTTCGATTCAAATTTAAATAAAATTTATTTATTTCTTTAAAACACTAATAGCCATTTATTTTTTATTAATCCTTAAACATTTTAGATTTGCAACCATTTACAATAAATTTTTATGAAAAAAATCAACGTTAAAATTCAAATATTTAAATTTATAATTCTAATACATAGAATTTCAATACACATACATAAAAAAATTAAAATATTTCCCTTTGTAAAAAAAACAACCGATTTTTTGGTCGAAACCAAGAGTTACCCACAGCAAAACGAAAACGAAAACTAATTTTTAATTTTTAACTAAAACTACAATATATTTCGTATGATATAGTTGAAATCCTATGTAACCACTAAACCGAAAAACAGAACTCGTTTACTTTTTTGTACGAAAAATTATCGAAATATTTCATTTTTTCGTTACGAAAAAATTAAAAATCAATTTTTAGGGAAACCAAATATTTTTAATTAGTTTTTTGAATTAAATAAATTTTGTATTGTCGTTACGAACCGGTTTTAAGGATTTCAGCTATAACAAACGAAATATATTGTAGTTTTTGTGAATAATTAAAAATTATTTTTTGTTTTCGTTTTCCTGTGGGTAAAGCGCTTTCTGAGAAAATGTATGTAAATATTAACCAATTAAATATTTTTATGTATAAAAAAAAATAAATTCGGGTTCAAAGTAGTACAGGCTGATGAAGAGAATAGTAATCCTCAAAATTAATACCTGGTTTAAAACAAAAAATAAATAATTTATATTATAAATTTTTTATGCCCTGTTTCACAAAAAATACAAGTTAACCACCAGTTAACTAACGCTTAGTTAACTTTCGTATGTAATTTTGATTATTTCGTGACAAAAAATTCAATGCAACCTGATTAAACAGATTTTTTTACATGCACGTATTTTACCGTAGTTTAAATATTTAGCCGACCGATTTTGTTCAGTTAACAAAATAGTTAGAGTTCACGATTTATGTCATAGAAATAAATTATTTTGATCAGATTGCCTTGAAGTTTTTGTCATTAATAATCTAAATTACATACGAAAGTTAACTAAGCGTTAGTTAACCGGCTGTTAACTTGAATTTTTGCGAAACCGGACATTTGAAAATTTTTTAATATAAATTAATATAAAAATTTTTATTGTCACATTAAAGAAAGTTTTACTTCTTTTCTGAAATAATTTTTATTTTTATATATAAAACAAGAAGTATAGAATTCTTTGTTTTTATTAAAACAAGGTACCTTATTTCGTTTTAGTAAAATTAAAAAAAGAATAATTTATATTGTGATAAAAGTATACAAATACTGTGACAGAATGGTATTCTCACGCAACAAAATTTGTTAATGTTAACTCTTATTATTGAAATTATTTTTATTTTTATTGTTGCTATCTTATATTCTTATATTGTTTATTGTGGTTGGTATTGTTAAGTTTAAAGTAATAATAATTTTTTTTTAGTTGTTTTTATATTTTTATTATATTTTTGCTTTTGATTTGTCTTATCTGTGAAACTATCAATGTATAATATTTTTTCTGTGACAGCATATAATTGGGCTTATGCCTGTTTGCTGTCCTGTTGATACGAAATAAGTAAATAAATAAATAAACTCTGTTGGAAGGTGGAAGAACAGTACATTCAGCACTGAAGCTTCCGTTAAACCTGCGCAAATCAACGAAATTCCTTTTTGCAACATTTCAAATCAATCAGCGATGACAAAAGAGTTGAAAATTATAATTGATCACATGGAATGAGTGCACGATGGTGCACAAATGATCATTAGAAGCACTCGACCGAGCGGTCATAAAAATACAGGTCATAAGTGCGAATGGTCATAAAAATGTATTTATCTGTCAAATTGCATAGGAATAAGATGCAATGAAATGCAAATTTAATTATTGTTTTATTATTATTTAACAACCATTTCGGTGCAGAAAATGACAACATTATTTATCTTAAAACTCATATTAAACTTTATTGTAGTTATTAATTTCAGAAAAAAAATAAATATAATTCTACAAGAAATGGTTTTAGAAAGAAAATCTCATGATGCCAATAAAAGAAATGTTTTATATTTATTTACCGTATGTGGTTGAATACTGTAGTGGCTACTATGAGATTGCTGTTAAAAATTCTATTGTATATATTTTAGGTTCCATGCCTAAGTTCACAATGCTATCCCTATCAATTAAATAATATTAGTGCCATTTAATAAGGTCACAATATTTAATTGAGATTCAGTTGTTATTAGATCATCTATATGGTTAGTTTTGAATCTCTTTCAATATCCTTATCGATGACTAAATTAAGAACCATATTTAAATATCTCCAATATGAACTGAATTTCCTTGGTCTGCACCTAGGTTTGCCACCTTTGGAAAATGCCAGAGGAGGGCAGTTAAACTGTTGCTTTAAACACTCCAAAACATGTTTGGTAAGTCCAAAACCTTCACCAATCCATTTTGGCAAATCTTCACTTATGAAATATCTTGATAAAGCTGGCCAAATAATTATAGTTGTATCTATAGCAGGCAATAAAGACAACCTTCTAGTCGATATGTGCCGAAGAATTTCTTTAAATTCAATTTCAGAGTAGTTCAAAATTCAATCAATTTTTGTCGACGATAAAATCGTCGTAGAGGCGTTAAAAACGTTTCATAAAAATAAACTTTCATTAAAAATCTACCCACTTTATAGTTCCTTGGTTTCCGGTGATTACTATCGAACATCTCTTTAACCGCAACTCGATTTATTTTCTTAACAGCCATTTCTTTTAGTTCGTTGAATTCAGCAATTGGATTTTTGTCTGTAAAGGCGAGAGTAATAATTTGTTTTTCAATATACTCATCGGGTTTTAGGTCAAAACTAAATATTGTGGCAAATTTCCAGTAATCGATTTTGGTATGTTGTTTAATGACCATTGCAATTGGATAATTTTGAAACCCCATTTGTTGTCTTATTCACATATAGTAGCCCTTAGCATAGATAGTATTGTGCGGTTATATCTTCTTTCAATTGGTCATTCGCTCTCGGCGTTGTGATTGCGTTCATCACATGCTTTAGGTCATTGTCTTCGCAAAAGTTTTGGAACAACTTACAGGTATAAGCGTATAAGGAGATGGTCCAAGCTAAAAAATTTTCTGGAGCATCTTTATTTCCTTAAATTCCACATATCCCATTTAGTCATGATTTAGTTAGGTGAATCTCCACTTGATCATACTAGGAATGACACATTTATGCGCCCTGCGTAAGGCTTACAAACAAGTTGACATTTATTCGCCAAATAATCGTGGAGTATTTGTCGTTAATCTGCAATTTGATGTGGTCGTTTCAACGTAATAAATATTTCCCTATGATCTTCGTTCAATAGGTGCGCATACCATCAAGCTCATCATTAGTTATTTTATAAATATCTAAACTAAACGGATGCATCAGTTCTTCCGTACCGTTAGTACTCCGACTCACCACATGCTTCATATGTAGTCCTGGCCGATATTTCATGAAAACATTGTAATCTACAAATTTTAGCCACCAGATTGAAATTTTTGATATTAAATTTTTTTTTGTTGAACAACTTTGTAAAACGATGAAGGCTAAGGCTTCCAATTCGTATGAATGATACTTTTCTTCACATTGGGTGGTCTGTCTATTTAAATAGGCCACATGTCGTCTTTTTTATACTGATAGACTTGCAACAAAATTCCAACTAATCCTTTCGATCAAGCATCGTTAACCACTTCATGTTCTAAATTAGGGTCATATATTGCTAACAATATTAAAGTTTTTCATGTACTTTCGAAAGAGTCCTGTCAATTCCAAAAAATGTAGTCGTATCTGAGTTCTGTTCTTCGGCTGTATACAATTTAATTGGCATCTGTTTTTGATCTTCTGGGTCGAACTCGTGATCCTAACACTTCATGTCTTAAAAATTCTACCTTGCGTTTGACAAAAATGCTATTTTCCAGGTTAACAACAGACCATGACTACCATTATCTAACAACCGCTCTAATTTTCCCATTCCCTCTACGATCATCTTACTTGGGATTATTATATCATCTAGATATACCACTATTCCCTCATTAGTCTCGTCAACTATTCAATTCAAAATTTAACTGATGTCAATCAGCAGTAACAAAAGCGGTTATGGGTATTATATCTGGAGTATTCTTGACTCTTCGCTACCTGGTAATAATTTGATAATAAATCTAAAACGGTGAAATAATTAGCCACGAATAAACTGTCGTTCTTTTCCAGTTCTTCTTTTTGATATTTACATTGCAAAAAGGGTCGCACGCCACTAAATATGGTATTTATTTTTCTGGTGGAGGACATTTTTGTGTTCGTGGAGGATGGAGGAAATTTCTTACGAAAGTAGGACTGTCCTCCACAAAGGAGGACGGGTGGCAAGCCCATCTGCACCGTTTACAATAATTTCACAATCTTGAATAAGTTGGTTATTTTTAATTCTTTTTGACTATTTGTTTGGTTTTTATATTTTGGCTTTTGAACGTTAAATTTTGGTAATTGAGTGTTTCTTACCATTTTTTTGTTTTATTATCGAAGACAACAATAGGTGTATTAGATTGAACTAAAGTTACTGAATATTCACATCAAATCCACATTAGTATATACAGTATATTCAGTATATTCTGAACTGAATATACTCAGAATATTCAGTTAATCAATATTCAGTTAATGAATAAATTCAGTTCAATCGAATTCGAAAAACATGGTACAAGGATACCCAAGGATACACCACGTTTTGAATTAACGAAAGACCAACATTTTTTGGGATTATACTTCATGAGTGTAATCGATCACTTCTACCAGCATACTGAAGGTACTTTAATCTTTTAAGCCTCTTAAATTTTAGCTATCTGAGACTATTGATTACAAAGTGCGTTTTTCTTTTTAAATTTAAAAGTTAATTCTATTTTTTTCAGCTTTTAATTTTTTATCAAACCACAGAGGTTTGCGCTGCGAACGAATAAACGAATATTACGATATGGAACAAAAATATCTAATCCAAAAACTTAAACATCATAAAACCGATTAACGGCACAATCTAAATTACAACCATCAAAAAACGTAGTCCAATTTAAATTACATAAAAACGAATTCAGTCCAACGTAATCACCTTTTTTAAAGTCCAAAATTATCGATTTAATAAAACCATATATGTACTCAGAAACAAAAAGTTGAACATTTGTAAAATCAGCATTGAGCCATTTTTCCGTTAGAACGATAATATCAAAACCACCTTCAACGTAATTCAGATAAAAGCTATTAATCTTAGTACGTAAACCGTGCACATTTTGATAATAAAAATAAATTTGCAAATAACTTATAATACTATAAGGGAAATCGTGTACATTTCCATAGAAAATGCCAACTACAGCATGATTTCGTTAAATTTTGTTTCGGAGAAAACTTCTAGATGGCATACCAAACGTTTTTATCGAGAACAATAGATGGCGCGCCAAGCAATTTTTCTTATTCCTTTTATTTCACAAAATTTCATAACATTATAGCTGTCATTAATGGTAATTTTGTTTGTTACTTCAAAGCGTCTGTGAAGTTAATATATTTTTGACTATTTTATTTTAATACTTATTTTATTTCACAACGTACCTTGGTTCTCTTCTTTCTGACCTTTCTTTATTTTACTGTTCTATGTCATTGTTATACTATACCCAATAGACACTAACTGTATAGCACATATATGTATATTACACATCATCTCCCTTTTTTAAACAATAATTTGATTTGTACATTTGACTCTTATTACTATTTTATGTAGAGATACATACTTACAAAATTTACAATAGTGCATCCCCTCTTTTATTATTTATTATTATTATTATTTTTTTCTATCTATCAATATCTTTGATAGTCTAATAATTTAATAGGTCTCCTTCTTTCCCGCACCGATCTTCTAAGATTACTGAAAAAATATCAGGCTGTATGTAAACTTTAACATTCTTTTCTTTACAATTCCGTTCAACCACAGGTATATTTATTTCCTGTTGAGTATTACTCTCTCTAGCGCTAACCTTTATTGTCATCCTTATTAATAACGCGGTTTCCTGTATACGTTTCAACGAAGTTTGTATTATAAGATTTTGATGAATGTCGTGACGTTCGTCTATAAGTGTTCCCTTCCTGTGTCGTTATAATATAAGATTGCGGTGTGTGATATTTTCTAATTATCTTAGCTTTACTCCATTTATTGTTTCTATAATCCCTATACATAACTATGTCTTCTAACTCAAAATCTACTCTGGGCCTCGCACCTTTATTATAATGTGCTGCTACTTTCTTGTTTTTAAATTCCAGCTTAGTCTTAATTAACCTTTGATTTGCAATAGCTAATAGTCTATCCCTAATCGGCAATTTTGTACGTGTTCTGCTGCCCATGAGAATCTGCTGCTCATGTTGGATAATAGTTTCCTTCTGTTTTGAATTCCTAAACATCTCACATATGGAACATGCCAGTACTTCCTGTTCAATCTCCGCATTTATGTTTGGCCAAAACGCTATGGTCTTAGCTCGCAATTTTGTTTTTGTTATCCCTTGATGACTTTCATGTAGCCTATTTATCATATTGGAATTACTAACCTATCTCTATAAAACATTAAATCGTTTTCCAACACAAGTTCATTCCTATGCTTATAGAATCTTTTTACATTATCGTCCAACTGCTGTACATGTTTTGGCCATCCATTTATCGTATACTCCTTTACTTGCCTTAAAACTATATCTTTCTCGGTTTCTATTTTATATTGTTTTTCTTTTCTTTGTCTGTACTAACATTGATAGTGTGTACAATTTCAGTCAAGTCTTCTTCTTCTATAGCTTCTTCAGATTTCGATCTGGATAACAAATCTGCGATTAACATGTATTTCCCTGGCAGATACGTTAATTTTAATTTATAGATTAATAATTTTAGCCTCTTTCTTTGGATCCTTGATCCATGAGAACTTGCGATATCTTTTTTCAGTAAACTAACCAACGGTTGATGATCTGTTTTAACTTCTATTTCCCTACCGTTTGTGGAATTTTTTACATGCGTAAACAATTGCTAAAAGTTCCTTCTCTAACTGCGCATATCTCTGTTCACACTCTGACAGACTTCTTGACGTGTAACTTATTGGTTTGTCCTCCTGCATTAAACTGACCCTAATCCATTTTTAGATGCGTCCGTCTGTATCGTTATCTCCTTATTCACGTCAAATATCTCTAATGCATTAGAAGTTTTAATAATTTCTTTGATCCCTGCCAGAGACTTAGTATGCCCTTGCTCCCACTTAAAAAAATTATCCTTTTTTAACAATTGTCTCAATCCTGCTGTTAATTCCGACATATTGGGTAGAAATGCGCTCCTATAATTCAACATTCCTAATATACTCTGCAGTTCTTTAATATTTGTTGGGTCTTTTATTGTATCTACAGCTTTTACACGTTTAAGATCAGGGGAAATCCCGTCCTTCGAAAAAATGTGCCCTAAGTAATTTACTTTCTCTACTTTAAATTGAATTTTATTTTTATTAAAATATTTATTTTTAGTTGCTCAGCTCTGTCTAATACTTTTTTCTAATATGATGTCATGTTCGACTTCATTTTTGGCACTAATCAATATATCATCAATATAGATGAATACCCCTTCTATATCTTTAAAATTCTGTTCATTCATTCTTTGAAAAAATTGAGGTGCCATGTTCAACCCAAATGGTAATCTATTGAACTTATATACTCTAAACATTGTAGCAAAACTACGCAGTTCACTTGATTTCTCATCAAGTTTTATTTGAAAAAACCCATCCTTCATGTCTAAAACCGTAAAGATAACCATTCTTCGTAGTTTAACCATCAAATCCTCTAACGACGGAATTCCATCATATTCTGGAATTATGGCTTCGTTTAATTCCTTGGGGTCGAGACATATTCTCAAATCACCCCCGGGCTTCTCGATTACTACTAGATTGTTGACCCATTCTACTGCTTTACTAACCTTTGTAATAATACTACTATGTTCTAATTCGTCAAGCTTCTCTTTAAATTTTTCTCTTAACATAATTGGAATTCTACTTGGGGCCTTTACAACCGTGGTCATCTCTTCTTTTAACTGTATTTTGCAAAACCCTGGTAAAGAACCTAGCCCACTAAACAAATTTGAGTATTTGCACAATAACAAACTTCATTTTGCACAATAACAAACTTCTGAATTAAACTTATTTTTCTTAATTCTATTTTGAAATTTATTTCACCTAGTGGTTTTACTTGGAACCCTCCAAATGTTTCGAGCGTAATATTTGTTTCAGTAATCTGACTTTCAGATTTAATTTTTCTATAATTATGTTGTGGCAATATATTTAAATCAGACCCGGTGTCAATTTTAAAATTTATGTTTACATTTTCCACTTTTGTTAATTCTATCCATCTCGCTCCATGACGCTTTTTGCATCTTCCACAAAAATACTCACTCCTTTGATTATTTTCTACATTTCTATTTTCACTAGGTTTTTTATTATTATAACTATTACCTTTATTAACGTTGGCGTAATTGGTATTCCCTCGCTGGATCCTTGACTTCTTTGATTAATTATATCAACGACCTCCCTTCTTGCTTTTTGCACCTCTGCAGTTTGCTTTTTTTTTACCTTACTTGTCCGGCCCTTTTCAATTGCATTTTCAATGCTCAAATTATCCGTTTCTAATAAACATGACTGTAATGACAAGTCACTGATTCCCAATACTATTTTGTCTCCAATTTGTGATTCGACATCCGCATATTCACAAGTTTTCGCCAAACTTTTCACGTCACACAAAAAATTATCAAAATATTTCCCTTGTTGTTGGATTCTTTTGTTGAACATGTATCTTTCATATACAATATTTTTCCATGGGTTACAATAACCCTCGATCAATTCCATAACTTTTCCGTAGACGTCCTTCTCTGTCATTTTATTTTCTCCTTTCTCCGCAAATTTGAGGTTATTAAACATTTTTATTAATTCCTCTCTAACCATATTCAGAAGAATCGCCACTTTCACTTCATCTTCTTTTTTGTCATTTCCTGTGGCTTTTAGAAATATTTCTAATCGTTTTTTAAATAATTTCCGCGCTTCTGATATGTTTGAGGATGAGCCCCATTTAAACACGTGTGGTATATTCATTGTACCATCCATCTTGTTTTTATTTATTTTTTTTTTAATATTGCCTTAATTACAATTTTTTTTTTTTTACGATGTTTTAAGTAAAAGCTTTGTTTATTATGTTAATACTTATTTTATTTCACAACGTACCGTGTTTCTCGATGGTTCTCTTCTTTCTGTCCTTTCTTTCTTTTACTGTTCTATGTCATTGTTATACTATACCCAATAGACACTAACTGTATAACACATATGTGTATAACATATTCTATTACACAACAATAAGTGTTTGTGTTTTATCAAAATACCGCAGAAGTACTTCAATTGTTCAGCGAAGATTGGTTTGTATTCGTAAGTAAATTGCTGCAAAATATAGCTAAGACATAATTATATTACTTCAAACAAATGCAAAATATCACAACATAAATGTTGTCGGTTTAAAATTTATTAAAACTTTAAGATGTAACCTATAGGTTAGCCTATACCTATGGTATAGCTGCAAACAAATCTTCGCTTTGAGCCCTTCTGCGGTATTCTGATAAAACACAAACACTTAGAGTTTATATTTAAATTTATGTTATTTTAGAACTTTATAATTAATTAAACACGTTTTTATAAAGCACTTAACATATAAAACACTTTAATTCACAAAAAAATATAACTTTTATTTCAGTTATAATTGAAGTGTTTTTATACCATTAAGCAATTAGACTATTCGAAATGGTAATCAATTTTAGCTTAATTATACAAATATTTTCGGTTATAGGTTTACTATTATATTTCTACATTTTATATGGGAACCGCTCAGAACTGGATATTTTAAAACTGGATATTTTAAAACGAGATAAGGTACAAAAAGAGATATGGTACAATACTGGATATTTCAAAACAGGATATTTCGATATGTGATGTAAACTAAAAATGATTTTTTAGGAAAGTTCTGGAATATGGTCAGTTAGGAAAGAACTCGGCGAGTTCTTAACCGATTTTGATGAAATTCGATACGTAGGAAGAAAATGGGATTTTAAAATGATTTTTTGGAAAATTTCTGGAATATGGCCAGTTAGGAAAGAACCCGGCGAGTTCTTAACCGATTATGATCAAATTCGATATGTAGGATGAAAATGTAAGATGAACGGATTCGTAACCAATTATAAGCTGTGTCATAATTTTGTAAGAATATAATTAAGTTTTCAATAAATTAGATAGATATATCTTAGTTATAGGGTACTATAAATAAATTTCAATATTTCTTTTTAATTCAATGTAAGGTGGAAGTGCATTTTTTTTTGTTATTCATTTTTGTTATAATTTCATCTATTTTTTTTCTTAGAATTTTTAAATTAATTACGTAAACAAAATTAAAAATTAGTCCTATATTGTTTCTTTTGTTTATGAATAGTACATAATATGGTGCAGTCTGGATCTGCCACTAGGAAGTCTGTGGCAAAATTTGAAGAGTAGATTACAACTCCTAGAAGATTGTTACTATGGCACAAAATTTTTTATTTTTTTAATTTTTTTATTTTAAATAAATTGACTTTATTTATTTTATTTAATTACAATCTAGTCTCCTGGACTAATGAGCAATTTGTTTCTGACTTAATTTACTAAGATAATTATATCTATGACTCCACCCATTGGCGTTTCACAGTTTCTGGTAAGTTGTTGCTTATACCACATCGTTATTGTGGATTTAAATCAGCAAGCCGCTGTTTGCATTAACAATTAAACCAGTTCAAAGGGTTTGTTTCTTTTCAATCTGCGTATAATATTGGTGTTGGTTAACAGCTGAATTGCCTCTATATTCACATGTTGCTGGGGTCTTTCTTCGCGTTTCCTTGCATTTTTTTAAATTTCAATTGAAACGGGATCCACTTTAAGGTTTCTATGTAGATCACTATTCCTGACGTACTATGGTGCATCGACGATGTTCCATAGTACCCTGTTCTGAAACCTTTGAATGATATTGACATTGCTGGGTTTTGTACAACTCCAGAGTTCAATAATATAAGTCCATATTGGTTTCAGTATTTGCTTATAAAGTAGCAGCTTATTGTATGATGATAGAGAAGAGTGTCTGCCTATCAGCCAATGCATTTTTTTATATTTGAGTTTTAGTTCTTCATTTTTCTTTTTGACGTGGACTAGATACTTAGCTGTGTTCGTATACGGTATTATTTCTCGATTTATTGAAACAGGTATATGTTTGTTGGTAAAATTTATGTGAACTGATTTAGTTTCATTTAGCTTAATTCGCCATCTTTTAGTCCATTTATATACTTCGGAGATAGCTGAAGGTAATTTTTGTGTTGATTCTTCGTTGCTCTTTCCAACAGGATCGCAGTGTCATCAGCAAAAGTCGCCACTATGTTGTTTTATAATTCAGGTAGATCATACGTGTATAGTAAATATAAAATCGGTCCCAATACACTGCCCTACGGTACACCTGCTTTTATTTATTTTAATTCAGAATAAGTTTCAGCAAATTTAATTCTAAAGAATCTATCTTTCAAGTATGATTCCAGTATTTTAGCGAATTGCATTGGTAAGAGGTTTCTTACCTTATGATTAAGTCCTTCATGCCAAACCTTGACAAAAGCTTGCGCCACGTCTAAAAATATCGTGGAGCAGACATTTTTCTCTTCAAGTGCTTTCTCAATTACATTGATTACTCTGTGTACTTGTTGTATTGTTGAGTGTTGACGACGAAATCCGAACTGATGATTTGGGATTAAGTTATTCCTTTCGACTATCGATTTTAACCTTTTAATCAGTATTTTCTCAAAGAGTTTAGACATAAATGGCAACAAGGAAATTGGTCTATAAGATGAAATTTCGTATGGTGGTTTTCCAGGTTTTGATATCATTATTACTTCTGCAATTTTCCACAAACTGGACACAAATTTGATTCTAAATGCTGCATTGATAAGATAAGTAAGCTTAACTAGGGCCTTCCTTGGTAGTTCTTTTAAAATTTCTGTAGTAATAAGATCATAGATTCATAACCCAGAGCTTTTTTCGAATTCATATTGAATTTTATCTCATGCATGACTTCTTTTGGTAAAGTTAATAGAATTTCTTCACTTTCTTTTTCAGATTCCACCGATATTATTTGAGATTCTAAAGTTTGATCATCATGTGGTTGGAATATTTTTTCGAGGTGCTCCGCAAAACATTGAACTTTATCTTCGTTATTTCGAGCCCATTTCCCCCTTCTATTCTTATTGGAAGGTTTTGTATTGTTGGTCTTTGTTGGTTGCTTTCCAAAGTGAATTTCTTTTGCTGCCATATTCTTCTCGCTCTTCTTTTTTCTGCCAATAGTTCTCTAATTTCTTTAGGGTAGTTGTTTCCTTTTATTTTATATTTAATTGTTGGGGTACTTTCCCAGGCTGATTGTTGTATATCATTTACAAATTTTTGAACTTCGTTTTCTACTTGCTCCTCGCTTTTTAATGGAACCTTTAGGTTAATTTTTATTTATTAGGCTTGGATTTCTTTATTTTTGAATAATTTTTTCGCTTAATGTCAAAAGTATAGAAGAATGGTCCGAGTTTAGGTCTCGACTTTCGTCTACTTGTATATAGTTCATTGATATATTTTTGATTATAAAAAAATCAATTAAGTCTGCTATTTTGTTTTGATCTGCAGGCCAGTAGGTTAGTTTTCCAGTTGACAAGGTTTCACTCCCGCATTTTCTGACAGCTTTAAGCAGTTCTTTATACTTTAGTCGTTGTTAGCCTAGAACCCCAATGGATATTTTTTGCATTAAAATCTTCTCCAATTATGTATCTTTTTACTAGTTTACTGAAGAATTCGAGATAATCTTTTTCTTTTAGCGCGTGTTTCGGAGGGCAGTAAACACTAACAACACTAACATAATTATTTTTTGTTTTGACGTTAGCAACAGTTGCTTGTATTTCAACTGTTTCATATTTCAGCTCTTCGTAATGGTGGATATTATTTCTAATTATAACAACGCTACCTCCTTTAGCAGTGTTTTCTGGGTGATTGGTTTTATATACTTGATCATTTTTAAATTTAATATTTGATTGTCTAATAAAGTGAGTTTCCGTGATAAGACATATGTCGATTTTTTCTATTTCCAAGACCGCACCTGCAATTCTTGTTGATGTTGTATTAGTTCATTGGCATTCCAGCATATAATTCTCCCTCAGCTCTACTTAAGTGTGTGTAATCTCTCATCAAATGTATTAAGATTACTTAATATCAATTTCAGAGTTTGACTAATATCCTCACTTTGGGTAGTTTCTCTTTGATTTACTTTACTTCTTAATACTTGAGCGTAAGTCAAATTGCTTATTTCTTCCTGAAGAATTTTCGATACTTCTCGTCGTATTACTTCGGGCTTGTTTTTTGGAATGGTTGGTTTTCTACTTAAATTTGATTTTTTTTTCATTCATTCTTTTAAACGTGATGCTTTGCAATTCAATAGCAACATCCTCTTTAGTTAGCGGGATGATTTTCTCCACAGTGAACCATTTTTTGGTAGTACGCAATCTCTCGTATGATGTATTTAAGTACATTTGACACATCTTGGTTCTTTATTGCAGTACTTTTGTGTATGTCCATACGCTTGGCATTGATGACATTGTGGTATAAGCTTAGATCTTCTTAAAGGCTGTATAATCACTTTGCATCCTAAGATGTACTTAATTTGATATATTTTTTCGATTATCTCATCGGCATCGAAGGTCAACATAAACATATTAAGAGGTGTTTTATCCCGTTTTTTTAATTGAATTGATGCATCAACAGCTTTAAATCCCTGAGCTTTTAAGTCATCAAGTATATTTTCTATTTTACATGTGTAATGAAGGTTTTTAGCCATCACTCTGATTGGTCTAGTTTGTTGGTCTTCAAACGTGTGCCAATAGTGCTTTCCTTCATTAAGCATTTTTGTTACTTGTCGGTAACTTTCACTATCTTTCAAGTTTATTTTGATGTTATTTCCATTCATCACCTTTGCGTTATACTGATCTGTTACAGTTATTTTTTTATTTTTTCATGTAGTGAGTCATAATCTTTGATTTCATTTATGACTATTGGTGGGGGTTGAGCTAGTTTTTGTGGCTTTTTTGTTAAAACCTTTGGAACATTCAGTTGTAATTGATGGAGTATTATTTCGTTTCCTTTTGTTCCTACGATTTATAACTCTTACACACTCCGTTTCCCTAGCCAGTTCTTCTTCATCTGTATGGTACTCTTGCACAGCTGTTGTTATTATATTAGACTTTTGGCTATTTACTTCCTTTGATTTAAGAGTACTAACTTCGTTTTCTAGAACTTTTATTCGCTCCTGCATCCACGCAATTGTTTGATTCAGTTGCTTGTTTATATTTGTGGAATCGACCAATGCACTATTGGCTTTGCACAATTCACTGTACAGTTTTTTCACAGTTAAAGAACGATTGCAGTTCTCTTGCCTTCCAAAAAGGGGCTAGTGACTTTTGTAGGATATCGAGTTAATTTCTGACTCCTTTGGAATGGATATGAAATATCCTTTTCTTTTGTACTCAGTTGAGTATTATTATTTTTCCCTAACATATCTTGGGATTGGTTGTAATAATTATAGTATAGCAATGATTGGTCTCCCCCAGAATCCATGAGACCGATCTCTTGAGCATCAGGTATACCACCTGGGGTAATTGTTTCCTTGTTTGTTACTCTCATTGCGTTTTTATAGTGTATTGATTGCACTCGCCTCTAGTATTTAGCCGATGAGTATTTCATCGTTGCCCGGGTGTTACCACTTGGAGGTATACTAGACACATTTGGTGGTTTCTACATAGTTACAAAGTTGGAATATAATCAATCAACCCCTACCCTATTGAGACACACTCAACACCCAAAATTAATATAAATTAAATTATAAAAAATTGTACAAATCTATTGAATTAATCGATATATCACAAATCCATCCATCTAAGAGTCTTGAAATAGGACTTGAGCATAAAGTTGAGAATTTGTAACAAGTATATAGAGTAAAAAGGGTAAACACGTTTCACGAAGTTTAAATTTATACTGCCCAAATCACTAGAAAATTTAACATTCCAAAAAGCAAAATGTTAATCATTGATAATTTGATATAACAAATATTGTATTGTAAAGTGTAACTTATAAAAAAAATTACTTCGATAATTTGTTAAGAAATATATTTTTGAGATAAAACAAATTTACAACACGGAATTTCCGAAAATATGTATTCGTATCTACAACAATGTAAATTGTAAAATATTTAAGATTGTCCGATTAAAGTTTTTTTATGTTTATTTACAATATATTAAATGACATGTAATCGATCGATAATAAATTGAATAATCGACATTAAGTAAACACTATCGTGTTGGCTATTAGTATAATTTATGTACTCGTGGATCATCATCATTTCGAAAGAAAAAAAACTTTAATCGTTTTATAGCACTTATCATTGAGACCAAAGTATCCAAACTATTAGTGGTTAAAAATAAATCTACTATTTAACTTGTTCTTCAAACTAGTTCAATATAACTTAAATATGTCTATGCACGTACGTATGTATGTATGCACTCGTACCAAAAAGTTTCTCTTTTATCAGAATATATATATACATGCATATACGGTATGTAGGAGTATATAGCAAAATTAAAAGCGTTCATGCTTTTTTTACTCTCCAAAAGCAAAAACAAAACCCCATTTCACTTTACATTTTGCTTTGGTTAACTCAACTTAATATACGAAAAACAGTTTGTGTTGATTAATCGAATGTTCAACAAGTGGTTTTGTTACTGCTGCTACTATACCACCCAACAAATATTATAGTTACTTTTAGTAAAAAAAAAGTGTTGAGGCTGATAAATTGAATTTTAAACAGGTGGTTTATTATATTGTGGCCTATATTATACAGAGTGTAATAAAGTGACATACGTTTTGTGATTGTTTAACTTAAATTGATGGTCGTAAAACAAAAAAAAATGTTTATACTGTGTGATTTGTTGATATAAATTTATTTAATTAAATATTAAATTATGTGTTAATAAAATATTTGTGATATAATTATATTAAAAAAAATCTGTTTCTAATCAAAAAAGTGGAAAAAATTCAATTAAAATCAAATTAAAATGAATGAAGAAATTAAAAAGCAAAGTGTTAAGAGCTACGGATCAGAGGTTAACGGAGATGGTAATCATGAAAGGTAAGATCAGTAAATCTTAAAAAAAACTATGGTACTCCGGAATGCTCATTTTAAACTCCACCATCGGTTTGTAAGATGGTTTCGGTTGACTATGACTAAAATACCAAAAATATGAGCGACGACTTTATTCGTTTTTCACTACTTACTTTCTGTTAACATAAGTGTTCTAGGCATTATGATTTACAAGATTTAAAAAAAACTAAAAAAAAAAAAAAAATTATTTCTAACTTTTCTAATATATTGAGTAAACAGTGCTAAACAGCGCAATGTTGTTTTTGTTCCATTGTGAGCGTTTGCACTCATTTGGAAATAAGCTTTTTTATGACCAAATTTTTATGGTAAATATTGAACACACTACACCAATTGAAATCTTTATGATCTCAGCTATCTTACACACTTTCACTTGTCAAACTTTCATCACAATTTATAGGACTTGCTTGTTGTTTTCTTGAGTCATTGCTTCGTTGGACGACCAGAGCGTTCAGCGTCATTTGTGTGTGTGTACGACCACCTTTGGACTAAATTTACGTTTAAAAACAAAGTTTTATCAAACACGATACTCTTTTGTTTTCATTGTTTTCAAAATTGCAAAAATAGCGTCACTTAAATCTCTGTAACTCAGTATGTTATGATTGACAAGAATTTTTGTTTCGTTTGAAGATTCCTACGTTCTAAAAATCATAAAATTGAAATACTTCTTATTATCGCGACTTTTTGAACAAAATACACAATATCCAAATTGTTGTATATATTTCTCAGTGGATATATGGTTCCATTTGGTTCTTTGTATAATCTTAACGTTGCTCGGTTTGGTATAACTTGAAAGTTGAATACCTTATATATTTGCTTATAAAGTAGCAATTTGTTGTATGTTGATAGAGAAGAGCTTCTGGCTATGACCCAATACATTTTTCAATATTTAACTTTTAGTTCTTCACTTTTCTTCTTGACCTGTACGTCTAAATTTTCTTCTTGACCTGTACATCATTAGCATCAATTCAATTCGTTTCTTTGTAAAATGTATGTGAATTAACTTCGTTGATTTTTCCGACAGCTAGTGTGATTTGCTAATCCAAATAGACCTAATACCCTGCTCTGTAGAAAAATTGCTTTTATTTCTTTCAATTTAGAATAGGTTGCATTCGATTTAGTTCTAAAGAATCTATATTTTTTAATTTTTCAAATATGACTCCAGTATTTTAGCGAAGTGCTTCATGTCAATCTGTATCAAAAGCACGCGACGTCTAAAAATGTCGTTGAGCAGACATTTTTTTCCTCAAATGCCTTATCAATTATATTGATTATTCTATGTACTTGTGGTATTGTTGAGTCTAATGGCTACAAAACCCGAACTGAATCAATAATATCCCTCTGTAGCATAAAATGACAGCTTTTTTTCCAGCTTTTAAAATTGGTATTAATTTTGCAACTTTTTATTGCATTGGGACACACTTGTTTAAAGAAACTAATTGAATAGCATACAAAGTGGTTCAACCAATTCAGGCCCATAACTTTTCAGAAATGTGGAGCATGTATTAAATCCTCATTTAATATGGATGGTACAATTATATCCAAGTTAGACTGGGCTAGATGTTCCTCCAGCAAAGTTGTTTGTGTCTGAACCATGCAATCTTTTCTGGGGCCGAAGCTCTCCCAACTCTTTCGCGGTTAGTTTTTAACGTCCTGCCTTACGCCGTCGCCAGCCAAATCGAGGACGCACGAATACAGGTTCGATTTTAAATCCATCTGCACATTGCATTGCTCCAGCCAGCCTCCAGCAAAGTTTCATCGTCAATAAGATACACAGTAAATAACTCAGCGAACAAGTGTGTTGTTGTTTATTTGGTAACTTGTTTTTCATTGTGGCCGAGTATCATTTTTTTAAATTTGGCATTAAAATAGTTCCAAAAATAGTTTGGGTCGTTATTGGTATTATTTTGTAAGGCCGTGCTTAGGGATTACAATATTTTCCTGAAAAAGTAATACCGGTATTCCAGTACTCAAATTTACCAAAACCGTGATCTTGGTTTTAAAAATAGTATTTCAGAAAATAGTTTTGACTACTAACAAATTCAAAAAATATAACGATTTTATTTCAAGAAATTCCTAAAGGTTTTGTCATTCAATCGTGATCTAATTTTTGTTACTGCAGCTGAAAAGGTTACTGCACCTTATCGATTCCACTCTTTTTGGTGGTATAGACAATAGGCAATCATAGGCCAGTTGTAAGGATTTACCTGTTTTCAGCTTCAAAATAAGTAATTTCTTTTGTTAATAACCTTGTGTAGGTCTTTAGTATTTTTTGTTTTGAAATACTAACCTCAAGTGATTTCTCAATGCAATGTTTTAATTGAAAAATTCGCTTAAGCATTAAAAGCAAACTGTCCTGCGCGTTTTTGCATCTAAAATTAATGACAATTCCTTCCCAAAATTCATCCTATACGAATTTTTGTAATGCTTTATCATTTGTCGTAGGCGAGCGACGAAATAGTTTCGCGACTTTTCTAATTTTATCAATTAATGGAGCAATCGCTCGGTGAGTAATAGAAATTTTGATTCATAATAAAACTCTTCACCTCGGTATTCATCCGTAATGTCTTTGTCACAATCAAAATCTGCTAAATCGCTGAAAGTATCAAATTGTCCTCGGTCTTGAGTTTGTATTTGTTGACACTTGTACAGCACTTTAATGATGGGTAATTGTATACTATGAGTTATACATAATTGTTGGTTAGCTTTAATTAGTCTACAAACTTTAGTCATGACTTCATCTGTGGCAATGCATTTTCTTTTAATTTTTCTCTACAAGATCAACATTTCTCTGCTGGTAATGAATTGTGAATTTTTGATGAACCATTCATCAAATTTAAGACTGAATCTTTGACCTAAAATAATTTTTGAAGAAAAGTCCTTAGTCATTTGTTCATGAACTCTTTGCTATAGTCCATTACAATTTTTCTTATAGTTTCCAGATGTTGATATTTTAGAATACCCTCGAGCAATTATTTCTTTTCTGACGTCTGTTAAAATGCTGATTATATTGAAAGCCAATCCATCTCTTGCTGTCATACGAACTAAAATTGCAGGCAATGTTTCAATATCCGTAACAGTGAAATAATTTGTAATTTGGCCTCTAGACGACAAACTCCTTGAAATAATTTCAGTATCAGAAACAGCAGAACCGGTTGCATTTCTTTTAGATAAATTAATTTTGTGTACATTTTTGAGATGAGTACAAAACCCACTAGTATTTTCATCTTGGGCTTTATAATATTTTTACACTGTTCACATTTTACCATATTTTCATTTTGTGAAAATTGTTTGACCCAAACCAAATTAATTTTTTTTTGACACTTTCCAATTGGGAGTCCCCCAAAATAACTATGAGAAACGCAAGAAAAAGTTTATTCAACTGAAATAAGAAAACATTTGCTTTCACATTGCATGTGAAATAATCTAAAACAAGCGTAATTTAACATAATACCCAATAGACAATTAACATGGAATTTTGTAATAATATTTTAGTGTTATTGAGCGACAACATAATAATTAACGAGAAAATTTATGATTTATAAATTATAAATTATTTTATGGAAACAAAAATGTAAACTATATTTTTTTATAAAATACAGAAAATAAGAAAATCTTTAAAATTTTCTATATACCGAAATAAAGATTTTCGAATTATAATACCGGTGTCAAATTATTGGGTTCAATACCGCGATCCCGGTTTACTGGGATCCCGGTATTGCAATGCCTAGCCGTGATGTAATTTTATTTGACATCTAGAAACAGTTTTCTATTCAAGCTCGTATTGTTATTCTTCATGCGCCTATTCGCCTTTTAACACAAAGTGGCTGATACCTAGTGATTTGTTTAGTTATTATAGTTATTTGCTAATCAAAGTTGCCTAATTCTAATTGAATATGCATTATGTCATATAAACAATTGCTGACCACCTTTGTCTCTTATAGTACGTAGCGCGGCCCGCCGGACCCTTTAAAGGCGAATAGATGCCTTATTTTATTTGTTCTGTAGATTGATAAGTGCAGAGCCGTAGCAAGGTGGATGACTCTTTGTCATAATTTTTAAGATTATAATATTATCTTCTAATGCACGAAGAATTATGAAATAAAATGTTTCAATATACCTGTCTAAATTCTTTGAAGTTCCGTTTGCATTGACAGTTTTACTTGGAATTGCCGTTTTAACTGCAATGAGCACACCACCTCCAGATGTCTTATCACTGGAATATAAAATCTCTCACGGTATACAATATAGTTGCCAGAAAAAAATTAAGAGCCCAAAATATTGCCATTGAATGAAGTTTCACAGATAATATATCCGTCAAAATTTGTTTTCTAATACATAATTAGAAAAATTCACAGGTTTAGATGACATTATGTTTAAGTTTTAAAATAGAAAATGAATAAGAGCGCTAATCAGTAGAAATGGCGGTTAGATAACGGTAATTTTGGAAGGTGACACTAAGGCAGTTATTATAAGTTTATGGATGAGCTGGGGTTCTAAAAGTTTTTACGATATGACCTCCATTCGAATTCTTTCACATAGAGATGACCACATTGTAGTTTGCAGAGCGTATTAAGTACACCTCTTCAGTAAAATTCATTTTATGCTTAATGAAATTGTTAAGCTTCTTTACCGTTACAGATTTACCGTTACCTTCCATTAAAGATCTAGAAATTCAGCTTACAAATTGAACAGTGACAAGTGTCCGAGACTGAGCCCGCGTTATTCAACAATCTTCAGTAACTATACAGAGTCTATAGGTTTTTGGGTTGTTTGCAATTTTTAAAGTCTCTTCGACTTAAAACTCGTTCTAATAAAACGTTCTATTTCACCGTTTGATGCCCGATGAAAAGGCACAGTGGTAAAGTGTTTCATACCACCAGGTTCGATAAGCTTATCACTCGGTAAGCTTATGTGATGGAAATACCCCCGCCACTGAGAAATTGTAATCAGTACTCTCGTGTGTACAGCCTGCAATAATAAAACATCTTTAAAACAAGTAAATGCATTTTTTCTTGTTTCTAATGACCCCAATTCTCAGTCCACTGTTTCTGGCCTAGTTAAATTTGGTGAATTAGAAAATTTATGACATTTGTTTATTAATCTTGATTTCCTCACTAATTATGTGGCTGTCTATTGGGAGCTTTGATATGTTTAGTTTATACATCTCGATTACTTCGAGAGCCCGCTCGTCTTCACCACCAAACTCTAGGTCAGGTGCCGCTATAGGTGCTGTATGCTTATATGTCGGCTTGTATTGTATTGTATACGTATAACCCACTAAAAATATGGTTCACCACTGAGGTCGATTGGCATAGTCAATACTTGTAAGCCTTTTTCTGGATTTAATCGTAAAACCAAAGGCTTATGGTCCTTAATCAATCCAAATTCTTGACCACATAAAAAGATGTCTTGTACATTGTTTAGACTTCGCATCTCTCTGATGGCTATGAGACGTAAACGTAAATTAGCGTCCGCCAATCGCTTTAAGACAACTTTCACATTTGCCAAATATTCCTCATTGTTTTGGCTATTTTTAATAATTTCATCCTAATATGTGTTTAGATGTGATAGTATATGTGGTGAACTTTGGTTCTTCATCAAAATCTAATTGAACGGAAGCATCTCTCAAGTCTATTTTGAAAAATCTTTAACGACCTTGATCCAGCTGACATATCTCCTCTGCACTTCGAATTGGATACTGTTCTATTTTAAGTTAAAGGTTCACCGTGGCCTTCATAGTGATCAAAATAAGTCATCTACATTCATCCATTCCCGTATTGGCACTTGCAGATCGCCATATGCCTTTAATATAATGTTGATAAGAATATCCCTCATTGAGTCATTACCTACTAATGAAATAGTAGCACTCGCAATAAGAAAATTTAATATTCTCCAATCAACTTCCATTGATAACAAGACTTTCTTACCAGTGTGCTTTATCGACATTTTAATTAGTCCTACGTTAAGAACTATAAGGGCATTGGTTTTACATTTAATACTTTTGGCAATTCCATCTCTATGGAATACTGATCTTTACGTGCGTTCAATAACTTTCATAGACACCGAGCAATTGGCGCAATGGTTAAAGCTGCGGTGTTTAGGACGGAAGGTACCGGGTTTGAATCCCAACGGGGGAGGGTTGCAAAAGGGATTTTTCATCACCTGATTACGATCGGTGATGACGATGAACACAACTATGACCCCCTGTTGGAGTGCAGAGTCTATGGGCCGAACCATCGTCCATGTCAGTACAGGCCGTCATGGAGGAATGCAATGCGCAGATGGATATTCAAAAATCGCGAACCTGTATTCGTGCGTCCTCGATTTGGTCCTCGGTGGCGTAAAGTAAGGACGTTAAAATAACCGCGAAAGAGTTAGGTGAGCTTCGGCCCCAGAAAAGATGGTAGGGATAAAAATTAAAAAAAAAAAAAAAAAAAAACTTTTATAGACTAGAAAGTTGTCTGCTCGATGTATGGATTTCGATGACGACAAAGTGATTACGCCTATTAGGCTTAACGTTTTCACAGGATCATGAATTACGTTTTAACTGATCGAACCAATTCTAGTGTTGACATTTTTGATTTACGATTAAAGTCAACATTGCCGTACCCGATGGTTGGTAAACCGCGTTATTGGTATCCTGCGATACCAAATTTAAATGTTAACCAGCGCGATAAAGAACAAGAAGAGTAGCATGCAATTACTTCAAACATGAAATACGCAATTTTAATAGCAAAAACAAAGCGAATGTCGCCCTCATGCGTGCAGTAGACCTCTCACTATCTTGGATCAAACTTAAGCAGCGTAAAGGAAAAATTTCTCTTATCAAAACCGTGAAGTGCAAATTCGGCAGTTACTTACTCGACGTGTTTGCAAAATCTCAGATAGTCAGGGAGTAGCATCCAAGTTACCACCATTGGTCTCCTTATAAAGAGTAGTTTAACGTTTGCAATTTAAATTGGCTCTAAATTCAAAGACGATTTATTTTTCAAATCACCACGAATGACCCTGTAGTTTAAATTGTAAACGCTAGATGGACAATCCTTTAAATGTTTAAGCATTGTTTAAGCGTGATTTAAACAATGATAATTGTCTTTCGCCCAATCAATATGCCAATTTGCACAGTTCGAATACGTGCCAAAAAATTCATCATAACGATTGCCAACATTCAGGCACCCACCGATGACAAATCACATGATGTCAAAGATTTGTTCTTTGTCTATAGTTAGAATCTTCGTAGACGATTTCAACGCACAAATCGATTGGAGTGCAGAACATTCTTCCTTCATAAAAAAATTCGCAATGTCAAGTCGAGATCGAATGATAGAAGAACTGCAAATCAAATTGATTACTTCTTAATGTCGAAGCGATACTCCACAAGCATTACTAACGTTTGATCTTTTAGTGGTCTGACATAAATTTTTTATAGACGAACAAAAAAAAAACATTCTGGTTCACGGGATGGCTACCAAACGGCTGTTACAGAATACCTAGAATGAAAAACCCGCCCTGAAGCTAAATTCAATATCAGTAACAAATATTATAGTCGGCCTTTACAACCACCACACTAAAGACCATCGCAGTGCTACGATAGAAACTGCAGGAAAAGTGGCTAACGTGGAACCAATTAAACCTAAACGCTGGAAAAGAAACTAGCAAATTTCTTTGATAAAAGAAACGTGAATTTGTTATTATGAACTGGATTGAAAATATCAACAATGGTATTGTTCAGTTCTACTTTTATTATTTGTCGTTGAGATTTGAGATTTTCCACTTCTTGTCCTTTCCGTAACTGTAGCGAGCAACAAACACTGACAAACGACATTTAGTTAAATCATTAAACAGATGTGTCGAGTAACAAACGGAACGGTAAGCTTAAAGCCTTAATGAATTTTTAGTCATTATTTAACTAATCCCGGTTTAGGTCGAATTACGTAATCTAAGCCTTAGATTAGTACAATTATATAAAAATCAAACCACATCACACACAAAAATTCTTTTTAAGAACATCATTCGCTGTGACAGTTGTTCATAAAATTCCATTGTTGGAATATGCCACATTTTGCCCTAAATATTTGCACGAATTAATCACAAATATAGAAAAGCTGTTTGGAAATGATTAATTTTTTTTTTTGCAATCCGGATTTTATAATATATCATGTCTAATGCTTTAATAATTTCTAATTTGTCAATAAATATTTGAGACAAATTATCATAATTCGACATGCTCGTCGTATTTATACATCTACTTTGCGTGTTGTAAATTTCTTAGATTTTTTTTTTATTAAATTTTCTGGTTTCCGATGATTTTATTTAAATTAGAATTATTATCAATTATATTGTATTAAGTCGGTTAGATAATTTAATTTAGAATATGTTATGCAAAACAAAATTTTAACCAGAGACAGACAGACAACACGCAATAATTATTCATGTGATCGTTAATTGAGAACATCAACATTAACCAACTAAATGTACAGGCTGTATCGTATATCTTCGTAAATATTTATGTTGGTCTACATTTTTTTTTGGTAAGAATAAAACTGTCCAAATCGTTTCTGATGGAAACCTAATTAATGTGGTCTTGTGTTGGTTTTTCTAAAAAAATTTTGATGGAAATTAACTAAAACAGAAATAGGGTGTGTATAGGTGAAATGTACGAATATTTATCAATTAGAAGGCTGCACAAGCCTTAATAATTCATAAAACTACCATAATAACAAAAAAGTTGAAGTCATGTGTTCCAAGACGTTTTTTTCATTTGTATTTACGCGCTAACGGATGTTAGCAAACCAAAGATAAAGACTTAGTTTTATAAAGACCACCTGATATCATACTTGGTCCTATTAAAATTGCAAAAAGCAATTTCAAGACTTTAACAGATGCTAAATTTTATATTGCTCCGCTCAAAAGGGGTAATATAAATGAAATCAAAATAAGTGGTATGTTATTTGCAATGGACTTGAATACCAAATTGGAATTCAATCTCTGGTCAAATAACATAACCAATCAATTCCCGAGTTTTAATTTTAAAGGTTTATTGTGTATTTTAAATTGATACTAATTTATTTTAACTAACACTCAATTTTAAAAAATAAAAGTTATAAAAGTTATTAAAATTTGGAATTTGACAACATTTAGAACAAAAATTATTTATTATGTGACATCTAGGAATGAGCACTGAAACTAAAAAATTGTAGTTGAATTTCAATTCCAACAAATTATTTGGTATTGGGTGAACTCCAAATTGGAATTGGATATACAGCATTGTTAGTGTAATTTGGAATACAACTAGGCTTGCCATCCATCCTGCTTTGTGGAGGATAGTGCTCCTTTCGTAATAAATTTCCTTCATCCTCCACGAGCACAAAAATGTCCTCCACCAGAAAAATAAATACCATATTTTGTAGCGTGCGACCCTCTCTGCAATGTAAATATCAAAGAGAAGGACTGGAAAAGAACGACAGTTTATTCGGGAAATTGTTATATTTCTCCGTTTTAGATTTATTATCAAATTATTACCAGGTAGCGATGAGTCAAGAATACTTCAGATTCAATATCCATAACTGCTTTTGTTACTGCTGAAAAACAGATGACGATGTAAATTTTATACAGCCGAAGAACAGAACTCAGATACGACTACAGTTTATGAAATTGACGGAATTCTTTCGAAAGTACATGAAAATCTTTAATATCGTTGCAAAACTTTGGTAGCGTGATACCGCGTTTATATGCTAAATGAGTAAATCGCAAAACGTTAGCAATATATCACCCTAATTTAGAACATGAAGTGGTTACCTATGCTAGATCGAAAGGGTTAGTTGGAATTTTGTTGCAAGTCTGTCAGTATAAAAAAGACAACATGTGGCCTATTTAAATAGACAGACCATCCATTGTGAGGAAAAATACCATTCATACGAATTGGAAGCCTTAGCCGTTATCGTTTTACAAAGTTGTTCAACAAAAAAAATTTAATACCAAAAATTTCAATCTTGTGGCTAAAATTTACGATTTTTCATGGAATATCGGCCAGGAGTACATATGAAGCATGTGGTGGTGCTGAGTCGGAATACAAACGGTACGGAAGAACTAATGCAACCGGCCAGTTTAGATATTTATAGGGAACACGATGAGCTTGATGGTATGCACATATTGAACGAGGATCTTAGGGAAATATTTATTACGTTGAAACGACCACATCAAATTGCAGATCAACGACAAATACTCAACGATTATTTGGCGAATAAATACCAACTTGTTTGTAACTTATGCAGGGCGCATACATGTGTCATTCCTAGAATGATGAAGTAGAGATTCGCCTAACTAAATTATGACTATATGGGATATGTGGAATTTAGAAGACAATAAAGATGCTCCAGAAATTTTTTTACCTTGGATCATTTCTTATACGTGTAAGTTGTTCCAATGCTTTTGCGAAGACAATGACATAAAGCATGTGATAAACGCAACCACAACGCCGAGAGCGAATGATCAATTGAAAGAAGATATAACCGCATAATAGTATCTATGCTAAGGGCTACTATATGCGAAGAAGACAACAAATGGGATTCCAAAATTATTCAATTGCAATGGTCATTAAACAACATACCAATTACAACTACTGGAAATTTGCCACAATATTTAGTTTCGACCTAAAACCCAATGAGTGTTTTGAACAAATTATTACTCGCGCCTTTACAGACAAAAATCCAATGGTTGAATTCAATGAACTGAAAGAAATGGCTGTTAAGAAAATGAATCGAGCTGCGGTTAAGGAGATATTTGATAGTAAACAACCGGAAACGAAGGAACTATAAAAAGGGTAGATTTTTAATGAAAATTTATTTTTATGTAACGTTTTTAACGTCCCTACGGCGTTTTTAACGTCGATAAAAATAGATTAAATTTTGAACTACTTGGAAAGTGAATTTAAAGAAATTCTTTGGCACATATCGACGAGAAGGTTGTCTTTATTTCCTGGTATAGATACAACTATAATTATTTAGCCAGCTTTATCAAGATATTTCATTAGTGTAAATTTGCCAAAATGGATTGGTGAATGTTTTGGACTTACCAAACATGTTTTGGAGTGTTTAAAGCAAAATTTTAACTGTCCTCCTCTGGCATTTTCCAAAGGTGGCAAGCCTAAATACAACATACCACTATAAAGCCATTTGAAATCGATTGCTAAAGAGCTATAAAAAAAGTACTTTGGTCAAATCAGTAATTACACTTACCTACTAAAAATAGAATATATACGATTTCAAAGAATAAAATAAAACCACCAATGTTCTGGTTAGAACTTGAGCCAGAGAAAGATAAAGTAAAAGGAAATCAGACCAGTTCATTGCATCAAGTGCCAGTAATACAAATGTGCCTTCTAAACAAATTAAATGCAATCTTTAAAAATTATTTATTAGAAAGAAAATACCAGGTTAAACAATAAACAAAATGCTGTGCATTTCCTGCATTCTCGATAGTTTGAATAGGGCAGGAGTGCGTTCCTAAATTCTACATTGTAACAATATTGTTAACAATGACAGTTTACAACAGACATGTGTTTTGGCGTTCATAAACTACTTTTCATATGGTTTCAAAAGTCATTTTCAACTATACTCGATAGTAGGCTTGTAGTTGTCAAATAAATAGCGTTTGTTTTAGAGGTATTCAAATTTAAAATGAGGTTAAATACGTAAAAATAATAGCCGTATTATATTTGATTATGGAATTGGAATTGGATTTGAAATAAAATATAGATTTGAATTTTTTTTTGGAATTTAATTTTCAAGCAAACAAATTGAAAATATACACAATATAAGTTTTTTTGTTTTTTTTTTAAATATTTAAATTTCCGTAGTAAAGTACTAAACACATGGGAAGTAGCGCACCTATTATTTGACACTCTAACTAAAACGCTGTATTGGAATCCCAATACAATTCGTTTTGACGGAATCTACGATAAACTAACATTTTTTATTTTTCCATTGCTATGACAATTATAATAAACTATAATAAATATCGCAAACTACTATAAATCTAATTTTTCTTCATTGAAAATTGATTTACATATGCGACGTGAAGCTTGTGACGGGTAGTAATAAAAGTGACGCTGTTTAGCCACGCACACTAATTAAATAATTTTTGTTATTTATTATCGAGTAGCCCGTTTTATTAAAAAAACAAAACAAATAAACTTGACGTGGCAAAACGATAAAAAATTATTTGTATGTGTTGAGTTTAACCGTGACGGAAGAGATAAAATTAAACCATCGCTCGGCGTCTGGCGTGTGTCGTGTATAGATTTCCAAAATACTCGTTTCTGATTGGCTAATAGCACCCGTCCCACGCCACACGTCGCATGTGTAAATCAACCTTAACGTTTGAAACCATGTCATTGTATCCACATCGAAAGCAAAATAAGTATAAGGAACATGAAATGTGTGTTCTAGATCACAATCGTTATTACAGATTGACTATCGATCCGCTTGTTTAATTGGACGTCCTAAAGCTTGTTGTTATGGATAACTTAAGGTGAACGATCTCTTGAAGGTTCTCTCGCTCGATTCAGTGAAATTATAGTTTCAATCAATACCGTTCATTTAATTTATTACTAGTCTAAAAAGTTTCAAGTAGTATGGAGGAACCTTGAGGCGAGTCCAACTATTCTCCCAGGCAGCACAGCTCTTAACTAAATCGTTTACGTTGATGAAATGCCGATCCGTAAAATGGAATTCAGTTGTGGATTCTTATTTCGTGCTAGTACTTTAATCAAACGTCCATTTGGTAGGGAGTATGGCAACATGGGCTTGGAGCATAAGGCTCCAAACATGCTGGTAGAACTGCAAACCACTCTTTTTGAGTTGATGCTGTCGGGATTTAATTTGTTGTAGTATTTCAATGTTCGTTCTATGATCTTCAAATTTCTCTAAATATGTTTTTTAGTGAAAACTGAAGGAGTGGAGGAAATATTAGTTTTGATAGACTCGACCCGGTTACTGACATCTAAGCGATCGATAATTAGTATATTTTTGTGGTGTAGGGAGAGGAAATTTAAGTTAGTAATGACAGAATTGGTTCGGTTTCCCGGTGGCCAATGTTAAACTATTATTAGCACAAGAAAATCACAATTTTACTGGAGTGCTCTTCAGTGTGATGTCTCTTATCAGCAACTCCAGGGTGCCACCATTCAAATGTAACCTATAAAGGTTCCCTAAGAACAAAATTCCTTATAACTAAACTAATTTCTCCAAGCCGTAGGCTGTAACAGATTTAAGTTTATTAAGTTTATTAAGTTTATTAGTTTTCACCTGTAAGTTACACATTTATTATTTCACCATCATGCTGCTAAAATTTATTAAGTGTCCTATTGATTTGACACAAAACTTTAAAATTAATACAAATTAGATTTTAAAAGTATTAATTAAACATTACACATCAATTGAATTAACATGGCGTATGACCAATACGCCATGTAATCGCCGAAAATCTAATTTATATACATTTTATTTGACACAAAACTTTAAAATGCATATAAATTACATAAAACAATTGAATAAACATTACAAATCAATTGAATTAACCGTTGTATGACCAATACGTCATATAATCACCGAAAATCCAATTTATATACACTTTATTTGACACAAAACTTTAAAATGAATCCAAATTAGATACCTTATATGCGACACAGTATTGAGAATGTGATACAATACCAAAATATAGCATCAATTGTTTTTCCCAAACTTTGAAAGTTAATAAAATAAAGTTTCAAATGTGGTTATCGTCAATGACCCAAAAAACAGGTTAAAATAATAAAATATGGATCTCGTGTGTTCACATTATAAATGTATTAATTATAAAATGTCCTTGAGCCAAAGAAGACGTGTCTCTTTTTACAGTTTTGTGTAGATAAAAACCAAAGTGAAGCGTAATAACATTGTCTCGTTTGAGATAGGTTTGTGTACAGTTAAATATCAGATTACTCTGAACTTTGTTCCCCTCCCACTAACCATATATGTATTTTATGGCGTATGATGAGTAGGTACTAGTAATTAGGTCGATTATGACAAGTACATACCATTTTTTTTATTTGATCTCGTCCGCACCTTTTTGACATGGAGTTGAATTACTATATATAAGAACAGAATGATTCATAATTTAAAATTTTTTTTTTCAGTTCAGCTCCCGTTGAAGATGCCGTTACATGGAGATTTTGGAGGAAACGTCGTTACGTGGTGGTGCTTATGTCGTTCTTTGGATTTTTTAATGTGTACTCGATGCGCGTCAATTTAAGTATTGCCATTGTGGCAATGACCCAAAATAAAACGGTCTATTATGAAAACGGAACAACAGGGGTTGAACGTGAATTCGATTGGGACACAAAACAAGAAGGTTTAGTACTTAGTTCGTTCTTTTATGGTTATATACTTACCCAATTTATTGGTGGATTTGTGGCGGCTAAAATTGGTGGAAATCTTGTATTTGGCATTGGAATTGGTGCGACCGCCATTTTTACACTATTAACACCGTTGGCCGCTGGCATGAGTGTTTATGTGTTGTTGGCTGTCCGAATTATTGAAGGTTTCTTTGAGGTAAACATTAATATATATGATTGAACTTAACAACGGTTATAACTTTATTTTTTTTATTACAAAATTACAGGGTGTCACATTTCCATGTATCCATGCAATTTGGGCACGATGGGCACCACCATACGAACGATCACGTATGGCAACTATTGCGTTTGCTGGTAACTATGCTGGTACTGTTGTTGCTATGCCACTCAGCGGTATTTTAGCCGACACAATCGGTTGGGAAAGCATATTTTATGTGTTCGGAACTATCGGTTGTATATGGTTTGTATTATGGATGGTGATAGTGCGCGAAGGACCCGATAAAGATAAATACATTTTAAAAGACGAATTGGATTATATACAACATTCGTTGGGACAAACGTCGAAACGTGAACCAATTCAACATCCGTGGAAGGAAATTTTCCGCTCAAAAGCAGTTTGGGCGATTATTGCGTCTCATTTCTCGGAAAATTGGGGTTTTTATACGCTTTTAACGCAGCTTCCGAAATTTTTAACCGACACTCAAAATTATGATTTGGGAAAAACTGGATTTTTATCGGCCATTCCATACCTAACGATGGGAATTTTACTCGGCGTTTCTGGATACTTGGCCGATATATGCCAAGTAAAAGGATATTTGACCACAACCCAAGTGCGACGATACTTTAATTGTTCAGCATTTTTGGCGCAGACGGTTTTTATGATAGCAGCCGCCTACATAAGTAATCCAGTCGGGTGTATAACATGTATTACGATTGCGGTCGGCTTAGGTGCATTTGCTTGGTCCGGATTTGCCGTCAATCATTTAGACATTGCACCAAATCATGCCAGTGTATTAATGGGCATTGGAAATACATTTGCAACCGTGCCAGGTATTGTAAGCCCTTTGCTTAGTGGTTACATAGTACAAAATAAGTCGGCCGAAGAATGGCGAATTGTATTTTTTATTTCGGCCGGTATATATTTAGTTGGTTGTGTGATTTATTGGTTTTGGGCGTCCGGTGAGCTACAACCATGGGCGGTACAGTCGCATAAAAAAAATGATGATAACACGGCCGAAATAGGTAATGGTGGTGGTGGCTATACAAATCCAGCAATTGAATTGAAGGAGTGATAAAAAAGACTCATACACTGTGTGTGTGTGTACCTGTGTATACGTTTGCGAGTTGTGTGTCTCTGTGTGTGTGGATGTGTTTGTATACGCGCGTATACTAAAACAAGTAGATTTTAATTAGTTAATGCCTAAATAATTTATTAGAACATAAATGTATTATCAATGAAAATAAAATAAAATATTTAATGTGATTCTAAAAGTGAACGACAGTTGGTTGTGTCTAACAGTTTTCTGTCTTATGTATTCGTGTAAAAAAAAAGCGAGAGTTAACAAAAAATGTGGTTAACCTTCTCTATGGCGCGAATGAAGGAAGGTAATTTTTTTTTGTGTATGCGAAGGTTATCTACTAAATAGTTTATTGTGGAATTTTTTACACTTTCACTTAGCGATATTACGGTAAGTGAGTTAATAATTGCTTTTATTGTTTATTCTTGTTAATTGTAGTGAGGTTGCAAAGTATTTAGACATATCAAAATGATATTGCTACTGCCCGCTTATTTACAATTTTCACATATTTTTGTGACATTCCAAAATATTCGTCTTAAAGATTCACACTCTCGTCCTTGCGTTTAAATCACTGAGTGAAGTATTTTGTCCAGCCCGAAGAAGATAGTGCCTAAACAAGGCTTTTTAAACATTTTGACTGTTCTTCTTTTGTTTGTTCTTCTCAACCGAAATTGAAGCACCCAGGAGTTCTAATTATTGGTCTAATTCAATAATGTAGCCAATGCGGATAGTTACCCGCTTAATTTCTGATCGAAAGTACCCTACACAACATGGTAGGGTCTCAGCATGTTTCAATATAGAATCTAAATACAAAGTGGCTAATGACAAGTGTACGACCATAACTTCGTTTAGTGTGGGTAATTGTGAGGTCATATATGGCCCCTGCAACATTTGAACAATTAATGGTATGTATGCTAAAAGGACTTCATTCATAAATCTGCCTATAGTTATTTGAAAGGTATATTCAAAATGAGAAAGGACTTTAGGTTAGGTTAGGTCCACCTTGAACGTCGTAAAGGACGTGGCATAGACACAATTGGTTAAAGGATAATGCCTGAGTTGAAGTGGTTCTGAGGGCACCACAGGCAAGCAGTTCTTTGAACTTTCATCAACAGCTTTAGGTTTGTCACTATATTTAGAGCTGGCCATCCAACTATAACTCCGTACAGTAGTACAGGTCTAATTACAGAGGTGTACAGCCAACGTATAATGCGAGGGTTGAGACCCAATCCTTTTTCAATGGCATTCTTAAAGGAGTATAGAACTATTGAAGCTTTGTTTACCCTTTCCAATATATTAGATTTCCCGCTTAGTTTGCTGTTCACAATAAGACCCAGGAATTTTACTTTGTCTTTGCGATATTCAAATCAAACCCGTTAAGAGTGGGTGGGTTTAAAAAAGGAAGTTTGTAGTTCCTAGAAAAAAGGACCAATTCAGTTTTAAGAAGATTAACACTTAGACCGCACCTATTGGTTCATTTGGTAAGGATACCAAGAGCATTTTGCATGAGATCTCTGAGGGCGCTATAATATTTGCCGTAGGCGCCGATGTCAACATCATCTGCGTAAGTGACCACTTTAAAACCAGACTCTTCTAGGTTTAGTAACCGGTCATTTATAACCAAGTTACAAAGAAGGGGAGATAATAAACCATCCTGCGGTGTACCTCTACTCACAAATTTCCGGACAGATGCCTCACCAAAATTAGTAAAAATGACCCTTGCTCTAAGCATTTGACCAAACCAGTATCCGAGTGACATATCCAGCCCCAAATCTGAAAGTGCCTGCTTGATTGCCTCGGGTTTGTAAAGATTCCTTCATACCACAGAAGGTCGCTAAAGAGAATTCAGGGCAGTTTCCACTGATATCCCAGGTTTAAAACTGTTTACAGACAACAAAATGTTCCTCCTGTTGATAATTTTCCCAGCGAGACTCGTAGCCCTATTTGTTTTAGGCAGAACAGTCGGAGATTCGGAACATCCTGGGAAATGAGTTTCCAGTAGGAAGCTCCAGAGATTCCACCACCGTTGTAGTCCAGATCATCCGGTTGATGTAGATAACTTGGAATGGACAGACAAGTAGATCTTACGTAGCCTAGTTGCCAAGGAGGGCTCGTGTATGTTATCACAGAATAGTCTCCAAGTTTTGCTTTTGGCACTTCTTTTTTCGTATTTATATGATTTGAGGACTACCTCATAGGAGTCCCAGTCCACGCCAGCCTTTGTTCTCTTTGAGATTTTGAAGAGCTTTTTGTAATTTAGCCATGTTGCTTGTAGCTCCCTCAACCACCATGGCGGGCGAGATATGTCTATAGGCCTCCTAATAGGACATGAGCCTAAGATAGCTTCATTGAAAGCATTGGACACCCTGTCGACCAAGGCATCCAATTCCTGTGTTGATTCAGGAGATTTATTGACCAATTCTGTTAAGGAGCTACCTAGAATTAATCCTAGACGATTTCGATCTTACGTAACTGATCATCCGTAACTAAGCTACGCATATTATCCGGATGAAATATTTCCCCATCGTCAGGTAAGTATTCTGAGACTAACCAGAGGTTCTCAATGCTTAAGCAGCATCTTACTGCTTAAATATCAATGGATATCACAGTAATATCGGATCCTTCTGAACTCGGGGTCGTGGAAAGATTGCAGAGTTCATCCATAGATCCGGATAGCTCTTTAACTAGATTTGACCCTTTTGCTTCTTTCGTTTCTACAGTTGGAGGCTGCTCCTCTAAAGGACATACATCCTCAGCCAAGGTTCCGTGCACAGCGGAAGTTCCTCCAACTGAACCTCAGACTTAGCAGCCCTATTCTTCTTATTAATTTTCAGCGTGACAGCTCCAAAATCATAGCTAATTAAGCCACCTGTCTCAGCCAGAACTGCCAGTGATTCGTTGTTAATTATGATCATAGCCGACCTATAATCATTTTTAGCCTCCTCCATCCTGGCTATCTTCCAGTTGTTGGTCGACAACTCAGGATTACCAATTCTAATCAGCTCCATGATCGTCTTTGGATCATTTGGCTCAGCTGGAATCTATTCTCGAGCTCTTGGTCTATAAGGGATATCCACAGGCGCGAGGACTTCTAGTTTAGCTCCAGGCCAAACTTCCCCTAGGCTACTACTGACTACCTTTTTGTACAGCTACAACTACCGTCTCGATGTTAGAGCAGCTCCAGGGTTTTCCTGCATTATTTTCAGGAAGGAGGAGGCAAGAGCCTTTTCCACATTCCTCCAATAAGCGGGAGTGACGCTACTATCTTCTTGTGCTCTATGAACAACCGCTACAACCTGCATGTTTGACTTTTTAGCGGCCTTTGAAAATTCATCCGAATCTCTATCTTTTCGGACATGAAGCTACCGGATAAACTTCCTGGTTTCAGTTCTACGGTTTTAGTAGCACACTCCAGTGTGGTTCTGGCCTTATCCGTTCTATTCACCAACGATATCTAGCCTTTTTAGGGCTTTCCATGCTTTTTTTTTAGCATTATAGGTTGGTTTGAAGGGACTTGCATTACCGTTGCATGTGTCCCCTTTCTTAACCTTGGTGAGAGAAGGCCTACAGACCTGGTTTTTTACCTTTGGAGTTTCCGGCATTTTAAGAGTGCCGGCCTCTATATTATTAGTTTTAACATCCATTTAGTTCCCACGACTAGCGGAGAAAAGAATGTCCATCCTTGCAGAGATCTGCAATGCGAGGATAAGGATAAATACGCATCTGGAGGTTGCCTGGTATCCAGAGGCTCTGTTTGAGACTATTTGAAAGGGCCCCCAGCTAGGTTGATCATCAACACGGGTCGCATGACAACTTAATCCGGCCTTTAATTTATAGTGCTAAAACTCGCATCTAATATTTAGCCGATCTTAGTCATTGACCTTAGTCGTTGCCCGGGTGGTACCACTTAGAGGTATATTAAATGCAATTGGCTGACTCTACATAGTTGCAACAATGGAGAATGGGTCACAACTATAGTTGTTATCATTAGTCATTGCCTACCCTATTGAGTCACTACCACGCCACCCTAAAAGGACTTCAAAGGTCACTTGAATTTATCAACCGTTTTGGGTTGGATAAGTAGCTACATTAATGATGCAGGAATTTTGGAAGTGGGACTTCCTGGGACCGACCACTACGTACGACTTTATCAATGCAATGTACTTCAAAATGGCTCTTCCCTCGTTGAAGGCTGGTTGAAGAAGAGATAACCATACCCCGATGGGTCCACTTTGAAACAATTAAAAGATTTCTCTATCACTGCAGGTAGTCAATGTAGACGTGCACTTGTGGGCTGATTCCATGATTACGCTATCGTGGATTTGAGGACAACCTCGCAATACAAAACTTTTGCGCCAAATAGAATTTCAAAGATTCAAGATAGACCAAGTCCAGTACAGTGGAGACATAAAATATCAAGACAACAAATTCAACGTCAAGATTTTTAAGAAAAAATAAGGTGCATATACGCAGATACGGATCAGTATATTGTTTTACAAATGCCCAACAACGAGTTTGTTCGGATATCAACAAATGTACTTCATCGTTTCAAGGCTTTCATTAAGCAACAATTGATAGCGAACCTACCAAAAGATAAGATTGTTCCCTCACGTCCTTTTACACTCACTAGAATAGACTTTATAGGTCCCATGCAAGTGAGGGTCTCAAAAGGTAGGGGCACATAATCGTACAAAGGATATGTAGCAGTATTTGTATGCTTTTCATCTAAAGCAATTCACTTAGAAATTGTAAGTGATCCGAGGTTTATAGCACGCAGATTCATTTGCCAAAATATATACTCAGACAATGGAACAAACTTTGTCGGATCCCAATTGATACTATAGAAAAACAAAAACATGGAGCAACTAAAAAACCTTTAGCATCACATTGTAGAGTACTTTGGGGAACAGCAGTTAAATCAACAGGAGATGAACCCACAGAAAATGAAATTAACATCTTTTTCCTTTAGAAAGCAATCTACTGCTTAGATACCATTCAGAGACGAGAAAAATGGAGCTCTCAACAACGAGAGGTGAACATAGATGGCGTAGTCTTGATTAAAAAAGATAATATTCCATCTACAATTCTTGGACAAATTGTAGAGCTCCATCCTGGTAACGATTTTACAAAAATCGAAATTTTAAATTTAAAAAATGGCCATCCATTGATGACGTTGAGGAAAGCCGTAATGGGGTTTTGATCGTGGTTGTAATAGAAGAAGAAGAAGAGTGTACAATGTTGGATCGAAGGTATGGGCATGATCTCTATCATTCTGAAAATATGTGTTAGAAAACTTCACGGATACCCGGCGTATGTAGCTATTTCCTGGTAACCATATTGGCACAATGAGAAGGGCTGAATATGGATAATATTTCAACCAGTAGCCATAGGTGTATCTCATAGAGGATCAAGTGACAACGACGACTGTTTCATTTTAAGAAATGTATATAATTTTGAAGAAGAATCAAAAAAAAAAATCGGATTGAGCCATATTTAGAGCAGAAAAGGCTCATCCGAATTAATTAATTGGTTGGACCGACTAAGAAATATAATTCAAATAACTGTGTGTTGTCGAATAAACAAAATTCGAACAAATGCGTTGTGTATATCAAAACAAAAGAACAGCGTAGACACATTTCGAAAAAAACATTCGATATCCAATGTGTTTATGTTATATAAACGGCGTATTGTTGTTCATTGGGATATTTTAAACGCGATAAATTAAATTAGAAATTGGAATTGCAGTGTAACTTTAAAGTAACAGTGTAATAAAGTAACAGTGTTAGTAGATAATAAATGTTGGGGGAGTTTATATTCACAATTCAGTGATACGAACCACTGGAATAGACAAATTGTAACAATTAGTGATAGCGGTGGAATTATAAAATAAAAATTTAAACACTATAAAATGAAACTTTACGAGTTGAAACATCTGGAGTTAAAGAAGGAGTAAGAGTAAAGTGCCAAAAATCCACCAAAGGCTAAAAAGACACTTTGGCAGTTCGGATACGTGAAACCATAGAAACTGACAGCTCAGATCCAGGAGAGTAAGAGTTTAATGAAGAGAAGGAAGTTCAATACTTTAGAAGCATCGAGAAATAACAAGTAAACGACACTGAGCAAAAACTAGTGGAAACAACGGTCAATCAGTATGGAAATCACAGTTTGTTTACATTAATGACTGCTATTAAGCAAATTTGTTATATTCCTCAAGAATGGAAGATTTCTCAGATCACAATGATACACAAGCCTGGAAAACAAGAAACTCATATCTCGTCATACCGGCCAATTAGTATGCTACCCACAATTTCAAAGCTGTTTGAAAAAATGTTACTTACAAAACTATAACCAGTTTTAGAAGAAAAACAGATTATACCAAACCATCAATTTGGATTCCGGAACCAACATGGCACCATAGAACAAGTACATAGAATTGTAAATGCGATCAAAGCTACCTTCGAGGAGAAAAAATATTGCTCTGCTATTTTTTTGGATGTTGCCCAGGCGTTTGATAAAGTCTGGCACGATGGCCTTATTTATAAAATAAAAGAGATGTTACCAAAAAATTTACACCTAATTCTAGAAAACTACTTGCTCCAAAGGCAATACCTAGTTAAGTACAATGATGCAGTCACTACTTTAAAACCCATACGCGCAGGAGTTCCTCAAGGCAGCGTTCTCGGACCTGTCCTATACTTACTGTATACAGCCGATTTGCCAACTACAAACCAAGTATTGATATCAACATTCGCTGATGATACGGCTATTTTGGTATCAAACAAAGATCCTGAAACGGCCTCTAGGAAATTGCAAAACCATTTATGCAAAATTGAAGATTGGCTACGTACATGGCGAATAAAAGTAAATGAAGAAAAATCAACCCACGTTACATTTACGCTGAACAAGTGCAACTGTCCTACGGTGGAATTAAATGGTGTCATTATACCGCAGCGAACTAAAGTTAAATACTTAGGTTTACATCTAGATAGGAGGCTGACATGGAAAGAGCATATAGAAACGAAGCGCCATCAAATAAAGATAACATTCTCCAAAATGTATTGGCTAATAGGCAGAAATTCAAAATTATCTCTAGAAAATAAAGTTCTCCTATATAAATCAATTATTATGCCAATATGGACATATGGCATTCAACTGTGGGGTTCTACTAGTGCATCAAATAAGGATATTCTGCAAAGATCTCAATCCAAAATACTAAGGAATATCACAAATGCTCCTTGGTATATTCGAAATGCGAACATACAAAGAGACCTTGGTGTTAAAACTGTGAACGAGATCATCAGGGAGTACAGCACGAAGTATTTTTCGAAACTAGAATCACATCCTAATGAATTGGCTAGGGATATTTTAAAACAGCCGAAGTATAGACGACTACAAAGAACAGATCCACTTGATTTAATGAATATATTATAAAAAAAAAGTTGGTGTATAATATAGACTGTTATATAAATTAAATAATTGAGCCCATTAATAATAAGTATTAACATAGGTTAAGACTTAAAAAATGTAAATTAGTTTGTAAGATATGCGTACTTTTCGTTAGTTTCTTTAACTGAAAGATTCGAAAATAAAGCCATTGGCAGTAAAATTAAAAAAAAAAAAAAAATTAAGCAAATAGATCTCTTAGATTTAAAAAATAGATCTCCAGACGAAACAAATAGAAGAACATAACCAGATAAGCAATCAAATCCAAACTGTTATGAAGAGCATGGGCAAGAAGTGTCTCGAACTGACAGTAGTAAGAAAAGTTAAGAAGTTGAAAACGGAGTTTAAAGTCGTGAAAACGGAGGTGCTGCAAGTTAAGTATAAATTGAAAACAGAAGTGCAAGCCTAGAAATTGTGTTCAGTGGTACAACGTTTTTAAAATGAGCTCCTTGAAGATATGCAAAAAAATTGTATTTTAAAGTTCCAATTCAAAACGGCGATCAACAAAAACGAATTGGGAGTTTGGATTGGCCACGAATCTACCCTCTGATTTTATGGAAAAATTGAAGATTTATGCATTTATTGATAGTATTCGGGATTCGGAAGATCGAAGAGCTGTAATATTATCACCGAAGGCAATGTTTGCGGAAACAATTGCTTGTGCCATTATCAACGAAACGGCACAAGCCATCATTAATCCACTGATTGTCGAGTGGAAATAAAGACCAGCAGGAACTTAACGCGAATGATTATAGAAATCAGGCTGAAATGTTGCCTGATGAAGAATGAACCGAGTAAGCAATCAGGGAGTAGCAACTACAGTATGAAGGCTTATCAACCAAAATAGAATATATCGGGCAAAAGAACATCGGCTCACAAATAAAGTAAGATTGCCGATAAGCCTCTTATTGTAAAAGGCGATAGGATACAATGAGAAAGCCTGAACATGCGGAGGACGAATGCTCAAACCGGGTTTGAGAAAGCATGGTCGAATTAATAAATAACAATAAGATAAATACGACAATGGTTCTACTGCTCATAGGATTTAGAGAGATAGTGGTAAAGTGATGTTTAAAATGTAACCAATGTGCGACAGTAGAAAGAACACTATTAGAAAGAACAGCGATGAATGTTGCAGGACTACTTTCAAGTACTGAGGGCATAATAATGTGTATCCAATTTAAAATTTAGGAGACAACGACGATAGCTAATGAGGTTGTATACAATTGGGTAATAGATTTGGAGAACCGATGTAGAGTCGTACGGATCAAGCAAGAAACTTAAAGTCGGTCTTCTTCCAAGAAATATGTAAGATACTCCGAATAGATAAAACACGAACGACACTACGTGAGAAGGTACAACGAGACGTTGGAGGCTATCTAGCAAATGTCATGGAAAAGAATCAACGTAATTGGGATCGACGTATAACGATGTTCTTCATGATTTATTGATCGACGGTGCACAACTACGGAAGTATCTCCAGCAAAGAGCAATACAATTCTCAAAAAGATGTACGATGTAGTTTATCGAATCCAAAAAAGCTGTATCGAGAAAATCAGTTGAACCTTGTTCGGGAATTGGGATCAGTTGTCTTTTAATGCAGTATAAGTGTCAATTCGAAGTCAATTATATTGGTAATAAAGAAACAGTTCTAAAGGATAAATTATTGTGTTTATCCGAGTGATATTCGAACCCGGAACAGACAAAAACGTAACCATATTACAATGTATTTTCATGTAAAACCACGTGGTTATTTAAGTTTTTGAGAATCTTAATAATTTTCACTAGATAAATTTTCTCCTACTGAGCAGCATATTATTGACCACAGTTTGGTATCCAAGTTTTTTACTTTTCAATATTAGCTCAGAGCATTTTACGTATTATTACTGACATCTAGTGCGGAATAGTTCTACTTTTAATATATTTGCTATATATTTTTGTTTATGGAATTTCGAATTTTTAATTACATAAAATTCGTTGCCAAAAAACTTAAATATGTTAAATATGTAGAATATTAACATAAAATTCAAAATAATAAATTAAATAATTTTTATTTTTATGGTTTGTATTTTGTTGGTAGAGTGAAAAATTAATATAAATTACGGTAGTTTGGCAATAAGTCATGCGAATTAATTTGCCTGTCACATATTCGTTTCATAGTATAGAGACTATAGACTAATGAAATTCATGAAAATAATATTTTAATAAGAAATTAGTTCAGGTATTTGTAATGAAAATATTTAGCGTACTTCCCGTCACCTATCGAGACGCGAAAAATGAATTATGGAGCATATCATCTTTAGGTTTCCACTACAGCCTCCTTGGATTGTCGTAGGGGGCGACTAAACAATGGTTGGATCACTAGGCTGACTATCATTGATAAAAAAGTAAAACAAAAGGAAATATAGATACCACCAAAATATAACCAGACTCCGGCTTATATTAACGGACACGCAGTTTAGAATTGGTACGTGGAAGGTGCAGTCGCTAAGAAAACCAGGCTCGTTTAATAGCATTTTTTCAGCTATGAGAGAGTATCGCTCGTTGCTCTCCAGGAAAATCGATGGCCAAAAAGTGGAGAACATAAGTTCCAAGGATAAACGTTGCTTTACAGTGGAGATGACATCAGCAATCCACGTATGTTGGGTTTCTTCTTGGGCCCCAGGAGAAAAAGTCTGTTTTAGAAGGCTATTTCAAAAAGGCTGTTTCAAAGCAATTGATAATCGTATATGTGTAAGATATATTTACGCTAGGGACTACCCGACCTGTCAATTATTTGTATTCATGCACCCACTGATGTAAGCCAACCCAAAGATAAAGGCTAGTTTTACAACAATTTGGATGGCTTGATGGAAATTAAAATAGTGATTCCTGACAAAAATCAGACTGACTTATGGGGAAACATTCTTTCCTCGCAAAATTCCACTTGGAAACATGGACACACCCTCGTAAGACGTCTCATAGTCGTGAACGCAGATGTGAACGCACTATGTGAATGAAAACTTCTGTTGTCAGTGCTGCCCAGGCGACTCTTTAGGTATGGTAAAAATTAAATCCAAAAATGATTGGTTTTGTGAGAAGTGTCATCGTTGCTCAGTACCTTCTCGGTTCGTGATACCTAATCTTCGATGATCTCGTCTATATTTTAGATGGTTTATGAATCATCTCATGCACGCCAGGATCCTATTTAGGCTTTCAAATGTGCTGTATCGTTTTATTAAATCACAAACTAAGTAGTTTACCATGCTCACTAGTAGGTTCAAATATTTCTTCTTTTTATGCACTTCGGTTTTATAGGATAACATTTCCTTTGGCCAGCATTCTTCATCCAACTGTAGCCAATTTAAACCGGTCCACCATATACAGCTAACATTCAACAGATCAAGCACTGATATTCTTGTCTTTGTGACAACCATCCCAGAGGGTCCATAATCTTGCTGGCTTCCGACAGTAATGTTCGCTTGTTGTATTTGATGCATTACGCAAAGCAAACTGAAAAAGTGAATGCATCTAAGTTTGGATTCCACTTTAGTCCTATTACTTTGATGGTTTCGTCTTCAGTTATGGGCTTCTCGATATTTTTCTTGTGGATTTAAATGTTCTCGCATCAATTTTACTATTAGTGGCCCATTTTCGCAGCTTAAGTCCCGATGAATCCAATATTTCTCCGATGTCTTCCCTGTCCTTTATCAATTTTTTTCTCTTCATTAGTTTCTGTCATTAGATCATCTAATGCATACATAGCAGCTTGAATTGTAGCAGCGGCTACGAGATATCTAATTTAATTTTCTTGTGCTGCTTGTTCAATGCATCTTATGGCTATATAAATGGGGCAGTCGCCTTGTCATACGTTAAAGTCTTTAATACAAATTATTCTCCACAGTACCCTTTTGACCTCCTTATCAAACCTGCCGATACATTTTGTCTATGTCACCTGAGGCAACGTAACGGTATTTACGGAAACGCAGTAAAATTTCCAATAGAGATTGATTCATTCATTTATCTCTGACATGTGCCCTATTTGTAGATATTCCTTCATGAATACTTTCGATTTCCTTGAAACTGCTCAGTGCACCAGCGACTTCCATGGTAACATTAAGATTAACTACCTCGCTTTTTGTGTTCCCGCCTGCCACTTGCCCTTCAATGACCCAACTAAATCTTGTATCTTGAGCAAACAATCGTGGCGACAGCTCAAGTAGCTTGGCTTTTATTATTGTAAAGAACACCTCAACTCCCAGCAACAGATCAATGTGACCATTTTCAGTAAATTTCGGATCAGCCAATTACATAGATTTTACCTTGTTGAGTTCCACACGGCTTATCTTGGATACAAGTTGTAACGTTGTAATTTTTGACCCATTGTAACGGCCAATCCCATTTAACGCACGCATCCCTTATGAATGTGACTTGTGATGTGGAGTCCAGTAGGGCTAGGCATAGCTGAAGTTCACCGTTTACATTTTTCACTCGGACGATGGCTGGTTAAATGACTTCCTTAGAGTAAGGTATAATTATTTGGTAAACCTTCGTAACTGGTTCGCTTGGTTTCCTTGATACCGCATCACTTCTTTTGTTTAAAAAGTCCAAGAACTCTTTGGAAGTTGGATATTTCATGATTGTAGACTCTTGGGCCCATAACATTCGTGTTTCCTGGTCCAATTTCTTAATTAAAATGTTAAATAACCAACCGTCACGACCTTCTGCTTTGGTATTTAACGCCTTCATTCCACGAAGCACCTCATTAGACGTATCTCGCAATTTCCTAATTTTAGAACTGCTTACTTGATTTATTGACGGCTGATCCATAAACGTATTGACTATATACTTCTTGCGATCATACCTGTCAGCTAGTTTCATAAATGCTTCGTAGTAATTCGCTTCAGTAACCGTAAAGTATCTCATTAGTCGCGCTTCGTCTCCCGTCAGTAGGCTCTTTAGGTACTGAAACTTCTATACAGCTGGGTAAACCTTACTATGAATTGACGTGTTAAACAGATCATAGAAACTAGGCCACTCAGTGTATTCCCTAGAAAAGGGAGGTATAGAAAACTGTTTCAATTTTATCTCGGTGCATGGGGAATGGGTATATAGCATTTACTCATCGAGTCTTCTGGTATTATGTTCGCCTTAATGTCCGAATTCATTTATTTAGCTTCCCGGTCACAACTTAATATCTGGTTTTAAACTCGTCCATGTCTGATTAGAATCCAGAACGTACATATTAGATTCAACCTTCGAAAATTGAGATTTAAGGTTTTGCATAGTAATTACACGAACCTTCATCTCATCAATGGGCAGTTCATTCACTTGAATAGCATTTGTTATCGTAAAATTGTCCATTCGCGTTGAACTTCCCACGTGTATTACAGTGGCGTTGTTTGATCATCTCGACGTTTGGTAGCGCGGTTTGGGATATCTCGTTTCACTGGCTTTGATGACGCTCTCGTTAAACACTAAACTGATGGCTCGGATATTTCAAGATCCGGCTCGAAGAACAATATGTTGATGTGATAGAGTACCGACTGTATGCTCAATCAATGAAAATGCTATATATGGCTGCTTTCTTTAATTTTTAGCAATGGGCTGGATGTGTTGGACACGAACGTAAAGATGGCACACTATCACTTTTGTGTAATTGATTTTTACAATAGCACAACATTTGAAAGACTTCGCTTACAATCAAAATACCTATAAAATTCATTTGTATGTTGGCAATACTTGATTAGCTAATTTGCATATTCATACTACAATATAGCCAGCTGATTTACATTCAACAAATTTTTCATCTTGAAAAAAACCGAGACACTAGATTGAAAAATTATGCAAGCCAAACCGAGAAAAAATTTCTTCTTGTAAAATAAAAAGATGAAACCCGAGATCCAAACCCAATAACTGTTATAAAAAAGATGATCTTGTTTTTTACAAGATGAAAAGGTTTATCTTTTTGTAGCAAAACATATAAAAAGATTACAATACAATTATAAAATTAGTTTAATATACTATGTTTTGGTTACTCACACAAATAAAAACGATATGTTATTACAATTTTTGTGTTTATTTTAATTTTACTAAATTGATTTCAAGATCAACTTCTTGTTGAATGAAATTTGTTGAATGTAAATCGGCTATAAATCGGCTATAATTCGTAAACTAATATTTAAATTTTAGTTTGGAAACAACAATTAGTCATGCCTTAAACCCCCAAATATTAACAATAATAATTTCCGCTAGATGGCATTACTTCACACATGTGGAACTTAGCTTGAATGATAGATATAAGTATAAATTATTATTAATCGTTGTCTTCATTTCATAATTAATTGTATAAAATCCATCTTATCAATGCAATTATTTATACACCTAACTTCATCTAAACATGAATTTAATGCAGATGACTTTCAATCAAATTGTAAGTTTACCTGGAAGGAAAATAGTTTAGTTAATTGTTTATTACTTTAATAATTTCATATTACTTACTATCTAAACAAATTATGTAAACATTAAATGTCCATTTATTTAATTCAATTACTGTTCAGTTTACATTAGACTAATTAGTAGATTCCAATGTAAAATTATGTATCATCTACATTAATAATATAGTGCATGGAATGCACATGAATTAACAATCTTCCTTAAATTTGCGTTAAGCGAATAAAACATTTAAAATTTCAATCTGGCAACCCAATTGGTTTAAAGGGTATTTTTAAGTAAAGTTATGTAGAAAAATAAATACAGGGTGGCTGAGACCAAGTGTTACCAAATGAAAACGCTGTAATTTTTTTAATTTTGATTATTTTTTATTGACATTTCGTGGAATACCTCTTATTGACACCTCCAATAATGCAACGCAGAATGGTGAGCATTCACAGATAAAGCTACCAAAAATAAATATACCTGTTTTCTCTGGAGAGAACGGCGAGTGGCAGTCAATTTTTGATATCTATACATCCACCATACATGAATCACCTACTCTCAATTCGGTTCAAAAGTTCCAGTACCTGAAGGGACTCTTCAGGGGAGAAGCAGCAGTATTATTGAGGCATATAACCGTAACAGAAAGTAACTACATAGGAGCTCTAAACAAACTCAAAGAACGCTTTGATCGCAAAAAGCATATTATATTAATTCATTCATTCGTACGTTTATGGAACAACCAGTTCAACAGTTTCCAGCATAAAACGACTCATGAATCACTTCAGATGAAGTGCTCCGTGGACTACAAGCTCTTGGTGAGGTAGCAGAAAGACGAGATCCTTGGCTCGTGTACATTATTATGCACAAATTAGATGATAAATCGAAGGCACTATGGGTAGAACATACAGCAGATGTCACCAGTCCAGATTTTTTGGAGTTACTAAAATTTTTAGCTCGACGTATAGACACGCTGGAATCATTGATTCCGAGTTCCAAAAGATACATCACACAGGTTGAAGTAAAGACTCATGTCGCATCTGGTTCCAGAGATGATCACATTGCGAGCAGTGCTGAGAAGAGAAAGGTCTATGCTTTTAAATGCCCGATGTGCGATGAAAAAGAGCATTCGCTTTATTAATGCAACCAATTTAATGAGCCAATCATTCTATTTTAAGATGCCCATCGAGACGCAGGTGCTACAAATGCCATAAAAAACACAATACACTACTACATCGCGATGAACTACCGAATTCAAATGAGATAACAAATCAAACAAAATCATCATCACAGTCAGAAAGTAAAATCACGTTAGTAGCAAAAAGTGACTTATCAGCAATACTACCCACATCCATTATTGATGCTATTGACGAATCAGGCAAACTAATGCCATGTCGAGCGCTTTTAAATTCAGGCTCCCAAGCCAGTTTTATAACTAAATCTTATACGCAGCGCTTGCAATTGAAGTAACGAAATGCACGTATTTCAATTTGTGGCATTGGTCAAAATGGTTCTGAGACTTCAAAGAGTTTGGTGACCCTAACTATTAAACCGAAAGGTTTTGCTGAGTTTTCTTTAAATGCGTTGATAATATCCAAAATTACAAGCCCAATTCCATCACAAAAAAAAAGCAACTAGCTGATCCTTAATTTAACGTGAAAGGTACCATCGAAATTTTGTCTGTAGCAGACTACTTCAACATCATTCTAGACGGCCAAATAAAAACGACACCAGATAATCCAGTTCTACATAGCACAATGTTTGGTTGGGTAGTTTCAGGGCAAACCAGAGAATCAAACGACAGTGAGATCGTCTCAATGTTAACCACCACCAACCAAGATGCAATCGTTGACATCGATAAAAGCCTACGCCAGTTTTGGGAACTGGAATCAAAAGAAGTCAACATTAAATTAGCACCAGAAGAAGAGTTTTGCGAACGTCATTTCCAACAGCATCAAGGTCGATTTATGGTAAAACTGCCATTTAAAAGATCTCCGACAATCTTAGGTGAATCTCTTTCCTGCGCTATTCAAAGACTTAGAGGAATGGAGCGTCGGTTTTTTCAGGACCATAATTTTTCAAAATTGTACCATCAATTCATGCGTGAATACGAAGAACTCAACCACATGATCGAGGTTTCTTCGAGATTGATGACATTGACTTACGGATTGGCATCCGCTTCGTATTTGGCAACTAGGGCCATTAAACAAATAGTCGATGAAAATAATGAATGAATATTTACCGTAAGCTGCTCAAGTAATAACAAGAGACGTTGATGATCTGATGACAGGTGCTGACGATGAAATGCAGGCATCACAACTAAAAGAAAAGGTCACTGAAATACAGAAAGAGTAGGGGTTTATCTTAAGAAAGTGGAAATCCAATAATCCAAGTATTCTGCATACAATTTTGCATCAAAATCCAGAGGCAATGAATGATCAAAGCAATTAACGATCAGACCAATCATCTTATGGATTCTGTAAAGGTATTAGGAGTTGATTGGAACCCTAAGTCGGATAGTTTCATCAAGTATCCAAGAGAAAACGAATTTCACCAAACGCACTATACTATCCGAAAGCAGTCGAATTTTTGACCGACTGGGTTGGCTCGCTTCAGTGGTAATAACATTCAAAATCTTCTTACAAACCCTTTGGGGTACCAATTTTGAATGGGACGAGCCTCTACCAAAGATAAGTATTTGATTTGGGAGAGAATGCGTAACAATCTTAAATCAATAAGTTCGATTTCTATTTCCAGATCTTTAGAACTGAATGAATTCTGCGATGCGAGCCAGCTGTACATAAGCATAATAGCCGCGAAAACAAAAAGGTTATCAATGAAGCAGCAATCGCTACAGAGATTGGAATTATGTGCAGCAGTATTGTTGGCTGATTTAATAAAAATTATTAAAAAAGAATCCAATCTATCTATTAAAGAAGTATACACCTAAAACTTTCATGGGGAATCGAACGTTAGACGTTTTGTCCACGTTACCCAGAAAAGGTTGGAGACATGTCCCATCGGCTGAAAACCTAGCGGGTTGTTCCTCCCGGGGCTTGTCGCCAATCGAATTAAAGTCCCACAAACTATGGTGGAGCGAACCAGCTTTTGGCTACCTCAATCATCGGAGTTCTGGCCACCTCAAAAAGAAAACTATGGGCATGGCGAAGAGAGACCACAAATAGTTAAGTTATATTCGATTTAACCACCACACCAATCAATCACTTCTATGATGAAATAGTTACGAAGTCCAAACAACATAGAGCGGATTCCATTAGTCCACTAAGGGAGGAGCTGATCAAGGCCACTCACAAACTGTGTCCCCACGAACAAAACAAATTTCACAAGGATGACATAGAATCATTACAAGCGAAACGAGACGTTAAAAAAGGCAGCATCCTCCATTCTTTAAATCCATTCTTAGATAAATTCGGACTACTACGTGTTGGTGAAAGACTGCAGAACAGTTTAGCTCCTTACGCTACGAAGCACCCGCTTATACTACATGGTAAATCAAAACTTACAATATTAATTCTTTGCGAGTACCATTTGCAAAACAAACACGCTGGTCCTACTCTTCTTTTGGCCATTACTCGTCAAGAATATTGGATTACAAATGGCAAAAGCAAAGCAAATCAAGTAGTCAAAATGCGTCATTTGTACGATTAGTTTAAAGCACAATGCCAACAGCAACTAATCGGCAGTTTATCAGGTTCAAGAGTTGAATTAATCCGCCCACATCCTGAAAACTGGTGTGGACTATGCAGGGCCATTATCAATTCATCTAGCTAAAGGTAGAGACCAAAATCTTACAAAGCATACATTTGCTTATTTGGATGTATGAGTATTAAAGCAGTCCACCTACAGCTAACCAGTGATCTCCCTAGCGATGCATTCTTGGGTGCACTTAAAAGATTTACAGCGCGTCGTGCAGTTTGTTCAGAACTAGTGAAAATGGCTTAAACTTCGTAGGAGCGAATTCCAAATTGCACCAGGAGGTTAATAAATTATTTTACAAAAAATCGCATTGATTGGCATTTTATTCCGCCTAACGCTCCACATTTCGGGGGATTATGGAAAGCGGCGATCAAATCCACCAATTTTCATATTAAAAGGGTAATTGGTATCAACAGATTTACTATCGAGGAAATGAACATATTACTTGCTGAAGTCGAAGCAATTTTCAATTCTCGACCATTGTGTATCCTAAACAACACCGACGTTAATCCCATTACTCCATCGCATTTCTTAATTGTACATCCATTAATCAAAATACCAGAATCAGACATTACCCATCTAAAAATTTCACACCTTACTCGATGGAAACTGGTACAATAGTTCAGCCAACATTTTTGGAAAAGATGGTATATCGAATTTTTAACTTTTCTTCAACAGCGTTCTAATTGGAAAACTAAAAATTCATCATTACAAGTTAAGTCTGAGTAGTCGCTCTCAAAACACAGCATAGTGAAATCAAACGTCCTTTACATAAATTATGTTCCCTTCCGATTTCGCAAGATAATACAGAATTTAAAGTAAAATTATGTAGAAAAATAAATAGATACTCACTTACGTATAGGCAGTCACTTACGTTTTTGCTATATCATCGTGCATACAATAAATAATAAATATAAAAAGTTAAGACAGTCACAAATCTTGATTTCCATCATAGAACAATATTCTATTTTTATAAAATTCTTGGGTAACAAAGGCAGCCGAATTAAAGACAAACAACTTTGACTACAACCCAACAAAGACTATGCTTTCTTGTTTAAACCAATATTGTGTTCAGTATCATTATTTACTGGATAATTTAACGCCCTAAATATGTTTTGAGGATCAAGACAAACAATCCACAAAGGAAAGGAGCTGTTTATAGTAGGTCAAGCATCAAATGGCATACGGTTCCAGGAAACATATACAACATGAAAACTTTAAGATTCGCTGTATGATGAACAAAACAATTTCAATTAGACGTCTCCAAAGAACGAGATTTCTATGACTGATGGGATACCCAGGAAAACAAAAACTACAATAAACCATGTTGCCGTCGTTCTGAAGCCTTAGAAGAGTCACTAGATTGTCTTTGTGCGTACTTCAGTTAGCGTACGTAGAAAGTTACCTATATTTGTCTGTTAGTAAATGCAACAACCATATGGCCATAAACCAATATGCGCACTCTCGCAGCGGTTTCATATGTTTTCGCTATATTAAAATGTTCATTTTGGTTGGTATTCGTTATGTAAACAATTAATTGCTCAACCCCTACATTCCGCAATACATGATTCCATTTCGAGCAATTTGCCAAAAATTTAAAACAAAAAAATTATTCGCGTCGTCGAAATGCAAACAAAACATTAATAAATTTCGTATGTCGAACTCGAAGCTAGAATTACCTCATCGTGTGATCGCCAAAATGCGCTCTTGTTATAGATTATATGTTCTTGACAGTGTCAATACACAGTTAAATCATATGTAATTAGATTTGTTGTTGTTGTTGTAAAAGTCAAAGTGGATTTGTTTATGTTCAATCTCAATATAACATATACAAATAATTTTTCGTATTTTTAAATTTTTTAATTAAAATTTTCCTGTTTGTTGTTTGGTTCAACATACCGATAGAAATTTTCTTTTTTTTTTCATTTTCATTCATGAAAAAAAAACAAAATTTAGCTTTTCATTTAATTTATCAGTCGTCACTAATCTAATCATTCACGCAATCAATTAAAATCGCCGAAAAATTAAAATTTCACTCAATTAGTTGTGAATCGCTTAGTTGATTATGAAATTGAAAGGTGTGTGTGTGTGAGTTTGTGTATGGTTGGATGTGTTTGTTTCTTCAAAATTAGTTATGTTTACGAAGAAGAAATTATAGGCAAATATCCAAAGAATTTGAAACAATTTTTGTTTTTGAGGCGGAATATCTTAAATCAGTTATGACAGTTTGACAACAACAATAACAACGATAAATGTGGAAACCAAACATTTTTGAGTTAATTTATTGGGAAAGTAAAAATAAAGATTTAATGGAATGTTGAGAGATGAGTGTTAAATTAAGGTATTTTTCTAATAATAGCACATTGCGGCGGATGGTAAATGTAACAAAAACTGAGGTGCTATAAATTTATATATATATAGGTCTTAGTATTTCCTAATATGTTTCTAATATTAACCATCATGTGGAACAGCGAGTAATGGGTTTCGGACATTATATTTACTACTCTTCCTTACGGCGAATTTTTCCTTTTTCAACGGTCTCTGCTGCTGCCTTCAAAATTGTATTTCTGAATTGTTGTGGTCTTACTATATAAAGTCACTTTGCATTACGACTCTTATAGCTCATATTAACCATGGTCCTAGATTCTGATTTATTATACAACTTTCAAAGAGAATATCAGAACAAAGTAAGAAGTTTTAAGTCATTTTAAATCTAGCAGTCTCCAAGCAATAAATGTGTATTAATTCGCTTTGCTTTCTGTATGGCGTATTTCTCTCGGCGATGAATGTTGAATCCTTTATGTGTCGGTGTATATATATATATATATATATATATATATATAGGCGCCGCCGCCGGCGTCACCACACTCTTCCCCCACTTAATAACCAGTGATTTCATAATCATCAAAGCGGCAGGGCATCTTCTCAGCCGTAGCTGATTCGGTGTGACGCAGCTTCAGCTAATTTATATGAGCGTGGATTAGTCGATCTCTCGGTCAATCGAGTTGCACCACATAGTTGACAGCACCTTCACGGCTTTTGATTTTCTCCGGCAACCACTCAAAACTATTGTTCCGCCTCATGGATTTGAAGTAGACATCATCTCCGATGTCAAAATCTTTCCACTTGACTCGGAGATGATCGTTGAACTGTTTTTTCATTTTTAAGTTACGTATAACGCATCGTTCTTCAGGTGGTTTGATCGGATCTATCTTTGTTTTCATATCGCATCCTGTCATCAGTTTGTACGGCGACTTCATACGAAGGCGTGTATCGATAGCACAACTTCCTTAAGATTCCGTCGACGTTTCTTTCCTCTTTCAATTTTTCGAGACCAGTTTTTAACAGGTCGACGAACCGCTCATTTCTATACATTTAATCCGATGTCGTTGTCTATTCCGGGCCAGTAAACTTTATTTCGCGCCAACATCTTCATGCGCGCTATGACTGGATAGCCCGAGTGTAGTTTCTCGAAGATATAGGCTCGCGCAATTTAAGTGGCATCACAATCCGTTCGCCATAAAATATACACTATTTTGTCTACTACAGCGATGTACAGAGTGCGAAATACTGCACGGCTGCCTCATTTCTAATTCGACTCTTTTTCTCAGGCCAACCATGCCTTATGAGACCAATGACTTCCTTAAGAACCCCGCATCTTGCCGTTTCAGCCTGGATTGTCGTGAACTTGACTGTCAGCAACTTTATACTGAGTCGATTGCAAAACATTCAGGATAGTGGTCAATTCGAATTGTTGGGATGATGACATCCTCTGGTTCTGGTCTCGGTTGCGTATTAATTAGTTTTGAGATGAAATCTGCGTAGGCAAAACTCTTTGTGCCAATGAATTTTATATCAAAATCGTTGGCAAGTACGACAAGCGCATAGCGCTGTAGACGATTTGCTGAGTAGACAGGAACCCCTTTCTTGGGTCCAAAAACTGCCAACAACGGCTGGTGATCGGTTCGCAGCTCAAACCTTCCGCCATAAATGTAGCGATAAAACTAATTCTTAAGTGCAAACACCAATGCAAGGGCTTCTCGCTGGTTCTGCTCATAGTTCTTTTCGGCCAAGCTAAATACCGCATCCATGCCGCAAACATGATGGGGCGCTTCAAATTCATGCAATAAAACTGCACCCATTCCGTAGCTTGAGGCATCGGGCGCAACAATAATATTCTTTGTTGGATCATGTTGCGTCAATGCGAGATTTGCTGCCAAAACTTCTTTCAGTTTAATGAAAGATTCCTCACAAGCGATTTCTTGTCTCGTAACAATTCGTCCAACGGTCCCCGTAGGGTTTTTAACCCTTTGAAAAAATTGCCATGCCAATTGATGGCACCAAGGAAAGCACGTAGCATTGAGACATCAGTTAGCGACGGCAGCTGTTGAATTACGCTTGGCTGAGGACCGAAAACAGGTTTTGTCGATGGTCCTGCTCGCCCTCCTAAGCCACAATGATATCGTCTAGGTATGCTGCAACCGTGGGAATACTCCCACCAATGTGTCCATCAGCTGTTGAAAAATTACGGGTGCTGTCTTCACCCCAGGCTGTAAGCGGTTGACTTGAAATAGTCCAACTTCAGTTGGAGGTAGATGATAATGGCAAGAATCTCATTATCATGATATTCTTGGTATCGTCATCTAGCTCCAACTGGAGGAAGGCATCCGAGAGGTCAATGATTCTAAAAACAATGCACCCTGCAAACTTTGCAAACATTTTAGCGGGTGTCGGGAGTAGGTATTGGTTTGGTTCTAGGACGGCATTGAGTCCCGTCAAGTAGTCAGCCGTCACGCGTGTTCTTTCGTTTTTCTTCCTGACAGCCACAATAGGTAATGCTGACCCAGAGTATTCAATTAGTTGAATCATTCCTAGAAATTGTAGCCTCTGCGACTCGTCCTGTATTATTTGTGCAGCTGTGTATGGAACAGGATGCTAACAACAGAAAATCGGTCGTGCTCCGGCCTCAGCTTAAGTGACACTTAAGCTGTTCAACCTCAGCGTAACTGTAAACTCAGAGGGACAATTTGCTTCAACCTCATTCGTTAATGACGCCACTCTCCCCTTAGCATGAATGCTACTGCAAACTGCCGATAAATGGCTCCATACAATCGCTGCCAAAAACAATGAGATCTATGTTTGCAACGTAGAATTCTGCGACGTCCCCGCGGTCATACAACTTCAGTTTTGCTGTGAACCTTATTTTTATATCAAGGCGGTCACCAGGTGCGTTGATTGCTTGTTCATCACACTGGGTCAAGGGTGGCATTCCCAAATCTTTCCAGTTGCTTTTGGAGATAATTGTCCAGTCTGATCCCGTGGCGAGCTGCAACTTAATTCTGCGGTTATTAATTGACGGCATAACCATTTAAATCCTTAAATGGTCAATCTAGATGAAAATGAATATCACCACACAACCAACATGGGAACTTAGGGGATAAGTCACCGCTATGACGTGTCTCCTTTGACCGAAATGAATGCGCTAAGGTCTGCTGCTTGTTATGGTTCTGTAGCGACCATCGCTACACACACAATTAAAATTATTCAGATATTTCGTGCAATTCCATATAATTCGCTAACGCTACATGTACAGTGTACATAAATATATATAGAGCGTAAAGTAGCTATTACACATAGCACTCGGTCGCCATGGCCTGATGAGATGACAAATAATTTTTAACAAAATTATTTACGATTCCTCTTCAGATCGAAACTGAGCTTTGCTTCGCACAACATCTACATCTGAATAATAAAAATAATGACGTCAACCGCCATAGTTATAGTTCCATTGTGTCATCAGCTATATTGACTAGCTCAGGCAAGCTTAACTTCTGTGTTGAGTGTGCTCTTTTCGGTAAAAATGGGTGTACGGTGGGCCCGAAGCTTTCTGGGCTATCCTGCTTAATGGTTGGTCATACATTCTAAATCAATCAATCAATGAAGTAAACGTATACATTTCTCTTGCGTTTCTATCCCAATTTCTCTTCATTATTATAATAAGCACGTAATTTATCCCGGTTTATTTTTGCATCTGATGAACTGCATTTTGCACATGAACAAAGTTGTTATTTATGCTTCCTTCATTGGACGCAAATTATGTATGATTATTTTCTTTAGCTAGGAAGTTGTGCAAATAACAACAAGCCATTGTTATTATTTCCGTTTCGCGCGGTTCCATGTTAATTAGTATTTTGGTAAAGCGCCAAATCTGGATGCTAGGATACCAAATGCGTCTTTTATTGAATTCATATCGAGCTTCATTATTAATTTTTGCGAGTAAGGCTTTAATAGATGCTCATTCAGTGCAAATGCCTCGTCCGCAATGAACGCATATGGATAATTTTCTATTGTATTTGGTAAGACAAGATTTTGGTATATTAAGGGTTCCTTTTGACCCCAAGGTTTTAAAAAATTGATGAATTTGGCTAAAATTGTTGGCGATTTTAATCAATTCATCTGGGGTTGCGGGGAACTAAAAAAAAATTATTCAAAATAATATAAGGTAAACTTACTTTTAAGTAGTCTTTGAGGACGTATATGAGCACTTCACAAGACTCTATTATAGCATTGCTTTTTGTGGCAGGTGACATAACAGCCAAAAATTTCATAACTTCAAAATTCCTTCTCGTCGCCAAGTATCTCAATGTTAATGCGAACCTTTCGTTCGATGGCATGATTTCCCTCATGTTTGTTCAGATCGCATGTTCAGACGTATTTATCTCTTTCAAGAGGACATCATTTAAAGATACTTTTCATTCATGAAAATATATTTCAAAACTAAATACCTTATTTTATAACTCACTGAGCCACGACTAGGCTTGCCACCCGTCCTCCTTTGTAGAAGACAGTCCTCCTTTCGTAAGAAATTTCCTCCATCCTCCACAAACACAAAAATGTCCTCCACCACAAAAATAAATATCAGATTTTGTAGAGTGCGAATATAAATAACAAAGAGAAGGTCTGGAAAAGAACTACAGTAAGGTGGTGAACGTGAACTAGTAAAAATGGTCGAAAGGTTATGTTAAAAAAAAACTAATAATTATAAAAAGTAAACAGGAGAGGAAAGAACGTCAACGAATAAACCCTATAATGGTGAAAGACCGATTCTCTTTAGCGATTATGGAAGATCTACTTCAACGTTCGGGGCTAATTATTTCACCGGTCTAGATTTATTATCAGGATATTATCACAGGTAGCGATGAGTCCAGAATACTCCAGAATCAATACCCATACCCGTTTTTGTTACTGCTGATGGACATTATGAGTTAAATTTTGAATTGAATAGTTGACCAGACTAATGAGGAAATAGTAGTATATCTAGATGCTATAATAATCCCAGGTAAGACGATCGCAGAGGGAATGGTAAAATTAGAGCGGTTGTTAAATTTAATAATGTGCCATGGTCTATTGCTTAACCTAGTAAATAGCAATTTTTTCAAACAAAAATTAGAATTTTAAGGATATGAAGTGTCAGGATCGCGAGGTGGATCCGGAAGATAAAAAACAGATGCCGATGTAAATTTTCTACAGCCGAAGAACAGAACTTAAATACGACTACAGTTTATGAGGTTATTTCGAAAGTTCATGAAAAACTTTAATATTGTTGCAAAACTTTGGAATGCTAAATAAGTGAATCGCAAAACGTTAGCAATATATAACAAAGAGAAGGACTGGAATTAGCAATATATGACCCTAATTTAGAACATGAAGTGGTTACCGATGCTTGATCGAAAGGGTTAGATGGAGTTTTGTTGCAAATCAATCAGTATGAAAAGGACGACCTGTGGGCAATTTAAACACACAGACCACCTAACAAAAGTACGATTCATACGAATTGCAAGCCTTAGCCTTCGTCACGATGATAACCGATTGTGCATCATTACAAAGTTGTTCACCAAAAAAAATTGAATACCAAGAATTTCAATAGGGAGGCTAAAATTTGCAGATTACGATTTTGTAATAGAATATCGGGTAGGAGTACAAATGAAGCATGTTGTGGTGCTGAGTTGGAATATAAAAAGTACGAAAAAACTGATGCATCCGACCAGTTTACATGTTTATAAAATAACTAAGGGGAAACACGATGAGCTTGATGGTATGTATCTATTGTACGAGGATCTTAGGGAAATATTTATTACGTTGAAATGACCACCTCAGATTACAGAATAACGTCAGATACACCTCGATTATTTGGTGGATAAATGCCAACTTATTTGTAAGACTTACAAAGGGCGCATAATTGAGTCATTCCTAGAATGAAAGGCCAATTGAAAGAAGATATAATCGCACAATACTATCTATGCTGAGGGCTACTATATGCAAAGAAGACAACAAATGGGATTTCGAAATTATTCAATTGCAATTATAATTATTTTTGACCTATAACCCTATGAGTATATTGATAAACCAAATTATTACTCGCGCTGCGGTTAAAGAGACGTTCGATTGTAAACACCGGAAACAAAAGAACTATAACAAGAGTGATATGGAACTAGTACGAGGGACCGAGGACAGATTTTTAATGAAAGTTTATTTTTATGAAACGTTTTGAATGCCCCTACCACGATTTTAACGTCGACAAAACTAGATGTTTTTGTCGCTAGTAGTGTTTAAAGCAAAAGTTTAACTGTCCTCCTCTGGCATTTTCCAAAGGTGGCAAGCCTAGCCACGACTAACATTATAAAACCGATTGACCTCGATCAAAAAACATAAAAAGGGAGTTAATTCCCCCCTCTTCCATCCGTCCGTTCAATAATTATTGTGTAAACAATTAAATTACTTCTGTTTACGAGTTAAATTTAAATTAGGTCAACTAAAAAAGTAAATACGCGAGCTGTAACCAGATCCAATTGTTAATTTCATTTGATCTTGTAACAAAATAGAATGCAGTCGTATAATTTTATTAGAGAAGCATAAAATTGTTTAAATCAACATAAGCACGCAATACACAAAAGATACAGCACAAAGTTGCAAAGAATTAGACGACGACGACGATGAATAAGATAAAAAAGAAGAAGACTTAAATTAAGGAAAATAAATTTTCAATTTCTTTTCATCTCACGATTTTCTTCGTATTTTCAATTTTTATTTTTATTTTGTTTTTGGTATTTTGAAAATGAGTTATTTTGATGACGATGATGAAAGAATATTAGAATATCTCTAAGTCTATATGTAAAATATTTTAAGTCATAGCTGATTTTCTTATGTTTAAATTTTTTTGTTTTTGGGTATATGAGCGTCGAGCATCACATACATTTTGAAAATAACAATTTTCTAGAATTAGGACATTTTCTAATTTAACTGAAATAATTACGATGCTGTCAAAAAATTTAGGCAGACGCACATGATGTTAAACTTTGGCACACATGAAAAACTAGATCAATACAAAATACCTTAAGACGATGTGGCTGTCTTGAATTTATTAATACTTTACGGACGATGTTATGCGTGTAAAATTTGTTTTATTGATGTAAAATTTATTGGAAAAGACGTGAAAATATTTTGGGTTGGCGCCAAGAATGCGTATGTAAACAGCATATTATAGTGAAATTATTAGAAGTATCGTAAATATAATAACAAAATTTAGGTAAGGTCATGGAACTCTAATTTGCTATGATACATTTACTGGTACAACAAATATAATATAGGGGCGTTTGTGTCTTATGATATTTAAACCATTTTTTAGTTCCCATTTGACAGTATATTTAAGGGAAGTAAAGAGTAAAACAATTCTCAGTGTGGAATGTAATTGTTGCTGATTAAGTGAAGACATCTTTTCACAACCTAAATATCGGAATATGTTGAATTACGCAACCAACGAGAAATCTTCATCGTCATGAAATAAGCTGATTCATCATTTCACATTCCTGGTAAAATCGATATGCTACTAGGTTCAAAAATGTTCTAACAACTATTGGATGAATCAAATTTTTCAACGATGTTCTCTGTACATATAAATTATTGCTTTCTCTGTACATATAAATTATACATTTTAGACTCAGTCTCAAATAATAAAAATTCACCTACTCTCTGCCTCTTTTGAAATATCCCAAAGGCTACGGTCTATCGATTGTAGGAACAACAACATTGACAAGCGCTTCCCTTTCAATCTGTTTCGTTGTTTTGTTACTGTCTGCCCGGTTTTTGAAAATATCCTTTTAGATGGTATTGATGTTGCGACCGTCAATAAAAATTGTATGGCATTTTTTTTTAAACAGCGGAAACGAATTTGCCATATTATTCCACCATACTAATGGGTTTTCTTCCAAAGGAATCAAAGCGCTTTTTAAAACTAAAGAAAATTCAGTCAAATCGCTTCTGCCTTCGTCCAGTTCTCTTAAATTTTCCCGAATCAATTCTTTGTGATGGTCCCATAGATCGAATTTTGATGTATTTATTGCAGTTTCTGCTAGAAAATAGAACAAGTTCTAATTATGTATGAAGATGAAATTTGAAGGATTTCGCCGACTATTCCCAAAGACCGCCAAAATTTGGAGATCTATAGGAGGTATGAATTTCCATTTAATATTTTCTGAGCAACAAAACCTTATAATGTCATTAGAATTATTCTCCACTTGAAATAATTGACGTTGACGCTTTAGCTCATTGCACGATCCCGTAAAATTCATTGCGTTTCGCAATTCGTGGCAAATCTCCCATAATTTGTTGTTTTATAATTGGTTTTATTTAAAAACAAGGGACGCAACCACGAACAACCCGTTTTGCGGTACTTTTTGCATTGATCGGCCAATACCTTTGACGAACTATAGAAATAAGAAGTTGTGGACTAGCATGCAAATTTTTACAATGTTCATGGGGGAATAAAATTGTTGTAAATTGGTGGTTGGTGGGTAACAATAATTGATGTTTACAATCATATTCCAAAGAAGAATTTTTTAACCGTCCACCCACTCGAAGTAGATTGTTTTCGTCTAAGAAACGGCTTAAACATCTTATCTTACTTTGTTTATCCAAGTCCCTATTCTCAGAAATTCGAATATCAGAATGGAATTCTTGCTGTTAGACAATCCTTACCAACTTCAAGGTGGCATTTTCGCACTCTGAAATGGAAGGGAAACCGTTTCTTCTATCAGACTTATTCTTGAGGTTATGGATAAACCGTAGTATGTATGACATAGATCTGACTAGCTTCGAAAACGAACTGAACCTTTTTATAAAAGAAATGAAATTATTGTTTGAAATGGACATAAAACTGAAAGCTTCTTGTTTCAGTTCAAGAGTTTGATTATCAAATTCGATGTGTTTGAGCTGACATGAATCCGTTAAATGAAGAGATTCAGATCGCTATATACTTTAAGTCTTTAGGCAGACAACCTCGAGATACTAAATTGGCTGGGTCTCTGAACTAACATGACACCAGGTGAAATTATATGTCAACTCTTGAATTTCATTTACGCGATTCGCAAACAATGCGGTTCGACTATCATGGGTTTTCTTACGATTACACATCTTGGAAATGAAATTGTATTGACAATGACAAGTTGTAATCTAAAAACTTGGCATCAACTGGCTTAATTCATCAGAGTCGGGCTCATCCCATCCTGAACTAAATTTCCAAAGTGATTTTAGGAGTATTTTTGCAGTAATTACAATCGGTGAAAGTAGATTGGATGACCATTTGTGCAGAATAGATCCACCACGAGATAGCATGCCAATCAGCTGTTGCTGTAGTTTTAGTGCGTCTTCGATGGTATTAGCACCACAAAGGAAATCGTCAACATAGAAATTTTGAATAGATGCTGCGGCTAGTGGAAAATTTTCCTTTTCATCAGAAGCTATAGCTGCTTTAAAACTCGTGTGGTAAGGTATGGCGCTGATGCCGTACCATACTTCACCGTGGTCAACTCGTAAGTTTGAATGAGTTTTAATGAATTTGTTCGCCATAAGATTTTCTGCAACCCAGTTTGTGACGAATCTATATTAACCTTTCTATACATTTTATTAATATCGGATGTAAAAATATACAAATATTTTCTAAATCTCAAAACTATACTTAACAAATCCTGCTGTACGTTCGGTCCAACATACATCAATTCATTAAGAGAAAGATTTGTCGACGACTTGGCAGAGGTATCAAAAACGACGAGCAATTTCATAGTTGTGCTACTTAACTTTATAATTGGATGATGAGGTATGTAATATAGCCCTAAATTATTAGCGTCAAGTGAAGTTTCATGTGGCCCAAATTTATATATTCGTTAATAAAATTGGTATACTGTTTTTTCAACTCTGGTTTGGAATAAAATCTTTGTTCCAAATAGTTAAATCTACGAAGAGCCTGTGCTCTGGAATCACCAATTTCATTTAAATTGGCTTTGAATGGTATAGAAACGGTATATCACCCACTGTTATCTCTAAAATGAGTCTCATTAAAATGTGATTCACAAAAAACTTCATCCTTTGAAAAGAATTTTCTAACTAGCAAGGATTCTAATTCCCAGAACCTTTGGACTATCTGATTTAAGCCATCATTTTCACGTGGTTCTTGGTCTGCGGTAACAAAGCTGAATAAGTTTTGTACGATATATTCTCCGCTAAATATCCAACCAAAAACAGTCTCCTGGAGAACAGGAAGATTAGAATTTAATTGGATTCGGTTGTTTGTTAAAATTTTAAAAATAATACTGCGCCTATAAGCGCATCAACTTGTCTCGAAGTATTAAAGTACGGATCAGCTAAAACAACACTAGCACTTTCCACCTTGGCATTAAGAGAACTATTATGTTCACGGTGCAACAATGTATTATGCTTTTGACAACATAATTTACAACCAAGTTTATCACAGTTCTTGTTGAAATGGTTAGCGCCAAAACCATTAATGCAAAGTCTCAATTCTATTATCTTTTTGTATCGGTCTGCTACTGGCATTTGGCTACTGGCATTTCCATAAAATGGATGAAAGCTGGCGTTGCAGAAAACGCATGACTTGTTTAATTTTTGAGTATTTGGCTTATTCTGATAGGTATAGGTGGGTGTTTAGATGGAACGTTTTGGTTATGCGAAACTGGTTTTGTCAAATTAACGGTATTTGCTTACCCAACTGATGCCAGTATTCTACAGCTTTTCATAAGAAATTCCTTTAATTAAAACCAACTTGGTAAAATATTTGGACGAAACTCATTTTCCCATTATTTTCATAAATTTGAATCCAACTTTTTGGTGATGATATTAATTATGAACAGTTCACCAAGTCCTTCTATGGACTGGTTGCATGCTTCTAATGAGGTTATATGCGAGGTACAGGAGTTGAGGAGTTTTCGAAGCTCTATTGCATTATCTCTGGGTACTTAGTTTTCTGTGTTTTTGAAACGCACTTAAACTGACTTAAACTTTTTAAACATTTCGGCACTTAATTAAATTTTAGCTACTTATCAAACGAAACTATAATCAAAATATGACCATATAATACTAAATTACCTTAGTTAAATTAATTACATGAAATATTCTTGTTAAGATGAACGGTACTTCGTGTCGTTACTGAGACCACTGTGTTGTTGAATCGGAAATTTTGTTTACTGTTGATACTACGGTGGGTCCAACTTTGGATGTAAACTCAACTAATGATAATTGCGATTGACAATGAGAAATTCTCCAAGTCGGATGATTTAAGTTGACGATACGCTAGGCTTTATTAATTCGTTGTAATCTCGTGGCACGGAAAATGGTCAACAATAGTTTTCCACGAATTACCGGTTTCTATTAGTGATACGATGATCGGTTGCAAAATCGTGTTCCCTTTTTACTTTGTTTTTCTCGGTTTGCACAACTTATTATAAATTAATTACACGTGCTCGTGACATTATGGCTGGCTATGAAATTCTATATTTTCCCATTACAATACAAGGCATTCGGCTCGAAGGACCAAATGTTAGGTCACTGGATGTTTTATAGGTTCGAATGGACTGTATATATTTATTTTAGTTAAACTTTAACTTGTTGGTATTTTAATTTTTACCTTACAATTATACGATGCCTTTATAAAAAAAAAACTTGTTTATTCAACTCTTGTTCCACGAAGACTGATCGTTCGTCCACGGATATTTTCTTTTCTTTTCCTTTTTTTACACTGTCTTAAAACTATTACATTTTTTTCCAGAGCTTAAGTTATATTTCTTGCACCATCACTTATTACGGCAGTAACATTAAAACATTTTCTTTCGGTTTATTTAATTTATCAAGATTCTTATGCAAACTAGTAATATGGCATTTCATGTTCGAAGTATTTCCACAAGTTTTAATTTTTTTGCAACATAACCTACACTTTGCATAATTATTATTTTCTTCACATTTTTCAAAATATTTCCAAAAGAGGCTTTTCGGTGCGCCATTTTTTCACAATTACGTATTTATTTTTAAAATATTAAATTTTTTATTTTTGACCAAACGCACATTGAATCGCAAACACAAAAAAACAATGTACGTATACCGTTTTGTTTTATATTCAACTGTTTTGTTTTATTTCAAATAATAATAAGGTGCGTTTTATTGGTCACAACAACATTAATTCCGGAACTAATAGTTTCACTCTAACTACAGCAGGTTTATAATAATATGCTATGGTCTTCTTGTATCTTTAATTTTAGAGTAATTTTATTAAATAAATAAATATTGTGTTTATTTAATTATCGTTATAATACATAATAACAATTTCCCTTTATTTTTATTTGTTTATACCAGTTACCAATGAAACGCGCTCATGCTCAAATAATTTTATAATGCATAAGCTGCTGCCATCTCACGATAGAAGAACAGTAATTAGATTTGTAGCGACTGATTTAAACATTGTTGTATTACAATTCAATTAAATTTGTAATTTAATGTGAATTGCAAAATGTTTAGAATCGCTACTTATATAACTTTCATTTTTGCTTACTAAACTGCCATCTGACATTTCAGTAGCAGGGAAAAAGACAATTGTAGAGAAAATAATATTGTGTCTCCGATTATATTTATGTCTGTAGTATTTGTAGCGCTATCTTCATTTGGATAATGAATTGATACTGTTTATATTGGTGTTTATCGGTACACACTAAATGTTAATTTTGGCGCTGTACACCATACCATTTTATGTCGAATAATTTCCGGCATCTTCATATTTCGTGTTGATAACTCGCATGAGCGATTATCATACGAATGAATACTGTCATCCCTGTTTGCCACGAAGAGTGCGTTTGTTTTTTCTTTTTCTTTTTCGTGTTCGTCAATATTATATAATCGATCGATATCAGTAGCAGTCAAGTCGCGTTTCGATAGACATATTATGTCAATTTGTAATTGAATAGTCTTTTTATATAATATTATAAAGTTGTAAAAAAATATAACAATAAAACAAATAAATAAATAAATAAAATAAAATAAATAAATAAAATAAATAAATAAAAATAAATTATTTCCCCAACTGGGGGAAACAACAGATTTATGTGCTACAAAACAAATTGCATTGTAAGTTTTATATAATTTTTAGTAAATATCGTTGCGTTGCTTGGGTTAAAAATAATTTTTATATAGCTTTGTCTTATACGAATTTTTGTTTTTTTATTCGATAAGTAATTTAATGTTAAGCGGAATTAAATTTAAAAATTGAACGTCGATGTTTGAGAAATAACGATAATTCAAGAATATTTTAAATTACTCAACATCGATGTCAAAAAATCGATGTATCGCATAGTAAATATCGATGTTTTTGAACATCCCTAATCATGGCCAATTCTGACAAAATCCACCGACTAAATCAACACATTGAAAAATTTAGGCAATCAGAAGAAGTTTAAAAAATCGGTTAAACAAGAATTTTTGTTAAACTGCCGTTTAAGAAAGATAAATTCGAATAGGGTATTCATTTAATGGTGCACTTAAACGGTTCCATCATTTGGAAAATAAATTAGAAAAATTCAATGGAATTGAAATCAATGTATTATGACTTTATTCATGAATATTTGACATTAGGTAGCATGGAGGAGGCTGATATAAATTTGGGAGAACAACCAAGCTGCATTTTACGACAACACACGATTTTAAAACCATCCAGCACAACCACTTGGTGGTATATTTTCATCCTTTATGAGAACTCTCGTGTGGAGCAGCCAAACTCCCATCGAGCGCATCCCTAAGTGGTGGATCGTGTAATGCCCTAACCGGCTTGCCGGCGGGTAGGTGGGAAATGAAATACCACCCGTGAACATTCCTCTGGCCAGAGGAAGGCACCCCTAATAATAAACCACCCATGTCCGATTGGGAAAATAAGAATAAGATTACGGTGGATACCCAAAACCGGCGACTTCGGAAAGTGACCGCAATGCTTTGGTAGAGGAAAGCTTAGCTACTAGAGCAGGTAGAAGTATAAGCCCTCTACCTCTAACAGATCTTAGACACTCTCCTATGTTAGCGCAAAGACACCGTCTGCGTCAAGACGGCAATGAAATGACCTCAAAAGTTATCTCGCGCTTGAGAGCCAGAGTAATGAATTCAAGATTAAATGCCAACAATACGAGATACAATGTAATATAAATGCCAAGATATTATAGTAAACTTACAAAACAGAATTGAAACACTAGAGAAGCAAATGAAACCTTCTATATCTTCTAATGTTAAAAGCCAGAACCTACAAAATATCAACAATGAATATTTTACGGATGAAGAACTCGAGAAGGAAGTCACTCAATTCAGCCAAAATAAGCTAAATGTGAATAAAAAAGGAGACTCTGTAAAACGCCCTCCCCAACAGTATCTCCACCATAATCGCATGAAATTCTAGAATAATCACAACTTGGAAAAGAACTTCTGTAATAGACAAGCCAAATGTGTCAAATAGTGCCGAAAACCATCAAACAAATCAATGTCAAAAACCACGATATGTTATGCAAACTTGTGCAATGTGCGGAGAAAAAGGTCATCCGGCTAGTACCAAAGGTTGCCAGGTATATCAGAAAAAGCTAAATGTTCAGCTACCGAAAAAAGTATCAATAGTTCAGTGCATATAGCAAATGCCAAACAAACAATGAAAATCAAGAAATCAAAATCAGGCAGAAACCTGTGATTAATGAGCCAACCATTAGTAATATACTGAAGATGCTCACCGAATTTCAAGCTGCAATGATACATAATTTCAGCCATCTTTCTAACAGGGTGGAAAAACTGGAAGATAATTCCAAGCTACCAAACAAAACGCTAAGAAAAAGTAAATGAATGTAACGTACCTACTATTAAAATTATGGGATATAAAGGCTATCGGTCATGCTCAAAGAGGGACAGCAACCTTAATTAAACAAAATATCTTACATTTCCAACAAGAGGAAATAAAAGAGCTATTTATGGAAGCCACCATAATAACGATGAAACATTGTGGTGTTGTACTAACTTTAGGGGCGATCTACTGCCCACCAAGACATATAATATAGTAAGAAATCAGTATATTAGCATTTTAATAAACTTGGACCAAGGTTTATTATAAGAGGTCACTACAATGTGAAACACACAGCATGGGAATCACGATTCATTACACTAGGAAAAGGAAAAGAACCCCTCAGCGCAATTGAAATGTCAGGTTGTGAATATCATTCATCGCGTAAGCCAACCTATTGGCCTAAAAAATCAAAAAAGTTCCTGATTTAATTGGTTTTTATGTCTCGAAAGGAATAACTTCGAATTACGTTGAAGTTGAAGGTATTGAAGACCTTATTTCTGATCACACACCGGTCCTAAATGAAACTTAATCTCACTAATAAATTTACAGATTGGGAATTATTTAGAGAGAATTTGGACAACCTGATTGAGTTGGAAGTTTGTCTCAAAATTAAGCAAGAACTCGAAATACAAGTTGGATATTTTATTATATCTATGCGCGAAGCAGTCAAAGAGGCCACACCCATATTAAGAGAGAAAGATGTACAATTACCTACTGAAGATTCGTGAACTGATAAAAGAAAGACGTAGAAAAAGACGAAATGGCATAGAAGCAGAAATATTATCGACAAAATTTAACCGATTAAGTAATAAAATTAACCGATTAATTAAAGAGCAGAGACTTGTACTAAAAATTATCTGAAAGGTCTGGGTCCTGGAGTGGACAAAAACTATTCTCTTTGGAAAACTACTAAAAGATATAAAAGACCAATAATCCAAGTGCGACCTATAAGAAACACAAATGGAGAATGTGTGCGTCGTAATGATGAAAAAGCTGAACTGTTTGCACAACATCTGGCATCAGTATTTCAACCACACAAAATTAAATCTACGATTGATCCCAAACAAGTCTATAAATCTCCATTAAATATTAGTAGTGAGACCCCACCAGAAGTCGCACAATAAATAGATACGAATATGAATCCCAAAAAGTCACCTGAGTGTTTCAAGGCTGAACAAATAGTAATAATAAAAAAACCAGATAAACCCGGGGACCAACTGACATCATACAGGCCGATTTCTCAAAGTTGTTTAGGAAGTTATTATTGAAACGACTAAAACCAATGATCATTATATCTGATATCCAGTTTGGATTTAGGAACAAGCACTCCACCATTGATCAAGTGTATCGCGTGATAGAACAAGCTTTTGAAGAGAAGAAATATTGCGCATCCATATTCCTAGACATTATCCCCAGCCAGAGCAGCCATTCCGGCAACGGAAACAACCTTCATCGGAACCTTTGCTGATGATACTGTTGTATTGGTATCAAGTGAATCGTAGAAGCAAGCAATTTAATACTTAACAATAAGCACTCGATGAAATCAGCCTATGGACCAGCGATTGGATAATAAAGCTGATCGAGCTGCAATCAGTCCATGTAACATATACGTTGCGGCACAAAAATAGCAACCTCCATACATTTTTTAATGGGTTACAAATTTTCTAAGCTGAATCTGCCAAATATCTCGGATTGCATTGAACAAATTAAAATAAAGTAACGTGAAATGTACTGGCTGATAGGGAAATATTCTAAGCTTAGCTTGTACTGTAAAAACCTTATCTACGCAACGATAATTAAACCAATTTGGACGTATGGTATCCAATTGTGGAACTGTACTAAACCATCAAATCGTCCAATCATTTAACGTTGTCAAAACAAATTTCTTCGTTCAATAACGAATGCTTATCGCTACGTAACCAACGAGGAATTACATGACGACCTAAATATTAAATTGTATTTGGTTGTTGCTTGGTCCATTCCAGGCGATGCTGCATATTTCGCAGATAAACCTTGCTCCAGATTTTTTAAAAATCATGGTGCATCTTGCCGACTAGTTCACATCTAGATAATTTGAGGTTTTAATTGCTGTGCCTTTTAGGAAATGTCCTGGTCTCAAGCATTAAAGCTCGTGAAGATCATCTGTTAAAGGGCACAGTGGTCTAGAATTTAATGATGCTTCGGTTTGATATAGTAAAGTGGTCAATTTTTCGAATGTTAGTAGCGCCGATGCGATGATTTTCTTCATATGTTGTTTCACTAGTTTATTACCTCCGCTTCCTATAGATCGCCTAAATATGGAGATCCTATAGTGGAATAAAATGCCATTGTATTTCTTGAACCGACAATTTGTTTGAAATATCGTCCGAATGTTTATAGATGGCCTATATACACATTTGCAACATTTGCCTTTCGTACTATGAAGCGTTTGAGGGCAGAGAGCTATCCTTCTAATTGCAAATCACAAACCAGGTCTATATGCATCGCCTTCATTGTTAAAATCATTGATGAAAAAAGCGATGTAACCTTTTTGACTTTTCGATCCTCTGCCCTTAGACATTCGAAAATGTATTGGAAGAATCCAAAATTGCTTTCTTTTATAAGCAAGAGTTAAATCAACTCAAGCTTGTGGTATTTGGCATTTGTATAGTAATATCATTGGATGTTTTTTATTATTCTGTAAATTTGAGTGCTAAAAACAACCTACGATTCATATAACTCCATTCTTATCCAGAATTGGATGTCAGGACAAAAGTTTGCTTTTACTGCTCACTGAACCTCTTTTCTTTAATTTTTTAATATCATCTAAATGCTGTAGATTGCGAAACTTTTAAAATGTTGATTCGCCTCTTCTAATTCTTTAACTGTTAAAGTACCTTTCCTCTGATTATCCTTATGACGACTGTTCCAATAGAAGTGTAAACAATTAGCGACTACATTTTTTGATTTTAGGGAAATATGAAATGAAACTCCGCACAATTCTATCTTTGGAAGTGTTAACTTTTGACAGATTGGTGCCGTCTTTATTTTTCCCAATATCAAAGTCACAGTAGTTTTTCCTGTTTTTGTAACTTTGCAATAAACAGCTGTTGCATGTGCTAACTCGGAAGCATCGCAAAATACATGAAGCTTCAAATCCTGGTCTTTATGTTCTGCGTGCTTATACTCTGCCTGGAATTTTTATTTTTTGCAGCTCGTAGAATGTGGTTTTGTATTTGACCCATCTTCTTTTTATATCTTCAGGTAGCTCTTCATCCCACGATATTCCTTTCATCCATAATTCCTGAAACTAACCAAGAATTATAGTATAGGGAGAAACCAACGAAAATTTTGGCTATTTCGGATATAACGTATCATTTCGTTGGTGGTCTCAAATCAGTACCTATGTTGATTTGGAATTCAAATTCGTCATTTTGTGGATGATACGTAAGGCCTACCGTTTTAATAGATTCATGTTCCTTACGTATGATGGTTGGTTTGGTTTCCCTTTGTTGGTTTGGTATATTTCTACAACAGCTTTGTTATTCCATGCCCATTTAGCAAAAAACTCCAGAAACCAGCATACTTCATAATTGTTGCCGACATTTTATTGCATATTCTATTTTATATGCACCAGAAATAATCATCAACATAAAAGTCCTTCAGAAGAGTTTCTGAAGCAATTGGGTATGTTTGTGCATCTAAAGCGAGCTGTCTAAGGGGTTTTTTGGCCAGTTACGGAGTAAAAGATGTAATCTTAGTTTAATGTATTCATTTAGAATGTTGTGGTTCTCTTGTTTTAATTGTGGGTTCTTTTCTTACTTCTGCGCTCCAATTGTAGCAATCTGCTATGGATTGGCTCCTGCTATCTCATAAGTTTAATTGTACTTATTTCTAACTCAAGATCATTTCGATATCATAGTCAAAGACTTCGAGTTCGAAGTTAGTTGTGTTTGCTTCGTTTCTGTCATAAGAATCAATCCTAGTTCTGTTTTTTGAGCTACTCGATGGTCTGGCGAGGCGTTAAATACTTCTTCCTTTAAAATATTTTCATAAATATCTCCACCTTGAATCATGTTGATAAATGCAGGAGTCTCTTAGTTTGGATCTACCAATATTAGCACCTTTCACGTGTTAGCAGCTGGCAGACGTTCAGTCAATTTTGGTAAAATGAACGCTTCCACCACCTGCTTGAAATTTGATGAGTAATGTGCTGATATTGTAATTCCACTTACGTGCAGATTTACATGAACTTTTATTAACTCGGCTGCTGCTTGGGTAATACAATCATTGTGACTCTTGATCTATTAAAGAGCGTAGTCGAAATATGGCATTTCGATGGGTGGCAATTTTAATTCTGGTTGACCAATTTTATTATTGATGATGCCGGTGTCTTATGCTGATTGTTGTTGTATTACCTCTTGAAGCCTGGCCGTGTCTTCTCGTCTACTTCTACATTAATAAGGACATTTCGTTATTGTATGAAATATGGGATATCAAATTGTTGTTCCTTTGGAATGTTGTTTCCAGAAGTACTTCTTCGAATAATCTACTATAGATTTTCAATAAAAATTGTATAGTTTGCAAGTGCATAACTCCTCATTCACAGCTTTGTTTTCGTTGTTGTTTTCAGATTTCCAAATTTTGTTGTTGTATTTCCTATATAAAAATCGGGTACCGGTCGAAACTGGTATTTACAACTGGATTTGACGAAACAGGATAATTCAAAACTGGATATTTTAAAACGAGATAAGGTACAAAACGAGATATGGTACAAATCTGGATATTTCAAAACCGGATATTTCGACATGTGATTTAAACTTAAAATGATTTTTTAGGAAAGTTCTGGAATATGACCAGTTAGGAAGGAACTCGGCGAGTTCTTAACCGATTATGATGAAATTCGATACGTAGGATGAAAATGGAATTTAAAAACGTTTTTTTGGAAAAGTTCTGGAATATGGCCAATTAGGGAGGAACTCGGTGAGTTCTTAACCGATTATGATGAAATTCTATATGTAGGATGGGAATGGGATTTTAAAATGATGTTTTGGCAAAGTTCTGGAATATGGCCAGTAAGAAAGGAACTCGGTGAGTTCAGGAATATGGCCAGTAAGAAAGGAACTCGGTGAGCCAGTAAGAAAGGAACTCGGTGAGTTTAATAAGATGAGACAAGCAGCAATTAAAAAAAAACATTAAGTGCAGGAAAATTCTATCTCTCTGCTTAAAATTATTCAACTATGAAACCTTACTGGCCATATTCCAGAGGTTTTCCCAAAAAAGGTTTTAAAATCAAATTTAAATATACAATTGAAGAAAAAAAAACATTAAGTGAAGGAAAATTCTATTTCTCTCCTTAGAAATATTCTAGTATGGAACCTTACTGGCCTTATTCCAGAACTTTCCCAACAAATCTATTTAAAATCCCATTTTCATCCTACATATCGAATTTCATCATAATCGGTTAAGAACTCGCCGAGTTCCTCCTTAATTGGCCATATTCCAGAACTTTCCAATAAAATATTTTTAAACCCCATTTTCATCCTGTACATCGAATTTCATAATAATCGGTTAAGAACTCGCCGAGTTCCTTCCTAACTGGCCATATCCCAGAACTTTTCCAAAAAATCATTTCAAAATCACATTTGCATCGTAAATATCGAATTTCATCAAAATCGGTTAAGAAATCACCGAGTTCCTTCCATATTCCAAAACTTTCCTAAAATATCATTTTAAGTTTAAATCACATGTCAAAATATCCTGTTTTGAAATATCCAGTTTTGTACCATATCTCGTTTTGTCAAATCCTATTTTGAAATATCCAGTTTTAAAATGGCCAGTTCTGAGCGGTTCCCATAAAAATCGTATCACTACAATGTAAAAAATATAAAAAATATTTGTTTATATCAATGACAGTGTACTAAAAAAAAACATCGAAAACAACAGAAATATGTAGACCATAGTATTTTTTGGTTGTTTTCAACCAAAAACTTATCGATTTAAAATATATTTTCGTATTTTTTTTAAACTTATCGATACGTCGATATTTATTATGAAATGTCATTTCATTTTTTATGTTTTTTTTTGTATTGTTTTTTATATTGTGTGCTATCGGGTTTCATAATAAAAACAATAATAATTAAATAAATAATAATATAATAGTTGAAAGAGGAAATAAAAATGCAAGACATGGAGGAGGTAGAATTTTTGGATAATACATTTGAATATGATGTTTTGGAGTTTGAAGCAACCAGCAATCGCTGTGAAGAGACTGTTTTGCTTCCGACGGAATCTCCAAAACTCAAAAAAGTAGATGTTAATAATTTAATTCACAAAATTCTTCACAAATCAGTTTAAATTGAAGTTTAAATTTTGACATGTCAGGTTAAAAAACGATCAGTTTAAAAAAAAATTTTTTGTTGTTGTATCACGTTAAGTCGAAAACAACATACAAAACAACGACGAAAACAAAGCTGTGAATGAAGACTTATGCATTTGCTGAATTTAATTTTGGTATCGGTTTTACTTTAACAAACACGAGAGGGTTATAATTTACATTGACACATCATTTTGAAACAAAATAAAATTTTCATTTGTTTATTTTTACAATTCTTGCAAATTTAATTTTTTCAACTCATCGATTTTCTTTTGTGTGCGGCCACTTAATGTAATTTAAAGTAAACAAAAGAAATTCGCTTCTTTATTATCAAAGTAGATTGATGATGATTAATGATTAATGAGACAAAACCAATAAACATGTTTCAGCCTAATGGCGCCACTTTATTTTTAAACTATGCAACCGTCCAGATGTAAAAACATAAAAAAAAAAAATAAACAAATTTTAGAATTTTATTTCCGTTAGTTAGTGTTTTATGCGATTTCAATTGTTTCTTAATAAAACTATATAATAGCCACTAAAATTTTTTAACACCATATTGCCCATTCAACCATGAGTTGTCATTTTATTAACCTTTCGCACAACTTGTTTATGTAATCGGACGACGCCAAAATAAATCTTAAATCGTCTTTACGATTTTTATGAGGGTCCATCAAATTTTGTGTCCATGGCCATTGGGAAACTTGGAATACACAAAAAATATAACATTTTTGAAGAAAAACATAATAATTTTGAATATATCATTGAGCTTGATTTATTAGTTTTTATTTTAAGCTTCTTGAAATTACAAATTTATTTTTGGATTTTATTCAAGATATAAATGAAATTTTTGTTCATTTTATTACAAAAGAATTTTAATTATGAAAATTATATAAAACAAAATATTGTAGTACTGTATACGAGTAACAACATATATGAGGAAAATTTTTCTTAATTTTTCACTACTGTTGTTATTTTTAATTTGGAATTTTAATTTTATTTTTGTCCTCTTTTATTATTTATATATTGTATGATTTTAAAATTACGATGGTCGTTTAATAAGTATATGGCAGTGTCTATAGTATAAAGTAAAGTTAGTCCCCTGTTTTTCTGTATATTAGAAACTGCCAGACACTACAGATGTATGTCTCATGCAATTTACGATCACGCCACGACGTCTTTGTTACTTATATTAGTTCCTAACCGAGCAGCGAGTGGCGCAGTGGTTAGAGCGGTGTCGCTTGGAGCGGGAGGTATCGAGTTCGTATCTCAATAGGGGTGGTATGCAAAAGGGAAAATTTTTCACACACGATTACGATCGGTGATATTGATGAACACAACTTTAACCCTCTAATGGTGTGCAGAACTCATACCAGACATATTTTACACTCTTGTCTAGTACCATTCAATGAGACTGTCCCAAAGTAGAAACAAAGAAAATTTGCCGATTTCTAAAATTTCTTGTGTAGACAAGAAATTGACTACACTTGCTGTGTAGGGCCTTGGAGAACTGCCTGATTTTATCATTTCAATCGGTAAACTGTTAAATATGTTAGGCGAGATTTTACCATGAAATGTCTACGGAATTCTAGTTTCCAGCTAGTGATTTGTTTTTTGAATTGAGATCTTTAAGACCTTATATAGAAACATGTGTTAAGGTGGCAATAAGCCCAGTCCCCAAAAGAAAGACCAAGGTGGACATTTAGTGTGCCTTGATAAATAATAAACGCCTTTAAATGCTTGTTTTGCAGGGACCACCCTGTTTTGCAGAGCAAAATAAACTAATCTCAAAAGGTGTAATGGCAAAAAGTCTGTAAATCTTACATTTTGAAGCTTTCAATATGGGTCTTCTAATTTAGATGTTCGTCAATTAAAACTCATAACTATTTCGTTTACGACACTAACGTTAAAGTAGCCAAACGACGTACAGAACCGAACTTTATCACTCTATATCATAGCATTGGCTGCCGCATGGAGACTTTCCCTAAAATTTATTATTTTAGTTTAATTACTCAAAAGTAAGTTGTGAGCTTTAAACTAAATTACTAAATAATCTATCGTGATTTAGCAATTGGAGTTTAAAAATGATATTTACATAAACCGCAGGAATAAGAGAGGTAATAACACCGCTCATTGAGGAACCTCAGCCGGAATGGGCAGTTCCTCACATAGAAGGTCAATGACACACCCTACCTGGATTAGACTATAAAGGTAAGAGTAAAGTCACTATCCTCTTAATGAGTACATTTGAAATATATAATCTATTCCTAAGGTCGAATCACTGTGAAGGCAATTAGTGACATACACTTCATCCGGCGAAAAGGAAGAGAAAACACATATGAAAAATCTATTGAATTTATTAGCAATAGCACACGATTTATATTTCAGCACAATGTTGAATTACGATGGTTGTTGTGACAACCACAGGATGGAGCGCCGCGCTAGGAAAATGAAAAACAAGAAATGTATACTCTTTCATCGTTAAGACGCCAAGTCCACCAGCAGCCAGCTTGGTGTTATTGCCATACAAAATTCGGACACAAAACCGAAAATTGTATGTCACCGTGTGATTTCCCTATTCCACAGTTAAAAACAATCGAAGAACATCGTTTCCCTGATAAAAAATACGATTTTGAGGAATAATAATTCCCCAAACTGGTAGGTCTATTGGTTGGTGCGGCTGACCATAGACCAAATTACACTAGCCGCCTATTTCCCTCCATATACAACATGTATAAATCACAGAACTCAAGTCAACACCGACTTAGTTCTGTCAACCGGCAATGGTACCACTATTAATACCTACGGAAGCAAATTGCTGCATGTAGATATTGGTCTAAGACGGAACTATCCGCACGCATTCACGATTGCAAACGTGAATCGCCTTATCATTGGTTCCGACTTACTTAAGAAATACTAGTCGACCTTAAGAATAGGAATCAATGTGTCACAGACACAAGCGAACACACCTTCGCCCAGGAACTTCCTGATTGACAGCGGGTACGGCAAGTTATTAAAGAAGTTTTCTTTCTTAACAGCTCCGTCGAATTACAACGCGCCCTTTAAGCATAATGTAGTCACCACATAGTGACTACAGGACAACTACTGGTGTCCAGACCAAGAAGATTGGATCCGACACAAAGCGGTGACAACGGAATTCCAACACATGATACAACTCGGAATATGTAGTCAATCGCCAGCACCAGTATCATGTTCACTACAAGGTTGCAAAATATTTTCTAATATCGACTTGGTCCGAGCTTATCATCTTATCCCAGTCGCACCTGAGGATATTCACAAGACGGCAATCGCTATTCCTTTTGGTTTATTCGAGTTTACTTGAATGTCATTAGGACTACCCAATGCCACACAATCGTTCCAACGGTTCCTCAACGAGATCGTCAAGGATCTCGACTTTGTATTTGTCTACATTGACGACATCCTTGTAGCCTCAACTTCGGAGGAACAACACATGTTTCACCTGGAAATATTGTTTCAGAAAGTTTCTGAATACGAGGTGAACATCAACAGTGCGAAATGCGCTTTCGCCACTATCTCCCTAGTCTTCCTCAATCACAAGGTTACCCTGAATTAGGCTTGCCACCTTTGGAAAATGCCAGAGGAGGACAGTTAAACTTTTTTTTTTATGCACTGCTACCGACAAAAACATTTTACCATTTTATAAGCTCACAATCCATACACATCCATTTTGATAAATCTTCACTAATGAAATATTTTGATAAAGCTGGCCAAATAATTATAGTTCTTTCTATAGCAAGCAATAAAGTCATATATGGTCTATATGCACGGTATTGAATGGTATTGGTATCTTATCAATCGGATCTAATTCCCCTTCCTCGTGTCCTGATAATGCTTTTGTATATTCCCGCTCTATGCAAGCTGTCATACATTAAACATTACTCTGGAGCATCTTTAATGTCTTCTAAACTCTACATATCCCATATAGTCGATATTTAGTTAAGCGAATATCCACATGATCATTCTATGAATGACTCATTTATGCATCCTGCGTCAGTCTTACGAACATAAGTAAACTGGCCAGATGCATCAGTTATTCCGCACCGTTTATATTCTGACTGAGCACCACCACATGCTTCATTTGTACTCCTGGTCGACATTCTATGACAAAATCGTAATCTGCCAATTTTAGCCACCATATTCAAATTCTTGGTATTACTTTTTTATTCTGGCCAAGTTTGTAATGACGCACCATCAGTTATTATCGCGACGAAGACTAAGACTCCCAATTCGTATAAATGGTACTTTTGTTCACATTGGGTGGTCTGTTAGTTTAAATAGGCCACAGGTCAACCTTTTTTTATACTGATTGACTTGCAACAAAAATCCACCTAACCTTTTCGTTCAAGCATCGGTAACCACTTCTTGTTCGATACGATCTCGCCAATTCCATAAACTATAGTCGTATCTGAGTTCTGTTCTTAGGCTGTGGAAAATTTACGTCGGTATCTGTTTTTTATCTTCCAAGTGTAACTAGCGATCATTCATGTCCTAAAAATTCTACCGTACGTTTAAAAAAAATCGGTATTTTCCATGTAAAGAAACAGACCATGGCACTTTATTACATCTCACAACCGCTCTAATTTTCCCAGATAATCTAGATATACCACTATTCCATTAGTCTCGTCAACTATGCAACTCATAATTGGAATTGATTCTGGAAAATAGCTGGGAATTGGCCTACCCAAAAGACAACCTTAGAAACTTATGATGTCCATCAGCAGTAACAAAAGCGGTTATGGGTATTGCATTTGAAGTATTATAGACCCATCGCTACCTGGTAAAATCCTGATGATAATCCTGAAGTAGATCTTCCATAATCGCTAGAGGAGATCGGTCTTTCACCATTATGCGTTTAGTTGTCGATAATCTATTCACATGCTTTCCCCTCTTGTTTTCTTTTTATTATTATTAATTTTCTTTTAACATAACCATTCGCCCATCTTTACTCGTTCACATTTACTACCGTACTGTCGTTCTTTTCCAGTCCTTCTCTTTGTTATTTATATTCTAGCGTCGCGCTCTACTAAAATTATATTTATTTTTCTGGTGGAGGACATTTTTGTGTTCGTGGAGGATGGTGGCAATTTCTTACGAAAGGAGGACGGGTGGCAAGCCTACCCTGAATGGTATTCTGCCGTCCACTGAACGAATTAATGCCATTCGGGAATTTCCAGCTCCACAAACAATCAGGCAAATACAACATTTTAACGGCATGATAAATTACTACCACAGGTTCATACCTAGGATAGTGGAAACCTTAGCCCCTATTCACACCCATTTGGCAACGAATTCAGCAACTCTGATATAATGCCTTTTGGCCGTTAGTTCATGATAGCGATCGACGATTTTAATTTTCCCGGTGTACTTTGGTTCTATACATCGATGATGAAAGAGCATTGCGCACATTTAACTGTGCAACCATTTTAGCTACACAGGCCAACCGAATATTCAACAGTGGCGTCCAACTTCTGGATGAGTTATTTACGAATATTGTTTTATTTTCCGAGGTCTTATCATGAGAGGACTTTACTGGTTGCAAGATCATATATCATTCACCAATTACGATAAATATTTATTTTCTTGTGAACTGCGCCTTTAATCAATTTTCAATCAGTACCCCGATTTTGTTCTTTTTTTTTGAATTCTCATGCGTACGAATCAAAATCCTCTTTACTACAAGCCGTATTCATTGCATACTCATGCTATTTAATCATATACACATGAGAATGTATTGTAAGTAAAAATCGTAAAAATATATGATTTAGAATATAGTGTAAAATAAAATAAACATTTCCATACTATAAAACAAAAGTGAGTAAAAATTTTCAAAAAAAAATTTAAATGCAGAATTGATGTTATCTCTTTCCTATACAAAACACACATAACAAAAAAAGAGACGAAACAATTCTCATTTATCCATACACATTAAATAGTGTGCGTAACTTAGAGACAAAAATGTTAAATAGTGGTAGTAGAAATGAGAAAACTATATATTTTTTGGTATCGATTTTCATAGCACCAATACACTCAATTGTGTATATAGGTTTCGGTTATCTGTGTCAACGAAAGTTACAAGACGGCTTGTAATAAAGAGGGTTTTCATGAGAATACAAAACGATTTCTTGTTAGAATTGTTAAACGTAATACACTAATTGTTAAACGTAATGTACTAATAATAATGTAGCTTGTGTTTGTGTGAGTGTATATGTGCCGTGTATTACCAAAAACGTCCATATTACCAAGCCCGATTATTCCAAATTTAAAATAACCCACACTAGGAAAATGTATTTGATTTTGTATAAAATGTAAACAGGTATTGGTATAAAATAAATCAAAATAAATAAAGCAGAAACACAGCGTTGCTATTTTCACATTGAAACCAATACTACAATCAGTAGTCAGATATGTATAAATATATGTGATAGTCGCCCATTAATCGGTCTAGGTATAAAGATGTCTTTGGTATTACTCATGCTGTTTATTTTTTTTTCTTGATGAGTGATGACATTTTGATACTTGATTTTTGATTTTGAAATTTAAAATTGTGAACACTTACCATTTTGAAACATAAATTTTATTCTCTGTTCGATTTTCAAACAAAATAATATAGTTCCGTCTATAATATTTTTCTTTCAATAAAAATACAAAACGACATTTGATTTTTGATTTTGTATGTATAAGCCATCTATCGTCACATCGAAAGGATGGGAAAATAATATTCATGTGTTTACCGATTTCAACCGCTTCGACATTTAGGCTTTATTGAAACAACATTTAGGCGTAATTTACATGAGAATTAAACTGACACATTTCAATAAAATTGAATCACACAATAATAAATGTGTATATTATAGACTGTATACGAATATGAAATTTTCAATTCTCTTGCGTTAGAATGAATGAAAAAACGAACAAAATCGGGGTACAGGTTGCGCTTCCATGGACCTTAGTACAACCAAATGCTGGTTAACATCCAGAAACGCCGAAATACGCCACACACGTTTAATTATATAGGCTTCATGCATCAGAGTTTTATGTTGATTTTGCTCACATTCAATGATGATTTTCCTATTTCGAACTGTGCATACCGTTTGGCCTCTTATGTTACCTTACTATTTAATGAAAGCCCGCGGACTAGGTGTTTTTTCAGATGCCTGGAAAAATTTTTTTTACAGGCATACTTAAATTATTTTGTTCAATGGTTATTTTCATCTCTGGAAAAGCAGTTATTTTCATCTCTGGAAAACTTAATAAAAACAAGAAATGTATAGCTTTTAGAACATTTCAATATTAGCTAAGCATAATAAAGAAATTTCATTTTAAAAAAAACCAAGAAACATTTCAAAACATTTTTGCCGAACTCACGGCATAACTAGAGGAACTCCAGCAGATCCCCAATATCAATGATATAATTGTTGAATTTAAAAATCTTATCAGCATCGTCGAATCGTCAAAATTGCTGGAGTCTTTAATGCAAAGAATCGTAGTGGGAATTGCACTATGGCCAATAGATTTAAAAACCATTCTCAACAATATCATAACGGCAAACAATAAAAAAACTCAACAATTACAATCCAAAATTGATACTTTACTGAGAACTTTTACAAGATCTTTCAGACCATATATTTACAATTGGTGATCATAGAATAAGGTAGTCAGCGGCTGGGATTGAGCACAGGACCGCACCGCGTTTAAGCCAACAGCTAAACCATCATTATACGACCGCCGACCGGTGACCAGAACCAAAACTATTAAAAAATATATCATCTACCGCACAAAGATAACACTTTCGAAGTGTTCTTCAGAGCATACTGTAAATGAAAGTGGGAGCGAGACAAATTCGATTTTACGATTATTACACAATTGCATTTAATTTATTGATTTATGAAATGAAAATTATTTTGAATGCTGCACGAAAATTTTAAAACACAAAAACAAAAATCCTTCAAAGAGGTCAGAGCCATTGACATTGAAAATTGAAAATTTTTTGTTTATTTAATAAATGAAAAATTTTAATGTATTTTTGAAAATAATTTGGTATTCGGTTATTTATTACGTCAAATGCACTTTCGCGCCTGTTTCAAAATAAACGAATTATATTTCAATGTTTATTGGTATTCGCGGTGGATTTATGACAGGCGCGAAGTGATTAAACTTGTCTTCAATAAAAATAATCTTGGTTTTATTTGTTTTGTAATAAAAGTAAGCGGATTAACTTAATTTTGGAATTTATGAGTCATTTTGCAATAATTTCATAATCTATTTTGGTAGATTCCAATAGTAGATTTGCTGCATTGTTCGTGTGCACCAATGTTATGATCGCGTTGAAGATGAATGTTATTAATTTTAAAAATGTATTATATATGATCTTTTGTAGTATGTTTTTAAATACGTGGCTGAAAGGACGATCAATCATTATCTATTTGCTCATTCTATAGGGTGAAAACCTGGGGCGACGCACTCGCGAATGTCGATATTGAAACGAAAATAAAAACGAAAGCAATTTTAGCAAAGGGTTCGCAGCACTGGAAAAGTACATATCTAAATCAGGTCCGCGACCCTGAATAAATATAGCTTGCAAACGCCACCGATAGGTGAAACGAAAATTTTTAAATTTTCGAGAAAGAAATAAAAATATATGGAGAGGATATTACGCTTACAAGTTTTACAACGTACACCTCGGTATGCAGAAAACATGAAAAAATATTAAGACAGTAGGATAAAACTAAAGTAAAAATCATTAAGGATAAAATAAAGTTGCAATTTCAGTATGTGAACATAAATGTAAACCACTGTGAACTAAATAAAAAAAAAGTAAAATTTTTATAAAAAATTCGTGAAGAGCGTAAAATTATTTGTACGTTGGATTAGAATCAACTGACAAACATTTTTCGTTGCCTTCCACAAACAGTAATCTGTCATTACGGTTTTCGGGAGTTCACTTACATTATTATGTAAACTCTGGGCTTGTTCTCCCTTCAATGTAATTTTTAAAATCTTAATAGTGTGATGGCGACACAATGGCATCGATATAATTGAAGTCAAAGCAATACAAAGAGTTTGTTTGATCTACGATCGATTAATGTAATACTGCTTAGCGAAGCCCTAATTGTTTGGCTGATCTCCTCATACTTTGTGAGTCTTTAAACCGTTCAGTCAGTCGTTTGCCATCGTATATTTCTCATATACAAATTAATCACTCTCGATGTTAAGAAAGACCGCTCATTGGTGAAAGTTGTGATTGGCAAAATACATAATATTTTAAGTAATCTATTGATATGAAGATAGAACTTGCCATTACATATACAGTAGGCCTCAATTACTGATAATACTTCTAAATCTTTTCCTCTCCCAAAGTTTTAATTTTACAAGCAACATTTCGTTGATTTTTTTAGACATTGACTAACCAGTCGAATAAAATTTGGAAAACTTCAAGAAATCATCATTAATACTGTTTCATCGACATTATTCTTGAGGCAAATTTTTGCAAAATACCATTGTAATTATCTAGTTTTTCCTTGATTTTCTAGTTTTTCCTTGAAAAATATTTCTTTTCTGTAATATTCTTCAGTTGTTGATGGTTATTACAGTCACCAAAAATGATTTGGATATTTTCAACAAAGATATAATGAAATCAGGTTTGGCTATAACTATAGCTCCATTGCAGACGCTTGTGCTTGTATTTTTAAATCGAACTTCTAGAGAAAATTGTGCGATGCCAGGAATATTCATTGTTTCTGAGGAAACTATGATACGAATTTCTACCACTGCCCCATTTACACGCAGCCTCGTTTATGTAACCAGTGTTTCCGAAATTTCATGTTCTACTTTCCTATTCAAATTTCTCTCAAGGGCTACAAATATTTACAATCCGGAACACAAAGATGTTTTAAAATTGTGAAAATCTCAATTTAAATTTCACTTACAACTTCCAGATTTTCGGTAGTAATTATATTCGTTTCATTTGAATTTGACGTTTGTGTATAAGACGGGGAATCTACATTTTTAAGAAGTTATTTTCGATGTATTTTTCGATGGAAACAAAATAAGAATACAATGTCGTTTGCTTTTTCTGTTGTTTTAATGCATTATTTCACTATACATTTTTCGAACTTCGCTTTTAAGGCATTGCCACATGCGCACTTGCACGACCGCCAGAGTAAAACTACAAATTCAATTTCAGACTAAATTATTCTATGTACATTATCAAAATTAATAAAAATTAGTTTATATTTACAAAACCTAATTAATAATTAAAAATTTTATCAATATTATTATAATTTCATTCAAAATTTTGCATTTTAATGTTACGTCAGCCGAAAAAATAAAAATCGGTCGACAAAATCTAAAATGGTATAATTTTTGTTGGTTTACGAACTTATTTTTGTCGAAAAGTTCAAATGGTATAATCTTTTTCGGTTTTCGAACGCATCAAAATGGAATGATTTTTTTTGTCGGGTGTAACATAACCTCTCTTCGATGTGTTTTTAACTTGGATTTTGTTTTTTTTGTGTATAGCTGATGTAAAATGAAAAAAACTATAATTTGTATGTAATTTTTAAATATTAATATACATTAATTTGATTATATCTATATTTGTTTACATAAATATGTACATATATCTCAATAAAATAAATATTTAAGGAATAATTTAAGATCAAATTAATAATTGAGGTTGAAACGCAACCTTGGCTAATTAAATTCTTTTTCCAAGTCAAGTGTCACTTTTTATTATTTTTAATTTACTGTAACGTTTTTTGTCGACCGACATTTTCGGTTTATATGTGACACCAAAATCGACATTCCTACCGAATTGTTCGGCTTTCTATTTTCATGTGGCAATGCCTTTAGTTTTGGTTTCGACCGAGAAATCAGTTGTTTTTTTTACAAAGGAAAATATTTTAATTTTTTTATGTATGCGTATTAAAATTCTATGTATTAATTTAAATATTTGAATTTTACCGTTGATTTTTTTCATAAAAATTTATTGTAAATGGTTGCAAATCTAAAATGTTTAAAGTTTAATAAAAAATAAATGGCTATTAGTGTTTTAAAGAAATAAATAAATATACATGATAATGACATTTTTAAAATAAATGAAGGGTTATCAATAAAATTGCATAGAGGAAATTTTATATTTTAGTACCAATGTAAAAAAAAAAAAAACAACAGCAAAAGTTCTCTTCATTAGTACAAATCGGTTGTTTTTTCTATAAATCGGCGGTTTTTTGTTTGTATGTATAGGTAATAAATTTTGTGTTGAGACGCAATTTTTTTGAGAATGTATACTATCCGTGTGAGGTGTGATGTAAAACAACAACCAGGTTTTTGGTGGAAACGTACACTTACTGTAATTTTAAGTTTCACTACAAGTTTTTTTTCCTTTTGCTGAGGTCTGAATTTTTAATCCATACGACCTATATGTATTACAGATTATATCTGATTATGTGTTGGTATCTTTGTTTATTTTAGAGTTGTGTTTTCGTGTTTTAATTTTTATAGATTATAGTAAATTTCTTTTAGGAAGTCTTTTATAGTCAATTCCTTTTAAAGTTATCCGATTTTAATATGTCAATTAGTTGCATGTTTTTGATAATTCTATATTTTTGGCGTATTTTGTCATATTTTTTGCGTTTTTCAATTTTATGTTCGTAGTCTTCTAATACATTGACACCCTTTTATTTTTTATTTTATTTATTTTATTCCAAAATCGTTTAGTATTTAAGAATGGGTTTATTTCAGTCACAAATAGTTCCCAGCTGTATCTTTTTGCTTTTTTAATTTCTCGTTTCAATATGGCTTTATAATAATTATTCGTTTAGTGTTGTTAATTATTATTTCCTCCATTGTGGATTCTATGTTCTCTGTGTTGTCATCTATGCTGTTGATATTTGTTAGCTTTTGGGTAACCTTCTGGTATATGTGTTAGTATTTATTTTTATTAATATTGGTAGATGATCAGATCCAATGTTCTTCTCAAGCCAACCCCATGATACCTTGTGAGCTATGTCATCTGTGCTCAGTGTGATATCTGTGGCTTATGTTGTGTGGTTCCTGAAATTTATTCCTGTTGGTTTTTTGCAATGTTTTTCTCCAGTCTGCTTTCTTTACTATTTTTTTCCCATATACAATCCTGTATGTATTTATATCTCCGGCTTTTATTGTTTTGAGGTTTTTTCTGCTGTTTTGATTATATTCCGGAATTCTTTTGTTTTTTCTAATGTATTTTTATTTGATGGGTTGTAGACTATAATACTTAGTTTTTCATTTCTGTAATTTATTTGTATTTGTAGTGCTTTATTGTTTATTAGATTAATGTTGAGGTCCACAATTTTGCTTCCTATGTTATTTCCAATTAGGAATCCCACACCACCATAGCCATCTTGTCGGTTTTTTGTAATGAGTTTATACTTTTTTATAGTAGGTATTATCTTGGTGAGTCTATGTTTCTTTTAAAATTGCTATGTATATTCCTTGTTTGTTTACAAATGTTTGGATTAAGTCTTTAATGTTTGATTGTACTGTTTTAAGTTGTTTTGTCATATTATTTTAAATTTAGTTTTCGTACTACTTATTTAATATCAATTTTTAGTAGATCTGATTCAGATGAAGAGTACGGTTTATTGCTTAATGTGTTGAATTTTTTGATTGCTTTTTCCAACAAGTCGATCTTTTCTCTCTGTTTCTTCACAATTTGTTTGTGTGTTTTTGCCTTAATAATCCATGCATTTGATAAGATGTCTTCTAGTGTATTGTTGATTGTAGGGAAGTGTTGTCTTTCAGGCTCTTTGTAGTACTTATTTTGTTTTGGGTAAAGTGTTGCTATTGTTTCTTTGAATGTTGCTTTGTTTTTCATATGAATTTTTATTCTGTCCCGCTTTTTCTTTTCCGGACATGATCAGTACAGAGTACATCTTGTGATTTAGGAGTAGCAGTGTTTTCTAATATGTCCGTAGTTAAGACATGTTGAGCAGAATTTAAGTTTTGGAATGTAAATATCAGGTTTTATGTTTATTTCGGAAAATTTTACATATTTTGGTGGTTCACTTGCTCTTATCTCTATTTTTAGTATGTTTGTGTCTTTGAGTGTTTTAGTTTATCTGTTCCATGTTTTTATCGCGTCTATGTTGGTTATTGTGTATTCACTTTTCATGTTTTATTTAATTTCTTTTAATTTGAATTCTTTTAATCCATTAGTTCATTTTATTACCCCCTTGACAAGAGTATATGATGTGGGTTTGTAGCATCAATAGTCTTTTTCTTTTAATATTATCTATATAGGGTCATCAATTCGTATGCATTTATTTGCTTTATCCCATGTTCCGAGTTCAACTGTCGCCATTTTTTTATTAATTTCTATTATGTTCCTAGTTTTGATCTTGAATCTTTAAACATTTTTGATAAAATTATTGACATCATTGATTTTGGTGTTTTTATTCAATTATTACGTAATATGGTCCTTTGTCTGTGTTTATATATTTATTGATCGGGAAATTGTTTTGCTTGTCTTGTTGTAAGCACGTGTTCACTTCGTTTGTGGAATCCATATTCATGGATGTTTCTGGTTTATTTGTCATGTTTTGTCTTATTATTTTTTATTATGTCCCTTTCAATTTCACATTTATTAATTTCTAGTTTTCTTTTATTATTAACTTCTTAGTCGTCGTATTATTTGAATCCTCCTTCCAATATTAAAGTTTGGTCCATCTTTGCGCAGCTTGTTGCCCCGCCATTTTGGATATCTTTTTGTTCACTAATTTTGGTTTTTTCTTCAATTTATTACTTATGTATAGTATATTTCAGTGAATGGACTTCAACCAAACTACAAGCAATCGTTTTAATTGGTTACAAGTTTAATTAGGCTTATTTTATTTTTTTTTATTCACAAGAAAATGTATATTCATCATTTTTTTTGTTTTGTTTTTCTATCTTTTTTGTGGTCGGACGGTTACATCCATATGACCTACTGTTCCTCTTTTTCCAACTTATTGCTTACAGATTCTTCTCAAGGGAAGGGCTGAAGCATTGGAATTTCTGTTTCTTTTTCTGTGAGCTATTTTCTAACTTATTTTTAAAATATTTCAAAAATAATTAGATCTCCACTTTGGTATTTTTCTTTTATTCACCTTTATTTATTATTATTTTAATTACTATTATTATTTCTTTCTTTTTTCTTTATTTATTATTATTATAATTATTTTTATTATTTCTTTCTTTTGTCTGAAATTATATTATTAAATAATAAAATTTAATATTATTATTATTATATTTTTTTATTTTTTTTCCCATTATTTTGTTTTCCATGATTGAATTTCACTATTACTACTTTTTGTTATAAAAGTTATCTTAAAATTTACCTTCACCTTATATATTATTGTATAAAAATTTTTTTTTCCATCTAATTCAATTCCAGTGTTTTATTATTAATTTTATTTCTATATAAAAATATCAAAAAAAATTTTTAAATAAATTTTTATTTATTTTTTATTTTTTATTTTTTTATTAGCGAAAAATATTAGTAATCCTTTTTTGTGTTATGTTGTTAAGTGTTAAATATTCTAATTTTAAGCATTCTGCAAGTTAGATTTGATTAGATTAAAATTGTTTGGTTTTAGTGTTATGCAATTAGTGGTCTTTTTATAATACATAATCTATCTCTTTTAAGTAGTTTTTTAGCGATATTAGTTCAGTTAAATTTTTTCTTTTTAGTATGTCCGTCAATGTCCTTTGCGACAGTACCTGATATTTATTTCGTTCCCTGTCAAATTTAGTACATTCTGATATTATATGTTTATTGTCCTCTATTGCATGGCATTCCGTACAGTATGGTGTGTCTTCTAATCCTATCATATATCTGTATTTTTTGTTATATGTGTGTCCTGTACGTAGTCTTGTAATTGTTTTGATGTCTTTTCCATTTAATTGTTTATTTTTGTACCATAGATTTGCAGCTGGTAATCTTTCAATTTGTTTATAATATCTTCCTGCTGTTAATGTCATATTTATATATCTTTCCATCCATTCATTCTTTATTATGATTGTCATTTATTATTATGACATTTTCTAATATGTGTGTAGGTTTAGTTATTGCTATTTTAGCCAGTTCGTCTGCTATGTTATTTCCTTTTATGTTAATGTGTCCCGGTGTCCATTTTAATGTTATTATTTTTGTTTTGTTATGTCCTGTCCAGTCTATAATGTGGTTTTCCTAATGCTTTTCAGTCTTCTGTCTTAATGCTGTTTGTAATGATATGCATGATGTCTGCGAGTCTGTAAATATTGTTATTTTTAATTACTTGTGCTAATGTTATTGCGATTTTTATACCAATAGTTTCCGTTATTTTAATGTCCGTTCTGTTTTTGAGTTTTATTGAAAATTTCTTATTATATTCTTGTAAATACATCTCTATTCCTGATTCGTTATTTGTTACTGATCCATCCGTGTAAATATGACTTTCGTTTTTATATTTCTTTACAATTTCTTCTGTTATTTTTTTTAATTCTATTGTATTTATCATTGCTTTGTTTTTAATACCTTTTATAAACGGTTCATTATTAAATTATTTGGATTTGTTGTTTTATAATGTATTGGTTTTATTTTGGATAAATTTTATTTAGTTTGGTCATTGATTTTTGATTTTTGATATCATTTCCAATTTTCGTATTTCTATACAAATTTTTTATGATATATTTAATAGTTTTTAATTTGTTGTCTAAGTTTGCTGACATTTCGTTTGCTTCTGATAGCAAAGCTAGTATTGGGGTTGTATTAAGTAGTCCTAGACATATCCTTATGCTACTATTTTTTACTTGTTGACATATTTTATCATTAATTTTGTTGTATTCATTTGTGATAGTATATATAAATTCCAATCTGAATTTTATTAATGATTTATGTATATTTAATAAAATTTCCGGGTGTGTTCTTCCTTTTGAGTGCGTTGATGTTTTTATTATGTTCATTGTTTTTTGAATATCGGTTTTTATTTGTCTGTAATGTTTTGTTAGTCCCAGTCTGTTTGTGTATGTTATTCCTAGTAATTTAGTTTCAGTTTTTTCTGTAATTTGTAAGTCATTTATTTTAATCGTCATGTTCTTTCTATTGTTTCTGTTTGTGTACATCCCTAGAAAATGTGATTTGTTTGTATCACATTTGTTTGTATTTGTACATTGTTACGTTTGCGTTCTTCTGTAAGTCGTCGTGGTTTATTTCTGTTACTATTATACAGACGTCGTCTGCAAATTGAAATATTTTACCATTTTCGTTGTTGAGCCCATGTATACTTGTGGTATAAATGTTAAAGAGTGTTGGACTCAAACAACTTCCTTGTGGTAGTCCTCTGTTTGATGTATTTGTAATGTTTTGTCGGTCATTCTGTACTGTCATTTTTCTGTTAGTTAAAAATTGGTATATCCAGTTTATTATTTGTTTTGAAAAATTGAATTTTGTCATGATTTGTATCAGTATCTGTTTGCGTTGTCGAAAGCTTTTGTAATGTCCGTATTTAATAGTATTATCTTTTTATTTTTTAATTTTTCTGATTTTATGTAACTGTTCAATTCTATCATATAATCTGTAATACATTTATTTTTTCTGAAGCCATAGTTATTATTATTCAGTATATTTTAATTGTTTATGTGTTCGTTTAATCTGACTAATATTAGTTTATTAAATATTTTCGAAAATGAAGGCAGACAAATTGGTCTGTAATTGATTATATCCCTATCATCTTTCCCCGTTTTTTTATAGCTATTATCTTAGTTTTTTTCCATTCTTCTGGAAATATTTGTACTTCCCAAATTTTGAAGAAGAAATTAGTGATTATTGGTATAATATTATGATTATGTTTTATTATTTCTTTTATCAGCTTAAAACTTATTTTATCCATTCCTGGTGCCGAGTTTTTTTGTTTTTTAATTTATTCTATGATTTCAATGTTTTTAAACTCTGATTTGTTGGTTTTTGATGTCGTAAACGGTAATGACTGTTGTTCAAAAGATACTGGGAAGTTTAAATTTAGAAAATTCTTTGCTTGTTCTGAGTCGTTCAATATATTATAATATGATTTTCTTTTATTTTTTATTTTATTTATATCATTCCATAAGTCTTTATTATTTATATTGTATTGTATATTATTTAAAAATGTAATCCAACTTTTCTTTTTTTCTTTTTTTATTGCAAGTTTGAGTGTTTGGTTTGCTTTTTTTAGCTCTATTGCTTTATATAATATTTTTTTCTGTTATAAATTTTTTGTTTTCCGATTTTAATATTCCATAGTTGCTGTAATTTGTCGTTCCACCAGCATTTTTGTCTATATGTTGTTTTTATTGTTGTTACACACGTATTTTTGTTTATTATATTTTTGATATCATTCTCAATGTCTATACTGTTTTTTAATTCCTTATTGATTTCAGCTATTGTTTCTTTCCAGTTTGTGATTTGTTTAGTTTGTGCTTCTGTTTTGTTATATGTAATTATTATAGCGAAATGGTCACTCCCTAGATTTCCTTCGGTTGTTTTCCATATTAGTTTGCCCGTTAGATTGTTTGTACATAATGTTATGTCTATAGCTGATGTATTATGTCTGTATAAATTCTGTCTTATATGTGATCTGTCATTTAGTGAGTGTAATTGTTTTTCTGCTATTGTTTCAGCTATTTTGTTCCCTAATACGTCTGATGCGTTGTTTGTGTCCCAAAGTCCGTTTCGTGCGTTAATGAATCTTGTATTAATTTCGACCGGTTTTTTATTTGAACTATTATAAAAAGTTATTATATTAATGTTCAGGTTATTGTATTTTATGTTAATTTTCAGTACTTGTAGTCTTATGTATGTATGTAACTGGACCATCTTTCTTCAGGAGATTTTTTTGTTAATTAAAAAACCTACTCCTCCATAACCATCTGGTCTGTCTTCCGTTATTAATCCATAATTTTTGATCTCTAATCTGTCTGTCGGTCTCGTCCATGTTTCCATAAGTATCGCTATGTCTATTTTATTTTTAATCTTATAATATTCTAACATTGCTAGGTTATTCTTTTGACTCCTTATATTTATTTGTAATAGTTTTATTACGCTGTTCATTTTTTATTTTTTTTATTATTCGTTTTTGTTTATTTATTTAATTTTTTATTTTTTTTAATCGTTGACTTTGTTAGAGGACTGTGTTTTCTCTGCTATTTTTATCAACAATGAATCAATAATTGCTGGATTCGATGTTGAATCTTTTTTTAGAGTTTCAGTTATCTCTTTGAAAACTGATTTATTCTGACTTATTTCTCTTTTTAGTTGATCGATAAGTTTGTACATTATGCTTATTTTTGTTTTTAGGTTTTGTTCTATATTGTTATCTTTTAATAAGAAGTCCGCTGGTTTTGGCGGTTGTGGTCTCATACCGAATAAATGGACTTTTGCTTCTCTGTATGAGACTTTTTCCACTGTCATGTATTCTGTGATTTGCTTTTGCCTTTGCCTTTCCCTGCAATTTTTATAATTTGTGATATGTCCATCTCCACAATATTTACATCTAGGTTTTTTTTTCACATAAATGTGTTTCACCTTCTTGTTTAGTGCATACTTTAAATTTTATTTGTTCTAATGATCTGCACTTTTTGTTTGTGTGTCCATAATTGAGGCAACGATTGCAGAACATTGGATTTGGTATATAGTATTCAACCTTCATCATTATGTTACCGTATATTATTATATTTTTTGGAATTTTATTTGCTAAAAAAGTAATCTTCACTAATTCCATTTTAATCAATTCTTTCTTTATCGGATCCCATTTTGTCATCCTTTCAATTGTAGCTTCCGAATCAATATTATCTACTAATTCTTCAACTGAAAAATCATTTTTATAACTCCTATCGTTTTATTATAGTGGTCTGGTATATAGCAATTATAACCGTCGAATAGATTTATTTTATCCAAACTAATGCAGTTATTAGCTTCTATATAATTTTTAAATGTAATTCTAGCCAAATGTTTGGTTAGTTGTTCTACTAATGAGATCTTATTTATTCTATTTATTTTTAGTGTTTTACCTAAATGTAATAAATTTAAGTTTTCTTTTCTTATTATAACCTTAAAAAGACCTACGTCATTTTTATTATATTTATTTTTATTTTTGGTTATATTACTAATATTTATTGGATTTACATTATTTTCATCATCTATTTTGTTGTCGATTTCTTTTGATTCTGAGTTTATTATTTTTATTTTTCCTCTTGTATTATCTGTGTATCTATCAGTATTGTCTTGTCTTTGTTTTAATTCTAAATATTCATTAATATTTATTTTTTCTGTTCTTTTTCTTTTATTTATTTTTCTATTTATTATTCTATCTTCCATTTCTTGATAATTTTCATTGTCTGAAAAAGGTAGATCTATATCTCGTGGTCGAGTCGAGCAGCCATGGCTACTCTTCTCTTGTAGCTTAATTCTATCAATAATTTTAATCCTCCCACTAGCACTCCACTACGGCTGTGTTTTTTTTTATATCGGAGAAATCGGAGAGATCAAAGAGATTATTTATCGGATATATCTGATAATTTTTTTCTCCGATTTTTATCTGTCAGATCGAAAAAAATATTTTTTGTGATTTTTTTTAAATTCAGAAATAATAAATTATTTTATGAATTTCAGCATTAAACTCCCTAAATTAAAGTTTTATTTGTCACCTGATAGCTCAACAATAATCGGAGTCACCATTTTAGAATTTACTAAAATATATAAAATAATCTGTACATTTTTTCAGAGTAAAAAGATCGTATCCGATAATTATCGGAGCGTAAAAAAAAACGACATAGAGAGATAATTTTTTTCTCGGATATTAAAAAAAAAACGCATATCTGAAAATTTGACAGTAAAGTTATCTCTCCGATTTCTCCGATATCAAAAAAAAAAAAAAAAAACAGACCCAATATATTCATCTTATTTACAAGTAAAAAAATTATGACAGATAACAAAGTGAACATAGCACGAATTCCCTATAGACATTAACACACGTTTGTTTACAGGAAACATGTAATTTTTTGCAAACACAATGACTACGTTCATATGATATTTTATAAAATATGCTTCATGAGTTGGTGAACGGGTTTTTGATTTGAATTAAATTTTGATCTAAGAATAATATTTTATTGTTATAATTGACAGATTTAATAATCAAATATAAATATGAGTTTTAAATATAGATGTAATTAAAAATGTTTACGGCGTTTAATTTTAATAAAAAAAAAAATTAAATATTTTAATTACTTCTAAGTATATTTAAAAATAAATTTCCACCAATAAGTATCGGTTGATATAATATATCTTGTATTCTAATGTTTGAAATGTTTAGAGTTATTATTTGTATATGCCAAGGACAAATCTGCATGGGAAATAAATCTGTATACGATTTAATTAGATGGCTTGATTGAATTATATTATCGTCATAGAGGTTCAACTGGCTTATGCAGAGGTAGAATTGACATTCCTATTCGAATAACAAACTTCAGGCAATTTTTTGTGCATTTTTAAAGTATATTTTCTATTTGCCCTATTAAGACATTTACAATTAACGAATTTCTTTTAGATGTGGAACCAACTGTGTAATCATTTTGAGATTATACAGAATTAACATCCAATGATAACGGAGTTGTTATCCGAACAGATAAAACACAATCTAATGAACATTAAAGACGCATCAATGCTTCAACGATTAATTCAGTTGCAATTGTCAAGGTCCACAGAACAATATCCACTGTCGAAATGATATTCAGCGTTTGACTAAAAACCATAGATAGTATGATGCTGTTCAATACCCAATACTGTTTGGCAAGGAAAATTCGTAACGTGTCCTGATTAGAGGCAAACAACCAAATCACATTGTTCGAAAGTGAACGTCTCCTTTAAGTTTGTTTGAATCCAAGAAAAGTTCGCACTAAAGATTACATTCACTTGCACAATGCACGAATATGTAAGCCATAGCAATTCAGTTAAGTCAATAAAATACCAATTTAAATATGTCTGTAAAGGCAAGGAATGATCAGTTTTAAAACTTTCAGAGTTTTTATCCGGCACTTGAAATCACTAAAACTTTATGTCTTTCAATCTATATCGATTGTCAGTTCATTTGCAGAAAGACCAGAGTGCTTGCTTACGTAGGTAATATACTGCTTGCAGAAGACCATTCCTCTTCCAGGATATGACGCAAAGTTTACGAAAAGCAAAATAAATAACATCCACGTAGAAGCAGCTCGTTTCGAAGGTATTAGCAAAACAAAACTTCTCGGCTAGCTTTTGAAGTCTTCTACCGATCATACTGTTATGACTAACCTCGAGAATATGTACATTTTTTATCGAATTAATAACACTACACGAAAATAACATTCAATAAAAATCTTGGCGCCTCCATCTTACTATTTTAGCAAATTTTTTTTATTTTTAATATAAAATTGTAGGTCGAGAATTTTTATATTTCTGCTAAAATTTAGTCATCAAAAAAAGCGAAATATTTTAATTATCACTTAAATGGGATAATAAACATTTTCCGACCGTTTTCACAGCCGCCAAAATAACATTAAATACCGTAAATATTTTCGAAAATAGATTTTATTTTAAAATTTGTCACACACAATAACAAAAGAACAAAGGCAAATCTATTCGTGTACACGTTTGTGTCAAAATAGTTAAATCGGGCTCGATTATAACGCGTCGACTAAAACGCATGATTGATCTACTCGTTGTGACGTCACTTATATTGAAAACTGCATGCTACTATATAGATTCAGGTCAACGCAAACATAACGTATACAACTATTTTTGAAACGTGATGATGACCAATAATAACACAAGAAAACCTAACATAATAGCGAAAAAACTATTTTAAGATTAATTGATTTAAATGTTATTTAAAAAATAAACAAAAGAAAAGCAGTGAAAATTTATTATTTTTAATTTTAGCTTTGAACCTAACCCAATAGTCATAAAAATATTTATAGTAATATGATAATAACATTAGTACACGAATTAGTCATCTCCGCATTATGCGGTACCGCGCGCACACACACCGATCCAGTCGTGTATTTTGTGTACCAAAATGGCAACCGCGATTTTAAAATGTCGGAAGTATCGCCGTTTTATATCGAAATACAAAATTCGTCCCTGTAAATTTTAATTTTTAGATTTTCAAATTTTTTTTGTACAGCCTCAGACCACTTGTCATATCTTAAATTGTAATTTTATTTTCAAATTTTAGACAATATTTTTGTTGTTGTTTATCATAAAATGTTAAATTAAAAATATATCACTCTTTTTTTAAAAAAAAAATGTGTATTCACATGACATGAAACATGACTAAATTAAGATAAGGAAAATGAAATGAAAATCATGGGTACATAATAACACATGGTTCGATCGTGTATTTAGATGTAGCATCAAGTTCATGATCATTTTTCTTTTTTGGGAATTTAATGCAGATAAATTGAATTGTCGCGACGCGACGCGTCTTTTTCCGTTGTTTATGAGGTTTACGTACGTACATATCCTTCGTATAAATAAATATCGTTATATTTTATAAATAAATCTATACGCAAATTCATACAACCGTTTTTTTATCATGATCATGGGGGTTGCCATATATTAAAAAATTAACTGGTTTACATTAAGCCGAAAAATGTTTTGACAGCTAAAATTTTTTTGTAGAATTTTCTCGTATCGTCTGAATCTAACCCAAGGTGTGATTAAAATTTGTTCATTACTCTAAACGTTTTTAAAAACGAACATTTTTTTATTTTATAATATAAAAACATATGTCTGAAAGGGTTAATGACTTCAAGATCATTGGAATTAGGAATTTTCTACTTGATTCCTGACCTATTTATTTTTGTTTTATGTTTTTTAATTCACATTAGCGATTTTATGTTTTTGTTATTATTTTTCTTTTTTATTTTCTAGTTCGCATCTAACACAAAACATACATTGGAATTTACAAAAACAAATTTATGTTTTGAATTAAATTTTCTATTTATAAAAATAAAAAAATAATCAAAAAAATATTTCGTTTTTAAGATAAAAACAAAAGTAAAAAAATGTAAATCTCTCCTTTATTAGTAAAATGTTGGTTGCGAATTGCGACGTCGAGTGATATGTGTTTTGGTTGACATGTGAAACTTTGGAAATATAAATTTTTTTAACGTTTATGGTTTTATATAAATCGAGTGTCATCTAAACGGTAAAACCAATGAGGAAGGTTACAATTGATTTTTCATCACTTTATGTAACAAAAACCTAGAACTGGAACTATATTATGGAAAAACGCGATTTCTCATTTCCTGCGATATCGCATTTTGGTATTACAAAACGATATTCTCGCAAAAATGCGAATTATAAAATTCGGGGTTGGAGTACATTCAGAAGAAAATTTAAGTCGCAATTGAATTAAGTCAGAATGTCAACCAAATCATTTATTTTCTTCCATTAAATTTTAAATCAATATCTCAAGGTGTTTTATTTACTTCTCGATTTTGATTGCAAGATTGTAGTTACCGTAGTAAACAAACAAAAAAAAATGCTTTGTTTCTATTGGTTTGTTGTGATATTACTATTTCAGATGTTTTTCTGACATGGGAACAGGCAACTTTCAAATGACCATGCGACAAGCATGACTTTTCAAGGTTAACGCTGCAACACTCAATGACTGCTTTATGATTTAGGTATTGTCATTGTGAATGCAAGCTTTTCCTAAAACTGTAAGCGTTTAAAGTCGAATGGCATATCGGTTGGAATCATTGGGATGCGCGGTATCAACACGCCTTTCGCTTAGTACTTTCCTGAAGGAACTGTTGACATCGACGACGTTCTATGTGATATATAATTAAACCAGTTTAAAATAATTTAAACTGATGCTGAAATTTAGCGTAATGCGAGCGAATAATAAGGGCAAATCAGTGGAAATCATTGGAATGAGCGGAATCCCACATCTTCTTCTCTACATTTGCCGTCAATTTTAAAAGTTTTTTTCAAAAAAAGTCTGGTTCCGTTGCACAACATTGGCGTGATGAGATTTCAAAGAAGCAGTATTGCTGAGCCAACTTCAATTTCAATATGTGCGATGACATTCCTGCAGGATCCAATGAATTGAGAAATTCTACTGCGGATAACTAACAGCTTAATCCTCTTACACGCACCAAGAATTTGTATTTGAATGTAATTGTTGATTCGAATAACGTCATCATTCTTTGGTGCTAAAATAGCTCGCTCAAACAGCCAATTGTGATTTCTGAAATTATTGGCGATGTTTGAAAAAACTTTTACTTCAATATTTTCACAATTAGTGACTGAATTTGATAAAAGTTCACTGAGAACAATATCTATTGTGTTTCAGGAAGAATCGTAAGTCATCGCCCGCATATCCGAAAGTTATTTGGCAAATGTTTGTGCAGAAACATCTTCAAGTAAATGCACACGTACACGTGAAAGATTTAGAAATTACCGGCGACTAACATCAGAGCTCCGAACTTTTGATGTTGATTGTTTCGAAAATAATGCTCCAATTCTCGTTCTTGATAAAATCTGCCGTGAGCGTTCATCTTCCCGTCATGTATCTAAGCCTTCGAGTGTTGCATCATTTCTTAAAGAAGGAGCTCGTACTTGCAGGGTTTCAAAACGTGCACCGCTAGCTCTTGAGATAATTCAGTAGCTCTTAAAGAAGAAGCTACGATCCAGATAGCTTCCTGGTGTGCGTATCGCTCTTCAGTTGTTCCGATTTCTGTTTTACTGCCACGCATGTATGTTTAATCTTCCAATGTTTGGCTTTTGGGTGGCATTAAAATAATTTCCAGTACTAAAAAATAAATGTACATTAAGATTAGAAACGCAATATACAAAATATGCAATGTTGACGCGATGAATATAAAATTTTCGTTGAATAGTGAAAAGTTAAAACAAAACAGCTAACTAAACATATTTTGAAAATGTTACTTTGATTTTTAATTTTTAATGCACTGCACTGAAAATTAACTGTCAAACATTTGACTTCATAATATAAACTACAGTGACATACAGTTTTAACTAAATTCAGTTTTTAGTTTTTATTTTGTTCATGTTCAGCGAGATCAAAATGTAGACCGTAGACATTTTACTGATTGAAGAGTTGTACGTGACGAGCAGCAGTCATACTGCTTTCCTTTATATATTCATTGTTCAAATAAAATATTGTTTATATACACATATAAAAATATGTCACATTTAGATGGTTGACGTATTGTTTATGTCATAATATTATTAATTTGAATAATATATAAATTATAATCACTTATCTTACTAAATGAGATATTGAAACTAAAGTTTAATATGAAATTATATGGTTAGAAGTGTCGTCCATCCAAAAAAAAAAAAAATGTGTTAATTATTTTGACGAAGCATGTGAATAAAAGGAGCCTTTTTGCTATCGAAACAGCGTGTTTTTTATATTTTGCGATTTATATTTTATAATTTGTGATTTATATTTTATAATTAATATATTATAATTTCTACATTTCTTAATTTATATATATATATATATATATATATATATATATATATATATATATATATATATATATATATATATATATATATATATATATATATATATATATATATATATATATATATATATATATATATATATATATATATTTATATATATATATATATATATATATATATATATATATATATATATATATATATATATATATATATATATATTATATTTATAATTTAAAATTTATATAATTATGATTTATTATATATAAAATATAATATATTATAAATCATAATAATATAAATTATAAAATATAAAAATAAATTCACACAGTGAGTAGAACTTTGTGTTACAAACCAACTTCGGGAGGTTTTGAACCAACAGTGGTTACGAGTGGGATCGATTTGGAATTTATACAGCTGGTAGATCTTTGGGTAACAAACTGACGTCGGGAGCTTTTTTAAGGTTTCCTTAAAAAAAGAGTGTTTGAAGCTATTTTGATAATAAAACAAAAATAAAAAATTAATTATACCATCTACGAACCACGATGATACAATTTTGGCATTTTCTCGTTGAAATATAGATTTTAAAAGCATTTAATTTAGAAATTTTGACTTGAATTTAATAAACCATGTAAATTATACAATACAATAAAAAAAAATAAAAAAAAATAAATAAATAATTTTTTTTATTTTTTTTTTATTTTATAATGAAGATTATTGCTGCTGCTTCTGCGGCTGCTACTGATGATGATTTCCCTCAACATCGTCGCTGTCGTCCAGCCACCAATATGCGTTGCGTCGTTTTTCATATTCGTCATCCTTTAATTGGTAGTACAGTATTAAATCGTATGTGATCGTTTGGGTCCGTAAATTTTTCGACGTCAAACCGGTCAATGCGGTCTGTATCAAATTTTTCGTATTGTACTCGGTTCGAGATATAGTGCGTAAAATTCGTTTCTCCCTTTCTGTACAGTCCGTTACAGTGTCGAAGGCATTTTCATTCGAAAATTCTGTATCGTTCCATGTAGCGTGGTACCTGGTTGTACCACACTTCGCATCCGTATGTCAGTATCGGTCGTATCAGGGCTTTGTATGCAATTAATTTAACGTGTTTGTCTAAATGTCTGTTGTAAAATAATTGTCGCGCACCCATAAATGCGCGTCGTGCTTTCTCCAGTTGTAACGTAGTGTGCGTAGCCATATAGCACATATTATCTATGTACACGCCCAAATATTTTATTTGTTCGCACAATTTAATTGGTCGATTGTTAATTTTAATTTGTAGTCTGCGCCAATTTCTTTTTAGATCTCTTGATGCATTTTTTAATGGTCGTCTAAATAAGATTGTTTCGCATTTTTTGCGTTAATTTCGCCAAAGTTTAAAATAATTTAATTAACGCCAAAGTTTAAAATAATTTTGAAAGAAATTTATAGTTGTCTGAAGAGTTTTTTGAATTGTTCCAACATAATAAGCCGAACTGTATATAATCATGTCGTCTGCATACGCACATGATTGTATTGATTTAGAATTTAGAAGATTGTTTCCGATTAAATCAACCGTGTAGAGGTTAAAAAGAATGGGAGCCGTAATCGAACCTTGTTGTACACCATTCAGAATTTTAAATTTTGATGAAGATCGTTTGTTACCGCCAGAAGTTGTATAAAATTGCCGATTATAAAGGAGTTCATATAAAATTTTGATGATGTCGTCCGAAAAATTCATACGGTGTAATTTTGCCAGTAGTCCGTCTAACCAAATTGATTCAAAAGCTTTTTTGATGTCGATAAGTACAGCTCCAGTAGGATTGTTAAAATTTAGATGATGTGTCACATCAGCCAAAACTTTAGTGATAGCATGTGCTATCACTATGGCCCTGTCATAGTGATAGCACATGCTGATGTTGTTTTGTTGCTGTTACCGCTGCTGTTGTTGTCCGATGTGATTTTTCCAAATTTTCAGTCCATTTTTGCCAGCCAATTCCGGTGAAATTATAACGAATAATGTTCTGTTGATCATCGTCGTCGTCGTTATAATGAGTACTATTGTATGATAGTCGTGGACAAAATATTTTATAGGTACATATAGATTAATATATTTAGAATATTTTATAGGTATTTTATAGAGTGTTTTATGTGTAAGTCCTTAGTGTACGTTTTCACCAAAAAGTTGGTTGTTTTTTTTTACATCGCACCTCACACGGATAGTATACATTTTTAAAAAAATTGTGTCTCAACACAAAATTTATTACCTACACATGCAAACAAAAAACAACCGATTTGTAGAAAAAACAACTGATTTGTACTAATGAAGAGAACTTTTGCTGTTGTTTTTTTTACATTGGTACTAAAATATAAAATTTCCTTTAAGAAATTTTATGGACAACCCTTCAATTATTTGAAAAATGTCATTATCATGTATTTTTGTTGCGATTCAAATTTAAATAAAAGTTATTTACTTCTTTAAAACACTAATAGCCATTTATTTTTTATTAATCCTTAAACATTTTAGATTTGCAACCATTTACAATAAATTTTTATGAAAAAAATCAACGTTAAAATTCAAATATTTAAATTTAAATTTATAATTCTAATACATAGAATTTCAATACACATACATAAAAAAAATTAAAATATTTCCCTTTGTAAAAAAAACAACCGATTTTTTGGTCGAAACCAAGAGTTAGTCTAGGTTTCGACTGAAAAGTTCGTTGTTATTTTTACAATGGGTTTATGTATGTGTATTGTAATTTTATGTATTAGAATCACAAATTTAAATATTTGAATGTCAAAAAATGACATCTCAAATTATGACTTTAATTTTTTTCATAAAAATTCGTTTGAAATGGTGACAAAACATAAAATGTTTAAAGTTTAATAAAAAATAAATGGATTTTAGTGTTTTAAAGAAATAAATAAATTTTATTTAAATTTTAATCGCAACAAAAATACATGATAGTGACATTTTTCAAATAAATGAAGGGTTGTCCATAAAATTTCCTAGAGGAAATTTTATATTTTAGTACCAATGTAAAAAAATAACAGCAAAAGTTCTCTTCATTAGTACAAATCGGTTGTTTTTTCTACAAATCGGTTGTTTTTTGTTTGCATGTGTAGGTAATAAATTTTGTGTTGTGACACAATTTTTTTGTGAATGTATACTATCCATGTGACTCATGTGAGGCGCATTGTAAAAATAACAACCAACTTTTAGTTGGAAACGTACACTTAGGCTTTGTACGCCCGTCACTACAACCGAACGAATATGTTAGTGAGGTTGTCAGAGGTGATCATCGCTATGCTTCTTGTGTTGTGGTTGTTGTACCGTATATGGTAGATTGTGGTAGATGGTAGATGGTAGATGGTAGATTGTGGTAGATGGTAGATGGTAGATTGTGGTAGATGGTAGATGATAGATGGTAGATGGTAGATGGTAGATGGTAGATGGTAGATGGTAGATGGTAGATGGTAGATGGTAGATGGTAGATGGTAGATGGTAGATGGTAGATGGTAGATGGTAGAAGGTAGATGATAGATGATAGATGATAGATGATAGATGGTAGATGGTAGATGGTAGATGGTAGATGGTAGATGGTAGATGGTAGATGGTAGATGGTAGATGGTAGATGGTAGATGGTAGATGGTAGATGGTAGATGGTAGATGGTAGATGGTAGATGGTAGATGGTAGATGGTAGATGGTAGATGGTAGATGGTAGATGGTAGATGGTAGATGGTAGATGGTAGATGGTAGATGGTAGATGGTAGATGGTAGATGGTAGATGGTAGATGGTAGATGGTAGATGGTAGATGGTAGATGGTAGATGGTAGATGGTAGATGGTAGATGGTAGATGGTAGATGGTAGATGGTAGATGGTAGATGGTAGATGGTAGATGGTAGATGGTAGATGGTAGATGGTAGATGGTAGATGGTAGATGGTAGATGGTAGATGGTAGATGGTAGATGGTAGATGGTAGATGGTAGATGGTAGATGGTAGATGGTAGATGGTAGATGGTAGATGGTAGATGGTAGATGGTAGATGGTAGATGGTAGATGGTAGATGGTAGATGGTAGATGGTAGATGGTAGATGGTAGATGGTAGATGGTAGATGGTAGATGGTAGATGGTAGATGGTAGATGGTAGATGGTAGATGGTAGATGGTAGATGGTAGATGGTAGATGGTAGATGGTAGATGGTAGATGGTAGATGGTAGATGGTAGATGGTAGATGGTAGATGGTAGATGGTAGTAGATGGTAGATGGTAGATGGTAGATGGTAGATGGTAGATGGTAGATGGTAGATGGTAGATGGTAGATGGTAGATGGTAGATGGTAGATGGTAGATGGTAGATGGTAGATGGTAGATGGTAGATGGTAGATGGTAGATGGTAGATGGTAGATGGTAGATGGTAGATGGTAGATGGTAGATGGTAGATGGTAGATGGTAGATGGTAGATGGTAGATGGTAGATGGTAGATGGTAGATGGTAGATGGTAGATGGTAGATGGTAGATGGTAGATGGTAGTAGATGGTAGATGGTAGTAGATGGTAGATGGTAGATGGTAGATGGTAGATGGTAGATGGTAGATGGTAGATGGTAGATGGTAGATGGTAGATGGTAGATGGTAGATGGTAGATGGTAGATGGTAGATGGTAGATGGTAGATGGTAGATGGTAGATGGTAGATGGTAGATGGTAGATGGTAGATGGTAGATGGTAGATGGTAGATGGTAGATGGTAGATGGTAGATGGTAGATGGTAGATGGTAGATGGTAGATGGTAGATGGTAGATGGTAGATGGTAGATGGTAGATGGTAGATGGTAGATGGTAGATGGTAGATGGTAGATGGTAGATGGTAGATGGTAGATGGTAGATGGTAGATGGTAGATGGTAGATGGTAGATGGTAGATGGTAGATGGTAGATGGTAGATGGTAGATGGTAGATGGTAGATGGTAGATGGTAGATGGTAGATGGTAGATGGTAGATGGTAGATGGTAGATGGTAGATGGTAGATGGTAGATGGTAGATGGTAGATGGTAGATGGTAGATGGTAGATGGTAGATGGTAGATGGTAGATGGTAGATGGTAGATGGTAGATGGTAGATGGTAGATGGTAGATGGTAGATGGTAGATGGTAGATGGTAGATGGTAGATGGTAGATGGTAGATGGTAGATGGTAGATGGTAGATGGTAGATGGTAGATGGTAGATGGTAGATGGTAGATGGTAGATGGTAGATGGTAGATGGTAGATGGTAGATGGTAGATGGTAGATGGTAGATGGTAGATGGTAGATGGTAGATGGTAGATGGTAGATGGTAGATGGTAGATGGTAGATGGTAGATGGTAGATGGTAGATGGTAGATGGTAGATGATAGATGGTAGATGGTAGATGGTAGATGGTAGATGGTAGATGGTAGATGGTAGATGGTAGATGGTAGATGGTAGATGGTAGATGGTAGATGGTAGATGGTAGATGGTAGATGGTAGATGGTAGATGGTAGATGGTAGATGGTAGATGGTAGATGGTAGATGGTAGATGGTAGATGGTAGATGGTAGATGGTAGATGGTAGATGGTAGATGGTAGATGGTAGATGGTAGATGGTAGATGGTAGATGGTAGATGGTAGATGGTAGATGGTAGAAAATTAGTGACCGATTCGAATGTTTGTTTCTTACTTCGTCTTACTATACTAACTCCATAGCCCCCTATTCACCCTGTCAGTATTATTACATTTAAGGCTGATTCATTATTGTGTTCGATTCGATCGTTTGTTCTGTAAATATTCTGCAGTATTATTTTGATGATCCATGGTTGATGAAAAAAGTACAGAACGATTTTATTTCCACCTATCGTTGAAAAGTTTAGCTTTTTGACATTGATTGTTGTAACTTTCGTAAGTGATTTAAAAATATTTTATGTGTTTCGTTTCATCAATATTTTTTTTTTAATTATTTGATTAAAAAAAAAATTATAATTAAAGTACTTATTATAATTAAAACATTGATAGTGTTTAGTATTATCATGTTGACCTTCAAATGTGGCTTTTATTTCTGCCTCTACTACTATACATCGTATTGTCTATTTTTTATTATATTCGTTCAGTAAAAAGTTGAAGATAGATCAATCTAATGAAAAAAATTGTCATTTTTGACTAATCCTATTGGTTAAAAAAATTAGAAAAGAAGGAACTAACGGAATGAACACAACATTGAATTCGCCTTCACTTTTTAAATATTATTTTCATTTTTGATCTAACATTTTTTCTTACAGCTACTAGTTAGAATTCCATTTCACATCTTGGGATTTCTCCATTAATTCATTAGGAGCCGTTTAACAACCTTTCGTCTTACTCGATGCTTTTTTAGAACTTTCAATTTTTCAATTGATCTGCTAGCTTCAACAATTTTTTGCTATTTTTCACTAATACATTTCCATTCTTGCTTACCACATTGCACGGACCTAGATCGAATGTTGGAGGATATATTTATTTGTTGTTTTCTCATTTTGGTTTACTTTTGATTCCGTGCCTCATTTCCAGATGTCTGAGAATTTCTCACATTTTCATTTTACTATAGGTCGTTGTATAGCATATTCTCATAAAATATTGCTGGTTCCATACTAATGAATTGCAACTTTTCGTTCAGGGCTCTGTTAAATATAATTTCCAAAGGAATCACACTTATTGACGGATGAGCCTATTATTATACAACTTTAATCAACTGTTTATTTCTTCCTTTTATTCGGTCCATTGAACATTTGCTATTGTGAATTATTTCGATAATGCTAAATTTCTCAACTTCCTCGTTCGACTGCGTAGAGTAGGCGAAATCTAACTTGACGCAATGTTGTCCTGTTTTTAGATTCAACCCGGCTTTTATATTTATTAGTTTGGTCCGGCCAATATGTGAATTAGAAATTTTTTCTAAAATAGTGAATCTACAAAATCTGGACGTCCTTTTGAATTCTCAGTTGGGTTTTAAAATATTTAATATTTGGTTGTTATTGAATTTCATCTTTGTCGACGTCAGTTTGAAAGAATTTTACTTATACGTTTGCCGTCCCGCATTGTTTGTGTATATCACTGTATTTCTGCGATAAAATGATTATATCGATGACCGAATAAATCCAATCGGTATCCGAAACCTATTGGGTCGTCGTTTCAGATGATTGGCAAATTATACGACCTATTTTGGGAAGAAATGCTACCGATCAAAACGGAGCCATCTTTTCATTCGATTTGCTCCAACCCAATTTACAACAAATCAATCAATATTTACAGATATTCTGTCTATCAACTTTCAATAATGAAACTGTCACTGTCAAAAATTACTTCGTTATTATTATTTTTTATTTTTTAAACGAAATAAGAGTTAACATGTGGGGATTAAATGATTTAATATTTACGCAGACGATCGATAAACCAACCAACTGTTAGAATCTAAAAAAATTACGTCTATTATGTCAATTCTAATCTGGATGAAGAAATTTACAAGGACATCATATACTAGGGATCTTTATTTCAAAAGTTAAACGTGAAAAAAAATTTTCCACTATAAAGGTCATATGAGCTTGGAGAACGAGGATTGATATTCGGGCAGATATATACTCTTATGTATAGTGATTATTTTAGTAAATTGATGCCCTTGAACAGTTCTAAAGATCTACATAATTGGAGTATATAAACTATACGGTTGACGTTTGAGCTCGAGTATTTCTCTTGCTATTTGGTATTTAAAATGTTATTTCGATTGCCATATTGTTACATCAAATTTTTCTGTCACAATACACACAAAAAACTCATAATAATTGGCGGCAAAGTCAAATTATTGCACTTTAAATGAAAACCTGCATCGTAAATATATTAAAATTATTATTTTCACATTCAAACCAAATTCAAAGTCAAGAGTTGCAGACCAATAATTTTTGGCAACATTTTTTTTTCTCAATAATATATGAATCTGTTCGTCAAAACTTAAAGGTGGCAAATTATTATGTAATAAGCCAAAGCGCCAACACAACAACATCGTATGATTTAGTATACTCCATATGTCCGGCAATGAATACAAACAACAACAAATTAAAAAAGTGTTACAAACAAACAAAATATGTAAACAAAAATAAATTAAAATCAAAACGAAAATAATCTAAATTTTTCATCTTTAAGACGTACTACGCATCGTTACGCAACGAACAATTGCTTTTACCTCTAATATCGTCCAAATTTATTTCATCAACGCCGTATACATAAATTTTTAGTTTGGTGTGTAAAACAAAATGTTTTATTGGTCCATTATATTATTATCGGCCATCATCAAGTCGACCGTTTTATTTCGATCAACACATCAATTAATTCTTAATTGCGAAAATATCTAAGATGCTGCTATACATAATCCGTAATCTACATACTTAATTCGATAATAGAAATGTGTTAAATTACACAAAATTATTTGTCTCATTCACTTCACGATCTTTTGTATATGATTTGCTATATGGTTACGTACGTATATAAACAATCCGATCGAAAAATTGATATATTTTTCATCCCACTGGAATGTTATGTTTATATTAAAATAATACAAACATCACTAAAAAAAAAATTTTTGAATCTTAATACGCGATATTTAAAGAAATTCCTAAATTTTAAAAAAAGTAAAAAAAAAAAAAAAAATTTAACAAAAGTTAAAAATTTTCGCACAGTGAAAATGACTCAGAACGAAAATAATAAAATTTTTTACAAAAATGTTAGTACGTTTATTGTTTATAGAAAAATGATTGAGGCTGTCTATAATATCAAACATATTTGTTACCTTATATGTCCGCATATTAAAAAGTGACAGCGCATAATAATATTGATGTTCGATAGTTTCTCTTATGTTGAGATACGTAACTATTACCTCAGTTCAATAGGCCATAAACACAAATATCATTCTATATATTGTTATCAAGCAACTCGCGTAGTAGTAAAAGCTGCGGAGGGTTGCAAAATGGATTTCACAAAATGATGATGGCGATGAACACAACTATAGCCCCCTATTAGAGCTCATGTGTCGAAATATTGTCCATCCCAGCACAGTCTGCAGGAGTAATGCAATGTACAGATGGATATTTAAGCAAACCTGTATTCGTGCGTGATCGATTAAGCGATGGTGTAAATTAGGGTCTTAGTTAGTTAGTTCGTTTTAGGTGGCCGCCCAACAAAAGGACGAGGCCTAGACACATATGATCCGTAGCCTTACCACAGAAATTGCTCCTCCGCACTACCCTACTGTAACCAATTTGAGCTTCTCACGAACCAGTAGATATCTCTAACGCTCAATTTACTGAGATCGTTTAGATCGTACAGGAGGTGAGCTCCCAAAAACTTGAGTCTGTTTTGAGACAGACTAGAACAGGTGCATAACAAATGAAGTATTGTTTCCTCCTCTTCTTCGTTGTTACAGCTTCGACATTAATCATGGAAGAAAACACCAAGTCTACTCGCATGCTTTCCAATAAGACAGTGTCCAGTAATGACACCCACAACCGTGCTAATATTATGCCTTTGCATAGATATTAGCTGATTAGATCTTTTTAAGTCAAATTAGGCCAAATCTGCCTAGTAATTACACATGAGGTGCAATTTGCCCATCTATTGTTTTTAATTTTACGAGTTTCTTCTTTAAGGAGTAATTTGCATGTAGCAAGTGGTATACTTCAATATACACCTTGCACGGTAAGATGAGGCAAGTAATACATTGTCGTACGAGTTCATCGGGTTTCATAGTCCCCGTATTATTGACATGCACTAGCACTCATATAAGATGGATATTGAACTGTTCAGCCATCTCATTAAGAGATGAAAGACAACTCCGGGCTACTTTCGACGTGATAAAGCCTGATTGTAAAAATTTAAAAGCAGCCTGACTGCCGTAAAAATGCCATATCTCTTACAGATATTACATGATACTTCATTCAGTCTATGGCTTCCTTGATTGCTATAAGCTCTGCCTGAAAAATACTGCAATGATCAGGGAGGCGGAAAAAGAGATTTACATTTAGTTCTTCACAGAAAACTCCTCCGCCGACCTTTCCACCAATTTTCGAGCCATCTGTAAAAAAGTTAATAAGGCCGACTTTAAAACTATTCCATTCATCCAGTCCTCTCTGGAAGGAATACCAGTTATAAATTTAACGAGGTATGATGTCGAGATGATGTAGTCGATAGATTTAGGGATTTCTTTGTTCGTTAGAATAGATGATCCCATAATGTTACAGGACCACATAGAAATTCATTTAAGCCTTATGGCTGCATTAGCAGCCACTTGTTTAGCCAGGATATTCAAAGAGATGAGATGAAAGAGAACCTCCAGTGCTTGTGTGGTTCTAAGTGCACGACTAATACACAATGTAGTTTTGGTTTGCTACTGTATTTAAAGCAGGCCACCAAACTGTAACTCCATACATTAAAACTTGTCTAACTACAGAGGTATAAAGCCAATGCACAATGTGAGGTTTAAGCCCCATCCTTTTCCAATGGCAATTTAACAGGAGTAGAGTGCTATCGTAGCCTTTTTTACTCTTTCCAGAATATTAGGCTTCCAGCTTAGTTTACTATCCAAAATGAGACCCAAGAATTTCACTTGATCTGCGAAGTTCCAAACAACTCCATTGAGAGTGGGGAGGGTCAAAGCGAGGAAGTTTGTACTTCCTGGAAAAAAGAACCAACTCAGTCTTCAGTGGGTTAACACTAAGACCACAACTATTGATCCATTGAGTAAGAATGCCAAAAGTATTCTGCATAACATCTCTGAGGATACAAGGATATTTACCGAAAGCGCCAATTGCAACATCATCTGCTTAAGCCACCACTTTAAAGCCCTTCCAGGTTTAGTAACAGGTCATTTATGACCAAATTCCAAAGAAGATGGGATAATACACCACCTTGCGGTGTACCCCTATTTACAAATCTACGGATGGATGATACACCTAGATTCGCCATTATAACCCTGCCTTTGAGCATTTGATCAATCTAGCTTCTAAGTGTCACATCTACCCCCAAATTTGAAAGTGCTTGCGTCATCACCTCTGGTTTGACAATATTAAAGGCTCACTCAATATCACAAAAGGTCACCAAAAAAAATTCTTTATATTCGAGGGACTTCTCTTTAGGACATAAGAGGGAATGGAGAGCTTTTTCTACCGATTTTCACTTACTATATGCATGCTGAGATGCTCACAGTTTTATAGGCCTAAGGTCTTTGGAATTGCAATAAGAGCGTTTTCCTGCCTTTGGTATAAAAATTACATTTACTTCAGTCCATTTCTTTGGAATGTGACATAGTTTGAGGCTTCTTTTGAAAATTCACCTCAAGCCAGGGAACAGTTAAGTCAGTAGTTTTCTAAATATCGGCAGGAATAATGCCGTCCAGGCCTGCTGACTTGAAAGGCTTGAAACGGTTTACTGCCAACAAGATAGTTCTCCTATTGACAATTTTCCCCGCGAGGCCAGGAGCCTTATTTGCCTTTAGTAAAATAGGAGGAGAATTGGAACAACCCGGAAAATGAGTTTCCAGAAGAAGCTCTAAGGATTCCTTACTTGTTGTAGTCCATTGTCCATCCGGTCGTAGGAGATAACTTGAATAACGTAGCCGAGCTGCCTCAGTGGTCTCCTGTATTTTATTACAAAAAAGTATCCAGAAATTGATTTTGGCACTTCTTAGTTCATATTTATATGCTTTAAGGGCCTCTTTATAAAGGGTGATTTTTTATTAGCTATAGGAAATTATTCCAAAAAAGACACATAAAATTAAGAAAAATTCATGAAATCTTTATTCGAATCGATAGTACGGTCCATATAATTTAATGTTTGAAGATTATTTCATTCAAATGTTGACCACGGCTGCGCCTCAAATGGTCCATCCGCTTAGTCCAATTTTGGCATTCACTTTCCAACATTTCGGCAGGTATCTCACGAAAAAATGCTTCAATGCTGTCTTCCAATGCGTCAATCGAAGCGAACTTGTCAGTATAGACATGAGCCTTAACATAGCCCCACAAAAATAATCTAAAGGCGTTAAATCGCACGATCTAGGTGGCCAATTGACCGGTCCCAAACGTGAAATAAAGTGTTCACCGAACTTGCCTTTCAATTGGTTCATTGTTTCGCGTGCTGTGTGGCATATGGCACCGTTTTGTTGAAACCACATGTCATGCAAGTCAAGTTCTTCCATTTTGGGCAAAACAAGGTTGGATATCATCTCATGGTAGCGCTCACCATTCATAGTTACGTTGCGATTTGCATCATCTTTAAAGAAGTACGGTGCAATGATGCCACCAGCCCATAATCCGCACCAAACAGTGACTCTTTCTGAATGCATTGGTAGCTCTTGCAATGCTCCTGGCTGATCTTTACTCCAAAATCGACAATTTTGCTTATTTACGAATCCAGCCAGCCAAAAATGAGCTTCGTCGCTGAACACAATTTTTCGATAACAAAATAGATTTTCCGCCAACTTTTCAAGAGCCCATTCACCAAAAATTCTGCGTTGTGGTAGGTCGTTCGACTTCAATTCTTGCACCAGCTGTATTTTGTAAGGCTTCACACCTAAATCCTTAAGCAAAATTTTCCACGTTGTTAAGTAACAGAGGCCCAATTGCTGCGAACGGTGCCGAATCGATAATTGATGGTCATCACTAGCATCACTAGCAACAATGTAAATTTGGTGCGAAATTTAGTCACAATAGCCCGAATAACCGCTTCAGTGGGTCGATTAAACTGACCATAAAATGGAAGAAGCGCGCGATGAACCTACTTAACAGAGCACGCATTTTCAGTGGAGCAAAATCAGTGTTGCCAAAAAGAAAATAGTTAAAAAATCACGCTTTAGAAGTTTCAGTCCATGTCAGTTTTTGTTCTCTTTGCGATTTTAAAGAGCCACTTGAATTTTAAGCGCGTTACTTGTAGTTCCTTTGACTACCATGGTGGACGAGGTTTACCCTTTGGTCTACTAATGGGACATGAACTTGAAATAGCTTTATTAAAAGCATAAAACACCCGGTCGACCATGACATCTAGCTCCTGTATTGATTCCGGAGATTTAGGAACTAGTGGTGGTAGAGAGTTACTTAAAACCATTCTGAAAGTATCCCAATTGGTCTTCCTACGATTTCTAAAAGTTGGAGTTTCAAAATATTTTATATCCAATCCGTATTGAAGATAACGATGATCAGAAAAGGAGAGTTCCTTAGACACTCTCCAATTAATTAATCTATTCGACATGAAGTTCGAGACAAGGGTAATGTCTAGAACTTCCTGTCTATTCCTTGTTATAAAAGTAGGCTTACAGCATTCATTACAGATTGATAGGTTAGTACTTAGAATATAATCCAAAAGTGACTCACTTCCCTCATTTGTATCAGAAATCCCTAAATCTATCGACTACACCATCTCGACATCGTACCTCGATGTTAAATTTATAACTGATATTCCTTCCAGAGAGGACTGAGTGAATGGAACAGTTTTAAAGTCAGGCTTTATTAATATTTTTACAGATGGCTCAAAAATTGATGGAAAGGTCAACGGAGCGGTTTTCTGCGAAGAACTAAATGTAAATATCTCTTTCCGCCTCCCTGATCATTGCAGTATTTTTCAGGCAGACCTTTTAGCAATCAAGGAAGCCATAGACTGGATGAAGTATCATGTAATATCTATAAGAGGTATGGCATTTTTACGGACAGTCAGGCTGCTATTAAAGTTTTACAATCAGGCTTTATCACGTCGAAAGTAGCCCGGAGTTGTCTTTCATCTCTTAATGAGATGGCTGAACAGTTCAATATCCATCTTATATGAGTGCTAGTGCATGTCAATAATACGGGGACTATGAAACCCGATGAACTCGTACGACAATGTATTACTTGCCTCATCTTACCGTGCAAGGTGTATATTGAAGTATACCACTTGCTACATGCAAATTACTCCTTAAAGAAGAAACTCGTAAAATTAAAAACAATAGATGGGCAAACTGCACCTCATGTGTAATTATTAGGCAGATTTGGTCTAATTTGGACTTAAAAAGGTCTAATCAGCTAATATCTATGCAAAGGCATAATATTAGCACGGTTGTGGGTGTCATTACTGGACACTGTATTATTGGAAAGCATGCCAGTAGCCTTGGTGCTTTCTTTCATGATTATTGTCGAAGCTGTAACGACGAAGAAGATGAAGAAACAATACTTCATTTGTTATGCACCTGTTCTAATCTGTCTCAAAACAGACTTATTTGGAGCTCACCTCTTGTGTGATCTAACGGATCTCAGTAAATTGAGCGTTAGAGATATCTATTGCTTCGTGAGAAGCTCAAATTGATATAGTAGGGTAGTGCGAAGAAGCAATTTCTGTAATAAGGCTACGGACTATGTCAATTTTAGCATTTCGACATAGTGCGGTTTAATATCTAACCAATTTATGGGTCGCAAATCTGACAAAGATTTAGTAATATAATATGGATATGTTGGAGAGGTTTTATAAAATCCAAACTATATTTGTTGTGATTTTAGTGGTAGATAAAACATTCATGCATGAAACATTCATGTACTTGCATTAATCATTTGCGGCATAAAATTTCGACAAGGGTATATCATGTATGGATCCCGTAAGTCGACCACTGACCAGTTTCTTTGACGACCGAACGTACCAACTTATATAAACATTTTCCAACAACAAACCAACAATTTTTTTTTTACATTTTTTTGTGAAATAGAAAAATTGTTTTTAATGAAAAACAACAAAAAAAAATTTTTCATTTCATTTCATTCTTTTCAACAAAACAAAAAATTTTTTGTTGTTTGACTTTTCATTTAAGTTACAGTTGTTGAATTGAACAGACACTCAAAGTGGAAATATATAGAAAAAAAAATTCAAGTTTTAGAAAGGAAATCAAAATTTTCAATTTAAATTTATTAAGTGAATGAAAATCGAGTGAAAAAAAATTTTAAAAAAAGTTTATGAATGAAAATGAAAGTGATTACGGAAGAGCAATGTAATGTTGTCGATAGTTTACAATCGACTAAAATTGATAATGAAATCCAACAGTTGGTGATTAGTCACGAAGAAAATAATGTTAATTGTGAAAATAATGATGAGAATAACAGGTAAATTTTCCTCCTCGATATGATTTTCCACATAATGAAATTTTTTTTGTTACTATCGGACATTTAATGGAAATTAATCACCCAAAAATGAACTGGAATGCACATACATGAGTCATTGACAAAGTTTTCGTTTTGTGTGTCAGTATTGAAAAAAAAATGTTATGTGGCAAATTCTTTCATTACCGACCGTTCCCGTTTTGTTTTTTGTGATTTACCGACATTTTTTTATAAGAACTAGTTATACTCAAATATATATGTATATATAGATAAAACTTTAGGAATTCAAATAAAAAAATAAAAAAAATACAAATATTTTGGCAATTTTCCCAAAACTGCAACAACAAAACCGCCGCAAGTGGAAAAAGTGAAATGTAAAAATTTTTTTTTTTGGTGGACCGAAGAAAATGTTTTGACATATTTCTTATGTTTAGCATAACAAGATTGTAGATAGTTATCAATTAGGAGCTGTTATTTATGATGTATGACTGTTCGTTTGAAGTGGTATACAAAATACTGAACGATTATTCATAACCGTATATGTGACTAAACATGATAGTTTTTATAAATAAATGCAAAAACCCACCCGCTCGCCTAACCCACCTTCAGGTCAAAAAATCGATCGTTTACCCATAAAAATAACATTTCATGTCTCACACTTCTAATTTTAATGGAACTAAAATTACCTCTTAGCAATCATCACCCATCCTCATCAATCATTTTATATATACTCGTTCTCGCATATATAAATACTCGTAGAATTATTACCACGATTTCCGCAACCTACATAAACAAAAACAAATTTATTTTTATCATAGCCCGTTAATTGAACCAGATGACTTCAATTGTTTTAAAGACGTTGCGTTAAATTAATGTGTAAACAAACGTAATAAATCACACGTCATCCATATCACGTTCATCATTGTTTAAAATCGCGGGCGTTTTATGACCAGTTCAACAAAAAAATGGCAAAGTTACCAAAAAAACAAACGAAAAACAGATTTACGCACCCGCGTATCACTTGTTAACGTCTGCTTTTTGTTATAAAGTGTTAAAATCTTATTGTTTAGAACGTCAAAAAAATAAAAATAAATTGTATGCCCACCTTAAAAAAAAGTGACTACGTCACTGATTATACAGGGTGGCTCATCAAACTCTTTTGGATTTGGTTAAGGAGTGAACACATTTGTATTCAAAATCTGATTGGATAAATCAAATTAAAGGCTGATGAATTCACGATTTGATGTTTCATCGTTTCCGCGGGGGGTGCGTGACACTAATGGTGGGTGGTTCAGTATTCGATAAGTCAGATAAACGGGTAGACAAAGGAAATCTTAGTATATTGAAATAAGCCTACCATTTTAACTAATAGGTTCAATATTTCTCTGGCTAAATGTGTGCAGGAGCCTTGTTTTGCTTTAACAATGTTTTACAATTACCTTCTTCTGCTGGGCATAGTTTTTAAAGGGATCCTTGTCCGAGCTTAGGTTACCTTCCCCATTTTTCAATAATTATAGACCATAACTCTATTTTCTCTAGTTAGTAATACAAGTCAGACTATCATAGTGATAAAAATATTTTTTTATGAATTTTATCATCTTTGTTGGGCCACCCTGTACATATTATAACCATACTGTTAAAATTAATGTTCAAACATTATGCGAATACTAATTATGTTTTTTATCTTTTTTTTTTAGATTATCAAATTGTGTAACATATCCCGGCCTATCCGAAATACAACCCGGGTTTTATTTATGTGGTGCGAGTATGGCACGACCGGATATTTTAGAAAATTTAGGAATAACATTTGTGATAAATGCCGCACCCGAACTACCCGATACACCGTTGCCCGATTCAAATCCCATGTATTTACAAGTACCGGTGATGGATCATCCCGACATGGATTTAAGCATATATTTCGACGAGGTAGCCGATTTAATCGAAGACGTTCGATTATCCGATGGTAAAACTTTAGTACATTGTGTGGCTGGTGTAAGCCGGTCGGCGTCCTTATGTCTCGTCTATCTAATGAAATACATGAAAATGACATTGCGCGAAGCATTTTTCCATATTCGATCGATACGGTACGGTAACGGGGATTATGATGTCGTGGACATGCAATATACTAATTCACGTATTTTTATTTTTCTATTTACAGACCGCAAATACGACCAAATATGGGTTTTTTTCGACAGCTAATCGCATACGAGGAGAATTTATATGGGGAATCGACTGTAAAATGGATTTACTATGAATCGATACAGCGTGAGGTGCCCGACGTATACGAAAAGGAATATCGTAACACGGAACTATTTTATCAAAAGTATCGTCAAAATATTAAACGAAGATAAAATTGTTGACCATCGATCAAAATAATTTATAAAACATTCAAATACTAATTTTATTAATTTAAATTAAAAAAAAAATATTTTAACTTATAATATTATATATTATATATATAAATAAATGAACGTGATGTAAAAATAACTGATTTACCCCAGCACCCCACCCGGTAGTTGTGTAAAATTGTAAAAATTTATAAAATTACCAGCCCCGCACTAAAAAATATGCAAAAATATATGGGGACCAAAATTAAATGTTGTGATTGGCGGAATAGACTCGTACTATTTCGGATGAATGTGTTTTTTGTTTTTTTTTTTTAAACAAAAACATTATGATTTAAGAGTATTAATTAATTTATTAAATATTAAAATTAAAAAACAAAACAATAATTTAGAATTATATATTTGTATTAAAAATAAAAACATAGAAAACGGATAATTAAATTATAATTTTTCTTAAAATTTTTTTGTTTTTTTCTCCCTACTCCATCTACATTAAACGAAGATGATTTTATGTAAAACATATATATGTCGCTTTACATCAGATTTACATTTAAAGAGAATTGGTATCTTAAACAAAAAAAAACGAGACACTAGATTGAAAAATTATGCAAACCAAACCGAGAAAAAATTTCGTCTTGTAAAAATAAAAAGATGAAACCCTAGATCCAAACCCAAAAACTGTTATAAAAAAGATGATTTTTACAAAATGAAAAGTTTTATCTTTTTGTAGCAAAAAATATAAAAAGATGACAATACATGTATAAAATTATAGCTGATTTACATTCAACAAATTTTGAAGAAGAAGTTGATCTTGAAATCAATTTTGTAAAATTAAAATAAAAACAAATATTGCAATAACATTTTGTAATTATCTGTGTGAGTACCCAAAACATAGTATATTACACTAATTTTGTACATGTATTGTAATCTTTTTATATATTTTGCTACAAAAAGATAAAACTTTTCATCTTTTAAAAATCAAGATCATCTTTTTTATAACAGTTTTTGGGTTTGGATCTCGGGTTTGATCTTTTATTTTTACAAGACGATATTTTTTCTCGGTTTGGCTTGCATAATTTTTCAATCTAGTGTCTCGGTTTTTTTTAAGATTAAAAATTCGTTGAATGTAAATCGGCTATAATCGACAATTTTCTTAATCAAGGAAATTTTGAGCCCTAGATTGCATGTGTTGAATGGAGAAACCATTATACATTTTTGGCTAACGATTGTTCCCTGTCCCATTATAACCCCACATCCAATAACATGATTCGGCAAGTGGTGTTGGACCTCACTCTGTCGAGTCAGTTTAAATCCAACTCTGTCCCAAACTGGCATATATCAAAAGATACTTCTTTGTCGGACCACATGCACATCAGGTTCTATATACCGGGAGTGATCATACAGGCGGCAGACCGTCGTATCCTTAGTTCTACAAACTGGAAGACATACAGGGATATTTTATTCGTTAAAGTGGATATGCCGCCAACTTTTTTGTTTAATTAGTGAACTAGAATCTGCAGCTTGTTTCCTAAATGATTTGCTCCTTTCTTCTTACGCAAGCAGCTGAGTGGCGCGTAACGTTGACCAAATCGCAAAGCTCCATGGTGAAACGAATAGCTGGCTTAACTCCGTAAGAAGGTTAGGAAATTATTTAATAGGGCAAAGCATTCTATGAGTAGAATAAATATAGGCAAGCCATTACAAATTACACCATGGAACTCAAGCGTGGAAGAATATCTGTGGTAATATCAAGGATATATCTACAGCTGCTCGACTCCATAAAGTTCTAGCTAAAGATCAGTCCAAGGAGATTGGGCTCATTCTGAAATCCGATGGTAATTATACATCGGGTTGCAAGAAGTCACTCGAAACCCTGCTTCAGCTGCACTTTCCGCGCTGCGCTGTTTGTGACACTAATACAATTACTGTGAGTGCAAATGTGGGATGGGTTAATAGTTTATCCGGTAGGCTTTTTACTCCGAAAAAGTCAAATGCACTATTAAATCCTTTCACCCGTTCAAAGCTCCAAGCGGGGATGAAATCTTCCCAGCCCTTCTTCAAACGGGCTTGGACCTGATTACCCCGGCTATGGTAGCCTTATTCAGAACTAGCTTCAATTTGGGTCACATACCACAGGCTAGGAGCCAAGTAAATATGGTTTTTATCTCAAAGCTTGTCAACCGGCCAAGTGTACTCCCTAAGTCCTTTTGACCTATCAGTCTTACATCGTTTATTCTAAAAGCTATGGAACGACTGGTAGATCTTCATATCAGGGACTGGTTAACTGTAACCAGACCTCTGAATCCTAATCAATTTGCCTATAAAAATGACAAATGCACAGAGGGGGCGTTGCATCTACTTGTTACCAAGATTGAAGCGGCCTACCGCTAGAGAGAAATTGCACTGTGCGCTTTTTTGGATATTGAGGGGGCTTAATGAGTCAGTCACGATCACGGCAGTAAGAGGGTGCCCTGAAGACAGTGTCCTCTCACCTTTCTTGTGGCCACTCGTGATCGACGAATTACTTGATGAGCTACATCTACTCGGTTATGACGCCATTGGTTATGCGGATGATCTGGTTATCATGGTCACTGGTGGGCATGAATGTTCGATGTCTGCCAGCATGCAACAGGCTTTGCTTGCTATTTCGAATTGGTGTACTAAAAAAGCCTTTCCATAAACTCTAGCAAAACAGTCCTGGTGCCCTTTACCAAAAGACGTTGGTTCAGTTAGTCTAAATGATATTACTATCGGGTACTCCAATGAAGTTAAATATCTAGGTGTTGCCCTAAATAAGAAACTAAACTGGAACTCTCATATTAACTTAACTAACGAACGCGCGGTCAGAACCACGTGGGCATGTCGGTGTATATTTGGCAGGACTTGGAGCCTTAGTTCAAAAATTATATACTGGATGTATATCATGAAAGTGAGACCAATTGTAACCTATGGGGCTATAGTGTAGTGGCAAACATTTATTATGATCAAGCTAACCTCATTGCAGAGGGCTAGTATGTCTCGGAATCACAGGCGCTATGTGCACCTGTCCAACGGCGGCAATGAAAGCCCTCATCGGACTCACTCCACTTCATATCTACGTCAAAAAATCAGCAGCTATTTTTGCAGCTAGGTAACAGCTAAAGAATTAATATAGTCATGATGATCATATGAGTCATCTGGACATTTTGAATGAACTTTCACACTTGGATATGTTCTTTAGACTCCCGGACGTTATGCCAAAAGAACTCTGCTTTGGCAGGAATTTCAGAGTAACAGTCCTTGATTGAACAGACTGGGATACTGGTTGACCTCTTATAGAGTCTTGCAGCCTAGTCTGGTTCACAGATGGATCAAAAATGGATAGTGGAGTTAGCATTGGTGTCTTTGGCCCCACCCAAAAGTATCGAAATCACTTGGTAATAAAGTTAGGTTGTGGTGGGTACCTGGTCTCAATGGCGTCACTGGAAACAAGATAACCGACAAGCTAGCACGGGCAGGCTCGTTGACTACACTTATTGGTCCTGAGTCTTTTTGTGGCATCCCGTGGGCCTCTGCAGCCTATACAATCAGTAAAATGGGAACAAATACAGCCTCAGACAAGGCAAATCTTTGATCAGACCATTTCACCATAAGGAGTTGGCGGTCAATTTCAGTAAAGGAAATGTTAGGAAAGTAGTGAGTTTTCTTTCAGGTCACTGTAACCTGAGATATCATTTCAATAAAATGAACCGGTCCACAAAGACGGATTGCTGATTCTGTTTGGAGAGATAGAAACCGCAGAGTGTGTGCTTTGTGTACACTGTGATGGCTTCATTTTGAAAAGAGGTATTTGACCCCAGAGAAATGTAAATTAGCCTGTGCAAATAGCATTCTCACTTTTGAGAATTTTGGGCACAGGGAAAAAATAAGAATAAAAATGTCCTACTAGTCCATTCAAACCGCATGACAGTTATGGTTCTGTCTCTTTCTCTGGATTAATATCCCATAAAGCCGCCCGCACAATCAACCTCCATTATTGTCGTTCCATCGCACGTTGTCTTTTATCGACATCCTATGTCACGCATATCATGTTCGACATTCTCACGTTAGAGTAGTATGGGTATCCCTCTTTGACGTACACTATATACCTGCTTGGTTTTGGAACACATTTTTAATAGTTCAATGTTAAAGAGCTACTTCTCCATTGCATCTCTGAGTGACTTTCTTGAGACCTCCCTCTTAATGTAGAGACAATTCTGCAATAATTGGAGGTTAAGGTTCAGTTTTATAAAGTTCTATTTTACCATTACCATTAATTATTATTTACATATTATGCCTCAAGACTTGCTAATTGGACAACCTCAGACACCCCGAGGAAGTATTTGAGAACTAAACTGGGAGACTCAGTCTCGATGTGAGTCGCCTTAATTTTGTATCTTTCAAAATTGGTGACGACCAGAATCGGTTCACCTGTTTTTTCTGTTTGAATTTTATTAATGCATAGACCAAAAATTTAAGCCCAGAGCTGGAGTTACTTTCTTCACCTCTAGCCCCGCGGTAAGTCCAAAGCATTTATTTTTGGCATATTCGACAACAATTATGATATTATTTCTGAGACGGAGCTTACCGAATGCTTTATGTCTGAAAAATATTTTCCATTGAAATATGTAGTCCATATAGAAAAACAGGCATACATGGAATTTGTACATTTGTTAAAGTGGCGTACATATTTATGATTTTATTTGGTTATAGTTTATACACTTGACTTGACAATATTAAGTTTGTTTCGATTTAAACTTTTTTTTTCTAAATTATAGTAGCCGGTTTTGTAAATAAAAGAAGTTTTGATTGGAAAATAAAAAAAATGTTTTTTTTCAAGCCGCTTTAAAGCCTACTATTCTTCAGTAATATTTCTTCGGCAAAACATGACGGAAATTAAATATTGTTTTTTTTAGTCATTTTTTGAAAAAAATTCAATTTTAAGTTGGTATACACATTCGGAAAGTATTAAAAAAGATAAACAATGGCTGTGTTTTTTTTTATTTCGGAGAAATCGGAGAGACCAGGGAGATTATTTATCGGATTATTCCGATAATTTTTTCTCCGATCTTTATCTGTCAGATCGAAAAAAATTATTTTTTGTGTGTTTTTTTTTTAGTTTCGGAAACAATAAATTATTTAATAAATTTCAGTATTAAACTAAATTAAAGTTTTATTTGTCACCTGGTAGCTCAACATTAATCGGAGTCACCATTTTAGAATTTACTAAAAAATATAAAATACAACACACTGCTGTCAAACAATAATCAGTACATTTTTCAGAGTAAATAGATGGTATCCGATAATTATCGGAGCGTAAAAAAAACGACACGGAGAGATAATTTTTTCCTCGGATATTAATAAAAATGCATATCTGAAAATTTGACAGTAAATTTATCTCTCCGATTTCTCCGATATAAAAAAAAACACCCGATATTTAATTTCGTCATGTTTCTCCGAAGAAATATTACTGATAAATCCTGCAGAATTTTTTTATGAAAGCGGCATTAGGTGTTCTGTTTTTGATTGACAAAACAGTCAAGTTTTGAGTATTTATCTTCTGATTATTAGAAACATAATAATAAAATAAAATAAAATAAACTATAAATAAAAAGCGTAACAGGCCATAGTTGATACTATACTGCGATCTTTTACAAGATGTATCATACAATGATATGAGATCCATGTGATCAATCCATTATTTTGCGGGTGGTACGTGGTCATACGAATTCGGTGACTTCCCAGATGTTTCGTTAATTTGGAGAAAAGACGCAATTCAAATTACGTTCCTCAATCTAGAGACGAAGTTATTGACCAAAGTTTTTTCAACTGTTAGCGCAGTCATATCACGAATAAGGTAGGCTTCCGTCCATCTCAAAAATTTATCGATAATTGTCATCAAATACGAGTAGGGAGGTCGTATCGTTATAATGGCGATCTAATGTAACGCTGAATTTTTGATCGTTGACATTTATGACACTCTTTTGTTCAACCATTCAGGTTTTTATTAATCGCTGGCCAAAACCATCGTGAAGTGATCAGTTGACGGGTAGCTTGTATTCCCGGATGAGAAATTCCGTGAAGATTCTTAAAAATCCTTTTCCTCAATTCCTCTGGTACGAACGGCTGTGGTTTCTTCATGGTCATCTCATACCATAGTTTGTTGTCCGTTGTTCCAACCTCACTCTCTGTTATTAGTTTTGCTAGTTCCTCATTGTCTCGCTGTTCCTATTGTACTGTAATCAATGTCACCTCGACCGACTCCATACTAGCTTTTTTGGGTACGGGATAGTGTACCTGATATCGGTGGTAAATTGGGAGACGTAGTCACGATGACTCAACTGCCCAAGGCTTCACTCAATTTTTGAAACTGTGGCTTATGTGGTCCTTAAATACTGTAAGCGCTCTCTGCGAAATCGCAAAAGCTCCCTATCAAATGTCGAATAGTTTTGGTCGGCGTTGCTTAATTTCTTTGAAAAATACTCCAATGGCTGTACGTCTTCTACACGTGAGACTTTTTGTTGCAATAAGGCCCCAACTGTTATACCAGGGGCATTAGTCATTAAGCTATACTCAGCATTTTCATCAGGGCGGGCTAAAATCGTTGTCTAGCCAACTCCATTTTAGCTCTCTCAAAATTGTCTTGGCGCATATCAGGCTAAGTGAAAATTTTTGTTTTTGGCTTCTTAGTCAACCACTTAGACCATTCCAACTAACTGTTGATTCTGGGTTTGGAAAAGTCTTAATGGTTTTAATCCTATCTTCTGATGTGTGGATTTCTTGTGGATTTACTTTGTGGCTTAAGAAATCCAGTTGGGTCACTCTAAAAACAAATTTGGATAAATTTATATTGAGTCCATATTCTGTTAAGCGGCGGAATAATTCTTCGAGGTATCTTAAGTGATCCTCTTTAGTACGACTAGCAACCAAGAGATCGTCTATAGAAACAAAAACGTACTCCAGTTGCCCATGCAAACGCGGTTCATAAACCTTTGGAAGGTTTGTGCTGCAATACGCAATCCACACGACATTCTCACGAATTCAAACAGGCCCAATGGTGGCGTGATGGCTTTTTTGACGCCAGTCGTCCTTTTTGGCTACCATATGTAAGGAAGATACCGCTTGTGAAGACGATGGGCGACAATCCCCAGATCCACTGTTTTGTCGTGCGGCTCTAAGACGAGCAGTTCAACACGAAGTGGATGCGAATACGACAATCTTTCGATTGTTTGGATACAATGAACGACGTCGTGTTGTACTTGAATGTCATTCCTTGAGGTTTGTGTTAATGGCGGATACTTTTAGAGAAAACTGCGAATTCATAGTTGCCAACACTATGTGGATTCGTCGGTCCTTGTGATAATTTCGTCAACTTTAAGATTGGTCTCTGCGTCGATGAGTTGTTTCTTTCTCAAATCTATACCACCAAACCGAATTTCGATAAGAAATCCGCGCCCAGAATAGGACGATTGACGTCGGCAATGGTGAAGACGTGTATGAAATTTCTCTTAATTTCAAACATTTTATGCCGAACGTTTAAATGCTTGAACCGATCGCTGCTGTAAGGAGGCTGTGGATGTCAAATTTGTAAGGTGAATTTGAAGGTGTATGACCGAGATATCGGCTCCCATATCGATGAGAAATCTTTCGTTGATATTACGAGATCGACGGTTACTTCCAAAACTTCTCAAATGAGACCTTGATCTATCCTGGAAACTATTGTGACCCGAACGTAGATAACGTATTTCTGAGACTTCTCGTTTCAATTTGTTGACCTCTTTACACATAGTTTTGACAATATCGCGCTCAACTCACATATTGGATCTTTTGGAAGATCTGATTCATAAACGAGTTTGAAGCTCCTGAACCCGAAGGAATGGATGAGTTGTTGGTTTAGATTGCGGACAACACAAATAGATTCGAAACTCCCAGATCTGGTCAGCTAGAGTAAGTTTTTCGGTAGCTCCAATTTGTTTGCTATTATAATATAAGCATATTTAGTTGTTCAGGTAGCTAATGAGCCCACAGTTTCCATCAACTTACGATCAAATTGGTCAGCTCGATCGGCGAGAGAAACCATAAATCTATAAAACTCGGATGGTTTATCTCTTCCATATCTGCAGTCGAAAATAACGCATATAAGCTTGTAGAATGGCGCTTGATTAGGGTGTTATTTAGCGTCTAGTACAAATTTTCTGTCTCAAGTGGTACTAGATAATATCAACGATTGACTTGACCAGCTCTCTGGGCAAGGACATGACCAGATATTGAAACTTGGTAATGTTACTGACTATTTTTCGATTCAGGAATTAGATCTTCGCTTGGGCGAACCAAATTGCCGTAGTGTCCGTATAAAACTCAGCAGTTTTAGCGACACCGCTGAAATATTTTCTCTGGCATTTATTGCGGGCTGCGCTGCAGGTGTGGTTGGCAAACTATCCTGTTTCCTATCTCCGTTCTTATATCACATATTTTAGGATTGTCACAACTCAGGAACAATACTCAGGAACAAATTTTTTAAAATCTAATTTGTATAATTTTTATAATTCTAATTTGTATAATTAATGCCATCTGTGACAGCCTACGGCTTGCATAAATAAGATCATTAATATATTTTTTTCTTAGGAAACCTTTATAAAATACAGTTGAACACACTGGAGTTGCTGATAAGAGACGTCAGAATACAGAGCAGTTCAATAAAATTGTGATTGTCTTGTGCTAATAGTAGTTATACATTGGCCACTGGAAAACCGGACCAATCCTGTCATTACACCAAAAAAAAAAAATACTAATTAACGCCCGCTTAGGTGTAACTAGCTTTCGAGTTTGTCATAACTAACAATATATATTGTTGCATTTTTTTCTTTTTCGAAGCTGGGATTTCACTGGATTCAATTTTGTCGACATTGTTGAAAATCACTAACATTTTGTTTTGCAGCTCTTTTATTATGGCGTATAATCCACAGTTTTTCCTCCCTACTGATATTTTCAGGCGATTATGCCAACCCTCTACCGAATTTTGTGTTCGGGGAAAGTGTTGTGAAATTTCGTTCCCAATACACCAGAACTCAGGTGAATATCTTGGCACCCTTTTTTTCTGCGCCAGATATATAATTTTTTTTAAACCAACTTGCCAATTTTTGCCAATCGGGATTTTTTTTATAATTTAATATCTGGTAAAAGTGAAAAATACATCCCTTATACTCAGTCATATTGGAAAAAATGATTTCACTGCCGAAGCAATTGCTACTTCGAAATCTGAAACAAATCTCTATGGATTAAGGGAAACGCCAATTTAACATGCCAAAAAACAGAGCTTGTGAATACAAAAAGTTGCTCATTATGGATGGTGCAACATAAAATGACACATCCATTATCCAACATTTGCACTCTCCGAGTAATTCAATAGATTTTATCAAACGTTGTCCAATAATCAAACAAACTCTTTCTCATTGAGAACGAATAACTCACCTTCTAAATATTTTAATTCATCCGGGATGTTAATGCAGTTCAAATTTATTGGTTCCTTGCTGGCACTTTTTAGGCAACTAATTTTTTTTTCTTTCTCCTTCAATGGACGGTAGATATATCTTCGACAATTGGCTTTAGTTTTAACAATGCGGAGTCAGAAATAATTTTTGATGGTGGCTTGTAGAATTTTTCGCTATGGTTTTAGTTTGTGCATTTGTTGATTTTCTAAATGCTTTCGGGTCATGAACATGCTGACCGGAATTTATTTGTATTATGTGATGAGGGCCATCACATAATACTAAAGTTGTGTCCACGCGCAGGATTATTAATTTTTTGATTCCCGCTGTCAACAACTCCATCTAAAAATATTTTTGTTTTTTTTATCCATGTAATAATCAAACCTGTTGATAAATAGTTTCTCATTCCCTTTATTCGATGTCACAATTGAAATATAACTCATTATATAAAATCATTACGATATTAAATCAAATTAAATAAAAAAATCAAATCAATACAGATAAAATCAAGCACATGAATGTATATCGAGATTGAGAACTACACTGAAATGCAAAACACGCAAAACAAAGAAAACATTTAAAATTTTGAAATATTAATATACATACATACTCGTATCTATGATAGATTACCACATATTTAGTACATACATCAATCAAAGACGGCCATGCAAAAGAACAAAAATAATTATGAAATTCATCCCAGTTGGCTTTTGTAAGTGTGGATTTTTTATTATTTGGATTTCAATTTTTGGATTTTTTCAATAGTTTGGATTTTGTCCGTTTTGGATTTTGTTTTTTGGGATTTTGTGACATAGTCGTTGTGCGTTTATTTTAATTATAGTTAAATTAACTAAATAATTTTAACTTATCCTAAAATACAATTCTTATTCAATAAATTTTCATTATCTAGCGTAAAATATAGAAAGTTCTTATTCTTAGCTAACTCTATATTATTATGATGAAGGAACAATTTGTGTCCAGATTCATGAGTAGGAAGTTCCTCTGGTACAGTTGGTTTTGAAAAAACATGATTCCTCTCCGATTCGTGAGTCTCATCTTGTGGATCAAAATAATGGGGACCAGGCCACAAATAACGACTATGATGCTAATCTCAGTGATGGCTGCTTCCTTATGCTCGTTGTTAGCGAATTATTTCTATTATAGTTGGAGAAACGCGCTCGATAGTTCCATTTACCTCACTTCGTTGGGAGGATTAGATAAATTTGGACACCCAAGGTTCTTAGATATTCCGTTATAATAGGGCTCACGAAGCTTCTCTCATTGTCAATCACAAGCATGCGGGGCACCGTGAAATGCAAAATAGATTTCGATTGATGCGGAAAAATTTTTTAAATTTCGAAAATATATCCACACTCGAAATAAATTTATCATTTTTAATTTTCTAGATATTCACATGCAGAATTTCCGCTGGGTATGTTGGAATGGGTGTTCCCTGGAGTGCAACACGATTAGGATGTGGATCATATTTATTTTTGTATTTTTTGATCAACCTGGCCATCGTGGAAAATAGTAGCGTTCTAGAATCTGTTTTCGGTTTTCCATATGGTTTCGATGTGCCCATATGGTTTCGACTTGTAAGAGTCGAATATACACTTCTGCGTTTTTAATTTTGTTGTAAATAAGTGTGTGTAGGACCCTGCATCAACTTTCCTTGGTGAGTTTCGGTAGGCTAATATAGTGTCGGTGATAAGAGGTATGGGGCTCTTCATGTACATATATTCATAAAACATTGATGGGTGTATCACAGTATCGAATTAAGTCGGTAAAATCTTTCTCCGCACTGTGAATAGTTCCAGTGGTAGTCTCAAGTTCCAGTCTTGACAGAGTGTCTGCAACCTTATTGATACAGCCCGGTTTATTAATTAGCTCGTAATTGTATTCATACAGTCGAGCTTTCCACCGCTTTAGCTTGGCATTATTATATTTCTATTGCTTAGTGTGAACGTTAACAGTTAGTGATCTGTTAGAATTTTGATTTTGCGGGCCCCATATAGGGAGTTGCAAAGATTATCTAGAGCCAACATTTTATAACCAACATTTCCTTCGCATTTGCTGCATAGTTCTTCTCGGTCTTATTCAGCGACCTGGAGATGTAGGTTATCGGCCAGTCTTTCCGATATCTCCTTGAGATAATACAGTTCCAATCGCAAATATGGACGCGAAGTAATTAGCAAAAAAGGTTAGCTAACATTTAGAAAAATTAAAATTTCTGTATAGGATACGAACTCCTAAATATTGTGAAGAGCTTTGAACTCTTTTTGATTAAGGTCTTCCTGACATGGAAAGGGGTATGATTTACTGTATATCAAGTCTTCTGTGGTGGTTTTTATTTTAGTGCAAACTTTCATTTCAATGGCCTCGAAGTTATTGATGGGCCCGATCAGTATTGTAAATTTCGAGATGACAGTGTGCAATACCTTCTTAATGCAAGTGGAAAGATGACCATCTCGTATTATGGTGATTGTTCTGGTAACCGAATGTGTATGTAGGGTGTGGTGATTATTTCGTTGTGTTTTCGATCAATAAGTGCCCCAAAGATTTCAACCCTGTTAGAACGAAAAAATCGACGTTATCTCCTGCTGATCTGATTTGAAATTAGCTTTCGGTTGGTTTGGCATTAACTGCTAATTCGATTTTTATAAAGTTCTTATTGACTCCGGTGTCGATGAGGAACTTAAAAAATTTACCTCAGAGTTTTCTTCTAATCATCATCATTGGATATCTCGTTTTCGGTGTTGTCGTATGCCAATTTGTTATAATAGTCTTCATCAGTTTGCGTTTCCAAGTGGCTGATTCGTTGTTGTTTCCGTGGTTTATGCAGATGAGAATGTTAGCGTTTCACTGCTGGAGCATCATGGGGTCGGTTGATTTATCTACTTTCCGCGTTATTGACGGATCAACATTAATCGATGCTGGCGGTCCGGGATTATTTAGTCGTGATGGCGGTCAATTGCCCGTGTTCTGGATGACATATGGGGTGCTGTTGTTCTGATGTTGAATGTTATATGCTATATGTTACTCCGTTGAAGTGATAGTACGGTATCATTTTTAGGAGGAGCTGGTTAAGATCACGAGATCGGAGTGGTCGGAGCCGTTATTGAATTGTTCACATTTCTTTTATATGTAGCCATGTTCCTAATTCAGGTTCTGAATTTCCAAACAAAAAGCATTTGATCACATTACTTGAAGCATTCAAGTAATGTGATTGGTTTTTAGATGATCAGGATCTTTGATAGAGCACCATTCAAACCGCGGATGAACAGGTCCAGCACCCGGTTGCGATAAGTTTCAAGAAAAACTTTGACGGTTTCATGCGAATATAGTCCGAGCTTTTCGTTAGTGATCTTTTACTCTCACCTATATATTGTGCTGATATACTTGCCCGCCTAAATTTGTATGCTCTTTTGAAATTAGGACTGCCTTACCGAGAGAAAGTCGGTCTATCACACATACATTCCAATAATTTCAAATCGGTTTGTTCGAATAGACATTTCCAATACATTATTCTATATAATTTTTTTAGCTACTGCTGCCGCTAGAGATAACATAGAAAACCTGAATAAAAAAGGACACAAGGATGACAATGGAAACCCATTTAAAAGCACATAGAAGCAAAGTATATGGAAGCATTTAGAGCGTAAAATTCGAAATATTGTGCAAACTAGAAATACATTCTCCTGCTTTGGTCAACGGTATTCTCAAGCAGCCAAAATATAGATAATAGATATGAATATGTGTAGCAAGTCTAACATTTCAAATTGTACGCCGCTGTAAACAAACTTAGTAGGCAATATCATTTTGAATGCGCGATGTGGTTTAAGGTTGTGATACAATTTTATTGCAGAACCCTATTGTTGACTAGCGAAAGCGGATAATATTTTATGGGTTAATATTAAGCTACAAATAATTTATTATTTAAAATTTTGGTTTGTTGTTTATTTAGAGATAGACATTTTCAAAATTAAACCATAAACAGAATAAATTTATCTTTTCCAATTATACCGCTGTAAATAAAATTACAAGACAATTTTATAGAATTATGCTGACATCTATTAGTTAAAATTTAGTACAACTTAGCCGAGTTACAAAATAGTAAAGTTATTTAAATTAATCCTAAGTTTTTATCCATAGATGTCGCACAAACTTTCCAAACTGATGACTAAAAGTTGGCCTAGTCGTCGCTACCTACTGCTTAAGTTTGAAAGAAGAAATAATAATTTGAATTATAAACCATAGATGCTGCACATAGCTTTTTTAACTGATAGCTAAAGCTTCTTCTAGTCGCCGATGGCTAGTATCTCAGTTCGTAAAAAGAATTTATAATTGAAATTAATTTTGCATAACGAATTTATTTACATACCCACATTATATGTGCGAAATAATTAATTTATATTTTTTTAAACCACTTATATCTGATTGATAAACTTTTCGTATTTACCTTGTCTTGAATTAGAAAATTATACTGCAAGGAACGACTAAAATCATTTCGGGAATTGGAGCCGATTCATTTCACAGGTGGAATTAGATAATAATGCCCGTATAATGTGTCGTTTAGTTTTATGTATCTATATATATAGCCTACCACAATACATAATAAGAAATAAGACAATAGAATAGTTTTTGACCGGTTTTCTTATTTACGTTTTTTTTTTGAATTATTATTAATTTTAAGGTTGTTGTCTTCTTATTGGGATTTATATTATATATGTGTTAAGAGAGATAACATCGTCGACCGTCGTAAGTTTTATGTATATGTATATACATGTATCGAGTCCAACAAGAGTTAAATAGAAAAAAAGGAAACCTATATATACCAGATACAAGTTTCCACTGTGCGTGTATCCATTTAATTTTTAAGTTTTGAGCCCTTTAAATTTTTTATTTTCTTAATCTTCTGGAATATGTTATGTATATATATAATTTGGTATATAAAGGGTATTCCATTTCTAATGTCCGGATTTTGATACAAAAATTTGAGTCAGCTGTCGAAAGTTTTAATATCCAGGTAACAGTTTCAGCTTCTGTGCCGTAACATAATCTAACATTTATGTAAACCAAAATGTTTGAGGTTTCCTAAGGACCATGTTCATGTGCACGAAAATTTCTTTGGGCTCTAATTGCGATAATGATGGCATTTATCGAATTTTCTCCAATTACGAGATTATGAATGATACAAAATGCCGGTTATGAGGTATAAAAGAACAGCGAGTTTTGATTTGAAAAATAATTCACAAAACAGACATTCCAATTGGAAACCTCCGTACATGGAATTATACAGATATAAAATCAACATTTTGTTGTTGTTGATTTTGTTTAAAGTAGGTCAATGTAACGAAGGGAATTACATAATTTGTATGTTAACTTTAAACCCCTTATATGAAATTTGATCGTTTTGTACGCGTATACGGATGAAGTACGAGTATCGACACGAGTTGATAGGGTGAAATAACGGTAGCAAAAGGTGTTTAAATTTGTTATGGTGACATATTTTGTAATTGGGTCGCCAAATAAAAGGAGGCATTACTGTAATTTATATGCCAATTAAACGAAAATCAGAAATCAAATGTGGGATATTTGATAGGGCACGTTTGCTCAATACTCGATAAAAACTGAGGCAATGATCCCTTTGACTAGTGATTACTGTTATGATATCTCACGTTAATATTTCGATTTTAGAATATCCACTAAAATTATTTTTTATTCTGCTTTGATGACTACGCCCTCTACTAAAATTAATATATCTTGCAAATGCCGACAAGCTGCAACTTCAGCTTGCTAATCAGACCCGTTTGCATGTATAGATGGACCCTGACGAATGAGAATGAAAATGGCTGATGATATTTGAGAGAAAAATCATGATGACAGTTTTCCGAGCTCTCTTCAATCACGAAATTAAAAATTTGATAAAAATTTTTATTGCCATTCATATGAAGTAAAAGGACAACGAATATGCTGATATATTTGTAAACAGGCCAGCAACAGCATGTAAAATCCGATTTGTATTACTGTCAGTATTTAAATGTCTAAAACAAAACCGAACGGAGTTTTTAAGGACTTTAAACCTTTATTGCAAATTAGTGATGTGAAAGAGCATTTAGCATTTTTTTTAACAGATATAATCTTTTAAATAGGAAGGTGGTTTAATGTTTCTTTCTGATCGAGATTGGCGTGAGAAATTGTCAGATGTGCTTAAAACATTTAAATTATTAGACGAGACTGGTACATTCAAACTAAAACGATTTGTATTATTTCCGTTAATCGGATTCCTCCGCTCTGGTTGATGACAATCCTCATCAGAACTATATCTTCATGACTTCTAAAATTAGGTTGATGTGCCGATTTTCGAAAATGGAACTTATTTCGTCACAATTCATTACCAATTTCATTCTTTTTTATATATGAACGGGGGCTTTTATGATTACTAACAATTTTAGCTGGAATCCATATATTATTCTTTTGATATGTAATATTGTCGCCAGGTGAAAAGTCTACTCTGGGTTTGGCTGATCTGTCATGATAATTTTTTGACTTCTCTTGGTTGGCCAATAATTGTTGGTTAATATTAACTTCAAATTTTGGCTCTAACAATGATTCTTTACAAGGAACTTTTGAATGTGTCCTTCTACTCATTAAAATTTGTGCAGGGTACCCTTTGAGTTTCAGCACTGGATGGTTTCTTTACTCAAGGAGAGCATACTGAATGCACCTATTGTCATCGATAGCTTTTTTCCAAAGATGTTTGGCTATATCTACGCTTTTTCAGCTTGTCCATTCGAACGGGCATATTGTGGACTTGCCGTTTTTATTTCAAAATTCCAGCATCTACTAAAATCGTTCATTTCTTTAGATGCGAACGGCATATTATCCGATATGATAGTTTTGGGTGTACCGTGTGTCGAAGATTTGCTTGCGATGCTTTATTATTTCACAAGATTGTTTAGATCGTATTGAAATTATATCAATCCACTTCGAATAGTAGTCAGCAAGTATTAAATAGTCCTTATCATACAATGTCATAATGTCTAAGGCAACTTTTTGAAAAGGCAGGTCTGGCATCTCTTGTGGCATTAATGGTTCAAGGCAATTTGACCTTTGAAATTTCTCACAAGTTCAACATCGTCTAATAAGTTCCTCGATGTCACTGTCAATACCTGGCCAGTATACATTTTGCATTGTCCGCTGTTTGGTTTTAACTATTCCGATGTGGGATTCATGTAATTTATGCGGTCGTTTAAGAAAACTGTGTAATTCTATATGTCTGCCAAAAATATAGTTATGAAACTTTACGCACGAATAAATCATCGCCAACAACTCCTTTTCAACCTGTGCGTAACGAGTTTCGGTTTCGGTTAGGCTTCTCGATGCGTATGATATTGGTTGACGATTCTGTAATAAAACACAACCAACACCATTTTGGCTCGCGTCGGTCTGGACTACCACGCTTTTATCTACATCGAAGGGTTGAAGAATGGGCAAATTGGTGATCTCTTCTTTCAACTTCTTAACAGTATGTTTTTATGTAGATTCAACCATTCAAATTCAGTATTTTTTGTTCATTAACTGTCTCAATGGTTCAGTTATCTCGAACAATTTCGGAATAAAACTTTTAGTTGTAAAACTTTATTGTTTTAGGATCTTCCATATTTTCAATTGCTTTTATTTGGTTGGGATCGGTCCCCATTCTCTGCTTATTGAAAATATGGCCCAGAAAAACCACTTGTTTGACCTTAAACTGCAGTTTGTCTACATTAAATTTAAAGTTGAGCTGTTTAGCTCATTCGATTACTTTTATTAAATTTCAATCGTGTTCAGTTTCAGTTCGTCCAGTTACCATTATATCATCGATATAAATTATAGTTCCTAGAAGATCACCAAAGTTTCGTTCATTTAGTCGCTGGAACGTTTTAGGGGCTATGTTAATACCGAATGGCATTCTTTTAAAGCTGTAGAATCAAAATAAGGAGGAACCAAACGTACACAATTTACATGACTCATCGTCAAGTAGAATTTGATAGAATCCGTCTTTCAGATCTAATACGGAAAAGTACTCCATCCCTAATAACTTAGTAGCAAGATTTTGAAGTTCGGGTATTTCGTAATAGTTCTGCTTGAGCCCCTCGTTTAAAAATTTGAGCTCCAATTTGGACAACTACCAGATTGCTTACCTATTCCGTGGGTTCTTTCACTTTTTCTATTATATTGTTTTCAACAAGAATATCGATATGTTGTATCGATACTGGTGTTACATTTTCTTTTAAAAGTAACTTAAGTTTGTCTGGAAAAGTTCCCAGTCCTTCAAAAATAGATTTATTGAAATAAAGTTTTGCTTTTCGGTGGCTATGGATTCGATAACTACTTTCGTTTCTATTTTACCTGTATCAATCAAACCAAACCTAATTAACGTTTGAAGACTTAGAATCGGTGTAACATCATCCTCAACCCCTACAGGAATTTCAGAAATCCCTACAGAATTTCATATTCTGTATTTAGTTTGTCAAAAATTCGTTTTGGCAACACATTTGTATCAGATCCCGTATCCAATTTAAAATTTATTAATTCGCCATCTATCAGAAATAACTTAAACCACCCACCTGTTTTGTTTTGTTCCACCTGTTTTGTATTGTTTCTTGACCTAACGTTTTTTGGCCTTAGACTATTAACAAGGTAGTCTTCACAAATTGAAACCTCCTGTTATGAATTTAATTCATTTACTTTCCGTGATTTACAACAACTTGTTAAGTGATGAAGTGCACTGCACTTCTGACATTTGTGCCAATAGGTGGAACATTTCCCTCTGAAATGTCGTTCACCACAACGTCTACAATTTATTTCGGCAGAAAACACTTCAATTTGTGAAGACACCCGCTGATAATTTTTTTTATAATTTGATTGAGTATTATAACTATTATTTTCTTTATAATTAAATCGAACGTGAGATAAATTTCGTTAGTCTCTTCACCAATAATATTCAACAGTGTAGCTATTTTTATCTCTTCTCCTTTCTGCTTTCCACCACTCGCTATCATGAAATTGTTAAAGTCCCGTTCAAATGTATTCCAATTATTTGGAATATTTCCTTTTAATATCAAAGGAGTCGGAGGCTTTAAGTTGTCCATTATCTTTTATTTTTTCCCGGCTATATTTTGAGGTTATGTTTTTCTCTAAGCAACGCAACCGCGTTTTGTTTTTCTCAATTTTAATAAAACTTTTATTTTTGCTTCACACTTTTTTACTAACTGGCAATGCTGCCAACTTATATAAAACTAACTATTTTAGTAGGATTCCAGTACTTATTATAATTCATTATTTAGTATTCCGGTATTTTATTTACACCACAGACGATAAAAAAAAACCAGATCAGGATTCCGGTGTGCCAACAATTAAGTATAAAGGGCAGAGACGTAATTTAATTTGAAGGTATCCTTAATGAAGTGCATGAATTCGAGTATAGTGATTACAACGATGTTGAAGTCACCGCAGAGTACAAGGGGCGTGCCAGAGTCCATGCTGATTTATGGTGTTAAGTATTGAGGGTTATTTATGTACAGAAGGAGCCTTATATATAAGCAAAGCTACGTTTTGCGTTGTTATCCAAAGATGAATTGTTAATGAACTCCTATATGAAACTGAAATTAATGTCGTCAATGACCACTAAACTAAAATAAAAGTGTAAAGTAACATCTATTACAAATAATATGTGCTACTTTTTAAATATTTTTTTCAATTTTTTTGACACATAATATTTTTATGTAATGCGCCTAAATGTATGCATTATTTTAATACAAGTATTTTTCATCGAAATTTGAATGACGAAATTCGAATGACATTCAGGCGAATTGTTCGCAAATAAATATTTAAGTCACTTTAGGTTGTGACTACAATATATACAACAATAATACAATATTTATAACATAAGTTGTTAGTATTTTAGTTAAAGGTGTATTCTATTTGTCTGCTGCTTGAACATATTCCTAGACTATTAACCCCTTCACGTTTTAATTTACTCAAATGTGAAACTAGAGAAGTAGTTATTTCATCGGAAAGTGATCGTAAATGGCATATTTTAACATATGACACATTAACCACTCAGATGGGGGCATATTGTCTTCTTTTATGACTACCAGGTCTCCAATTTTGATGTTTTTATGTTCCTTATGCCACTTTCTTTGCTGCTGCAAGGACTGAAGATAATTGATGTGCCACTGGTTCAAGAATCCTTGCATTCTTACTTGCACATTCTTCCATTTTGATAATCGATTAACGTAAATTTGCTCAAAAGGTGGTTCTGGAATGGAGGTCATTAGAAAATGTACTGAGGTCAGTGCAAATAGATCATCTATGTCGTTACTCATAATAATTGGTCACCGGTGGTATAGTGATGATTAAGGTCTTTGTAAAGTTTCAACTTTGTCCTGTAATACCTGATTTGTCCTGATTTACTCATAGGGCATATCGGCTTGAAATTCAGAATGCTCTCGATTTGGACTATTTTGCTCTTCGCTCCTAAAAAATTTGTGTCATTGTTTTGGATCTGTATGGGAATGTCTTACCGTGATGTGAACCGCCGAAGAGCGGTAATGAATCTTTCAGGCATCATATCAAGGCACAATCCGATATCCACGGCCTCCGTTGCAAAACAAACAAAGACATAAATGTATCCCTTGATAAGGGAAACACAACCTCTTCCAGTGATAGTTTAAGGAGCGGAAGTCCTCCAGAAGTTTGCTACAAATGTATTCTACCTTTTTTGGTGTGTCGATTGCACACAGGTTTCGTTATGATATTTTCAACGTATAACCCTCGTCAATGCGCGTTTGATCATTGAATATGACTCCAACCCTTCAAAATAGATCTTCTAGTAAGTGATTTGACGTATTTTTGAGATAGAACGTCAATTAAATTTGCATTTCTTCTAGTTTTGTGTATTCGATAGTCCTTGCTCTTGGCCAGTCTTAATTTGAGCCTACTTACAACCTAGGTCTGTTCCACCACTGACTGCACTCTAAAAATTGCTGCTTAGGGGTAACGTCTTAAGAAGCGATGTCTGTATTCTGTTTAGAGGCCAAATGACTCCATTGTACTTGAGGACCATTTCAGGTCCAGGCATAACATTCCAAATCTTTAAGGCTTTGTGGTTATTTAGTATATTTGATGATTAGTCGTGCTAACAATACAGTTCCACACCGTTTTGAACATGACAATTCTAGCATGTCTTATGCTATGACATGCATTGAATATACGAGGAAAAGTCACTGCTGCATTAGCACACTTAAATGAATCAAAAAACCCACGGATTTGAACTTCTGTTGTTGAACTGAACGTCATCACTATTCGTGGGTCTTATTATGCTCATATTCTATTGGTGTTTGATTTCCAACTTAATTTTTTCAACCATAGTTTGAATACAATGACTACAGTTGAAATCAACCCTAATAGACCGAACGTGTCACTTGACTGTCACGGACCAGTCATCAATATGTAGATTGCCGTCTTGTCTGAGATCAGGTGGGACAGGATTTAATAGCACAGGGGATGTAAATTTCCATTTTCGAGGGATCAAATCACATTTGACATTTGACCGGCGATCTGGTGTACCGTACAAACAGCTAAGAACGGAGTACAAGACGTTCCGTAAGTGTTTAACTCCTAATTGGCTCAGAAGTAGACGATCTCCATAAGATGCGTTAAGATTTTTTCTTCATCTGGTTCATATGGAATGTCAGTTTTGCGGCTGAACTGTCATGTTTAATCACGCAGGTAGAAACATTTGTTCGTTGGGCATGCTACATCGTTAGATTCTGTCGCCTGCATATGTTCTAACCTCCAATATTTAGTCATAAACTTGGTACCAAGATCTAGGTGCTTTTTGAACTAACGCTGAATAGCCGGAAGAAAGTTCAATAGTACTTGTGATAAGCCTGTTTTTGATGATAAATTTGTCAGTAGTTAGTATTTAGAAGAATATTGCTTCTTCAAGCAAAATATCGATTGTATTTGCCATGTGATAAGCAGGATCCGGTAACTAAAGATTTTTCTTGTTCATCTCATCTACTCATTGTATGTCAATCATTACTTGTGGGACTTGTATCACTGATAAACGACAACAGGGATCCTGAATCCAATAATGCTCGAGTCATATGCTGGTTTCCACCAGAATCACGAACGTGATTCTTCTGCGTGGGTATAAGATACAACTTTGGCATAACATCGGTTGCTTAAAAATTTGTGAACTTGAGTTATATGGTCCACATTACGAATTGATGATATATATATATATATATATAGAGATCGTAAAATGAAGGCCAGGATTTATAATCTCCAGAAAATTTATCAGTATGGAAATGCGTGGCTTAGAATATTCCCAAGCTTGACTAATTGAGCTTTCGTTTGTCAGGTGGGTAGAATCGGCCAAATTTTGTAACAGTAAGTCCAACGAATTATCAGTATTAGTTGGTGGATTTGCCGTTGGCCATTTTTCCATAAGTGTTCTAATAATTTAGATTTGGCTTCAAAACATTATATTCAAATTCCTCTTGTAGGTATTAGTCAGATAACCTCAACCTGGCCTGCTCATTAATAAGTGACCCGGTGTTAAAGTGTCCTTATGATAATCTGACAGTACAAGTTTATAAGTCGTGCAAAGTACGTTGTTAGCGCCAATAAAGTAGGAATCATTGTCTGATTATATATCGGTGCATAATCTGCTACATCAAAGCCAATCTCAGTATAGTATACACTTAGTACTACCATGGCATCTTAGATATTGACTTGTTAGATGTCGCTACTGGTATCAATTTAAAACAATCAAAATATTTTTTATGTATAATCGCCTAAATGTCGTATATTTTTCCTAAATTTTGACGATATTATATCGACCCGACATCTGGAACTTCAATTTAAACTGTTTTTTTCTTATGATGGAAGTGCTTTGTGTATTTATACTATGCACTATTTATACTATGTATTAATAATGCAAAGAAATTATCGCTAGTCAGATTTGACAAAACATCAATTTACACAGCTTTGGTGGCCATACATACAAATATTGCTATATGTGCTTTCCACCGTTGTCTCGATCTGCCATATATTTGTTTTAATTGAAGTGGTTCCACGTAGTCGTGGTCGATTTCCGATTATTTGGTAAACGGCACAATTTGCAGTTTAAGCCTTGGATTGATAAGCACCAGAAACAGAAACAGAAGCAGAACAAAAAATATTTATTTATGTAGTAAATTCTGTTTCTGTTTGCGTTGCTCTTGCAGCAACACAAAACAGAAACAGAATGCGCAAAAAACAGCTGTCATGTCGATACTATTCTGTCAAATTTTATTTTATTTGTATAGTGCGTGTACCGATTGCTTTGTTTTATTTATTATGAATAAAACAATAGAAATGTATTAGTGAAGAGGATTGGAAGAGGAATCGTGGCGAATAGAGCTGGGGGTCAATCCTCGTTCTATGAAAAAACGGAATGAAAAAAATCTTCTCATTTGTCTTCTGTCGCTTTGTTCTCATTTTTTCTTTTTACACGACGAAATCATGCGATTCTCGTTCGCACAATGAAAAAAATGCTGAATATAATGCGGAATAAATTTTTTTCATTGCTGAATACATTTTTCTCATTTTATGTTTATTGGGTAAATAGATTTTGTTTCTTTTTGGGTAGAGATTTGTCAAAAAAACAAATCTGTGTTTGTGTTTAACCAAATAAAGTTTGTTAAATTAATAAAACGGCAAAGGTAATTACTATAACAAAGCCAAATACTTATATATAATGTATAATATATGAATTTATGTAATTTGTTTATTTACATAATATAAATTACATATTTTGCTGAAGCTGAAAATATAAACGTTTGCGAGATACGCAAACCCCTTTCGAGTTGCTCGCAGATGCTGAATTTTTTAATTTATATCGGTTTCCTAAATATCGAGCAAATATCATATCGAGCAGTAACATGTTTTTCATAAAATGTAATATGTTTTCAACATATTCCACGAAATTTCAATAAAAAATAATCAAAATTAAAAAAATTACAGCGTTTTCATTTGGTAACACTTGGTCTCAGCCACTCTGTATTTAAGCCTAGATTTAATTAATAAACTGTCACCTTTATTAACGGGAATCTGTAAAATACATGCCATTACATCACATTTGAAAGTGCTCTGTGCGTTAAGGTTTTTTGCTACAGGATGCTTCCAGCGTGCGGTTGGCTAAGACGCGATGTCGATGATGTCACAAACGTCTATAAGCCGCTTTATTACTGAAGTGGTTGTAGCACTACATTCAATGGCGCCCGATAATGTTTAATTTCTATTCAGTTCTCCACAATATTTTAATAAGGGAATAACATTTTATTCCCAGAAAATGTTGAAGAAAAAAAAAGAAGAATAAGATCAAGAAGAATAAGAATAAGAAGAAGAAGAATAAGAATAAGAATAAGAATAAGAATAAGAATAAGAATAAGAATAAGAATAAGAATAAGAATAAGAAGAAGAAGAAGAAGAAGAAGAAGAAGAAGAAGAAGAAGAAGAAGAAGAAGAAGAAGAAGAAGAAGAAGAAGAAGAAGAAGAAGAAGAAGAAGAAGAAGAAGAAGAAGAAGAAGAAGAAGAAGAAGAAGCAGAAGAAGAAGAAGAAGAAGAAGAAGAAGAAGAAGAAGAAGAAGAAGAAGAAAAAGAAGAAGAAGAAGAAGAAGAAGACGAAGAAGAAGAAGAAGAAGAGGAATAAGAATAAGAAGAAGAAGAAGAAGAAGAAGAGGAAGAAGAAAAAGAAGAAGAAGAACATAGATAGGAAGATGAGGTAATTTTATGGTCGATTGATGAACCAAATCTTCTGACTGAAGGACGGAGAATCCAAGCAAGCATAGTATCCGAATATTTTTCTTAATTTTTATATCTTTTAAATAAATAAAACGTTAAAATTAGTTAAATCATATTTTTGTTATTGCATAGTTTATTTTTGATTTCAGTCAGTATATAACTGATATATTTTGAAACACATCTAGTTTTTGTTTCTCCACTTCAATCTTCTCGCGTTTCATCTCAAGCTTTTTCTCGTTTTCGTTAGCAGTTAACATTGCATGATGATGTTTTGCATACAATCTGAAAGAAAAATGTTAAACAATCATGTGATTTAAAAAAGGCATGTAATTAACTGTTGATCCTTCCAAAATCTTCGCCATTTTTTTCTTTCCTTATTATCCCCTCCTAATCCATTGAAATTTTTTGCTAAATTATTCCATGCTCTCTCTCGTGCCCGAGCCCCATCAACTGAGCTAAACCTAAATAGTAATATAATAATACATTTAGATATTATATTGAGTTTCAACTTTAATTTAGAACCATCTATCATGAGCCATATCTAAATTAGCTCTAAAATAGTGACTAGGTACGCCTTTTTAGCTTCGCTGGGTCTTTTACCTTTTCTCCATTTTTCTAAATAAAATGTGAATTAAATAAATTATTTGCTTCAACTTTATTTATTTGAAAAATAACTAACTCTTTTAATTTACTGTCACAAAATAAAATAAAGAAAAAAAAATTAACGGTAAACCACTAATTAGGGATTCCCCTAAATTTAATCTCCGAATATATTTCATACAATATAGCACCTAAATTATGTCTTCATACCGAGAAAAATAATTTATTATTTTTTTTATATTCTCACGACCAAAAGTCGTTGAGAAAGTTTTTTTCAATGAGAAAAAAAATGACGCCTTTTTTGCCTTCTCATGGTACATGAACCAGAAATTTGTACTTTTCATAGATCGAGAACTAGCCCCCTTGGGGATCGATTCCTGTTCCGTGAAAAAATTAAAAGGAAAAGGAAAAAATGTTTTCATTTTCATTATCATAGATCATTTTCATTTGTTTATTTCACAGAACAAAATTATGCGGTTCTTATTGTATAAAAGAAAATATTTATTCAGCACAATATTTGTCCATGCTGAGTTACTTTTTTCAAATTGTACTATATTGCTGAATATATTTGGCATATTATTTATTATAGATCTGTCAAGTGAGTGAAGCCGTAGCAAAACAAATTAAAATAAAATTTCCAAAATTTTTGTACGAAGCGCGTAAAAATATTGTGAATGAAATGAATATTTCAAATAAGTTTAATTTTGTCAAAATAAATTTGAAGCCATTTTTTAGTTTACATTTTCTAATACTCGGCTAATACTCGGGTAAATGCCACTTTTACATCCATTTTAAATGTGTATTGGGTAAATTCAAATATTGTACTAAAAAGCTGGGTAAAACGTGATATAGTGTAGTTATAATCAAAGCTTCTTATATATATATATATATATATATATATATATATATATATATATATATATATATATATATATATATATATATATATATATATAAAGCCGCAATGATCGGATAAATTTTCAACTGGGCTTAAGATAAGTGTCATACATTTTACGATATATCTCAACGCTGTTCTTGCGTTCTTTAAGTTTGAGTCTCTGTATTCCTATGTCATGGGGAGAGTGTTCTCTTTTCAGTTTTGCAATATTCGTGGATTACGGACAAATTTTGCAGCCGTTGAACACCATACAGCTTCCACAAAACCAGCGGTTCTACTTCTCACCGAGACCAATATTTTGGACTCCGGTGATTCTTCGGTCATCGGTATTAAGGGTTACTCCTTAATCCATCGGCTTATTCACCATAGGGGGCTGGCCATGTATATCCGCAACGATATACCTTTTTCCATTCCCAGTTTTTTAGGCCAAAGCATGAATAATGAGTTCAGCTTCATTTGGGTTGAAATTCATGTCTCGAAACACCCCCTCTTCCTATGTGGTCTCTATCGAAGCCCAAATATCGCAAACAGCGCTGCTTGTTTTGGGTTTGATACTCTGTCAGACTCCATTGAGCGTATCCTTCAGAAATCACCAAATGCTGAAATCGCTGTGGCAGGTGATTTCAATGTCCACAATGACAAGTGGCTTCCTTATTCTAAGTCCGTAACACCGGTTGGTGAGGCGGCTGAAATGTTTACAGCTCTAAACTAACTCACACAACTTGTAGTTTAGCCTACGAGGATACCAGATCGGGTCAACGATACGGGTCATTTACTGGAACTGTTTTTAACTTCTCATGCGGAGAAATACAGTATCTCCGTCAGTTCTCCTTTGGGAAACTCGGACCATCGGCTTATTACAGCGGAATTTCCAATGTCATGGTCGTGCCAAATGAATGTTTCGCCTAAACGTCGATTATGGCACTGTAAAAATGCGGACTGGGAAGGAATGAACAAGTTCTTTCAAGAGTTCGAATGGTACTCTTGTTTTGCCTTCGGTAATATTTACAATGCAGCCATTGTGGTATCGACTGTCATTCTCACGGGAATGGAACAATTCATTCCTTCCAGTCTCTCTAAGCCAAATAAAAAAAAATCTGGCAATCCTTGGTATAATCATGACTGTAGAACAACAACCACCAATAAAGAAGCCTCTCACCGCAAATATGTTAAGAACCCGGCAAATGAAAATTTAGCTATATTTAAGGCGGCTAGAAATCTGGCAACGCAAACAGTGTCCCAAGCTAAAAAAATATAAAGCAGGGCAATTTAAAGCAGGGCAATAGCAATCGGACCTTTTGGTCCTTTGCCCGCAAAGTAGAGGAAAACTTCTTGAACAGTAGGAAATCTTCAATACCACCTCTGAAAGATGGGGACTATATCTTTTCTACAGCTCAAGAAAAATCCAATCTCTTCGCCCGAAAATTTGCAGCAAACTCTAATTTACCTTATTCTAACTTAATACCCCCGATTATCTCTCTAGCCAGTTCATCGATGCGCCGCATTATATTTAGATCTAGAGTTGTAGCTAAAGTCCTTGCAAGCATTAACACCAACAAGTCAGCCGGTCCGGATTGTATTCCCCCAATTGTCCTCAAATATTGCTGTAAATCCTTGTCTAAGCCACGATCATATCTGTTTTACCGATCTGTGTCTTCTGGCATTTTCCCTTCCATCTGGAAGACTGCTAACATACATCCTGTGCCAAAAAAGGGCAGTAAATCGGACCCTTCAAATTATCGCCCAATCGCTATCGTCTCGGTGCTTTCTAAAGTACTTGAGACCATAATCAACTTCCAGCTGATGAAATATTTGGAAGCTAATCATCTAATTTCTGACCGTCAGTATGGATTTCGCGGAGGGCGTTCAGCAGGTGATTTAATTAATGTTGTTACTGAACAATGGAACAGAAGCATTCATCAATCTGGTGAATCTCAAGTCATTGCTCTCGATATCTCAAAAGCATTTGATCGCGTGTGGCACAAGGGTTTGCTGTGTAAATTGAGGGCAGTTGGCCTTCACGGTTCGTTAATTTTATGGATTGAGAATTTTCTTTTTTGTCGCAAAATTCAAGTGGTGGTGGATGGTGTGACTTCCGATCAACATCTTTTAAACGCTGGTGTTCCTCAGGGATCCGTCCTTTCTCCAACTTTTTTTCTAATTTTCATCAATGATCTTCTACAGCAACTCTCAATCCAATATACTCCTATGCTGATGACAGCTCACTTTCCACCTCTTACAGTTTACCTTCTTCTTCATCGCGAAACGATGTTCTCGCAGAAAGAATGGCTATGAATGACCGCCTTACGCGAGGTCTCAATTCCATTCTTAAATGGGGTGAAGTCAAAAGAGTTGAAGTTAATCCCAACAAATTTCAAACCTGTGTTTTTTCTGGCCGAACTGATGGTTATTCACCGTCTTTTCTGACTTGTGAATCCAGCTTGGCTACGTCTGACACATTTGAGGTTCTCGGTTTAACTATTTCAAAGAGAATATCTTGGGCTGAACAAATAAACAAAGCAGCGATTGGTGCAGCCAAATGTCTTGGATTTCTACGACGATGTAAGTTTTACTTTAATCCATCCGAAATACCTACAATATATAAGACCTACATAAGACCCAGGTTGGAGTATAATTCTCATATTTGGGCTTAAGCACCGAAAACTCATTTAACTGCACTCGATCGGGTCCAAAACCGAGCATCTCGAATGATTGAAAAAGTAAAATTATTATCTGATCTTGATTCTCTTTCCCATAGGCGTAATGTGGGAGCCTTATGCGTGTTTTACAAGTACTTTCATGGTCATTGTTCATCGGAACTTTATGAATTTATGCCTGGTTTGTCAAAGCCCGCGCGTAATTTAAGACGCCTGGTACACCGATACAATCTGGAAATTAAATTCGCGAAGACCAATAAATTTAAAAACTCATTTTTTGTTAGGAGTACGCGAATGTGGAATAAACTGAACGACGAGACTTTTCTCTTGGAATACAATTTACAGAAATTCAAACTTAATATCAAAAGTAAACAACTAGAAGACTGAAAACCTTTATTCCTGTTATTCCTCTCTTACCTTTTTCCCTCCTAATCCTTACTTTTACCTTTTGCAGTAGTGCTGTGTGTTTGTTGCTAAAACTTTCATATAAAGGATATACATACATATATCCTAAGTGCTCTGAACATTTATAAAAAAAAAAAATCATAAGAACACATGTAAAATATAGTTTTTTTGATTCACATTTTCAGAATGAAAGAAATTCATAACCTATATTATTTTTATATCAATATTTAGACAAAATCTTCTAAAATGTCATAATTAAATGTCAATCAATTATATTCTGTAGTTAATAAATGCAATAGAAACGAAATTTTAAAAGATCGATGACGTATGATATGTCGATCATAAACAAAGAGATTTTGTTTTATAATTTTTGTTTTTTTCATTTTGTTTTATAATTTCTTGTTTAGCGCGTCACGGACTATAGTTGTGTTTGTAAATAGAGGTATTTTAAAACCCTTATATTAAAATATTAATTAAAGATGTATAAAACGAATTTTATGATTAGTTTTTTAATCATTCGTAAATTAACTATTTCTTTAAATGTATGTGCATTTTAAATTCATTTTTAGGGCCATTTTCAAGTAAAAAATACGTTTAAAAAAACAATTTTTTCGAGTTCGATTTTGATCATTGCGACTTTGTATATATAGGAGGCTTTGGTATAATTGAGTTGATGTTGTTTGTGTGTTTTATAATACGTCAATACGTTTTTGATATGGTGTAAGTAGCTATACATATACAAAATTAGAAAATTGTATAAGTTATTTTATAATATGATACTACCATTATATTTACAAACATTTTACCATTTATTAATATATTATGGATAAAAATATTTTTCTGGCATGTTGAATATTTGTAAATAAATCAAACTGGAAATTCAAAGTGGTGCATGAACAACATCAAAAAATACTAAATGCGCTGTATTTCCCCGAATTGGAAAAATCCAATGCCGAATTGGAATAATTTCATAAATATAGAATGATAAATTAATTATGTTTATATTTAAATATTTTATTACTAAAACAACAAAATATGTGATAGTTAATTATAACCATAATGTTGTTGGTTTCCATTGACTGGCCACCCTCAATCAAAATTATCGTTTCAGTCCATAGAAAAAATAATTTTTTTTTGCCTTCAAAAAACAATGATTTTTATTTTATGTCAAACATATAAATTTTACCCTAAACGTCATAAGTGTCGTAAATGTATTTACTATATAATTGGCATGGAATATGAGGTAAATTTGTTCTAAAAATTTTATTTACTGTACTAAACGATTTACCCGAGTATTGACTGACAGTCATTAATTGTTTTTTGTTCTAAATCTAAAATTTTGTCGTTTAATTAATTTTTTTCGATAAATGTATTTTGAGAATGTTGTCAATTTCTTTGTTGGTCTTTTTTCTTATCTGATTTGGGTAGTCGTGGGGTTATTACCAATGTCTCCGTCAACGGCTTGTGTAATAATGGAACGAATTAATCTGAAAATATATTATTCTTACATAAATTTTTATGATTCTTATATTTCTCACAATTTAACATCTATCTATATTTCTTCCAGTATATTTGTCAAATATTTCGATCTTGCGGTCTTCTTCATTGGCTTCTTAAAAACTTAAAAATTACAAATTTTAAGTTTTTAAGAAGCCACTGAAGAAGATTGTAAGATCGAAATATTTGGCCAATATACTGGAAGAAAAATAGATAGCTGTTAAATTGCGAGAAATATAAAATTCATAAGAACATTATAAGAATTTTATTATGAGCAGCGAAAAAGGGAATTTTTAGGAATTAAGTTTTCTTTTTACGATCATAATTATCGATGAAAAAGTGTTTTTCATATGAAAAGATAATGCCGTAATTTTTTTCATTTTCATGGAACGCGAATCAGAAAAGTAAACTTCTCACTGAAAATACTTTTCATTGTACTTTTCACAGAACAAAAATCGACCACTAGATGTTGGGTCGATAGAATCTCGTCAAAATGTATGATAAATATATGACTTTTAGGCGATTATACATATAAAAAAATTTTGATTAATTTAAAGCGATACCAGTAGCGACATCTAACACGTCAATAGCTAAGATACCATGTTAGTACTATGTGTATTTATACTATGGTACGTTTTAATGTTCCTTTAAATAGTTTCGAGTTTAATACGCTATTAATTTGATCCCACCACAGACCCGAAATTTTCTGAAATGTGAACTGTTCCGTAATATCTGATGTTTTTTAATTACGTTTTTAGAATTAGATCACCAAAGCTTCAATTCAAAACCAGCCTGTAAATTTTTCTATTATACCTATACTGAGGCTTAAATAGTGGTTTCCTGCGTCTCAAGCCAAGCTGAGATTTTGTCTCGGAAATTATTTGTTAATAGGAAATTATCACGAAAGTTATCGATGCCCATCGTCGAGAAATGGAATATCTACCAAACTTCATTCAAAATATAAAATTACTGGCGCCGCACGGGGTAATACGGTTGGTCTGACATCGCTTTGCGGACCAAGTTGTCAAAATCCTTAAAAATAAATTTGTATAAAGTATAATGCAGCTATGTGTTTATACAAGGTGAGTTTTTTAAAAATGCCCAGCTTTTATTTCGAGAACCTTGCTAGATAGGAGAAAATTACTTTGAATGACCTTGAAACTCATTTGTTTCGGAGATATAGGCCAAAGTTAGGTTTTTTAATATACTATACTTTTAAGAGATTTTTAAAGCACTTATTTACGATTTTTAGTTACCAACTGCTTTGAAAACTGACATAGCTCCGTTATGCTTTTAAAAGTAAATCTAACAGGAATTTTCAATAATATTCATTACCCCTCTAAAGCAACGCATATCTACCCCTTACACAAATGTGACATGGCGATACAAAATTTGTAACGCTTAACTCGCTACCTCAACAGTAATAAAAAGTGCCATGTGACAATTTAATGGTGTTTACAAAATTGGACACAAATATTTCAGTCAACTACGCCTTAAACACGATTCCAATTAAATTGTCTAGACCTTTCTTATTTGCATTTTATATCGCAATATTTGCATAGTCTGGTTTTGGAAAAAAAAATTCCACTTAATAACAACAAAAAGGTTATTGTCCTAATTGAGATTTCGGCTACCTAAAAATTCATTGCTAACAGCGTAAATGCCATAGGTGATAATTTGTATTAAGTTGCTGCATATTTCAGGTCGGTTTTGCGTAATGCAACCCTTTATTGGTGCTATTTCTATAAATCATAATATTTCTTTAGGAGTGGAATGCTTTGGGAGCATATAAGGGAAGAGTGATCTTAATATTTTCCAAATATAAAGTACCCCTTTTCCTTATGGAAGTATTACGACCCAGTGCTTTGCTGATCAACTTGGTCTAAGATGCAAAAATATTTTCACGTCAATAACTTACATCGAAAACTCATATCTATCATGCTATTCTCATATTTATCAGTGCAAACTCTCCTAATAGGAGTAGATCTTTATTAATCATTACAAACTGTCGGCTAAATCCATCTGAGTCCTATGCCAATATTACAAAAACTGACAAAATACTTTGATTGGCTAAATTGTGGTTGGTTTTTGCTTCCGCAAAAAGGTAAATCTGTTGCATATTCTTTAAATGCTATAACTTCTGCGATAGTATTAAACGGTTAGCCAGACGACCAAAATATTATATTCAGTGATTGTGGCACAAACTTCGGTGGAGCAGACAAACAACTATACAGAGGCATGCAAAGCAACAAGAAACTATTATTAAAAGTAAAACAGTACAAATGGAAACCAAGTTCGTTGTTGTCCATCCGGAAAGTTATTTCTTTGTAGGATTATGGAAAGCCGGAGTTTACACAAAACTACAACACTACACCTTCAGAAAGTAATAGGAACTCACATATTACCATTTGAGAAACTTATAATATTTGTAGCACACATAGAGGCCTGCTTACATTCGAGGCTCCTCTTTCTAATGACATGGACAATGACAGTTTTTTATTAACTCTAGCACATTTTCTGATTGGAAAGGCTATCATAACAATGCCACAACCTGATATCGAAGTTTTCGATCTTGTGATGGAACGATCACAAACATCGACGACAGTTAAATAAAAGAGACCCAAGGGCATCATTTTAAGAGATATGTTTGAAATCTTTACTCAGCGTGAGGCTAGCCAGTATGAAGAACAGTTTGTCGATGTAAATAGAAATGAGAAAGATCAAATGGCAGGAAAATCAATCATCAATCATAGACAACACAATCTAACTGGTGAAACATAATACTAATCTTCCGATGAAATCTGATGACAATCTGATAGAAGACTAACAGAGGTTAGAATTGGTAATTATACAACTGAATACATACCAAACATACGATGAAAGCCTGTACGTGCCATTATAACATTTTTGCCAAGCATTTGTGGTAGTTTTACCGAGTTATTCTTTTCTATGGTAAGGTATCTTCGCCTGAACTGTATTTTTTTAGCAACATATACTCACGAATCTGGTAAGGTTCATCAAGCATCTGTTGTGGGGGTCAGTAATCCACACTATTAATAAACTACCTCCAATGGAGATTACAATGCCTTGGAGTATAGAAAGATCGATACTTATAACTCGTTCGTCTGTCCTCTCAATATCATTGGATGAATTACATTTTGAAGCCTTTATGAAATCTTCTAACAGGTGATGCTAATATATACCTCATAGCTCCAGTTGGTTGGAAAGTTCACAGAGCATGTCTAAATGTCTCATGTGACTGGGACTGTCGCCAACACTGGCTTTGCTAAAGGTGAAGGTTGTGTGAATTGAATTTAGCTCATTCAATTATATTCTCCATTTTTTTTTGTCCAGTAGAAAATCTCATTCACGGTGTGCTGTAATTTGCTGGTTATCTCTTCGATTGTACTTCCAACCGCCAAAATTGCTGTATCATCCGCAAAGGTCTGTTTCAATATCTGTTTCTCCAGTAATGTCATTCGTATATAAAGCAAATATAAGACTGGTCCCAGCACGCACCCTTCTAGTAATCCTGCTTCAGTGCTCTTGAGTGATGAGAACTCTTCTTTATATTTCACTCTGAAATATCTCCCTTCATTATATGATTAAATATCTCATAGAACTGCTTAGGGACGTTGCGATGTAATTTATATCCCAGTCTTCGATGCCAGACTTGATCGAAGGCTTGGGCAACATCAATAGACAATGGACTATGATGGTAGTACAGACATAGGTCGGCAAGACGTTTTCTCATTAGGTGGCTTATTAGGCTTGGGTATCATTATAACTTCTGCTATTTTCCACTGCTGAGGAACATATTTCAACTTCTTAAGACATTTTTCTGGCAACTTTTTAATAACTTTTCCTGTGATCAGATCGTATCCAGGAGCTTTTTTGCATTTAGGTTACGTTTGATTTAATTTTTGAGTTTTTCATTGTAACTGGACGTATGTCTAACTTTTCTTCTTTTTACATGAGAAAGGTATTTACATCTGGTGTTTGTCTAGTCAAAGATTTAAATGTTTCTTCCAGATGTCCAGCAAAAAGATGCTGGACATCTGGAAGAAACGGACACAAATACCAGACGTGGTATTTTGTTTGTGGCCAACGGACACAAACAAAATACCACGTCTGGTATTTTGTTTGTGTCCGTTGGCCAATAAGAAGGAATACCACTTGAATGAAACCCGCAATTTATTTTATGTCCAGCTTCTAATACTTCTCTATTTTTAAGTGATATTAGTCTTGAACCACAATGCATATGTTTGGCATTGAAGTGTCTTCCTATGACGAAATTTGAGCCCATACTTTTTAAGTTGATGCCTTGGTAGCCAATATATCGCAGCAACCGGCAGGTAATTATTGGTTGCATACTAAGTGATACAATTTGCATTGTCTCTATTTTGAGTTTGGCATCTCCGAAGTGTTTGATGTTTTCTCTGATGAAGATAGTTACTCCACCCCTAGCTCTTTATGCTGGATATGTGGAATGGTAACAAGAGTGACCTATTATTTTTGCATAAGACTTTCTAGTGAAATGGTTCTCTGCTGTTAAGCATATATCAATTTTTTCAGTATTCTAAAAGATTCCTAGCTCTGGAAGATGTTGTAGAAGTCCATTAGCATTCCAGATTAGTATTCTTAGTGTTTTGTTAAGTTTTTGTTGTTTAGTGAGGAATCAGATAAAGCATCTTTTTTGCTACAAATCTGGTTAATTTTTTCTTGATGTCCTACTTGCTGTTCAACAATAACTTGTCCTAGTTGCTGTTCAACAATAACTTGAACAGCAAGTTATTGTTGAACAGCAAGTTTGTTTTTGTTTAGAAACTATATTTTTTTCTATTTTAGAGGGGCGATTGACAATAGCATTTATGGTATTTTGCATTGTTGAATAGCTTGTTGAATTCCATTATTTTGATCTGAGAGCCCAGTTAGTCCTGCTTGTGAGTATGAGAATCCCTTTATCACTTTTGCAATATGGAACGTAGTGGCGGTTTTTGTCGTTATTTCCTTTTCTTTTGTTGTTCTCATTGGCTAGTTTTTTTTGCTCTATTTCGCATGTTTTGCAGTATTTTGGCTACTTCACACCCTCTAAAACTAGCAGGGTGAGTTCCTTGACAGTTAGCACATTTTCACATTTTACACATCTTGATCACGATGGCAGTATTTTTGCATGTGGTTGTATGCGTGACACTTTTAGCATTGTGGCCTGATTCCTGTAGCCTTATTCAATGGTTCGATTGGGACAATCATTCCCAATATGTTCCTAATGTTGAATATGTTCTCAAATTTCTGTGAGTTTGTAAAGGTCAGAGTGAATAGTGGTACCTTTATTTTGTTAACAGTACTCCCTCTGTTGACGGTAGGCTTTCTTTTAGTATTAAAAATATTAACTGCATCTAAGACCATTAAATTTTTTCTTTTGAGGTCTTCAATTATATCATCTGATGTGGATGGTTGATGTAAACTCCTTGCAACTACTCTAATGGGTCTGGAATTTTTATCTTCATCTGTATACCATTGAAGATCTTTATCATTCAATACATTTGAAAGTTTTCTATAACCATCTGGATCAGATATATTTACCCTCCAGACGTTGTTGTTTAGCGATATAAGCTTGTCTTTTTCTGTCACTTCTTTTACTAACGCTTGGATAACCAAGAATTCGCTTACCTTTGCTCCCGATATGTTCACACTGGTGCTCATTTCTGGAGACGACTCAGCTATCCTTTTATTGGAAAAATTTATTTCTTGGGTTTTTTACTTTTTTAAAGCCCTTTTTGATTTTCTCATTATCAAATTGGTTTGTCTTTCTAACTCTTCCTCGTCGGTTTGGTACTCGATCGAATGACCAACTTTCGTTTCTTTGTTGTTGTTTTCCTGGTTTAGGGCTTCTATTTCGAACGGAACTTCTGGACCAGTTTGGTAGTCCTTTAGGTTATGTTTAGGGCTTTCAAACTTCTTCTTCAAGAACTACTGCATCTATTGAATTTTATTTCCTCAGTTTGGGAGTTATCAATAGTTACTCGCAACGTCCGCAGCCATCTTTAATAGACGTACCACTACTTACATTTGGAACCGTTGGTGGTCTCAATATTATTGTGCTCTTAGGAAAATTGTTCCCTTTATTTGGCAAAAGTTGGTCCCACCCAGGATCCAAATGGTATCGGCAACCTAAGATGATTGATTGAATGCTGTTAGAGGCACATCCGCCTCATATTTTTAAATTTTGTTAGATTATTATTTCTCATCATATTAATTTCCCCGAGTGTCTTGGGTGTATTTCAATAGGGTAGGCGTTGACCGTTTATAGGTAATTATACATTGGTTTATATTCCAACATTGTAACTATTTAGAAATCATCAACTGTCTCTAATGTATCACAACATTAGAGTGTGATAACACTATAAACAACAAAATGTAATGGAAAAAACAAACAAAGCACTTAATACCCTATGAGGCAGACCTGATGTTCAGGAAAATCCGCTCTCTTCGGAGGTCGGTCCCATAGATTCTAGAGGGGAGCAAACATTGCCACATAATTCTACCAATGATCAAAAGAGTTATAAGGAATAATTTTCATTCCGAAGGAGTTCTATTACAATCAGATCACCAAAAAATAAAATATTTAAAAAAAATTCAGCCTACTATGAAAAATGAACTTCATTATAAGAACAAATGCCGAGTGCATCAACAAATATTACAAACAGTGAGGAGCTGTTCAATAAATTTCCAAAAATGGAGATACTAATCGCACAGCTGAGCAATGAAGTTGCTAAACTTAAGAGAGAGAACTCTACACTAAAAGAAAAGATTATAACACTGAACAAAACAACCCAAAAATACCACTGCCTCCACCCATTTTTGTGAGCAATATCAATAATTTCGAACTTTTTCAAAAAAAGTAATAAAAACCACTAGCGAATCAACTAATTTTAAGGTGCTTTCCAATAGTGACATTAAAATTACCTTTTAAAATGAAGAAGATTACAGAAAGGTCAATAAATTACGGGAAGAGTTAAAAAAAGAACAAAAATAAAAATAAACAGAATAATAGAACAAGCGTAATACAGCGAGTACAAACCAAAGCTGCTAAACTACAAACAACAATCACTCCATTCACTGTTAGATTATGCACAAATCACCAAACTGTCTGCTGATGAAACAAACCATAACAACAAACAGATAGAAGTTAGTAACGAGACTAATAACTTTGAAATTTATTAAAATCCTTAGTCAAATTCAACAGATACTTACTTGGTCACTTAGCATAAAGGGTGGCAAAACTGGAAAGTAATTTCTTTTGGAAGTAATTTCATGGACTCGGACCAAGATTTATTGTTGGAGGGGACTATATAATATAAAACATACAGCTTGGGGTTCCACTAATTTCTCCTGGAAAAGGAAATGCTTTGGTTAATGCCATTCAGGGAAACAAATGTGAATACCTGTCTCCAGGAGGGCCAACGAATTGTTCAACTGATGCAGAAAAAATACCAGATCTACTGGATTTTATTAACATCTGATCACATTCCTGTACTGTTGTCAGTAAGCGCTAAAGTCATCAAGAAAAAGAAAAAGCAAAACCTTACTAATAGATCCACGGATTGGGATCTGAAGAGATCTCCAGAGAAAAGTTGGAAGAGCTATTCATTGAATACACTCACATGGGCGCCAGTCTAGCTACTACAGAATTAAAGGACAAAGCGGATATGGAAGTCAAATTCCCGGCTGAAATTAGAGAACAAATTTATGAAAGACGAATTAGAGAACAAATTTATGAAATGGATAAAGACTACTCGCTAGAGAAAGCAACTAGAAGATTTAACCGACCTATAGTTCGAGTACCGCACCTATAAGAAATGCTCAAGGCAGTTGGGTTCGATAAGACAAAGAAAAAGCGGAACTCTTTGTTCAACACCTAGTGCAACAGTGTTTCAACCCCAAGACATTCAATCCAACATTGACGTAACACCTGTTTACCAACCAAATCAGGATTTTAAAAGGGTTACGCCAATGGAAATTGCTGAAGAAATTGACAAAAGTCTTAACCAAAAAAAGGCACCAGAGATTGATGAAGTATCACCTGCTCTATTCAAGGAACTTCCACGTAAAGCAATTATCATGATCACATACTTATTTAATGACTGTATGAGATTAAAGTATGCACCCAAATCCTTCAAAACGGCACAAATAGTTATGCTGAAGAAACCAGGTGTACCAGATGAAAAAATAACATCCTAGATACAAATTTCCTGCTTCCAAAGCTGTTTAAAAAACTACTACTAAAACATCTAAAACCAGTGGTAATGGTTCCTGATTTTCAATTTGGATTCAGGAATAACCACTTCATAATGGATCAAGCTCGAATAACTACGGTAATTGAGCAAGCGTTAGAAGAAAAGAAATAATGCTCGCCGTATTTCTGGCTGTATCCCAGGCCTTTGATAGGGTTTGGTACAAGGGATTGACATTTAAGTTGAGCAGAATGCTACCACAAAACAATTGTTGCTTGAATCATTCCTCTCTGATCGCCAATCCGGAGTCTTCCATGAAGAAACATGTTCTGACTTTAATCCAACGCTAGCGGGAGTTCCGGAGGGAAGCATGGTAGGACCGATCCTATACCTTCTCTATACTGCGGTTATACAACTAATAAAACTTTCATCGGCACGTTCGCGTGCAGACGAATAATTGTGTCAGTAGACGAATCACAACCAATTGCAGTGGAAAATCTTCAACGAGCAATGAACAATGTTACTAAATGGACAATTGACTGGAAAATCATGCTTAATTAGCTCAAATCAACCCTTGTGACATTTACGCTTCGACACAAAAGTAACAGTTTACACATATACCTCAATGGGGTGCACGTCCCGCAGGCTGAATCGGCAAAATACCTTGGTCTGCATTTAGATTCAAGGCTCAACGGAAACATTATGTAAGACAAAAATCTGAACAGATACGATTAAAACAACGACAAATGTACTGGATAATTTGGTACCATTCAAAAATGAACTGTATTGCAAAAGACTAGTCTACCAGACTATCATCAAACCAATATAGATGTATGGTGCTCAGCTATGGGGTTGTACTTATAAATCCAATCGAGACATTATACAACGTAGTCAAAGCAAATTTCTGCGAATGATCACCAACGCCTACCGAATGGTGATCAACAGCGAAATACACAATGATCTAGAAATACAATTGATAGACGAGGTTATCCGGGAATGTGCCATAAAATATGAGAAGAGACTTCTTACACACACCAACGATGAGGCCGTACAATTACTGTGGACAATATACAAATGAATTAAGGTGGCTCAAACGAATCACACCAGATGTACTAACCGTATCAATATTATATCTCAAGGAAACTGGACACTGGTCCAGCAGACCCACACAGGTTTATGCTTAGCGCATAAGTTCTAAAGTTAACCCTACTAATGAATTAATAATGTTTAAGATTGTAGTAGCCACACCAATAAAGGTGCTTACAAAAATATAAAAATTTATTTCCACGAGTGGCACGAAAAATAACGGTCATAACAGAGACTAACAGAGCTCTGCGTTATCATAGGAAGGCTATTTGTATGTAGTGCCACCTTAGGTTGGGTGAATTTCACACAGGAGAATTGATAGTATGCTCTGCAGGTTGAGTGAAACGTGAGTTACGTTACGTCATTGACTGTCTTTAAGAACGTAATCCAAGTTGGACCCCTCAGCCTTGTCTCACCATAGTACCCAGTGCACTGTCGATTAAATAGGTTTATCGTACTTTCCATAAAATGGTACTTTAACTTGCATAATAGTTTTTGTTACTTGGCCTGCTCTACATAATTTAAAAAGTGGTATTGTTGCTTCACTCGGGTTTATGTCGCGGGTCATTCGTTGCGACATGATGAATGTCCTTCTTCATTTGTGATAGTCTCGCTTACAAACGTTTTCAGGAACCTTTTTGATTTCCACTTATTTTATATGCAAAGCGAGTTTTGCAATAAGCCACAGGGACCATGAATCATGTTACTTTTGACAATTTGATGAAGAGCAGAGTCACGGTCTGGTAACTTTACACTGATTACTTCATCGATCCCATTGCATCTTTTCTTCTAACCACAAAAGGATACGTCTATGGGGAAAGCCCCGATTTTGCCGTTAATAAGAAAATTCATCATGTACTTTAACTTGAAATGAAACATCCGCGAGAATTCATGGCCTTTAATTCCTTGCTCGCATGTAATTTTAGTATTCATGGAGATGGTAGCAAATAAACTTTAAAAGTAGAAGGAAGAATTGTCTCTGTCAAGGTTTTGTGCGGATTTAATATATTTTTCCTTTCGTAACTGTTTTTGATACGTTAGAATCAATCGCTCTGGTTCAATGTTAATTTATCCACTAAAAATTAATTGTTAATCCTTTAAAGACAGTCATCGTGCATGAGCAAAACAATATCCTTTTTATCACATTCCTGGTCGACCAGCAACACCGCTACCTCGTTGATCGTTGGTGCTCTGTACCATCCTGAACTTTTATCAGCGCTAATAACAAACTTTTAATTTTTGATCTCACCTTCAGCCACATACTCAGAGCAGTACTAAAAAAAACCTCGTTACATATCCTCGGTTGAAATATGTTGTCCCCTGGTTAAGCGTAATATCATAAGTATAGGGTGTAAAATACATTTTGCAACAATGTAGGTAAATTAGCGGGCAAGAAAGAGCCGATAAGGTGGTAGATTTCTCCCTGTATTTTAAAGGTTTACATCAATAATCTCCATATTTAACAGTGCATTACGTAGCTCTGGTGGTTTTTAAAATTATCGATTTTCAAATTATTAATTTGGTTGTACGATGACTGGAAAGGGGAGTCGCATTTTTGTCAGTAACGCGTTCGTATTTAGAAATGTATCTCTTCTTAAAAACCACGAAAGCATCACTAGCAACAAAACAGGTAATTCAACATTTTAAGAGTGGACGAACAAGGAAACAAAATTACACCGTGTAAATGGCCTTAACCCTTTTCAAGGTCTTGAAAAAAAAACAAAAAATTTAAATAAAAAAATAAGTTCTTCATCTCGTCTTATTTTAATCGAATCGGTACACTATAATAACAACAATCCCTTTACATAACAACAACAACTAAGTCGTCTAATCAACATTCCCTTTTTAAAATTTTTTGTTTTCTTCTTATAATTTCGTTGATATTCTTCTAATCCGAAAATAATGTAACAATTTATTTCTTAGTTGTATGTGTGTGTGTGTGTGCGCACTGTCTTTAAGCGCTAGACGATTGGAATTTATTAAACCGATCTCATAATCATATAATAATGAAGATGAGATTTAATTTTTTTTTGTTTTTGTTGTTTAGAACTTGATTTTCTTCTTTCGACCATTGTCTCGATCAATATCCACAATAACATAGCCTAAGAAATTAAAAAAAAAAAAAAAAAAAAAAGTGAAATGAAATACAGTATTTTTTGGATTGTCTATGGTCTGGTCATTAAGAATTTCGGGTTTAACAAAATAATGACGGGGTTTTATTGTTGGAAAATTGTCGATACAAGAATATGAATACAGATTGTCCGCAATGGAAATTTTTGTTGTATTTTTATTTTAAGTGACGCAACTACGACAAAGTCGATGGATCATAAAAGAGAATGTGAAGTTTAATGGGTCGACTTATGATTGGACTTAAAAACAAAGTTAAATATGGGACACATTCATATGTGGAAGTCGTTGAACAGAAACAGTTAAACGAATCAAACAATATCCGAACAGAAGTTGATGGCTGTTTATTTATAATTACCAAAGAGGAAGAAAAAATCTGGTCACTGTCGCAAAACGTCTTTTGCCTGAGCTAAAGAGCTTTTGATTAAAATGTCAATTATATGAATCAAACCGTTCATGTTTTATTAACCTTTTCAGATGCATTTATAAACTAGTGGTGGTTTACGTGTTTTACGGTAAAGGAGACCTCGGTAATCTTGGTGTTGGTTTTCTTCTTGGGCCCAGGTGAAAACGGCAGTTTGGGATTTCAAAGCAGATGATGCTAGTATGTATAAGCTACGTTTACACATATGCGACCAGCCATTCTGCCAATCATCTGTAATCTTGCGACCACGGAAGTATGCCAACCCAAAGATAAAAACTCATTTTACAACAATTTGGATGATCTGACGGGATCCATACCGGATTAATCTTCTAACCAATAAATATCCGTGGTTCGCAACGAAACAACAGCGATGATGAACACCTGTTGTTTCATTGAACTTTGATCCAATGGTTTGTCGCATTCATTGTCATAGTGGTGCATACTTTTTCAAGTTGATGCTGATTTTGTTGTTAGGTACAGTTGATCTTCTAGCTGTGCTGGCGTGAGTATATTTTTGGCTGTAATATCTTACGATGTGCATCAAAAACAATGTCTAGTAGGCTTTGCTGTATTTCTTGCATTACTGACATATCTTTCCTTTTCTCTTCCCAAAAAATAAACTAACTATCGCTTAGGTGTCAGTAGCCGGGTCGATTCTGTCATAACTAACATTCCTATCCTATCCTTCCGGTTTATTATATATGTAACATGGGTTTACGGCGTTGTCCGGTATTTCGGAAGTGCCCTGGTTAATTCTTGGCTGTACAAATAAATTAAATCGCCTGAAAGTAATCAAAAACAGGTACAGTATTGGTAAACATATTAGTGGTATCAAATCACAACCAGCGAATTAAAGCAACGATCTTACAAAAAAAACTAGGCTGTACCCAAATAAAATTTGAAAATTGGACAAAAACTTTTCAATTTAATTTGGCCGTTCTGCGCACAAAATTTTTTCTATGGGTTTGGCTTCAAGTTTCGTTTTTTTAAAACCTTCTTCTGTTTTAATGGAGATGACTCGAGTTGGGATGTTTCATTTGCGATCACATAATTGTGGTTTTGGTCCAATGGAGGGTTTTTTTATTTAAAACCCTTTTTTTTTAGTTTTTATATGTTTGCTCCGGCATTTTGGGCTGAAAAGCGTAAATTTTGAAAAACATTTTGCCCCAAAATGTTTTTTTCCCCGTCCACTGTATACGTTATTTACCCCGTACATTAAACCACAAAACATAATAAATCAACATAATGGCACAGGTTCATTGTCAATAGGAAAAAAATGTTGAAATCAGGTCAAAAGTTCATCCATACGAAATTAAATTAAAAATTCTAATTATGAACTAAAAGTGTTTAAAATCCATAAAACTGTAACGAAATTTTCTTTTTCTATTCCATTCGTATCGTACATTTTTTTACAACAAGTATTTGATAAGCACTCACACACATATATACACAGACACACGATCATATTTTATTTATGAAGAAAATGTGCCAATTTGGAAAATGAGCAAAAATCATTTCAATTTTGCACAACAGAAAACCAAAACTGAAAACACGAATCGTAAAAGAAAATAAAAAATGCGCGCTCGCTACCATACACACCACTCAGCGAGATCGATGTACTGTTGCGTTTTCTATTACGAAATTTAAAATGTGTGCCAATGACCGTATATAAGCAGTCGAAAAGCAACAACAAAACAATGGCGAAGTCAAGAAACGATCGAGTTAATTTTTTCTACAGTACGCGAGTACTATATATATATATATGTACGTATGTATATACACTTGATCGTGATCATCATCAGTTTTTTGATGATGATCGTCATTCATTTTGTTATGTGCGATCGCATGAACATAACATAGTTTTAGACATAGTTGTTGTGCGAAAAAGAAATTAACTCTATATGAATTTAATTGAAATTATGCTAAGAGAGAGTTTTGAGTTTGTTTTATAGATCTTAAGACAGACTAGTAGCTAACTGCTGAAAGAAACAGAAAATTTTTTTTTTTTTTACTTTTGATAAGAAATTACAAGAGAAAAACAAAACAAAAAAATATCGTCTAAGATTATTAGAAACAAAAGTGGTGAAATTAAAAAAGTTTATTGACTTCTCGTATTGCGCTACTGGCTACTCGTGTATAGTAAAATTTTAAGATGATTTTAGTTTCTTCTTCTTCATCTGTGAACGATTTACAAAAAAATTAGATGATCATTTAGTTTGTGCGTTTCGCATCGATGGATTATAAGTTCGGTGAGCGATAGATCGATCCACTTGCAAATAAAGAAAAAAATTTAAGTTTAAAAATACTTTTAGGAAAATGACTGACCTTGGCCACTAATAACTATTGATCTGTTCTTCTAACAATTCATTTTGACAAAAATGCATTACTAGTTTGCGAATGCATCTTAATTTTTTTTTATTATTATTTAGATCAATTTTTTATTTTAAATAAATTGACTTTATTTATTACAATCTAGTCTCCTGGACTAATGAGCAATTTGTTTCTGACTTAATTTACTAATATAATTATATCTATGACTCCACCCATTGGCGTTTCACAGTTTCTGGTAAGTTGTTGGTTATACCACATCGGTATTGTGGATTTAAATCAGCAAGCCGCTGTTTGCATTAACAATTAAACCAGTTCAAAGGGTTTAGTTCTTTTCAATCTGCATATAATATTGGTGTTGGTTAACAGCTGAATTGCCTCTATATTCACATGTTGCTGGAGTCTTTCTTCGTGTTTCCTTGCATTTTTTTTAATTTCATTTGAAACGGGATCCACTTTAAGGTCTCTATGTAGATCACTATTCCTGACGTACCATGGTGCATCGACGATGTTCCTTAGTACCTTGTTCTGAAACCTTTGAATGATATTGACGTTGCTGGGTTTTGTACAACCCCAGAGTTCAATACCATAAGTCCATATTGGTTTCAGTATTTGCTTATAAAGTAGCAGCTTATTGTATGATGATAGAGAAGAGTGTCTACCTATCAGCCAATGCATTTTTTTATATTTGAGTTTTAGTTCTTCATTTTTCTTTTTGACGTGGACCTTCCATCTAAGTTTTGCATCCAGGGTCATGCCTAGATACTTAGCTGTGTTCGTATACGGTATTATTTCTCGATTTATTGAAACAGGTATATGTTCAACTCGTTTGTTGGTAAAATGTATGTGAACTGATTTATAGTTTCATTTAGCTTAATTCGCCATCTTTTAGTCCATTTATATACTTCGGAGATAGCTGATTGTAATTTTTGTGTTGATTCTTCGTTTGTTTTTCCAACAGCTAGGATCGCAGTGTCATCGCAAAAGTCGCCACTGTGTTGTATTCTAATTCAGGTAGATCATACGTGTATAATAAATATAAAATCGGTCCTAATACACTGCCCTGCGATACACCTGCTTTTATTTCTTTTAATTCAGAATAAGTTTCAGCAAATTTAATTCTAAAGAATCTATCTTTCAAGTATGATTCCAGTATTTTAGCGAATTGCATTGGTAAGAGGTTTCTTAACTTATGATTAAGTCCTTCATGCCAAACCTTGACAAAAGCTTGCGCCACGTCTAAAAATATCGTGGAGCAGACATTTTTCTCTTCAAGTGCTTTCTCAATTACATTGATTACTCTGTGTACTTGTTGTATTGTTGAGTGTTGACGACGAAATCCGAACTGATGATTTGGGATTAAGTTATTCCTTTCGATTATCGAATTTAACCTTTTAATCAGTATTTTCTCAAAGAGTTTAGACATAACTGGCAACAACGAAATTGGTCTATAAGATGAAGTTTCGTATGGTGGTTTACCAGGTTTTGATATCATTATTACTTCTGCAATTTTCCACAAACTGGGTACAAATTTGATTCTAAATGCTGCATTGATAATATAAGTAAGCTTAACTAGGGCCTTCCTTGGTAGTTCTTTTAAAATTTCTGTAGTAATAAGATCATAACCAGGAGCTTTTTTCGAATGCATATTGAATTTTATCTCATGCATGACTTCTTTTGGTGAAGTCAATAGAATTTCTTCACTTTCTTTTTCAGATTCCACCGTTATTATTTGAGATTCTAAAGTATGATCATCATGTGGTTGGAATATTTTTTCGAGGTGCTCCGCAAAACATTGAACTTTATCTTCGTTATTTCGAGCCCATTTCCCCCCTTCTATTCTTATTGGAGGGTTCTGCATTGTTGGTCTTTTAATATTTTTGGTTGCTTTCCAAAGTGAATAATCAGTCCTGCTATCATTAGTTAGTTTTTTTAAACAGTTACTGATTGACTCGTCTTTTACTTTTTGGATTTCCCTTCTTAACTGTTGGGTTAAATTGTTTAATTTAGTTTTATATTGAGGAGTTCGTGTTTGCTGCCATATTCTTCTCGCTCTTCTTTTTTCTGCCAATAGTTCTCTAATTTCTTTAGGGTAGTTATTTCCTTTTATTTTATATTTAATTGTTGGGGTACTTTCCCAGGCTGATTGTTGTATATCATTTACAAATTTTAGAACTTCGTTTTCTACTTGCTCCTCGTTTTTTAATGGAACCTTTAGGTTAATTTTTTCTTCTAAGGACTGCCTAAAGTATTCCCAACAAGTGCGTTTATTTATTAGGCTTGGATTTCTTTCTTTTTGAATTATTTTTTCGCTTAATGTCAAAAGTATAGGAGAATGGTCCGAGTTTAGGTCTCGACTTTCGTCTACTTGTATATAGTTCATTGATATATTTTTGATTATAAAAAAATCAATTAAGTCTGGTATTTTATTTTGATCTGTAGGCCAGTAGGTTGGTTTTCCAGTTGACAAGGTTTCACTACCGCATTTTCTGACAGCTTTAAGCAGTTCTTTACCTTTAGTCGTTGTTAGCCTAGAACCCCAATGGACATTTTTTGCATTAAAATCTTAATGAATCAATAAAACACGAACTAGTAGTCCGACTCAGGCAAAATAATGCAACCATTTCAACCAAAACATTTCTACAAGTTTACCCAAAAAATATGTTTTGTTAACCTTCTGTAAGAACAAATGGAAATCGGTGTTTCGTTCCGTTAGGGCTTTACTGACCTCTGGGTGTGCATAGGCACCTTTAACCAGAATTTAAACCTGACTAGTTCCAGTTACCTTTAGACCAAATTTGTCGGTAGTATATTCCTTTAACAAGACAGTTAAAGGATTGATTTCTTGCACGCCTGACACAAATATTGGATGCGTTGATATTATTTTTGATTGTGGTGTATCTTCTTTTTCCTCTTATTAAGAAAAGCAGGTCTCATACCAAAAGTGGCGGGACATGGCATGTAACATTCATCCCTAAAATATAAAAATACCACCCAGGCTAATATATCTTAAACCATCGGAACCAATGGAGATCGATCCATCGATGCAGAGCAGACTACATGAACCGACAACTAATCGACTACATGACAACTATACATGACAGCAAGATCAACAAGGCTAACAAGGCTTTAAATGGGAAAACTCATACTAAGAGACCAAGAGTAAGTGGGTAATGATAAATATTCGAAATTATATTAAACGAAAAAACGGATACTGAGGAATTTTGAGACGAAGAGGAATAAGAAGAAAACGTGGAATTAAATTTTATGATGAGTGCCTCTCGAGCATAAAATATCGAACGAATAACGCAACAACCTTAAGTTCCTAATTGAAACGGGTACCAATAAAAATGTTGTCAACCCTGAATTATCTAAAAACACCATTCCTACCAATGCTAAATTCAAAATTAGATCGGCAGGAGCGAAATCGAAATCAGTCAGAAAATCCACGGACAATTTTTTAAAAGCATTAGGATTACTACAGCTATAGACTTTTTCGTTTTACCTTGACTGAAAACATTCGATGGCATATTGGCGATGATACTCTGAAACGACTTGATGCAGTCATTGATGGAAAAAACAACATCCTGACTCTTGCCTCAAAGATTTAGACACCACTTCATGAAAAACAAGCTTCACAAGCAGATAGTTTAGAAGTTCAAGATAGCCACTTTCTTTTCTTTGAATTGAAGCAGAAAATTTTAATAATGATATCAAAACACAAAACACTATTTGGTCCAGTAGACAACGTAATACCAATAGATACTACTGAGAGGGCTGAAAACAGAACAACGTCGGATGAAGCAGTTTACACAAAATCCTACCCCTACCAAGTTGATATGAGGAATAAACTAGAAACTTCTAATAAATGGGATCATATAGCACATATAGTTTACCGATCTGGATACTGAACAAAAAACGGGATGGTTCCGGTACACAAAAAAAACAGGATGGTCATTTCAAGCAACTGAATGACATCACCACCTCAGATACTTACCCGATTACGGACATCTCTTGGAAATGGACATCTCTTAAAAGTTCCTCACCACAATCGTTCTTACGTCGGGTTCCACCAGATCAAAATGAAAGAATCAGACATACCAAAAACCTCCTTCCCAACTTTAATGGGAAGTATGCATTTTAGAGACTTCCCTTTGGTCTTATAAATTCGCCGCCTTACTTCCGGAGAATGATAGATGACGTGTTAAAGGAATTTATTGGTAAAACCTGCTATGTTTACTTTGATGACATAATTGTTTTCGGAGGGAAAACCGAGGAAGAGCATTTAGTAAACACCGAGAAAATATTCGCTAAACTTGAAAAAGCTAGTCTACGGATTAACTTGGATAAAACAGAATTCTTAAAAATGGAAACAGAATTCCTGGGCTGTATCATCACCAAACAGGGGATTACGGGCCATCCAAGGAAAGTACCTGCTCAGAATCTAAAAAATCCTGAGAACCTGAAGGAACTAAAATCATTTCTCGGATTGGCATCATACTATAGGCATTTCATTAAGGGTTTTGCTAAGATAGCGAAACTCTTGACCAAGAGAACTTTGAACAAGACAGAGAAAAATTATGCCGTAAATGTGAAAAAAAGGTGTTGGCGATAATTTGGGCCTTAGACAACCTAAGGAATTACTTATATGGAGCGAAGAAAGTTAAAATCCGTACGGACCACCAACCTTTGACTTTTGCTTTTAGTAACAGAAATCATAATGCTAAATTGAAAAAATGGAAAGCGCGCTTGGAGGAATATAATTACGAAATTGTTTACAAGCCTGACTGCATAAATAAAGTTGCTAATACCATATCAAGATTGGAGCTAAAGGCAAACACGTTGTCCACGGAGGGAATAGTTAAGACCCTACAAGCGTAATACAATACTGTAAAGCCCCAATAAATGTGTTCAAAACCCAAATTATATACTTAGAACAGGCAAAGAAATCTATGCTCACGAGGAACCTTATCCATCCTATCATAGGTACTATCACTAGCCTACCAGAGCTAAACAAAGGAGTGCTAAGTAAAATAATACGAGAAAAATTAATCACAAATATTATCAATGGGATAAAAATGCCCGAAGAATTCATACAAATCCTAAAATATAAAATTCGCCGAAAATAAATTCTCAATTATAAAGGAAGATCATAAAAGGGCTCACCGAAATCATATAAAAAATAGGAAACAAATCTTAGAGAAGTACTATTTTCAACGGATGCCTATCCTGTTAAAAAAATAAACACAAACCTGCGATAGCTGCCACATCAATAAATATGATAGACATCCAATTTAAGTGCAAATTCAGGAAAGGCCCATCCCGACATATCCAGCGGCATATTCCACGTTGACATAATGGAGATCAAGAACGAGAAATTCTTATCATGTGTGGATAAATTTTCAAAGTTTGCGAAATTTTTTCGCATCAAATCTAAATCCATCCCACTTGTAAGACAGGTTAATCTAAGCGTTGTATTATTTTACTGTACCCAAGATGCCTGTAATGGATAACGAAATCTCCACTTGTGGATGATCTCCACTTTAATGTACCCAAATTTATTTTACCTAGTTCCAATCCTGCGTTTAATACTTTGTGGATTGAAATTAAATTCCAATCTCGCTCTGTTTTTATTTGTTCTCTGTACCGTAGTCCAAATCTATCATAAGCAGAGACGTGTCACGAGTTTGATATAATTTCAAGTTCAATTGATATAATTTACCAGATTTCTCCAATGTCTGAAGTGGTTGTCTTGGGAGACTTTAATATTCATAATGACACTTGGTTAGGATTTTCTCAACCAAGAGACCAAACTGGGGAATATGTTGAATTGTTTGCGGGAATGAATAGTCGTGTCCAACTTGTAGACAAACCAACTCGATACCCTGACATATTAGGTCATTCATCTCATTTGTTGGATTTATTTTTGACTACCATGCCAGAAAAATATTCTATTGATGTTAATGTTTCTCTAGGTCTATCCGATTATGCATTAGTCTCAGCGAAATTTCCGATTGCCGACCTACTTCGGACCTCATTACATGTACACCTAGACTAATCTGGAATTTCAATGGTGCTGATTGGCAAAGTCCCAATCTATTTTTCACTTCTTTTGATTGGTCTGTGTGTCTTAAAAGTAATAATGCTGATACAGTATCCAAGCTTATAACTTCGGTGGTTTTAAAAGGAATGAAGTTATTCATTCCTAGCTCTTATAAAACGAATCGACCCCACAAAACTAAATGGTTTAATGCAAATTGTAAGTCTGCTATCTCCGAGAAAAAATGTGCTCGTTTAAATTATATTAGTAATCCTTCTAATGGAAATCTCATTAAATTTAAAATAGCCCGTAATAAATTGAATGCTATCATAATCAGGTCTAAATTAAACCATGACCTTAAAATTCGTAATCAAATACGAAATGTATTAGATTCTAAATCAAACAACCGAACCTTTTGGACGTTTGCTAGCTTGGTAAAAAGGAATTTTAGCGATAAGACATTTTCTATCCTCTTATTGTTTTATAATAACTATTATAAAACCACCATTCAAAAAGCTAATTTATTAGCATCTCACTTTGCTTCCGCATGGACTCTCCCTTTTCTCCCTAACCAATCCCCACCAGCATGCAGTACTGTTTCTTCATCTATGCCCAAAATTTATTTTCGTTCTCGAGTTGTTTCTAAAGTTCATAGAAATCTGAGTCCATACAAAGCAACTGGGCCTGATGGATTACCATCAATTGTCCTAAAATGCTGTCATTTTTTCTTAGCTAAACCTCTTGCCAAACTGTTTAAATTATCAGTAAACTGGCATTTTTACCTCTATTTGGAAAACAGCAAATATTCAACCGGTTTCTAAGAAAGGTGACAAAACTTCTCCTTCCAATTATGGCCCAATTGCTTTGTTGTCGACCTTATCTAAAGTAATGGAATCTATTATGAATTTTCACATAATGAACTATCTCGAAAAGCATGCGCTTTTATCTGATTTTCAATATGGGTTTCGTAAGAATCGCTCTTTAGGTGATTTTGTTGTTTACTTAACTCATTTGTGGGGAAAAAGTATTGAAAAATATGGTGCGTCAAGTCTCGTACCTCTAGATATTTCAAAAGCATTTGATAGAGTATGGCATCAATGTCTGATCATTAAAATTCGGTCACTGAATCTTGATAGTTCTCTAATTCAATGGATAGAGAGTTATTTAATGGGACGATCGATCAAGGTAGTATTAGACGGCATTTCATCCAACTCGTATGAAATCAATGCTGGTGTACCGCAAGGTTCATCTTTGTCGTCTGTCATATTTTTAATCTATATCAATGATATTTTTAAATTGGCATCATGTGCTATCCACTCTTTTACTGAAGATATCACAGTGTCTGCTTCTATTGAGTTTATTAGCCAAAAGGACTGCATTTCCCATTTAACTTGCTCTCGTTAAATTATGAATGTTTCACTTCTAACTTGCATTGAGAAGGTCATTGAATGGGGCAAATTTAATAGGGCAGGATTTAATACACAGAAATTCCAAGAGTGTCTTTTTTCACAAAAACAATTCAAAATTATGTTCCACCCATAATAAATGGCATTCAAATTAATAGGTCCTCCTTTCTTAGAATGTTGGGCTTAGACATTTCGAGTAATATTTCTTGGAAAGAACATATATATTCTATTGCAAAAAAAGCTAGTCAGTATCTGGGTTTCATTAGACGGTGTAGCTTTTATTTTACCCCTATAGAAGTTCTTAAATTATACAAGGCTTATGTTAGGCTCATTATGGAATTTAATAAAAATCTTGCTTTATCAATTGACTCATTAGAGCACAGACGCAAAGTAGGTGCTTTATCGCTTTTTTACAAATATTATTTTGTTCTTCCGAAATTAAATCTTTAATACTAGCGGCGTTTGTCAGCAGGGCTCCCACTCGTTTAGGTTTAAAGCAACATAGCTTTGCCTTAGATATAACCAGATGTACAACTAACCATTTTAAATCTTAATTTTTCCCTAGAGTCACCTCTCTGTGGAATCAAATAGATTCGTCTGTCTTTCCTACAATATTTAATTTCCAGGTGTTCAAGAAGAACGTACACGCCTACCTTAAGCAACAAGCAACCCGAGGAGACAAATCCATAAAGCTCACATCAAAAATCTAACACAATGGTTACGTTTAACCAACTCACCATTAAGAAAATTCCGGAAAACAATAAGGGATCCAAACAAATTAGTTAAAATCTTGACCCACGGGACGAGAGTCTTTAAAGAGGAAAGAGTTAAGACAACAACGTAACATGTGGTGTGATAAACAACAACAACATAACATGTGGGATGTCGAAATGTTTTGTAATTAAGATTAGTATTATTTGGTATTACTCTTGGTTTCGACCAAAAAATCGGTTGTTTTTTTTACAAATGGAAATATTTTAATTTTTTTATGTATGTGTATTGAAATTCTATGTATTAGAATCATAAATATAAATATTTGAATTTTAACGTTGATTTTTTCATAAAAATTTTTCACAAAATATTTTAAGTTTAATAAAAAATAAATGGCATTTAGTGTTTTAAAATAATAAATAACTTTTATTTAAATTTAAATCACAACAAAAATACATGATAGTAACATTTTTCAAATATATGAAGGGTTGTCCATAAAATTTCCTAAAGGAAATTTTATATTTTAGTACAAATGTAAAAAAAACAACAGCAAAAGTTCTCTTCATTAGTACAAATCGGTTGTTTTTTCTACAAATCGGTTGTTTTTTGTTTGCATGTGTAGGTAATAAATTTTGTGTTGAGACACAATTTTTGTAAGAATGTATACTATCCGTGTGAGGTGCGATGTAAAAAAAACAACCAACTTTTTGGTGGAAACGTACACTTAGGAAAGAAATGTAAAAGGATTGATACTGAGATGTTTTCCAAGAACTTTCAGACCATATAGTTTACAATTGGGGATCATTGTTCAACTACATTTTGTACAACTGCTAAGTTATCAGCACCTTTCCACGAAAATAAATTCGTGAAAAGGTGTACAAAATGTGGTAAAACCGTCTGACATACATGGTTATAAAGGCTAGACGATTACATCGCCTGGCAGCTACAGATGTATCTTACAGATGTTGATGCAGAACTTCATTTCTTTATAGAGGATTCAAAAATTATAAAGATTTATTTTATTTACACCCTTCATGATACAACAATTGCCTAGCGCTGTTTTTCTGTTTTATAGGTCATCGGACCTAAATTACGTGTTTATTTGGCTTATTACTTAACTTAAACGCGTACTACCTTATGCACGCGTACTCGTACTCCTCTACTTTATTTTTATAGCACAGACATGTAATAGTTCTATTGTTGACATAACTGTTGAAGATCGTGATCTCTTAATTTTTATTACTGCATTATTACATTTTACAATCGTATTATGGTGTGTGTATGATCATTTTGTGTGTATGATCAATTGTGATTATGATATGAAAGGCGTTTCACATATTATACATGATCTGACATCATATATTTTCGTATAACATTGACATTGAAATAATTTTTTTTTTGCTTGTTTATAGAGTTTTATAGCTTCCAAAAATGATGATCATCAGCTTTGTATATGGTGGATGAGATAATAGTTCTAAATTTAAACAAATTGTGATCGAATTATTAACTAAAGATCATTGACTCTAGTTTAAGTTGATTTAAATCATTACGAAAACTACTTGATTTACACCTTGTTTTGCCGTCAAAATTATTCACAAAATTGTTCCAGGGCCTAGACGTATTTCGTGTTCATAAATGATAAATTCTTATATATAATCATAGCTTATCAGGACCAGATTATCTCATTATCGCATCTAATTTCAAAGATATTCGAGAGCCTTGTTATCAACTTAGTTATATAGAGATTTAAGGCATATGTTCGATGGAAAGCCAGTTGTTAGTTTCAGGTAGGCCATGTACTCGGGCCTGACTCCAGGTTAGATTTTTTTTTTTTATAGGATAGGAATATATGAAGGAATGTTACCTTTACTATTTTAGGTGAGCTGCGATGTCGTGTTCTTGATCGCAAATATCTTGATTAATTTAGCGACTATGAGTTTTCTACTTTCGACGTTGTTGTAGCGTATGTAAGTATTCCTTTCTGAAACGAGACCAAAAACCATCTAATCGCATTTTAGTGTCTTGCCATCTGTACAATCTATTATCAGGATAATCCGAGTAACCATGCCATGGAACAACCAATAGTGGGTGTGCAAGTAGAAAATGTGCTGGTGTTAATGCAAAGAGTGCATTTTCGTCATCGGATGTTGAAGTGATTGGGCGGGAATTCAGTATGGCCTCGATCTAAATGATAACTTGAATTGCCTGTTGCTCGAATTAAGTGGTGCGTTATAGATTTAACAGCACTTTCCCAGAGCCTGACAAACCATGGACTTAATGGTGGATGAAAATTCGCGCGTCCTCGATTTGACGTTAAGTTAACCGTGAAAGGGTTGGGATAGCTTCGGCCCAAAACAGGATGCATGGAATAAACACTAACTTATATTATCAAATCGTTATCAAAATGAGGGATTAGTTTTATATTTTTGCATCCTCTTGACATAGCTTCTGATATAACGCCCTCAACTGGAATTCGTAGAACCCAAATCTAAAAGTGTTCTACAGTAATGTTGGTTGCCATATATATCTATTATTCTTATTAAAGTGGTTGGCAATAAAGACATCCTAATATGAATTGAGTTGCACACCACAGCAACATGTGTCTGTTGAGAGGCACTGTCAGATTCTTTAGCTGCTAAGTTTGTGATTTTTTTTACATTTTGTTTAGTTAACCGATCAGATTCGCATATTTGTCTATCCAACTCCTGGGAATCATGCAATGAAACATCGATGTACAGACGGACAATATTTGGAGCTGTGTCTCTTGAACATACAGTTAAAATAGACTCTGGCAGTTGCAACAAATTCCTTCCGTTGAGAGATTGGTAGCTCCCGAAGTTTCTCGCATCCATGAAGCAAGAGTAGTGAACTTCATTTCAAACAAGCTGTATTCAACTTTGATCTTTCTGGTACGAGAAGTTTTGGTTTGTGATCCATTGTGTTGGCGTTCTTTACATTTTGACTGCTGTTTGTATGAAATAAAGATGATCTTGCTGGTTTGCGTCTTTGATAAGTTTCACTTTCGACTGATTCCAGTATCATGCTTCGCTTTTCGAGAAATTGGATGAAGCTTTCGAAAGTAAGGTATGGATCGACGTTTGTTTTTTCTGCCCACTTCGGCTAAATTTGTTCATCTAATTTTGACAATAAAATGTATATTAGCCAAGGATCCTTCGTTTGTGCCTAAAGTTTGCTGACAGGAAAGATTGACACGAACTATTCCATGTGGAAGGCCTCCAAAGGTTTGAAAAGACCTAAACTTGAAAAGATCCTCCTAGAAAATACCTTCAAACCACACATTGGACAAGCGAATAATGGATATTTAATAGCTATAAGTAAAATGGACGAGGTATCTCTTTTACCAGTTACTCTGAAAGAACTCAAAGAAGAAATAAAAAACCTCAAAGATAAAAAAGCCTCTAGAAACGGCTTGGTAACGTGAAAACTAATTAAAGTCCAATACCGGAAAAAGCACTAAGGTAACTACAGCACATAATCAATGATAGCCCCAAGACTTAATTATGTTCCGAGATAGTGGACAAAATGATTCCAAAGCCTAATAAACAGCTTAACGACAAAACATCGTAATCGCCAATCTCTTTACTAACATCGTTAAAGACTTTCGAAAGACTGTTTCTAAAGATATCAAAACCAATTAAAGAGAGCAGAAAGCTGATATCGCAGCACATCGATTCCGATTCCAAGAAAGGCACACAACCACAAAACAGGTACATAAAACCATTGATACAAATGTAGGAGGTGCTGAAAAAAACTAAAATATGTTAAGAAGTATTCTTAGATGTAGCTCAAATATTTGATAAGATTTGGCATCGTGGTCTGGAGTTGATCTCCAAAGATATCAATCCATGATCGGTACTTCCAGATGAGATAGGAAAAGGAATACTCAAAACCAAAGAAAATATTGGTAGGAGTTCTAAAAGGTATTGATCTGGGCCCTGACAATAGTAGAAGCTATAATAAGAATGGCGGCTGATGACACAGCTGTTATGATTAGTGATGCTAGTATTGTGGAGCCTACTATGTGCAAAAAATGGAGAACAATACAAAACAAATCGAAATCAAAACTTTTAACTTTACAAATAGGAAGTTAGAATATAATCCGATTAGACTGAATTCGCAATCAATTTCATATTTTGATGACGCTAATAACCTCGGTATGACGCTAGACACTAAGTTCAGGTGAAAAGTGAATGGTAAAAATAAAAGGCAAGAACTTAATTTAAAATTCAGAAAAATACACTGGCTGATTGGAAGAAACTCCGAACTGACAACGCACAACAAACTACTATTAAATAAACAAATTCTAAAACCTTTCTGGACGTATGGCATTCAGCTTTGGGGAAATTGTTACCTACCTTCCATGATAATGTTCAAACCGCCTGAATTTATGCAACGTGGATAAATTAAACTAAAATCAGTTCAAATTAATTTTAAATCGTTAATTAAGTGAGGACTCCACAACTGGTGACCCCGACATGACTCACCACGTGGTTTCTGTGAACACATTGAAAACCAACTAAAAGTGCTACTAGTAATCGAGCAAACCAGCAGCGTTCCTGCAACAATCTAACCTAGCTGAATAAAAGAACGTCACATGCTTTAAGTTGAAAATTTATTAATATCTCGTTAGGGTCACCAGTTGTTGGGTTGAGGTCACCAAGACTCCAATAAAACTCAATTTTGGAACTCCAGAACTTATTTTAATTAGCATTTTTATATTTTATTATAGAAAGAAACCGTAGAGCCACAAAACTTAGTTTTGTATTGGAGTCCTGGAGGGCCCTATAATACATAAAGCTAATCAAAACGGTGAAGTAATTCCTCAAATTGAAAATTTTAGTGAAATTTATGCCACAAATCTAGAAAATTATATATCCCGGTGTTTTTTTAATGTTGATAGCTTACCTGCAACCACAAGCCTTTTTTCTATCATTGTACATTACTATACCAGTATGCCTTGTAACAATTAGTATGTTGGTTGCCTTTGACAATTTTAAAGTATTTTAAGACCTATGTCAAAAGACCTTTATGTAATGGAACCACAGTAATTAAAATAATAACTATAGCATGGCCCAGATCCATTCTAGTTATTACTTTAATTGCTGTGGTAGTAAGCAACACTGAACCTTGTTGCTTGAATAGAAGAGTTTTGATCGCATTCACGATTGAAGATACATATTGTTGCAATAAAAAAAAATGTGTCTAATGTTGACATCATCCTGGTCTAATCGGTCACTTTCTGGAGGCATGATACGTGGCATAGTTGAAGTCTACACTGCAATTTTTCATTGCTTCTAACGACTAGAATATTTTCTTTATAAAGGTGAAATATTTTGCTGTTTTTGCGGCTTTTCTAAGATTTGCTAGTGACATTTCATACAGGCAAGTGGATTCTGGTTTTTGTCCTGCCACTGTGCAATAAATCACATCTTCTTCGCGGTATTATGTTACTATGAAGATTATAACTACTCAGGTAGTTGCAACTTGAAATTTTTCGAAATAAAATAAAATTGGGTATTTGCTTGCTAGTAGTTATGAATCATAGAATGATAGGTAGATGAAACTAAAACCAAAACCTGACAAAGGATCTGATCTTTTGAAAGGGTGTTTTTTATTATTGTGGAGAATGTTGACTTCAAATAGTGATCAAATATTTATGGTTTATCAGCGTCTACTAGTAACTTCACATATGAAAGTAATCCATAGATTTGAAATCACACGATCGTAGACTAGTTCACAGGTCTATTACACGAAATAATGCAGACATCGAACGTTTTCCGCAATAAATTGATGGTGTCGCGTGCTATGTAGTATTTTGTGCCATTTTGTGGAAATCAAAGTGTCATCACATCAAAACTATTCAATTGAGAACAAAGAAGTCAGCAATAATGGCACTATAGCGCTCTCCATTAACGGTAATAGTCTTACCAGCAACATTTTTACAGAAATATGAACTAATGATTCCAGCTTCCCATAAAGCATACCAAATAGTAAATTTTATGGATGGTTTTCTCCACTACAAATTCGGCAGTTCTTTACTTATTGACGCATATTGCCGTTCAACCACAACTCAGCCTCATTGCTGAAGAATAGTATGCGTTGAAAACTTGGATCAAGCTAAGTATTGTTTTTAACTCATTCACCGAACGCGCCATTCATAATGGTCATGTGGTTTTAACTTTCGCTCAAGCTGGATTTTGTAAGCCCGTTAGCTAAGATCTTTTCGCAAAATCTTCCTCAAAGTGGATGGACACTATTCCGTGCACTGAAAGATGGATATAAAAATAAAAGTAGCTCAATATGAACATCGAATGTCCAAGGTTTAATATATTCATTTATTTCTGAAAGATGTGATGCTTTAGCTTCAAGCTAGATACTTGGATATACATATACATAGTTATCAGATCATCAGATGAAGATCTCCGAACCAGTGGAGAAACATTGGTCCTTCGAAGCCAACAAACGACCATGAGGTTAAAGAAATAGGACATTAAGTTCTATATACATAGCATACACCATAAAATGGACACAGTGAAAGCACTTTGTGAGCAGACGACCACTGATAAGCTCATTAATAAAAATAAAATTGAAATTTAACCCCCGTTGGAGTGCAGAATTCATGGGCCGAACCATCGTCCATGCCAGTACAGGCTGGCTGGAGCACTGCAATGTGCAGATGGATATTTGAAACGCGAACCTGTATTCGCGCGTCCTCGATTTGGCTAGTAATGTCGTAAAGTAGGACGTTAATTAACCGCGAAAGAGTTGGGTGAGCTTCGGCCCCAAAACAGATTGCATAGAAATAAACAAAAAAAAAAAAAAAAATAACACAAACGGTGGATAGTTTTTTTACCTTCATGGAAACAAGATTCTAATCGGTTGCCGCGTAATGCTTACGGAATCTCCGTGATGTATTTTTTCGCAAAATATCAAAAATGTTATGGAGCTCATCATAAACACTCAAAAAGGAATTCTAAGCCAAAACAAGGTGGAGTCTTAACTTTAAAGAAGCTTTAATTTGCATTCTTATTGATCCGGGCTCGCAACCTATCTTCATTACCGAAGAAGTAGCAAACATACTAAAACTGGTAAAAATACGGATTCAAGCAATAATGCCCGGCATGGGATCAACAGAAGCAGGAACAGCGTGCTCAACAGTAGTGTTCACTATTATAGTCCATATAGTTTTCATCAAACTTCAAATTAAAGATGAAAGCTTTGGTCCTTTAAAATATAACCAGGCATCTGCCTGAAGAAATGGTTAAACCGAGCAGTTAGAACCATACCAAATAATTATTATGAGCAGATCTGACCTTCCATGAACTCGGCCCAATCGACATACTACTAGGTGCCGATTATGACGGATAGAAAATAATGGCAATTCTGTTGAAAGGTGCACCATGTGAACCAATTGCCCAACAAACGAAGTTAAGATGGACCATCACCGACATAATAACAGTTAATGTTAATAGAGTCATCTTTCAGAGCATGATATCAATGACAAAAGAAATCGATAAACAGCTGAACAAATTTTGAGAGCTGGAAGAAATAGACATTAAAAGGTAATTGATAACAAAAGTGATCGGCGCCAAGCTAAAAGAAGGTATAAACTATAAATTCGTTTTAATATCGAGCAATTGTTCTTTGAGTTCTTCGAAGTAAACAGCTATGGCTCGTCTTCTAGTTGAGAAACGTCTTTAATAAAATTCAGAATTGGTGTTAAAATACAAAACAGTTTATGGATAATTAAGAAATGTTGTGTCATATGAAAGAGATGGAAAATAGAGAAGCTGAACATTTTTACTTACCACATCACGCTGTAATCAAAGAAGCAAGCTTCACTACCAAAGTCAGAGTCGCCTTTGATGCAATGGCCAAACCGTTCACAGAAAAATCACTAAATGATGTCATTCTGAATGGGTCTACACTCTAACAAGACTTGTTGAGCATATTACTGCGTTAATGAAAGCACAAATATGTATTTATAGCCGACGTATATATGATCAAAATTACCGAAGAATTTTGTGGAGAAAATACACCAAACAACCTATAAAGGGGTACAAACTCACGACCTTGACCTACGGAACAACGCCAGCCACATACCTAGCCATGCGGGCTTTGCAACAGTTGGCGAAGGGTGAATTATAAGTATATCCAGTCGCATCAGAAGTTGTTCTAAACGCTTCTATACGTACACGACTTTATTTCTGGATAAAATACAGTACATTAGGCCACACTTGCTCAAAAATAGCTGGTAGCATTACTCAAAGTTGGCGGATTCAATTTACGTAAATAGACCGCTAATTATCACTGCCTGATGCAGACCATACCAATAGAACTACGGAACAGTGGTATTCTTGAGTTCAAATTTCAGATTTCGCATCTCACTACCAATTTCTAACAACAAGAATTTGAATTTGACCAAACGCAAGTTGCTGTCCGAAAGGAAAAGACAACTTTTTGATCCCCTTGGATGCCTAGCACCAGTTACGATAGTGGCTAGAATTCCATATCTTCACGAAATGCTAGCTACATGCGGAACAACATGGCATGCCATACCATCCTCAGCATCATATTTTGCGAGTAGTTGGTGAAAGTAATCTAACATACGAGGAGTTGGCCACAGTGACATCTCAAGTCGATGCATGCTTCCATTCGAGACCTCTAACGATAATATCTGCAGATTCACAGGAGATAATATTAAGCTAGTTGCTCAGGCAGAACCAACTGAAAGAAAACGGTTCTCCTGTTAAGCACTAGAGGTTAGTACACAAACTTGTTCAACACTTTTGGATGCGCTGGTCAACCGACTACTTAAATACCCTTCAAAGACGAGGAATGTGTAAAATTAAGACGATATTCATCCTACAAGGTAGTCTTTTGGACAAATTGTAGAACTCCATCCTGGTAACGATATTTTAACGAGAGTAGTAACATTTGAAAATAGCAGTGGCAGCAAATTTAAGTGTCCTATATTACCAAAGTTTGGCCTCTTTCTAATAACGACACAATAACTGTAGAAACACAGAAGAAAAGTCGAAGAAATTATATATAGCTGCAGCAAACTACTAAAATTGGTAAATCTCACAGAAAAAACAGCAACAAATGACGTTCCGTTCAATTTAACTATCTTTACTCATGAACCCGGGATTTATTTTAAGCACATTGGAAACGTAAGTTTCCCTAACAGTCAATGGTAAAATTATCGCATATTTTAATCAAAATTTACTATAAAGAAATGAATACACAGTTGGTGAAAGTAATCTAACATACGAGGAGTTGGCCACAGTGACATCTCAAGTCGATGCATGCTTCCATTCGAGACCTCTAACGATAATATCTGCAGATTCACAGGAGATAATATTAAGCTAGTTGCTCAGGCAGAACCAACTGAAAGAAAACGGTTCTCCTGTTAAGCACTAGAGGTTAGTACACAAACTTGTTCAACACTTTTGGATGCGCTGGTCAACCGACTACTTAAATACCCTTCAAAGACGAGGAATGTGTAAAATTAAGACGATATTCATCCTACAAGGTAGTCTTTTGGACAAATTGTAGAACTCCATCCTGGTAACGATATTTTAACGAGAGTAGTAACATTTGAAAATAGCAGTGGCAGCAAATTTAAGTGTCCTATATTACCAAAGTTTGGCCTCTTTCTAATAACGACACAATAACTGTAGAAACACAGAAGAAAAGTCGAAGAAATTATATATAGCTGCAGCAAACTACTAAAATTGGTAAATCTCACAGAAAAAACAGCAACAAATGACGTTCCGTTCAATTTAACTATCTTTACTCATGAACCCGGGATTTATTTTAAGCACATTGGAAACGTAAGTTTCCCTAACAATCAATGGTAAAATTATCGCATATTTTAATCAAAATTTACTATAAAGAAATGAATACACATCTCTGTATAAATAGCAGTGGTCAGAATGTGTGCTCGGCCATTAACAACATATCCTATCAGACTTTTTTTGATTTTCGTTGATCTCAAAACAAAATTTACGATCACAAGAGGGGGGAAAATTGATTTAAGCAGAGGTGACCACACATTTGAAAGAGTAACGGGCCCCGGTTACATTGAATCCCTTTTCCCTGGCAACCGTGCTTTGTATGCACTACGTCTTCTGCTATAGAGTTAAAATACCGTGCAAATTCCGATAACCTGTCAATATTATATACTGGTGTGGAGAGTTGGACCCTGACGGATGAGTAAGAATGATTGAAAAAAGAATGATTAAAGAAAAGAACCGCCGTTTGGCAGGCGCAGAGCTCACTGTCGGCGACAATGGTTTGTCGGAGTGAAAAATTATTGTTATTATTACCACATTATTAACACTTAGAAAAAGCCACGAGTTAAAAATCCACATTAGTTTACTCTATAAATCGGTCACACGAAATAATATCGAAAACGAATTTATTTTTCAAATGTTAAATTTACATATCGATGATCAAATAAAAAAAAAAAAAAAAATTGACACCTCACTTCCTGAAACATTGTGGCCGATAAAAATAAAACAAAAACGACGCATAGCGCCATATAAATAATTGACATACATAATCGTTACACTCATACCTATACACGATCACTTGAAACACTTACTATTTGATTAGTTTTATTTTTTTTTCATTCTATCGATCGTAAACTTATCATTTACTTAACAAAACAAAAATAATAATCAAAAGTAATACGCGAATAACTTAAAAAAAAACATTTTTGACGGTCAACGACCGGCCATCGTAACGTTCCCATTTTGTTAGTTTTAGTGTTAGTATTTGCCGCCCAAAATGTGTTTTTGTCATTATTTCCATCACAATGTTCTTTTATCGCAATTTATGTATATTCTAAGATCGTGAACTTAACAAATAGTGTTATACGCAACAACAACAACAAAATTATGTTATGATTTGAAAGCTTTTAATCGCATAATTTGATACGACATACTATAAATCATACTGCGTGTAATGATGCGATATTTGGTTAGTCTATACGTTTCTAGTGCAATTGCAATCTAGAAAAACTTTCTTCTTTGAAATTTTCTTTACGATGTCTTGTTATTATGTTGGACGAGTATGTTATCAATAACAAAACAAAAAAAAAAAAACAAAAAAAAAATGTGTGACAGTTTTTTTCTAGTATACAACTTAAAAAAAAAAAAAAAAAAAACTAACAGCAACAATAATAAATAATTTATGAGAAAAAGTAAAACTAAACTTTTAGTTTTTTGGAATTGAAAATAAAAAAAAAAAAAAAAATAAAAATAAAAAAATTTATCGATTGGTCGACTGATAATAGAAAACGAAAAAACTACTATGTGTGTAGTAAATCTAAATCGGTAATATTTTAGAAATAGGAAGTGATGTGACTCATTTCCGCCAAAATTTGAAGTGTAATTCGTAGTTGTTGAAAAATTTGGATTTGACCTTTATTTGCAGAATTTGCTATTTTGCTTTTCATTTATCTCCAATTTAGGAGCATAGAGCTTTAACCAGGTTGGATCATCTTTCCCAATTGGAGACTACTGCTTTCACTTCTATACACATAATTTGCCAAGTCTTGCTGGCCTTCCGATTTTCCTTTTCCCTTGCGGAGTCCAACGACCTCTTTGTTATATCACTTGATGATTTCCTTAGTTTATTATTTCGGTTTCAATGTGCAACTTTTTTATTTTTTAATTATTTTTTTTAATAGCACTTAGGATAATATTACATCCGTAATGTGAATGTTCTAGCATAACAAACATCACTACTAGAAGAGAAAGAAATGATTAGGAGGGAAGGAGGCTAGAAAGGACTAATTAAGTTTAAATCTCTGTAAATTGTATAACATCATGTTTTTCTGGATTTTGATGATGTTCGAATTGTGCCATACTTGTCCCATTTTTAAGTGATTAACCATTGTGTGTTTTCTTCAATTGGTTTTCATCGTTGTTCTATCCCGGTGGTTTTTTCTATATGGAGATTGTCTGCCATGAACTAGTTCTACAAAACACAATTTTTGGATGGATCGTGACAGATTTTGGTCAACAATTTCTTTTGGAATTAAAAAAATATTAATTGTTTCAGGAAATGGATACAATGAGTCATCTTCAGAGGTTTATGAACAGTCCGCCGGGTTTGTCGTCTGCTGATCCAGTTGAACCTAAATCCAGCTCTTGTCCAGTATGTATGAAAGTGGCTCATCGTTTGATGGTTTGCGCCAAATACATCGCTTTGGAGGTAAGAGTTAAGTTGTGCAGATCAAATTCCAGATGTGCGGAGACATCATAAGTCAATCCATAATGATGAACCCAACACCTAAGCTGATTCAAAACATACAGCCATCACCTCCACTTTGACTCAGCCGAAGGTATCATATTTACCAGCTGCAACAAATTCTAGTGCAGGTTTATCCACAGCTTTGGTTTGGATAGTCGACAATCACCGATTCGAGCGAGAATACCGAGCATTTCTCGATTCCGGATCATAAGCCTCCGTAACCGAGTCATATGAGCAACAACTCGGTTTATTATATGATTTAACAGCCGAATCAATATCACTGGCATCGGAAATATATCAATCAGATGGCTCCCCAGTTACATCACATGGAGTTTAAGCCAAATATCAACAACACAACAGAATGGTAGAAATCCACATAAAAGCGGATTGAACCAGTTGTTTCTTCAAAAGTTCAAGCAATTACCACACAGCCGTTTCTCAACTCAACGCATTATACAGACGTTTCAAAACGGGAAATTGAAAATTCGAACTCAATGTAACTCGAATTATCGATCGGCTCCAACAAAATTGGTGCCACTTTTGCTATGTAATTCAATACAGATGCCTCGCCGTGCTGTGAACCTTGTAAGTGCAGCCAAAAATGCATCACTGGACAAATCTCCAACAAGCTCTAAATGTACAGCCTTTGTACTTAAACAAATAAAAAGACAAATATAGGCTTTATAAATTTTCTGCCTTCGTCCTTTAGCGAGATGAATTTGGATAGGTCCGGCGAAATCTACTCCAGTATTTAAAAATGGACGTATTAATTTTACTCGCGATTTTGGCAAACTACCCATTAATTGCTCTTGACATTGCGCTTTAAATTTAGTACACGTAACGCAATTCCGTATTACCTCTTTAGTCTTAGCTTTACCGTTGCGTATACAGTACTCTTAGCGAGAAATGGACAAAAGCAGTGTTGGACCAGCATGTTTACGATTTAGGTGAATATCTCGAAGGATTAATGTTGCAATTTTGGATTTCGAATTAATGATTATCGGATGTTTAGTAGAATATGGAGCTAAGCTATTTTGGAGCCGTCCTCCAACACGAATCAACCCATTGTGATTAATGAAGGGATCTAATGACCGTAGATTACTGGTTTTTCTTACGTGCTCTTTAGACTGCAATGCTACTAGCTCATCTTTATAAAATTGGGATTGCTCGTACTTAAAGATGATGCGTGCGGTGTGAAGCAGCTCTTCTCTTCGAAGATAAATGCCACTGATTTTTTCAGTTTTAGGTTTTGCCGCGTTGCCAAAAAATCTGGAGACATAACACATTACTTTTTGCAATTTAAGAAACGATGAAAACTTTTGTAACATTTCATTTGAACCATTCATTTGATTTGAGGAGAGTGAAGTTGTGTATTTTGTTAGAAATTTCAATTTGATGGCCAAAGCTTCGTGTTTGAGTAGGCCAATGTTCGAATGTTTTACGTATCCAATTTGGACCATTCCACCAAAGAGAATGTAATTCAAGTTCACTGGGCAATATGCCTCGAGAGGCGCAATTTGCTGGGTTTTCTGCTGAAGGAACGTGTAGCCAATTTTTGCGTGATAGTGTTGAAATGATTTCCGAAGTTCGATTGTCTACAAATGTGCTCCAACGTTTTGGGTGATTTGCAAGCCAATCTGTGAGTCAGTCCAGGCATAATTTTTATTGATTTTTAAGCTAGTTTCTTTCTTATTAAATAGATTAGTCTAGTCAATAATAGTGCCGCACATAGTTCAAGGCGTGGAAGCGTTTGTTGCTTAACGGGCACTACTTTGGTTTTGGATGAAATCAGTTGAGAATAAATTCTTCCATCTGAATGTTTTGATCTGAAAAACATCACAGCTGTATATGCCAATTTGCTCGCATCGCAGAAACCGTGTATATCTATGGCCGAACTCTCACTGGCGTTTATAATCTGGGGATAGAAATATTTTTTATTGTTTTTTATTATTTCTTATATTTGCCCATTTAATATGTTTGTAGTGCGGGAGTGTATTGTCCCAATCCAAATTGCTTCCCCACAGTGTCTGCAGAAATATTTTGATAGTTATGACTACGGGTGACAGCCAACCAAGAGGAACAAATAGCCGACTTGCCTCCGACAAAACTGTTCGTTTAGTAAAATTTGTTGATTCTGACAGTTGAGACGTGAACATAAAGCAGTCAGCTCTTGGATTTCATTTGATGCCTAAAACTTTTACCGATTCTGAATATTCTTTTGTATTACCCTGGATATCTTTGTTCGTTTCTTGCTGGTTTTGGTTAGTAGCTTTGTTTAATATAATCGTGTAATATTCGGTTCACATCTCTCATTATTTTTAGTGCTTGTTCTTCGTCATCGGCCCCAGACATAAGTTCATCTACGTAAATATCATTAACAATCACTTGTGAAGCGTGTGGTGAGGAGTTGCGATGTTCTTCTGCGGCCTGTTTAATTACTCCAATTGCGGGAAAAGATGCCGAAGCTAGACCGTAGGTGACCGTTAGCAGACTGAAGTGACGAATCGGTTTAGATGAATCGGAACAATATACTATTTTTTGATATTTTGTATCTTTTGGATGCACCAAGACCTGGCGGTATATCTTTTCCACGTCTGCGGAAAAGGTGAACTGATATTCGCTGAATCATCAAATTATTGCATATAAATTCGATTGGACAGTTGGTCCAACCGCGGGACAATCATTCAGGAAAATGCAGGAAATGGATTTTGCGGATCCATCAAATACGAATCTCAACTTACTAGTTATGCTAGAGGTTTTCAGCACTCCGTGGTGTGGTAAATAAAACCCGCTATCAGTTGCTTTTGGTGGAGATATTTCAACCATGTGGTTGAGGTTTTCATATTCGGTCATGAATTCTTGGTACAGCTTTGCTAACATGGGATCATGAATAAAACGGCGTTCCCATGTCTCGAAATCTTTGTATTGCAGTGGATAACGAGTTGCTGAATTGATTTGGTGATTTCTTAAATGGCAGTTTTACGATGAATCGACCACATGGACTCCTTTGTAAGTGTTCCGAGAAATGTTTTTCGCAAAAAGTTTCTTCCGTTGATAACATATTTGTTTCATGATCAATATATCCTATCTCCCAGAATCTTCTTAGGCTTTGATCAATGTTTACGTTATCATTTTCTATATTTTGTTGAGCTATCAATGTAACTAGATGCTGGTCTGTACGTGAACTAGACTGCCCCAAAACTACCCAGCCAAAAACGGTTTCTTGTAAAATAGGTGAGTCTGAACTGATTTTGATTTGGCCGTTTTTGATAATAGTGAAGAAATGATCAGCTTCAATTAGAATATTAATGCTGTTCTTCATATTGAATTGAGGATCAGCCAATTTGATTCCTGTGAAACATTTCATAATAATTTTTAAATTCTGTGGTGGCAATTGGCATGTGATTTTAGATGACACGAGCGCCTCGATGAAGAGTTCAGGGTCAATATCAGTTACTGATATTTAATATTACTGATCCCTTTGATATACCACAGCCAGTCTGACCTAGGCCACTGATTGATATTCGCGCATTTTCTTTTTAAATTGAAGCCGTTTGGCACAGGATTCTGTTATAATACTGACTTGGGATCCCGAAGATGATTAAAAAACAACAAGGAAGAATTTTTTTTGATGTATTGGTGAGGTCTCTTGTATGCTTATGCATTTTAATAATAAGCTTTGATTGATAAACCTAAGCTATGAGCCCTACAGTAGTAGCAACGAGCACCCAAGTTCGAACAGTCTCTTCTGCTCTCCGTTTTTAGTTTTTAGAGCTATAACCCGGATGAGGTCGTCGGAACCGGTATATATATTGATAATTTTTCCAGGCGGCCATTCCATTTGAAAGGACAGTTGCCTTCCTTTATAATTACAATTTTATTTAAATTAATCGAAGTTTTGCGTTTTAACGACTTTGATTTGTGTTGTAGTGAAGTGGGATACTCCAGATACCAACGCTTCCAAAAATGCTGGTTCATTTACTGACTCACTTCCCTTTCAGATAGCTTTGTAGTAGCAAACCCAACTGGAAAATGAGATGGAGTATAAAAGTATCTAATTCGTCTGTTGACAGCACACATATAACGGGCTTACATTTAAAATATACTCTTAATCTCAGTAAGAAGAGAGTTTATTTCCTCTATTGTTAGTTTACAATTGACAAACCCCAGATACCACGAAAGTGAGGTGCACTGGGAGATATAAAGTGTCAACTAATTGCATTTCTGGAAAGAAAATGGGATATACCATTATATTGTGTAATATACCCGCGAAAATTTTTTAAAGTTGGTAGATTGCGCCAACAAAATTTGGACCGTTGTCATTGTAGATTTTCTTGACAATGCTAGTAATAATGATGGTCCAGTGTGTTAATTAATTTTGTATAATTCTTCGAGAATTTGTGATGAGGATATTGGGATGCTTTGTAGAGAAGGGTAGTTCAAATTTCTCTAACCTGCCCCCGATTCGTAACACTTCAGACTAATCAATAAACGAAGTGAGTGACTTGAGATTGCTTACATGCTACGACGCAACTCGAAACAAGTCAGTGCTCTGTCGGGTGGAGTTTGTAGTGTCAGTACATATACATATGCCGTTGGCAATAAAGGTTAGCCAGCGGCGAGGATGAGATGACAACCAATCAAGTACGTTTGTTGAATCTGTCCATAAGAAAACTTCTTTTATGTTGAGATAAGTTTCTCTTTAGACTAGGTCAACTTTGTTAAGATAATGGCTTCAAATAGTTCTAGATGCGGAAGTCTTTGCTGTCTTATAGACGAATATAAATTACTGGATGTTTTCTTTACTCTGTTGTCACTTTGCAATAGACCACTACTGCATAGGCAAGTTAGTTGGAGTCGCAAAAACCAAGTAGTTCAACATTTGATGATTTTGTTGTTTGCACAAATCATGTAATGAAAATTCGCTCTAATTTTGGAAATGTAAGCCGCAGTTATACCCATTCACTGGCTTTGTATGGTAGATGATTATTTAAATCCAAGTTTAAATTCCAGAGCCTTTCAATAAAAAAAAGTAATTTTTATGTTAACTGGAGTGATTCACCCGAGTGGCTCAAAGATTCTATCTGCTTCAGACAGTATAGTTTGTCTTGTAGGCTTTGAATTCAGCGATACATTGAATCGATATTTAAAACTGTTTTCCATCGGATCAAAAAATAAAAAATAAAAAAAGTCTTGTGCGACTTTAATGGAGCTGGACATCCGCAGCTTGAACTGTAATTTCATAATGGGCCCTTTAACAAAGTTTTCAATCTTTCCACTTCGCCGACAGTGTCTGCACTTGTCATAAGGTTATCAACATAAATATTTTTCTTGATTATTTTAGCTACAGTTAGATCAGAATTAGTTGATGAGATCTGATCGTCCTCACGAATGCGAATTCGCCTGTAAATTTATTTAATGTCCGCGTAAATAGCAATATGATATTTGCGAATCGAAAATTGATTAAATATAAAGTTGAAATAGTATGGTCGGCTCGACCGCTTAACAATCGTTCAGTGGTACTACAGAACTAAGTTTTGCCGAACCATTAAATACAACGTGGAAATTTGTTGTAGAACTATCATTTTCAATAAACCAAAAATCAAAAGTTTGTGGAATTTCTTCCATATGACCAAAAACAAATATTCCTTCTTAAAATTGTTGTATTGGTCGTGCAAATTTTTATCTCTTTAAGGAATCGACGTTCCATTCTCTTCAATTTTTGATTTGCCATACTTATTAAATTACCTAATTTCAAAGAAGATTTTTGAAAGGTAAACGGACTGTTTTTGAAACTTGTCTCACTCTTCTTCTCTTTTTTTTTGCGTCAAATTTCTGCCACAATCCATCTAAACATTGTGTTTTGTCGAACTATCTGAAGCAAGTAGAATCTTTGATCCCTCCAGTTGAATCTGTGCCAGATGATTAAATGTTGCAGTACTTCCTGGTGGAAGTTGAATTGGTATTGAATTCACTACCGCTTATTTACATTCAAATTGATCCTAAGGAAGGGGAAGCACTCACTACGAATCAATTTGCTATCGGCTTCTCAATTGGCAAAGAATCATTTTCAAAGTTCAATGACGGAGTTGAGAGACTAGTTCGAAACTTTGAGCTCGTTCAAAAAATCACAGACAACTTCTGGTGGTGTCTTTAAAAGTTTTCGTTATAAAAGCAGGAAAAGGTAAGGCAAAAGAAGTGATCATCAAAATTATATATAAGTGGTCGGTGACGAAAGTGGCCATTATCAGCGTCACACCAGATTTGTTTAGATACCGGCATAAAACGGATTCAACTCACTGAACTATGTTACAAATTCGAGCATTTTAATTAACAAATACGCAAATTGAATATATCTTACGCTCGACTTGACAGCTTTTTTAAAGATAATAACCATAACTATCCATAAATTTAAGATGAGTCTTTCCGATTTTTTATTGAATATTTGCAGTATTGATCAGAGATATGGTCATGCTAAGGTATATTGTGAGACCACATAACGAAACTTCAAATGCTGATTTATTACATTCAAAACAAAAATTGTCCTTGTCAATTAAAAAGAGAAGAGCAATGTGGCCAACAACAGCTATGTGTTAATTTTACCAGATATGTTCTAAAAACAATAATCAGGTTTCAAGGTGACCGAATAAATCTTGATCTCCCTGAGATTAAATGTAAGTATATAAAGATCGAATCTATTAAATAAATTCTAAAAAAGTAGTTTTATAATTCTACGAAATTAAAAGTATTCTTCCCGGGAATTCCCCTAAACTAAATACCTGTATGTGGGAATTATTTCGTTTTTTATTCACCTTGACTAAGTTTTAAATATCAAATGAACAGATTAAAAGTGAATGTTTGTTTTGCATCAATTTTACTATACACAACAGCAGTATCATTAAAAATCGGTGTAGGTCATAGGTAGCCCGTGTATCGAATTAATTATAGTATATTAGTTCAGGTACCAGCCACATCTTCATATCGTCTAAGTAACGTAAAAAAAAATTAATTATTCTCTACACCGAAGAGTCATCTTTGACAAGTGTGACCACTGTACCTACAAAATGGATCTTTTACGGTGGACCGTTGAGAAATAAGCTATTTAACTGCTTCTTATGACGAAACACAGTATACTGTGGTGTAGTTCTAAAAAACTATGCTTGTTTATATGCAGTTAGTGAAACAGGTGAACACCCTCCGACTACATGGGCCAACGTAACAACAATATTGCATAATTTTACTTCTTCAAACTAATTTTAATCCAATCGTATTTTATTGTTCAATGAAAGATGAAAAAATAATAAATGCACCTGTGTTGGATCTATTTTACCTGTACTTAAAGCGCAATATATATTTCTATAGAAAAGAATATTTTCTATAGGCACCTAAACTATTGCTAAACCTACTGCCAATCTGATAACCTGGAATCGCAGCTAAGAGGTCACTTAACTTTGTCAGTGCGTAATAAATTCCAATATCCGGTCAGTTTTATCTTCTTACTTTTGCCCACATCATGTTTGAAATTGGCGGGTTGCAAGTCGTTCAGCCCGGCCGAACCATCACTACAACCATAAGAATATATGAGTGTAGGGTGGTTCTTCATATGGAAGTACAGTGAAACTTGTCAAAACTGTTATAGTAAAAAAGTACTAACTTTATTTATAGCAAAATTTCCATTTTCTACGAGAAATTTCCTCTGATAAGTAATATTGTACTCGTAAATCAAGTTAGCTAGTCTAGTGATTTTATTTTGTTTATCGTTATGTCACGTTAAAATATATTTCATAGTGACACGTTTTGACGTGAATATATTTTGTGATTATTCTGTAAAAATACGGGAAAAAATTGAAAATTAATAGACATTTTTATTCAAAATTCGGTTTAGCTGTACAGTTTAGATTAAATGGAATTTTTGTGATTAGAAATACCAAAATAATTGTAGTGAAATGTAGTGATTTTGTAAATCTCTGTGCTTCACATTTTTGACAGAATAAACAAGACTTTGCTCACAGGGTTACGTCTTGATTTATATTAGACCAAAAATATCGAGATGTAATCAATTTACGTGTGGTACGAATACCTTGATGCGAAATAGTATGCAGAATGTCGAAGATGGTCCGACGTAATGATTCTGCAATGTAAGGGCCGTTGTTTACGTTCGATGTTTCGCAGTAAATGTCTAAGCCAGGTAATTTAAAAAGCTCTAGTTTCATGGTGGAACTATAGTGTGACATACGGAACCAGATAGTAAATTCTGAAGTTTTAGTTAAATGCCGAGTATTTCTTTTCAGTATCCGATAACTTCATTACGTAAAATCCTAGTGGGTTCTAATATCTTTCACTAAACTATTGTAGAGCAGCGCCTACATCCATGTTTGATGCGTCAGTTGTGATACTGAATTTTTGCCGGCCAGAGGATGGGCTAGAAGTGTTATGTTAGCTAATTCGTGATTTAATTGAGTAAATGCATTTTGGTATTCCTCCGGCCAGGTTAAATTGTTGGCTGTCTTGGGCAACTTGAATAGTGCGGCCAAGTATGATTGAATTGACCCTAGTACTTCTACTAACTTTGATATAAATCAGTGGTAGTAGTTAACCATGCTGACAAATTGTTGAATTCTTTTGAATGAATTAGGAACATGGAACTCTTTAATGTCATTAGTTCGATCTTCTGTCGGCAGAATACCATTTTGAGTAATATTGTGGAGAAACTCAAGAGTGCTTACACCGAAAACACATTTTGAGCTCTTGATCTAACATCAAATTGTGTTAAGTTTTAGAACAGTTGGTGTTGTTCCTCAGTTTGTGATGCCACAAGTATGTAGGCAAAAACAAATTCTAGGTCTCGGACGATTTCATTAATGAATCTTTGAAACGTTTGAGCGGCGCTAGTGAGACCAAATGGTATCCGTGTGAAAATTCGAATGTACCAAATGGGGTGGTGATTGCCGTTTTGTAAACGTCTTCGGGTGTGATAGGAATCATATGATAAGCTCTGACGAGATCAATTTTCCAAAAAATTGTACAAGCTTGTAGGTGCAAAGAGAAATTCTGAATGTGTGGATTCGGATAATGATCGGGAATAATCTCCACATGGTCCTCAATGTAAAGGTTTTTCTTTTTTACCATGTGCAATGGGCACGGTACTGGAGATGACGGTGGTCGGCAGATACCTAATTCCACCATCTGTTGAAATTCTGTAGAGGCAGCTTTATAACGTATGGGGTCTAATCCTCGTGGCTTTGACGCTAGTAGAAAATTGATTGGTGAAATTCAAAATTGTGGTGAAATTTTTATAACATATTTTCTTATTGCGGGTCCACTATTAAAATAAATTATGTATTATGTATTATGTCAAATAATAATAAAACAAATAAAAATTAACAAAAGAAAATATAGATGCCACTGCATGCGGTAAGAATATTTGAATTATCTTAATCTAACGAAAATATTCTTATCCCCACAAGGCCAACTGTTTAACACCTGTAACGAGATAACTCGAGAACTGGGGGCATTCGGACAAAGTGAAGAGTCAACGATCTGGAGGAAAATTAGACGATGCATTACGTTGCAAATGTGATGACAAGAATCCTCAGAAAAGAATTTCCCAGCCATCGAGGAGATGTAGATTTGTTAAGTATTTAAGCGAATACACTCGAGAGCCTAAAGCACCAAGCAAATAAATTTCAAACTAAACATGCGCCGCCTGGCTTAAACTTCTAAGTATAAAACACAGCGAACAAGCCACTGTCGAAATGCGCACTATGCAGCAGTCAACATATATCGATTATGCGATTGCCCGAAGCACATTGAGATGGACTTAGAACAACGCAGAAAATACAATCAATAACAGCTCCAAATGTTGTACTTGCCAGCAAAAGTGCACAATGATACAGTACACATCAAACTCATCACAAATATATCCACGACAGCTGTGCTTGCAGCAGTGTCTTAGCGTTCCACAGGAACCGATGCAAATTCAGTCGAGGCCTTTCGATCATTGTTAGATTCTACGATTCAATGCGTAAGATCAATACATCAAAAGATGGAAAAGTAGTCAGCTCGATAATCTTCCCTAATAATAATCCAGCACCAACCACCAATTCACCATCGATGTTACGGTATGCATATTATCAAGTAAAACGTTAAACCTATCTACAAAGGTTAAGTTTTGTTAAGATAATTCTATATAGACAACCTCATGTCCGAAGTAGAAACAATCAAGGAAGCTGACCTCCTACAAATAGAGGTAAGTTCTCTTTTATGACTCGGTGAATACCATATTTAAAAATATGCAATCAACGAAATTAAACATCTGGAAAACATACCAGAAAGTGACCAGGAAATTTCGATACGCATAAGATTACAGAGGAAGTAAGTTCATTTCTATTCTAGGAATTAAATTTGACCTCATCTCTCTGCCACTTGCATCTAGATCAACCAAAAGTATAATATGCTTTCTGACGTATCTTGAATATTCTTTCCAACGGGAATGACAGGCTATCGCCTGTGATCGTTGGAATAGATCATATTTTAAATAGTAGGTCAGTCTACTTAAGTTGGATTGGGATGAGTCACCGAAATACTGCGTACAACAAATGTTCAGCAATTGGTGGCAGTAGCTGTTTTAGCATATAAATAGTAAACCGGACGAACATCAAAAAACTCAGCTGTGAATAGTGCCAACCACAACTTCAATAAATTTCAAGGCCAAAATTATTGGACCTTTGACAAAAGCTGATTTGTTCGCGTCGTTCAAAACAATAGTGAAAGGAGTTTAGCTTTCCTAATGAAGTTTTCCTAATGAAATTTCAATTTGCGCCATAATTTACCTCTAAATGAATCCTTTAACGATGTCAAAGAGTCCTTTAGTCAATTCAGTGAAGAAACGCATTATCAAGTCGAGATATGGATAAATGTTATTTAATGAGTCAGACAGATGTTTGAGGATACACGAACAACGTATGATGGTATACGCAAAACAATGTTTAAGGTTCGTAAAGATACTAACACGTGGAATAATTTAATAATCCATTTAATTAGCGAATTTAAGATAAACCTAAACAATGTTCAAGTTCTCGAAAAAATGTGTCTAGGAACAAATCAGATGAATCGTATAAGGAATATTCAATTTGTCAGAGGTCCATCTTTGCTGGTAGTTTTTCGGGTGGTGCAAAGTGAAATCATGCAAATTTGTCACGAACATGGTAATTATACGGCAAAGAAGACTGCTGAACCAATCAACCAGCAGTTGTGCATACCCAAAGTTAAAGAAAAGTTTCAGTTGTACATCAAGAAGTGTGAGTGATGCATTCTAATTGAAATGAAGAAGGGAAAGCAGGACTGATTTTAAATTCAATTTCAAAGAATCGTGTACCGTTGCAAACATTCCACATTGACCATTTCGGGGATTTAGTAAAATTTTTTGTTTGGAATACCTCAAAAGTTAGAATAGCAAAAATCGATATTCAGGAACCCATTAAGTATAATTTTATATAGGGGATCATCTTTGACATCGGAATATTTCAAAAATATTGTGCAAAAGAATGTATTCAGCATGTTCCTACAAACTAAGGTATGCCCAAAGGAAATAGTGAAATAGAGCGTATTAATAGCATTATAATACCTGCATTAAAAAAGATGTCGATAAATAAGCCGGAAGATTGGTATAATGGATGATGAGGTGATTTCAACACCACCAAAGTTAGTATTCAAATTGCCGATAACATTGAAGCCAACACAAGCAATATTATTATATTGGATCGTGCGTTGAAGATTCCTTAAAATCAGTTCCCCTACGAAAATGTATACATGCATCAAGGTTTCAGAATTCTACGACTACCGATGCCGAAGAAGAAATTGATTGTCACTTACTTGTTGCTGCGAATCAAGATGTCAGCAAATATGCAATTAACAATTAATTGATGTGTGGCCTGTGGGGTATTGATCCGTGAATTTGTAGACAGACCAAAAAACGTGAATGCAGCGGTGTTGAGTTAATAAATTCTTTACCTAAAAAGGATGTTGTAAATAATAATATGAAGACTAAAAATGATCAAACATTTTTGTTTGAATCAAAAACGTACTCTCAAAATGGTGGATCTGATTATGTTGTTTATAGGTACGATCATATGGGTTCTCGTGGCGGTGGCGTCCTGGTTGCAATAAAATCTAAATTTTCTAGTAAAGTAATTAATATCGTTAACACTACTGATTGTGAAGTCGTTTGAGTCAAATTTAAAGCAGTCGCTCAACAATTTGCTGTTGGTGTTCATTATATTATTCCAACGTCTAATTTAAACCGTTACATAGAACATTGTAATATAATCACGAAAACTGTTGAAAGTTTGGATGATAATACTATTGTATTAGTTTTTGGAGACTTTAATTTACCCCATCTGACTTGGTCACAACATTTAAATGGTATGTTAGCCAGTAACTCGTTTTCTATTATCGAATCTCATTTTATTGATATCATGTCGTCATTAGATTTAACGCAAATTAATAGTGTTTTTAACTCTCGGGCGGGTTTACTCGATTTAATTTTTGTTTCAAGTAACTTTTTTGAGCTTCAGTATCATCTTGATGAAAGTCAATATTTAGTGAAGAATGATGAACATCACAAGTCTATTTTAATAACTTTAAATTTGGATAGGACTGGTCTTTTTATGACTATTCCAAGGGTGACTTTGAAGATTTAAATTCGTTTTTTAATTCAATTAATTGGACTGAGTTGTTTGACTTTTGCGATCTAGATAGTGCCGTAAAATGATTCTATGAGATTGTTTTGATTGATATTGACAAGTTTATACTGGTTAGATTTAGCCGCAGATTTAATAAACATCGGTGGTTTGATAAGAAGTTTCGTTCAGCCAAGAATAAAATCGATCGGTTGCGGAAAAAGTTTAAGAGTCATTTTAACTCTCTAGGTTATCTATCATTCCTAAAAGTGCGACGTGAATTTAGAAAAATGCATCGTATACTAAATTTCGTCGGTATATAACTGGGGTTGAGGGTAATATCAAGACTAATCCAAAATGTTTCTGGTCCTTCATTAATTCCAAAAGAGGAATTTTTGGATATCCACGGACATTAAAATTTGGTGCCAAGGAGTCTGAATGTGCTGCGGATATTAGCGTCATTGACGAGCAGACCAATTGCTTAATTGTTGGAAATTTGGAAATGCTGAATTTATTTTTAAATATATCTCCAAGTTAAAACCAAATCACAATTCTGGCCCTGATTTAGTGCCTGCGGTTTTATTACGTGAATGTGCTCATTCATTAACTTTACCTCTGGCATAGATATACATTAGATCACTGTCTATTGGGTATTTTCCAGACAGTTGGAAAACTTCGTATGTCATTCCGATTTTTAAAACTGGTAATCGAACTTTAATTGAGAGTTATAGGCCTATTTCAATATTATCCGCTATTCCAACGGTTTTTGAATGTTTGGTTCGTGATTTATTGTTTATTCAGTTTGGTAAGGTTATTATCCCACAACAGCATGGTTTTTTTCCAGGTAGATCAACTGCATCTAATCTCGTTGAACTTATGCATTTTGTGATAAATTCAATTGAAGATGGTTCGCAAGTTGATGTGGTGTTCACTGACTTGACAATGTATTAATGTCTCTCGGGTGAATATGACACAATACCTGGGTTTCCTCAGGGCAGTCACTTAGGTCCGTTGCTATTTTTATTATTTATCAATGACGTAGATACCTGCATGCTTTTATCTACATTTTTGTTGTATGCGGATGATATGAAGATATTTATTAAAATTGATAACACAACTGACTGCGCACGTCTCCAGGACGATTCGGATAACATTTTTGTATGGTGTGAACTTAATAAATTGGAGCTAAATGTTGGAAAATGTCGAGTTATGAGCTTCCACAGAAATAAAAATCTAATTAGGTTTGCATATGCATTCAACAAAATTATTATTGATCGAGTTACTGAGCTTAAGAACCTGGGGATCGTTCTCGATGATAACCTAACGTTTATCCAACACACTGAAAATATAATAAATAAAACTAATGCAATGATGGGATTTATGTTTAGAACTTGCAAGGACTTTAAAGATGTGGCTACTTTTAAAACAGTATATGCCACATTAGTAAGATCACATGTTGAATACTTGTCAATTATATGGGATCCTCAGTATGATATTAGAATTAACCGTCTAGAAAAAATTCAGCGCAGATTCACGAGTTCCTTATGCCGCTATATTTTAAAAAATAAAGATCATTTTGCTTACATGAATCGTTGTATAATTTTTCAGTTACTCCCACTGCACCACAGACGATCAATTAGTTCGGCTTGTTTTATCTATGATTTATTGTAATTGATTAGTTTAATTTTTATTATGTTGATCTCAATAAATAAATAAACACCCAGATATCTTGCAACGATTCCTGAATAATTTGTTCTAAAGGAGTTTTGTGATGACTCCGTTTGAAGTGTTGTTTAGAACACAAACGAGATCTCCTGAAGACGCCAAACTATGGGAAATACTGCAAGAAGAATGTGTGAAAAGTTATAGCATTGATCGTGACAAGATGAGGGTGAATTTAAAACGGGCTATTCTAAAAAGAAAATTTAAGTGACTTTAATAAAAAGCGAATATATATATATATATATATATATATATATATATATATATATATATATATATATATATATCTTTGTCTATAAAATCGAAATTAATAAGCAAAATTTCACATTGTGATTGACACCAAATATAGAAAATTCTGTTCCATACACATCCGGAAATGCACTTTTCCTACTGAATATAATGTGGATCTGTATGTCCATAGTATTTGTTTATTCTCGTCGAAAAACTAAAATACTTTCTCTTTTTATTACTTAGAATTTATAATCGTCAGTTTTTATTTTTCATATAATTTTCTATTAAAATAATATTATCAAACTATGTGCCCTCGTAAACTGCACACATTTCTAAATATAAATTTATGTGACGTTTTATAAATCTATAACCTTAATTACAAATTTCTTATGTGCATACGTCTTCAATTGTTTTTAAAAAAAATTTTTTTTTTCATTAATCGGTCAAATAAATCCGATGTGTGCATATAAAAAAATTTTCTATTGTTTCGATCGTTTTATCAAAATACGATTTTTTGGAGACATCTATACTACAAAATTGAAAGTACGATTTTTATATTTACGATCGTTTTACACTTGTTTACACTTGTTGGCGATGTTCTAGACGTTTTTTTGTTTTTATCTTTTTTACGCTTAGCATAATTTTGCTGCTCTATGATGGTGCAAAAAGAAAAGCAAAAGAGTAAATTTTCTCTATTAAATATGCGAGTAAAAATTTTATGATTAATTGTACCAGAAACACAGTTATTATTTTAACCGATAACGCATATCTACGAGTGTAATGTTTTGTTTTTAATTTTTTTTTTCGATAAGAAAACGAAAACGATCTTGAAAAATATTTATAAAAAAATACGCAACCGTGAACTTGATCGTGCAATATAACGTTGCCATTACATATATGTATGTATATATAAATTTAAAAAAAAAATTAAAAATCGTTACGCGACCATTATTCGGTGATCGGTGATTTGATCGTTTATGAAATGATCGCGTATAGACGTATTTTCGACCGAGACAAAACGATACCGAAGAAAGTTGTAGTTTTGTTATCGATATCGATAACAAAAAACTTATGCATATTACATTTTTTTTTTAATTTACCGGATCTTCATTCCAAAATTTCAAAATCGTACAAATTTTTTGAAAAGTAAAAACTAAAAGAAAATCAAACACTTTGCTAATCAAGGTTGGTTAGGAAATGAAAGCTTTTATTTTTTTTTGTATTTCTTCGGTTTTCATTCAATGTTTGTGTATTTCTTTCGTTCGTACTCTTTTCGAGCATACAAAAGCGTACGATTTGCTCTTTATCTTTATTCCGATCGGTCTCTCTTATAGTTGCGTTTCGCTAAATGCAGCATTGAATCGAATATATAAATAATGTTCACTTTAATTGTAAATTCTCAATGTTTTAATTTATCATTTTATATAGAAAAATTCTCTGTCTAGTTCAAGTTCGTACATTGACACCAATACCTTTTCTGCAAAGTAGGTATAATAGGTACGTATACATTTTTTGTACAGGGAACCATTGACTTACGTTAATTTAAGCTGATGCATGCGAAGATGCTTTATTGATGTTTTTGGACCACTAGAAATCCAAGACGTTCAATAAATTCGGAGAAAACCATATTTGCAAAATCTTTGGCCTGGTTTTTAGGAAGCGGTCTTAAGAAGAACAAATGAATATGCTAAAAAATCATTGGAGGTATTCTTGTTGAGGGATAACTAGACAAATTAACAAGTTTATAAAACAATAACAAGAGGTTCACACGAATACTTTTTAATTCCTTGTTTACAGTGTTGCCAATAAATTAAAATTGAAAAATTCATAAGTTAGTAACAATAAGATCTGGTACAATAAGTACCGTTAAATCTTAATTCTTAAGTGGTTCCTTCCCTTCACATGAGATGACACATCTTAATGCTCATCTTGACGTATTGAATTTTTAAATCTCTGTTTCAGATTACTGGTACTGAAAAAGGAAAGTGTTTTGTGTGCTTTCATTATTGGAAAAACTCAATGTAGGCTTAAAGATAGAAAACTATCCAATACAGTTAGCCATGACGTGGACTTTCTCGTAGAAAACCTTTGGTTTGTAGATAGAAATAATATTTTGGTCTTCGTCATAATCGGAAATCAATTTCGAGTAATATGACTCTTTTCAGGATCCGGTACCATTCCAAGAAGGGTATAATATGCATTTGAACAACTTGGAAACTAGACCCTCAAAACAAAGTCAAAGCCTGGGAACTAATTTCTCATACTAAAATAAGCATCCCATAGTTGCTTGTATCCAAACAAAACTTTATATATGCAAAGCCGGTTCCTACTGAAATCCATTTCTTTTGCTCAACATCAAATGAGTGAAATTTTACAATTTTAATTAGTTATCATATTTGTCGAAAGATATCCCGACAGTAATTAAGTATACATATATTATTTGGCTATGTTCATTGCATCAAACTACCCTATAAAATGTGTTGCTTGTTTTTCTTTGAAAAAACTTAACAAAGTCAAAAAAAACCGTTACAGATTTCGGAATGGCAACTTTATTGGTCCATTTTTTTCAAAGTTGTCTACAAAAGGAGGCAACGAGACAGTGAAAGGCGATACAACAACATATTAACCTATATGGTTGCCAAGAAATTGGTAACTTTCTCTATGGGGAGCTCTCTTTCCAGCCGAATTATGCTACCTGTGACACACTTTTGCCTTTTTCACCGTCGATATCGAACCGTCGATAGCACACGTCTAATTGAAATGATTCCAAAAGATGAATGGAACACTACATTTTCACAGGAAAGGGTCAGTTGAGATGGCCAAGTTTCATTTTCAAAACCATCATTAATTTTTTTTTTTAAAAGTTTGCGGAGTTACTGATTGAAATTTAAAAGCTTTAAAAAAATGGTTGACGATTGTGAGAAACATTTATAACAACGAGGTTTTAGGCTCATTTATAAGAACTATGATCTAGGAGCCGCTTTTAAATCAAAAAATTACCAAGGGTCTTTCAAGGTCATTTTTTACCAACAAAGTGGTGCAAAAATTACTACGTAAGTCGAGGGATTCCTGTTTATAGTAAATAGTAAATACTATACTAAACATAAGAAAACTCTTTTTTATTTCTTTATGTTACTTGTTGCATACACGCAAATTTTGTTGGACATAAAACTTGTGTGTCTATGCATGTAGTAGTGTAAAAAATTTCCGCGATATTATTTAGACACGCATACAGTTGCCCATCAAAATATTAAAGAGAAAATTTGGAATCTATTTTTGCTTATTTCTTTTCAGATTGCTGAGTGATATTCTTTCGTTATGTGTCTCTTTTTTTTAACAAAATCTTATTATGAAATGGTTCATTGACAGGAGGAAGAAATTATAATAAATACACACAATCGAGAGAATAAGAAAAAAAAGCTCCCACCCAAATTTCACAAAAAAAAATATTACTATATTTTATGAGCTTTCGCGTTCACCTCGCGCGCTCATCAAATAATCGATCTTTTCGATTTTTTACAGTTCGCTTTTTTTTATCTTTTTAAATTTATTTATTTGTAGTGCGATAAACCCGAAATAAAAATCAAAATTAAAATCGTACGTTGAACTTTTAAGATGAACGATCGAAGACGATATGAAGAAAATAATTTTTTATTTTTGTATTCGGTGGGCAAAAATTATGTGAATTCCGCGTGATTAATTTAAATACGTAAATTGTTGGTGAATATTTTTTTTGTTATGAATTAGATTTGTAATCGTAATAGATCATCATCATGTAGAGAAAAAAATGTATGTCATATGCAGTACCGTTATCGAATCATAGATGGTCGATTTATGGTTTTAGTTCTTCGATTCTTTTATTTGCATACATGCAAGTATGATGGTAAATATTGAACAACATCACTTCCTGGAAATAATTAATGGCACACATTTTATATGCATGTGTACCATTATCAGTTTGTTGTTCTTTAATTCAACACAAGCATAGGTTTTTCAGTTAATATTGTTCTCCGAATGTTGTACCGAATTTTGTCATGAGCCAATTGTTAGATTTTTTCAAAATTTTATATAAATACTATGAAACTATGTAGTTTTAATTTGTAACTAGACCTTTTACTGATACACACTGATATTTGAATTCTATTTTTTTTCAATTTTCATCAGTTGGTGCATCAGTTCGTTAACTTATTCTGTGGTAATGATCCACACTTCTTATAATTCAAGTATAATGTGCACTACGTTTTCAGAAAGTAATATTCTTAAAGTATTATAATAGCGTTTGTACTGGAAAAAGTACTGTCAGAAGTAACATTAACTTTCTAGAATTGAGACAAGAAGCACTCCGTACATCAGTCTTCATTCCATCTATTAATTTCTTTTGATTTATCTTTCGCAATTCTTTCATGTTCTGCAGGCAATTTTTGCGATTTTTAGTCAGAAGGCCATTTAATAGTTGAAAACAATTTAAATATAGTCAAAAAATTTCAGAGCTATCCTCCCGAATTAATACCTGGAAACCTTTCTTCCTTATTAGCTTTATCAATGACCAAAATGTATTTTTGCTTTCGAGCTTGAACCAATAGTAAGCGACTGGACCTGTTAGAGGGTTTTCCATTATTCTAAGTATGTATTTAGAAACTCGTAAATATTGTAAATATCCATGTATTTGGAAACTCGTAAATATTGAATCTTAAAACATCTTATATACTTCTCCTTCCAAATATCGTCAAGTTGCTGCCAATTTCATCTTCACTTTATTGATCTTTCCACCCAAAAGTATTTAAACTCGTTCGATCGGGATAGAACTTCAAAATTGTATCTAAAATCATTTTGGTTATTGTTTAAGAGAACAGTTTAAAATCATGATTTTCCCCTAGAATTACCTCTCTGTGAGATCCTCTAGGTTGGTCGGTTTCCAGGTATTTGCGAGAAAAATAAACAGTCTAAAGCTGTTGGTTTTATTCATTTACTTCCAATTTAGGAGTAAAGGATACGTACTAGACTGGACCATGTCATTCTATTGGGGGCTAATGCTTTTGTTTTCTCCACGATTTGCGAAACTCTACATTACTGCTAGTACAGTTCTTATCTAAATTATCTAAGAAAATCGCAGTCTGAGGTGAAAAGCTGGTTTTGCAATTTCTGGCTCGGCCACTTGATAACACTTTTAAGTGCGCTTCTAAAAACAATCCCATAAAAAAAATATCCTCCCATAAAAAATAAAAACTGTCCCAGTTCTGATAAGTACTTATTTAATTTCAATGACCGTTTAATGACGTCACGTTTCACGTTTTATATTTTTCCCCAATATTATCCATGACATGATGCCAATTAAACATTGATAAGTGAACCGCTTTCTTTTCTCTATAATTCTGGCGATTAAGTCATATACGAATAACATATATGTATATAGAAAAAAAAAATCGTGTACACTTAATTCTTCGATCGTATAACTCGAAATCATGATTCATCGATCGATCTTAAATTAATTGTGTGATGATCAGTAATCGTGTTTAAATATTATAGTTTTTCCAATGACTGCATACAAACAAGCACAACACAACATCCAATATTTACAATTAATATATCAGATTCACTGATTACGAATTTTTTTTTAACAGAAAAAAAAAATCTTACATCGATGGTGTTTCATTCATTTCGTTCGTTCACTCGGTCGTACAAGTTCATTGGCATACTTTTGATTTCTATTTGTTGTTTTTTATAAATAAAAAGTAAAAAAAAAAAAAAATTTACTAATAAATAAATAATAAACTAAAATACTAATTTGTACGCATACATTTCAAATCAAATTATTTTATGTTTGTTTATAGTTTTGTCTAAACTTGAAAGGCAACAGAATGACCTATATCCATAATGTTCTCAGAACTTGGTAATTTTGATCGCGCACACTGTTTTGTTAATACCAAAGTAACGGTAATATTACGTTCTAATTTTCTAAAAAAAAAAAAAAATTCTAAACAAAAAATGTCTTTCTCTTTTTGGCTGTTTTCGTATTCTATCGGTATTTATCTACCTTGAAGTCAACACTAAAAATTATATAACAGAACAGTAAACAACGAAAAACACCACACCACCAATAATATCTTAATATAATAACAAAAATGGCAATTATACGGGATACGGGATCTTTTATATTCCGTTACCTTTTTTTGTATTTTCTTTTGTACTGTGATATAATTTTTTTTTATCATGTTCAACAACACAACAGCAACAAAACAACAACAACAAAAACGAACAACTAATAAAATCTCTTATAATATATTTAAAAAGCAAGACTTTATTAAGACTATTGAACTTTTGTCCTACTTTATCAATGAAACTAAAAAAAACAACAACGAATGAAATAAAAATTTTGCTCTCACTCATTCTGAATACATAAACAACACACAATCATAACACTTAATATAACGGAATGTATGCATAAACTAAACACACACACACGCACATAAGTGACGTTACCAGTAGTCAGTGTTGTATTTACTTTTATGTTTTGTTGTTGTCATAATAATAGTTAGTGTCCAATATACAAATCTAAAATTCCCGTACGTTTATTTCATTTTACCGTTAGTTACTTTTTTTTTTTTTTGAAGAACATTTGAAAGTTTTTTTTTTGAAGCTTCAATATGTCGTCGCTAATTAATATGTCGTACAAATATGCACGTGATCGAGTGACAAAATGTCAAAAAAAAAAAAAAAAATACTAAACATAGTATGCGCGAGAGTGTCACCATCTATATTAGGATCGGAGATTTTTGTTTAAATTAAAACAAAATAATTCGTTTCACCTTCAACCATTTTGTTTTTTTTTGTTTTTCTATTCTCTATTTTTCAAAGTAGATTAAACTTGAAAACAGTAATAAAGTGAAAAATTATTGTAAAAAAAAAAAAAAATCAAATCAAATCAAATTGAAAAGTGGGTGAATGTACTGTAAAAACTTCTTCTTTCTATATACTTACACATAAATGAATACGAAAAAGCTGTATGCCGAACATTTACGTTCGTCGCTCTTGAAAAAAAAAAAAAAATTGTTTCGTCGTTGCATAACTTTCATTCTACATTACTGCAAGAGTTCATTTGCCTTTTGTGTTTTATATTTCCATTTTGTTACTTTGCATATTGTATATATTGTGGTCTTTGTCGCATTGTGGTGCTGTACAAAAAATTATTAGCTTTTTTTTTATGTGAAAATTTGAAAAATGTGGAATTGGAAAAATGAGTTTTTCATTATTTAGGATCGAGTGCCGACTGCCGATGTGTTATAATCTTATAACCATAAACTTCATTTATGTTAAAGCAGGTGTAGATATCACAAATGGAGATATATTTAAAATGCTTTTGCTTTGTTGGCAAAACACTTTACGATAACAACCATTCAAATGGTTAAAAAATACCTTTACTTGTTTTATTGATCTTCAGACCCTTTCATAAATTTTTGATGTAAAGTTTATCCGAACTTTCATGAACAAAATATTGTTGCTGATTGTCCAGATATCTTGATGCAATATTTTTAGTGATCTTGAGAGCTTTTGCTAAAAATGTCAACAATCCAAATTGGACCACAATTACATTGATAAATTGGTGTTCCAAATTATAGAATTTCCGAATTTGATTAACAATATCGGTCGTTTAAGACCTGGAGTTCCTTTTTAAGATTGTTGCAATTGGAGCATAAATCATGCTTACTATTTATTAGCAACCATCATCTTTAAATTTATGCAATGCAATGTGCAGATGGATTTAGAGTGAACCTGTATTAGGGCGTCCTCGATTTGGCTGGTGACGGCGTAAAGTAGGACGTTTAAAAATTAACCGCGAAAGAGTTGAGAGAGCTTCGGCTCCAGAAAAGATTGCAGGGAGATAATATTGGGACCCAACGTGTCGATTTGATTTTTAGTCGGATGATTTCTGGGCCAAATATTAATAGATATAATGCATCACCGAAAGTCTCACGCCTGAAAGGTCTAAAGCAGTACAATGAAGATTGAATCAAAAGTTAACCGATTCTGGGAACTGGAAGAAGTTACGGAATCTATCACCGCAGGTTGCAGTAAAGACACGGCGCGTGAACAAATATTCCAGATCATCACTAGGAGAGAATATAATGGATATGATATGCGGTGCAACTACCATTCAAAAAGCAAACACTTGATCAGTTAGGCAGTTCCATGCAACAAGCATTGCAGCGATACCTCCAACTGGAAAATAAATTAGTTTTTTCTGCAGCGGTTGAAAAAATGTATCGACAAATTTAAATGCAGGTTAATAAACATCATACATATCAAACCATACAAGAATACCTACAAGGTCGGCCGCCCCCTGACTGGCTATCCGAACTCTCCATCAACCAGCAGATGACGAAAGAATTACTTAGCCAAAAGCCAGCTACATAAAAAACGACTTCTACGTCATCATCTACTAACCAGTGGCGACACAGTAGGAAAAAATCAACATCTACATATACAACTAAACAATTTACTGCACAATGTGGAATGGAGCATAGGAAGTGGGCCCGTAATTCTCCAGATTCCGTAAAAGGAATCCCGGAAACGTTGCACGGCGGCAACAATGCATTAACAAAGCATCGCCGATGATGCAGACGATGGTGTCGCTAAAATGTTAGAAGGTTGGAACAACTGATAGGAGACCTTCCAAGACAAGCCCTACATTTGCTACATCAAGGCCATTTACCCATATGGAAATCAACTACGTGGGACACTCAAAGATATCCGGATGAGTAAAAGTCGTTGAGCCAAATCCGCGCTTAAAAGGATTTGGCCACACGACTTTTACTCATCCGGATATCTATGGTTGTCCCACGTAGTTGACTTCCATATGGGTAAATCAAATGATGTTGAGGCTAAACGAGAAATGGTTTTACGTGGACAAATTTTCTAACCCAAACGATCATATACGTTTCAACACGACACTCCGAGATGCGTATTGGTGGTTGGACGACGATGATGGCGGCGATGAGCAATGGCAGCACCGACAGCACCAGCAGCAGCTATATTAATTTTGTTAATTTTTATCAATATATTTTTTATATATAAATTGTAAATTCGAACCAAAACTTAATGTCAAAATTAATGTTATAACAATTTTTATGGTCCATTCCCGTTCTGGCCATATTCCAGAACTTACCCAACAAATCATTTTAAAATCACATTCCAATCCTACATTTAGAATTTCATCATAATCGGTTAAGAACTCACCGAGTTCCACCCAAATTGGCCATATTCCAGAACTTTCCTAAAAAATCATTTTAAGTTTAAATCACATGTCGAAATATCCTGTTTTGAAATATCCAGTTTTGTACCATATCTCGTTTTGTACCTTATCTCGTTTTAAAATATCCAGTTTTGAAATATCCTGTTTCGACCGGTAACCATTTATCCTATATGTCAATGCTGCTTTTAATTTAAATATATCATGTGATCTTGTTATGTCTGCAGAAGACATGGTATTAATAACATCATCTATATCCGTTGAAGAATTAAAGATCAAAATGCGAAATGATTTAGTTAAACTTATATATATATATATATATATATATATATATATATATATATATATATATATATATATATATATATATATATATATATTTTATTTATTTATTTATTTTTGTGTACGTGTGTGTGAATGTGTACAGGCGTGATTGCATGTGTAAATGGTTTTTCAAGCCCATCATTTGAGCCAATTGACATAAAAATTGTTGTAGCATTTTTTTCCTTATTGAAAACTATATACACTTTTGAGATTTTATAAAAACTTTTTTATAAATATGTATTTTTTGATAAGCTTACCTTTTTTTACAAAAACGTATATACAAAAACTTATTGTTTCATAGAAGTAGCGTACCCGAGTGCCCGTTTCATGTAGGGACGGCGGTACTTTTTTATTTTATATAACTTTATTTTATGGCAAGTCTTTTATAGACCTATGGAACTAATTTATATGTAAGAAATAATTTATTTTAAATAGCAAAATATATTTTAGTTGGCAACAACTTTTTTGTTTGACTGATTAGGACCGACTAATCACCTTGGAAAAAACAAATGTTATTTTTATAATGAAAATTGTTTTTTCATCGCACATACGATTGATTGAAAATTTAATCAATTTGAAGGTGCGTTTCCACAGATCCACCTTGTTAATTTAAAAAAATTTTATGTTACTTAGATAAAGACACTGTAAAAATGTTTCAAAAAAAAAAAATAAAGAATTTATTGTTTACTAAAAATACATAGATTAACAAAACTAGAGTACTATAATAATAATTACAAAGAATATGTACTTTAATTATAATAATAATAATACAATAATAATTTATTTATTTATTTTTTTTAAATTTATGAATTTACTGTTATTTTGAATTAAATTATTGAAACACATCAATTATCAATACAAAATTGGTAAGAAGACTAAAATTAAAAACAAAATGTCAAACAGGTGAGATTGCAAATATGCAAGAACAATTTAATGTGTATTAAAGTATCATATATAAGAGCGGCAACTATTGTAGTAAAACCCGACACTTATGCTTAAACACTAAATAAGAATTAGAAAATAAATCAATGCTCTTAAAAACTATATCATGGTTGAATTGCATTCTAAAACATGAAGAAGAAAACCCAAGATTTGTACACTGACTGGGATTGTAGAATAATTTGGTCGGTCTTGTGAAATAAGCTGCTACATAAAAATTAATTTTAGAATAAATAACAGAATCAATCATGTTATTGATTATTTTATAAAGCAGGTAATTATCAAAGAGCAGGCTTCTAATTTCTAACGATTCAATATCAAATATACCAAGTCTAAAGTTATAATTCAACTTTGAGATACAAACGGTACAAACTTAAAGCATAAAAACCTAGTAAATTTTTTTTGGATTAGCTCAATTTTTGTAGAATATACTTCATAATAAGAATTCCAAATTTGACAACCAAACAATAATAAACAATAATAATGCACTACGCACTAAGTGATTAAATAGCACAATAATACAGCCGGTAACCTAAATTCTCTACCTCTTCTGAATATAAAACCCAAAAATTCAAAAGGATATTCTACATATAGTATCAACAAGAATTTCAAATATCAGTTTCTCATGAAAGAGTGGAACGCAAAATCTGGGAGTGAAAGATTGGGATCTATGTCCATTAAACAGTACATACTGACTTCTTTTTTTTTATTATTATTATTATTTTCTTTATTTCTATTCAAACATATAGTACTTACTTGTTAATTAATTATAAAAAAAAAAAAAAAAATAGATTAAGAAATAAAGTAAAGCTCCGTTAGATAAATTTCTGTAGTGGAGCAGTTTGAAATCAATTATCAAATTTATTTAAGTTTTAACCTGTTTACTTATATTATACCTTACCTAATTATACCTTATAATTTATTTCAAGCTCAATAACAATAAACACTTATAATCAATTAATATAGAAACAACTTGAATTGTGTAAACAGAAAAAATGCTCAATGTTTTCTAGGCTTAAAAGCCAACCCCGAATTTCCCGTGCAAATTTATGATTTTGTTCAACATTGATTATCTTTAGTTTATTAGGAACCATGTGAAAAAAATAGGGTGCCATATACAGATAAAACCTTCTAAATTTCTCGCTATTGTAGCGAATACCTGCAAAACTATTTGGATTTTTCATATTGTATGTGTGTGTAGTGCGACTGTGGAAACTATTATTACGAACAAAAAACATTTTAAGGACCTTATATATATATAGAGATATCGCAATGGTAACAAAATGAGTTCTATAAACAAGAGAATTGTTGGTGTCATACGAGGGCGTTTGTAAATTAATTTAATAATTTGTTTTTGGGCAATGAACAAATCTTTAATATTACTAAAGTAAATACCACCCCAACTGGATATCCCGTACATTAATATCGATTCAACCAGGGCATGATAGAGTTGTCTAAGGGTAGTAATTGGCCAAAGCTTCCGAAGGCTGTAGAACTTATGAACAGCAAAAATAACGGTTTTCTTGGTGTTAATAAGGTGAGATTTCCAATTAAGATTTGAATCTATTGTTAAACCTAAATTCTTAAATTCATAAACAACATCAAGAGCAAAACATTGGGTTGAGCAAGGATTACTTGTGCATTCATACACATGATAAAATATAGGAAATTCATTTGTAATATTATCAAGCTGACCAAAGTGCATGACTTTTGATTTACCACTTAAAGTAAGACGGTTACATGAATCATTTTTCATCAAAGATGTTACATCGTAAGAGCTATCAATAGCAGTGTAGGTTAACGCTAAATCATCTGCAAATGCTGTCGCCTGCCCTAAGAGATCAATTTCAAAAATTGAGTTAAAATATATCAAAAATAATAAGGGACCCAAAACTGATTCTTGAGGGACGCCACAATTTATATTTGCTCTGTTACTGATGGTTTCATTTATTTTAACAACCTGAAGACGATTCCAGATATACCAATATCGGATAGGTTTGATAAAAGTATGCCGTGTTCGACTGTGTCGAAAGCTTTAGATATATCTAAGAATAGGGCAATATCTTTGTGCTCAAGAGAAAAATTATGGATTAAATGCAATTCATCCCCCTTTTTGAAAATCGGAATCACTGCCATTTTCAAAATACTTGTAAATACACCACTGTCTAAGCTCAGATTATATAAGAATTTCAAAATATCTAACAAGAACCAAGCGCAGTTTTTAACCAGTAGATTATCAATCCCATCAAATCCTGCAGATCTCTTGTTTTTTAAATGTTTAATCTCATACAGAATTTCCTTAGAACTAATAGGTTCAAAAGAGCATAATTCATTGAGTTTCGCCCTAACACGTCGTCGATTAATTTCCATGTAGCTTTAGCATTTTTTTTACAGAATCAAATTTACTTCTATAAAATAGGGTTTTGGTAGAATTGACATCCGATTTTACCTGCTTGGAAAGGCGATTAACATATTTTTCTAATTTAATATTGTTAGGATAACGTCTTAATTTTTTTGAATACTTTTTCAATTTGTCTTTTTTTTGTAGGACTTTGAAGTTCATCCATGGTTTCAATGTATTCAACTTTGTACTCAGATTTAGATCTTGATAACTCAATGTAATTCATGAGTATATCTATAAAATTGTCGAAAACAATATTACAATTAGTTTGATTGTAGACAGATTCCCAATTCTCAAGGTTCAGAAGATTACTTAGCTTGTCATTATTTATATGCGATTAAGTTGGCCTGTTATACATAACTGCCAATCTAATCGAAGATGTAGTAATATTAATTTCAGTTAATAAGTGAATGGAGAGATTGCTGACAGTGATATCTTTGATGCGATCACTTTTCACAAAAACGTGATCGAGACAGGTTTGCATTCTTGTAGGCTCATTCAAAAGACTAGAAAAGCCGTATGAAGCAAGCATTGTCTGATAGTTGAATGAACCATTAATGTCTAAAATGTTGCTGTTAAGATCTCCTAAAATAACGATGTCCGGTTTTTTAATCGTACCTAAAAATATATCCAACTCAGCACAAAAATTATCAATTGCACCGTTGCAGAAACAATACATACAAATATAAGTCCAATTTTGTTTTGCTAGTGGAATATCTAAAATTAAAACATCAGCTGACGTCCAGTTATTTTAAGTATAAAAACATCATCACCACCAGAACGGTAATTATTGTTGCAACATGCAATAAAATTATAACCCGGTAAGTTAAACTCCACACATTCATATGAATAAATCCAAATTTTTGTTACAAAAATTAGGTCAGGAATAGTTTCGAGACTCGCTACAAATAGGCTAAGCATATTAAAATTTGCTCTTAAACTTCGAATGTTTTGATGCAATATACTGAAATTACTGTTCATTCTATCACTCATAAAAAATATTGGTAAAACATATTAAAATGAACAAACACTAATAATCGGGGAGTGAACAAAAAATGATACTGCTATAAAAACAAAAACAACTTAAGAAGTGAGTTAAACCGATAAACTTGATTATAAAAGGGTAATCGATTAAACAAAAACTAAAAAACGAGCATAGTCCTAAAACACAACACATACTCAAATCTATGTAAACAAACGCGACATGCATTGAAGAAGTCAACACAGTGCAAAATAAATTTAAAATTGTAAGTAAATATTTAGCTTGAGAAGGTAAAAAAAATGTTTATACTAAGTAAATTAAATTGTTTTAGAATCCTATTTGCAATTACCGCTACTGGAGTTGATCCAATTGGCTGATGAAGACGTTTCAGATGAAAAATGTCATTAAATGAATATATGAGATGATCATCCAAATCTGCCGATTTTCTTAAGTAGATTTGGCCATTTTTACACAACAAATATTGGAAGTTATATGTTGTTTTTATTTTTTTAGCCTCACGATATAATTGTGACTGAAGTGCTGTTAATCGGTGCATGATAATAATACGCTGCTCAGCATGATGTTGCGGCAGAAACACATCCAAATCCTTAGTGCTAAGTGACTTCCCTTTTCTCATGTGAAATAATATGTTATTTTTGATATCAGTGGTAATAGACTTGACAATTAATAAATCTTGCATAACTGATTTCGATTTCGATTTGTTATCACTTGAAGATGTTCCGCTCGAATTTTTTGGAATCTCATTAATGGACACTATGTCATCATAAGTAATTTCCACACCTACTTTTGTTATGGCATTGATAACTACATCCCGGGTATCGTCTTGTTTACTGGGTAGACCGATAATAGATATGCTGCTAGAATTTAAGTGCTGGTTAGGTTGATCATTCACAGCTTCCAATAAAAATAATTTTGATGAGAGTTTAGACAGCTCGTTTTCAAGCATGTTAAGCTTTGATATCTTCAAGAGCCGCAAGCTTTTTTTCCATACGTATCAGTAGAGCCATTACGTCAGATAAACTGGGTAAATTAGGTAAATTACGTGTTGTGTGGGAATTATCATTATTAATATTATTATTATTATAATTGTCGGGTAAGAGGTTATAATCAGTAACGTTTTCATCGTTTGGTAGCCGGTGTAGAGATAAACAGACATCCGAACAGAACCAAGTCCTGTTTTGTGCCAGTCTTGCAATGTTTTGACCAAGAATATTTTTGCATTTCGCATGGAATGCATTTAAGCACTTGTCACAACGAAAATAACCTTGTGCTCCTTTAATATCACTTGCCCACTTGTTTAGTGACGTACGGCATCTTCCCTCTTTTATCTTTTTCCACAGTAATTACAACCCTCACTTTATATATTAAATTAAAAACTCAAATTATTATTTGTTTATTAGTTAATGCGCAAATTCAATATAATTTATCGCTAAGTATATGTGCCAAAATATACTTTGGCATTTCTTTGGTATAAAACCAAAAAGCGCATAAAATGTTAAAAATTTGATTTTTTATTCACCACAAAATGTTAACTGGGTGATGACCACTTAAAATTTTTTTATTATGTGTTTATATTCTTCAGATAAACAAATAATACGTCATTTGCATTACAATAACAATTTTTTTTATGTTCTAAGACAATTACCAAAACTCCAAATTATTCTTGCTTACACACCTAAATAATTATTATTATATATTTAATTCTTAATTATTATTAATTCTTTTAATATGATTATAAGGAAATTAATAATTTATTAATTAATTTAGTATTTATGGCCCAAATATTTTATTTTTAAAATATTAAATTTTTTGTTATTATATTTTTACAATAATCAATAAACGTTGAAAAGCCAAAAATTTTACCAAGTAGAATTAATTAATTTATTACATTATTAAAAATATAAAATTATAAAAATTATGATATAAATTAAATTTAAAAAAAATTGATTAAACATTACAAATCAATTGAAGTAACCGTTTTATGACAAATACGTCATGTAATCGCCGAAAATCTAATTTATATACAATTTATTTGACACAAAACTTTAAAATCAATACAAATTAGATTTTAAAATAATTGATTTAACATTACAAATCCATAAATATAATTAAATTAATATACATATATTAATATTACAAAATTACATAAAAAATATAATTTGTCGAATTTTATTTCAGCACAGAAAACATACACATAAAAAACAAAATCCAAGCTAAAAAGTAACACATCGAAGTGTGGTTATGTTCTATCCGACAAAAATATTCATTTCATTTTGATGCGTTCGTAAACCGAACAAATTTATACCATTTGCGCTTTTCGACAAAAATAAGTTCGAAACCAACAAAAATTATACCATTTTAGATTTTGTCGGCCTAATTTTATTTTTTTGGCCGACGAAACAATTTTTTTATTTTTTTTATTTTTTTTTATTTATTATTATTACAACTGACTTATTATATAAGTTATCTAGTAATTTTTCAATCTTAATTTAATTCACATTTGTTGGGATAAAGCCCAATGACTAGTCCCAAAGATAAATATAATTATTTATTTAAATAAATATTAGCTAATAATATTGCTATCGGACAGTCCAACATACGACGTATTTCGATATTCTCAAGTTGTTGAAGGCGTGCCTTCCATCTTTAAGTAACGATGCAGTTTTTCATTTCGAATGTACCACGGGGCATTTACAATATTCCGAAGTACTTTATTTTGGAACGTCTAAATTATCTTAACGTTTGTTTTCTTAGTACAGCCCCAAAGCTGTATTCCGTAAGTCCACAAAGGTTTCAGAGTTTGCCGATATAGGAGCAATTTATTATGTATAGATAGTTCCGAATCTCTACCTATGAGCCAATACATTTTCCTTTATTTGATGTTTAATTCGTTCTTTTTCTTTTTGACATGGCCTTTCCATTTAAGTTTGGCATCTAGCGTCATCCCTAGATATTTTGCTGTATTTGCATAAGGGACTTATGCAAATACAACAAAATCGGTTCATGATCAATTGATCATGAACCGATTTTGTTTCATTGAGTTTGATTCTCTATTTCTTCATCCAGTTACTAACTGTATTAATCGATGTTTGCAATTTTTCTGTAGCTTGCGTTACATTGCTCCCATCAAATGCCAAAATTGCTGTGTCATCAGCAAATGTAGCTATGGTTGTTTCTTTCATTAGTGATATGTCTCGTATGTATAGGAGGTATAAGATGGGGCCCAAAAGGCTTTCTTGCGGTCCTCCTGCTGAAATTTTCTTTAGGTCCGAATATTCATCTTCGTATTTTACACAAAAATGCCTGTCGGTTATGTAAGATTTAAGAATTTCCTAATACTATTTGGGAAGATCTGGATGTAACTTGTACTCTAATCCGTTGTGCCATACAAAAAGAGGCTTGAACATATCTTTTTCGTCTCTAAAGTACGTTCTATAATATCTGTGATTCTGTGAACTTGCTAGGGTCGCATGTTTTTCTCTGAATCCAAACTGATAAGCAGGTATAAGATCATTATCCTTAATAAAGGATAATGATCTTATACCTGCTTATCAGTTTGGAATTATAGGCTTTAGTCTCTTGAGAAGTAGTTTTTCAAATATCTTCGATACAGTAGGAAGTAGAGATATTGGTCTAAATGACTTTTTATCGTTACTGTTTTTGTTTAGCTTTAAAATCATGATCACTTCGGCTACCTTCCACTGCCTTGGAACGGATCTTGATTGATTATAGGGTAGGTCGATCTTGATTGATTGATTATAGGTAGTTCTTTTATAATTTGCCCAGTTATTAAATCATATTCAGGAGGTTTTTTCGGATTTAAATTTTTTAATTCTTCTTTCAACTCACGGAGCGTTACAGTTTGTATTTCAAGCTCATTTAATCTGTGTACAAATTTAACATTTTCATTCGCAGATTGTCTGTGTAGTGGTTGAAACGTTTTTTCGAGGTCTCTCCCAAACAGATCCGCTTTTTGCTTACTACTACGAGCCCACATACCATTTTGATTTCTAATAGGTGCTGTTGAATTTTTTAGTCTCTTGATCGATTTTGTTGCTTTCCATAAGGAGTATTCAGTGTCTTTTTGAACAGTAAGTGAAGATAAATATGATTCTATTGTTTCATTTTTAACTTTCCTGATAATAGATTTCAGCTTTTTACATAAGTTATTAAGCTCGGTTTTATTAGCTGCAGTTCGATTTATTTGCCAGAACTTACGTGCTTTACGTTTTTTAGCCACCAGTTCTCTTACTTCGAGTGGATAATTTGTACCTCTAATGTTATTTGCAGGTTCGAATGGAGTGCTTTGTCACGTATATTTTTAGTTAGTCTGTCAATTTCTTCCTCAACGTGCATATATCTTTTTATTGGCACTTGCAGTTTGATATTTTCATTTAACAATTCATGAAAAAGCTTCCAATTGGTATTCCTGTTGTAAAATCTTGGTGATATTTCTTTTTGAATAATAGTTTCGCTGAATGTCATGATAACAGGAGATGTAAGGTCTTCATTAGACTTATCTGATGTAAGGTCTTCATTATTTTCAATTCGTATGTAGTTGTCAGATATTCCTTTTGTTACATAGAAATCTATAAGATCAGTAAGTAGGTGCGCCACCAGATTGAAAGTTGCATTTTAGTTTTTTTGCAGGTTTAAACAGTTCTCTTCCTTTTGGTGTTGTAATTCTGGAGCCCCAAAAACTGTTTTTTTGCGTTGAAGTCACCGCCAATAATGAAACATTGTCGCAAAGAGTGAAAAAGTTCTTCGTATTCTTTTTTTAAGTTATAGCGTGGTGGACAGTAAATAGCTGAGATACTTACATCTTTGTTCTTTGTTTGAATTGTGATGGTTGTCACTTGCATGGACTCAGTTTCAACCTTCATTTCTTCATGGTGTTTTATTTTATTTTTAATGAAAATGGCAGACCCCCCTCTTGCCTTTTCTGCTGGATGAATAGCATGGTAGAAACTGAACCCACGTATTTTGCAATATGAAATTCTATTAAAATGGCTTTCAGAGATTAAACATATGTCAATTTTGTGCATGTTTAAGAATATTTCGAGCTCAGGAATATGATGGATTAGCCCATTTGCATTCCATTTTACTATTCTCAGCGTTTGTAAATTTATTTTTATTTTTATTCACGTTGGAATACTGCGATGATAGAGTTTTCAATTGGTCAAATATAAGTTTATTTATTTCAGCTTGCTCGTCAAGTTTTTTATTTAAAGCTTCTACGGTTTTGATAAAATCTATTTGAACTTGGCCAGTATTATTTACTTTTGTGGTTGATTTTTGATTTTTAGCAACTTCTGCATATGATGCGTTACCTCGCAGATTGTATAATCCCTTATTATTCGGTTGGTTTGTTTTACCAGGGTTTCTTTGATTTTGATCAGAATGTCTCGCACGGTTCCTAAATTTTTGCAATTCTTTTGCTACTTCACTACCACGATAATTTCCAGGGTGTTGTCCTTTACAAATTAAGCATGTTGAAGTAGTGTTTCTGTCTAATGTACACATGCTCGTAAGATGCTTTCCAGCACATTTGACACATCTTGCGCCCGCCATATTTCTGAGTATGAATATAACTTTGAAATTTTCTGCATTGGACTATCTTTGAAGTATTCTTCCTCATTGGCTCTATTCTAACTTTCATGTTTTGAATTGCCCGAATATTATATATCTTTTGGATGTTTTCTTTATTGCCATACGTAAGCATAAAAAGCGGTAGTCCTCTTCTTACCAGTTCACGACTTACCAGTTCATTGGCTTTTTGATCATATTGACAGCATCCTGAATATCTAAACCTTTATGCTGTAACTCAGCTATTATATCATTGCTGTCACAGGTATGGTGTAGCTCTCTAGCCATAATTTAATTGGTTTAGCTTGCTTATCTTCATTAGTATACCACTGAAACTTGTCAGCGTTAAGCTTCATGGCAAGTATACGATAAGTTTTTGGGTCTGGTTCGTTTACCTTCCAGACATCGTTGTTTAATGTTACTAGCTTGTAATCTTTATCAGTGATATTTTTCATCAAGGCATTGATAGCAGGGTAGTCTTTGACACCAACTATATTATTAGGTAGTGGCTGAATTATTTCCTCTGGTTTAGGATCTTTATTGCTCTGAGTAGTTGCATTACCCGATACAGATGTCCGGGTTACTTGCTCAATATTTTCTGGTTGCTTTTGGTTTTCTTTCTGTTGAGTTTCATCATTACTCGTTTTGGGTGCTGCTTGTCCAATATATTCTGGCGATGATTTTGCTTTTCTTTTCTTTGTGGGCTTGCTTTTTTTCAATGTTCAAGCAGTTTTTCTTCGTGGCTCGTCTTCGTCAGTAACTTCCATATTTATTGTTACTCTTTTTTTAGGTTTTTTTGTCACGAGTGTTCATTGAGAATCACTTTTAGATTTCTTATTCGGGTGAATTTTTCGCTCGAGTTCTTCTTCATTTCTGTGGTATTCGAGTGTATCCTTATTGGTTGCATGTCGACCCACTTGAATGCTGCGTTTTAGGTTTTCATTTTCTTTCTTTAGTAAAATAACTTCGTTATTCAACTTTGACACCATTTCTTCTAGACTCTTCAGATTTGCATAGAAATCCCGATTTTCACTCTCTATGTTTGGGATAGTTTTATCTTCACTATTTTTTCTTGATGGATACGGGTTATTCTTTCTAATATCTCCTATTGAATTAGCATTTTCAATTGTTGGAGATCTCAAGATTGTTTTACCCCTCAGAAATGGTTCTCGTTTTCCCTTGTAAAATTTACTGTTACTGAAGCCAAGTTTGCCACAGCAGTAGCAGTACTTATTGTATTATTGGTTTCAGCGGCCAAGTGTACTACTGTTGAAACTTTGCGGTCATTGGATAACGATGACTGAGAACCTGCTTGCACACTCTCTCCAGTCGCCAGTACTGGGTCTCCGTTCCCTGCACCGTACGTTTCTTCCTTATCTATTTTCTCCATAATGGATTATATTGTTCTGGGTTTCCCACCCATATACTGATGACAAAAGTAAATTTACCCATGGATTCAATCATGCACTGATTATTTCCAGTTAAGACGCCTGGGTTATTCCGTTTGAAATTAACCAATTAGGGCCTACCCTGCCGGTCAGTGGTTATACATTTGGGGTTACTCAGGATGCAACGCAAGGGGCTTTTACAACCGTCGCACCCCATAATAATATTAATACAGTTTTTAATTAATAAGATAGGTTTTGTAAATTTATTATTATATGCGTAAAGACTGTCAATCTTCCTCCCCACTTTTTAAAGTGACTATGTTAGAAATTGAAGCAAAACTATGTATAAGACTAAAAAAGGTATAAAGAACGAAATGTCGCGAGATAATCTAACCGATATAGTAAGAAAACAGCAATGGGTTTATTTTTTGTTGCACCATTTTACTCTTTGCCAATTGCTTTTTAATTTTAATAAGTAATTTGACAACCACATACTGACTTTTGGTTCAATTCAGCCTGCAACTCGTATAATCGCAAAGTTACAGAATTATCTTGGAAACCAACCACAATCAAATTCGAATTTAATTCGCGTTGTTGGAAACTTGGAAATCATCAACTATGTATTCAAGGTCACTGATACTGTCATGTTTTTTTGTGGAAAAATCCACATTTGTTGGTTATAATAACAATTTCGGCAACAATAATTTTGAGATTCGATTTCATCTGCCCAAACTCGTTACACATCTTGAGAATCTTTTATTTTCAAATTCAATATTCTTGCGCATCATAGTTAGATTTTCCTTAGTTTGTCTAAAGCTACTTTAATACAATCATTAGGGCAGAACCAATTGAACTCGGCGCTGTCTTTATTTAAGCTGCACCGCTAACGCTTTTGTAGTCAAGATGAAAAATCTTACTACATAAGCTTCACACAAAAATTGGTAGATTTTGCGTCATGCGAGATAACAAGGGACATGTTGCATTAATACTGAAGGAAACATTCTTTGCTCTTTGCTGTAGAAGTTTGTTTGTAATGACGTACTAATTTCATACTTTTATGCACACAAATTTCCGGTCACTATCAATTAGTCATGAAGATTTTTAGTTTAGTTCGTTTCCATCTAAGACTTTTACTATATGTATCCAACAATGAGTCTCACTAATCTTTTGAAAATATAATATTCATTAAAATTCTTTAGAAAAATACTTTTTTTTTCAAAATTTATCCATTTTATGGCTATCACACTACTTTCGATTGATTACAAATTTATGTTAAGCGAGAATTTCATGTCAGCGTTGCGCGTAGAATTGTGATTCATATTCATACACACACATATAGTATTTATGGGGCTTTTGAAAAAAAAAAAGTTTTTTTCTTGTTAAACCAAAAGAAATAAGATCAAAATTCGGTCATTGTGTTATTCAGATATTTATTCACATATGTATATAATGTTTTGGGGACATATACATATATGGTCGGAATGGACGATGAAATAGATGAGATAACTGTGAACTTGAAATTTTGTAATTTTTTTTATAATTTTTGGAAAGTTCATCGGCCCCAATATAATATAGATTTATGAAATTCGGTCATAAACTATAGTTTATGTGGTCGTGTATATATATATATATATATATATATATATGTACATAATATACTTAAAGAAACCACCTATGATTTCCTCAAATATATTGTAGGCGGACCGCTTAAACATAAATTATCGTTTACTTTTCAAACCCGCAAGTTCATTAAACTTAAAACACTTCAACCGTTCATCATGATGCATTACCGTACTGTACAATACAATAATAATCTTGTATACGGTCTTATGTTTTCATATCATTTCATTTTTTAAAAATAAGAAGAAAAACAAAAGCATATCGATTTCAATGAAACATAACATAAAAATAACCGTTAGAACTTTATACTTTCAATTATGTATGATCATTTGTTTTTTCTTCTAAAAAGTAACGTTACATTTCTTAAAATGAACAAAATATGTATACATACATAAAATCATTGCGCCGATCTTGTAAAACATAAAAATAAAAAAACCAAAAATAAACAATTGATCTTAATTTTACCGTTATATTTTAGAATAGAATAAAATGGTTGCTAAGAATAAAAAAAAAAAACAATCGAAGCAACAAACAAACAAGCTTTTGCAAACTAAAAATTCTTGTCTCTCTCCACATACGAAAGTGATTGTTTGACCCGTTATATTTCTTCATATATGTGTACGCGAGTATCTCTATCAGCCATCTCTATCGCACTCGATTCAAAAACGAATAATGTCGATCGTTTCATTACATTTTGTTTTCGTCTTCCGAATAGTAAACCGTAATATTGAAAACAAGATACTTAATGTTATATAGCTGTAAATATGGTTTCAATCTAGAAAAAAGGTTATTCAAGTTCACTAAACTACATTCAGACAATATTTTATGAGATCTCAATAACTTAAAAAATAAAAAAATTGCAAGGTTCGAACTGAATATGATTACGATCGCAAGACAAAGTTGTTGACCACCACAATCGATGACGTTTTAGATATTTTTTAAGCAAACATATAATTCTACCTACGATCGAGTTGGTGAATTAAAACGATCTGACAAGAAGTTAAATTTTTTTAAAAAAAAGTACCGCTATATTACTTTCACAATATGATTCAGAAAAAGAAATGTTACACAATTTAAAAGTATTTCTTTAACAAAAATATAAATAATTAAACGAATTGTTTATCCGCAAGTTCATTCAACTTGTATTGTTGAACTTTATTTTTCGTATTTGAGATGAATTAGCGATATGATTCATAACGTTTTGTCATTTGGTACTTTTCTCATTTGGAAATTAAATATTTTTATGTGCGCTTTTTGACATAACTATGGTATAGGAAATTTTTGAAATATTTAGCATTACGGTGCGTAATACGAAGAAAAATATTTGATGCATGAGATGACCATCGCTTGTTTGAAATTAACTCTTTAGTAATTATTTTAGTACAATCAATTATAATTTTAGTTCATGTTAAATTTAAATTATAAGTAGTGTTAAATTTTATTTTCGAGCCTTCTTATTTTCTTATTTCAGCAAGATACACCGTTTAAGTTCAACATGTTTCAAAATTTAGCATTCAAAAAATTAATGGATGTTAAAAGGACCGGTCACAATTTTAAAACTGGTAAATAAACTTCCAAGTATTTCTAAATTGTATGATGGTTGGCAAGTCACAATTATAAAACTTTAAGATAAATTACAAATTTTTTAAAAGTTCTTAGAAAGGCATGATAGCTGTTCAAATGGTCAAATTTATAAAATTTGAAGAAAATTTTAAAATATTCTACTTTGTTTAAATTTCTAACACGATGGCCTTAGCCAAATTGTAAAATTTGAAAAAAAATTAAATAGTGTCCAAAAATTTTAAAAGTATTATATATTAAGTAATATTGTATTTTCGGGTAATTACAAAGTTCTAAAATTTTTTAAAACCACTCAAAATTGCAATTTTTTTCAAAAGTGTTATTTATTTTACCTGTCAACAAGAAATCTTTCGAAAAATTTCAATGTTTTAAAAATTCTTAAAATCACAATTAGCCTGTCAAATATGCTAGTAAGTCTGTTAAAATTTGGTAATATTTCAGATTATTAAAAAAATCTTAAATTTATTAAAACACATGAAAATTACTGTCAAAATTACGGTAACCTACAAAGTTTTTTAAAAATACTAAAACAAATCATAAAATGCTAAATGAAAAAGATGTTACTGTTTCTTAATGGGCCTACGTTTTAGTGCAGTATAAGATTTTATGATGAATACGAGCCAAATATTTGGACAATAAAAATTCGTTACTTCCAAAAAACCGAAACAGTTCAATGACTATATGGCAGCAAAATACTCAAGTAAGTATTTTAGTACAATTAATTATAATTTTAGTACATATTAAATTCAAATGGTTAACCAATTTACCGGTATTAAATGTGAAAAGATTAAAACAGATTTTTGATGTTTTGGAGCTAACAATTCCCAATTATTAGTATTTGGCCCCAACAATATTTAATAATTACCAATATCCCTTTGTTTCTCCTTATTTGAAACTAATATTACTTTTAAGTACTGTACATACTTTAATTGATCAAGTACTTTGTTATTTTTCAGCCATTTAATTTATTTAATGGCGGATGGATAGTATGAAGTCATTGTTTTGCTACTTAGATTTTTACAATATTCTTTCTTTAAGACAAAGCATCATGCGAGCTCAATATGTTTCAAAAAATAACATTCAAAATACTATATTAGTTTACTGTTACGCATCGTATCAAGTTTTGTGGCCGTATTACTTAAATCAGACATCATAAAAGCCAAATAACAAGACATAATTACGTATTACCCCAAATAGTCGAGTAGATCGTTTAGTACAAAAGATTTTAATTTTAGTACATATGTACTAAAAACAAATCGTAGGAACATTTCAATATATTTTTCTAAAAGTTCTTAATAGCACATTAATCTGGCTTGTCGAGATTAAAGAATTCTTAAAAAATATGTAATTAACATTAAGTCTACGTGCCATACTCAAAGAAAATGGCATTTTCAGTAAACTCTTTAGTAAATCGAATTACTGTACTAAAAAGGTTCCATATTTTTTCCATATTTGGAAACGACAATCGTGAATTTTATTGAATGCCTAAGACTAAATTATGAACAAAAAATTGTTTGACGTTTCTTTTTTACCTATAAACCAGTGATTTAACGCTCCAAACCTGAATATTTACCTAAAAATTGGCACAACATGAAAGACAAATTTGTACTAAAAATATAGTTTACCGAATTTTACGAGTATGGCAACGCAGCCTATGTTTCTCAAGTTTAGCAAATATTTCGGAATATCAAAATGTTTCAAAGATTTCGTCACATCGAGAAAATTAAGTTGCTGATTGATTCCCATAATTTTGATCTCAAATTGAGTTTTAGTACAGTGGCATTTTTGTTAGCGGAATTGCTCCGCTAAAGTTGGGATTTTACATGACGTAATGTGCGCAGATGTATTTGTTTAGAGTTCATTAATACACTAACTCTCTATATACGAATTGATTAACATATGAATCATTGCTGTTTGCGCCATTGACAATGGCCACCAAAAAAACGAGTTTAAAGCTTCTTGCCAAAATATGATCGCTGTTCGCGAGTGACAGACCTTTACAATTACACGGCAAGTACTCAGTTTGACGTTGCCGACTTTGTTAGTGTGTTTTTTTAATTAAAACCTTTTTTAATTAAAACAAATTATTTTTAATTTTACAATTAATTAAATTTTATTTTTTTTTTGTGAAAGGCTTTCTTGGCGATAATAATTTTTTTTAACAATAAAGATTCATTGCAATATTTTTTTTAATTGCCGCTAACTTCATTAGTCTATGAGACTAGGTGTTTTTGGCAATTACATACTGCCCCCCAGTATTGACTCTTAATCGTCAATACTGACGATTTCATTTACCTCCTTCAACACGATTGGGATGACTTTGTTGACCGACCGCTCGATAATACCATTTCCGGCCTTCATGCTGACGACTCTTACGTTCCCATCATTTCCAGAATGAACCTCAACCACCTTTCCAATTGGCCAGTTTCCTCTGGATGTATTTTCATTATCAATTTTGACGATGTCCCCCAAACATAAGTTTCAAATTTTTCCGAGCCATTTACGATGTGCTAACAATTGCGGTATATACTCTTTTGTCCACCGTTACCAGAATTGATCAGTCCACAATTGACTTATTCTCCACTGCTTACGTAACATCTCGTCTCGACGTTCGAATTGGGCTGGTGCAATAACAGAATCGTCTCTGCCCTTCAGTATCATACTAGGTGTCAACGCTCTAGCATCATGAACTTCTGTTGAAACAAATGTTATTGGTCGTTGGTTGATGACATTCTCGACTTCTATTAGAAACGTTAAAAGCGTCTCTTATTTCGGTACTTTCTCCATAAGAACAGCTGACAGGCAAGTCTTTATGATTCTTATTAAACGTTCCCAACATCCACCAAAATGCGGACTTGAAGCTAGAATGAAAGAAAATGATGTCCCTCCCGTAGTCGTGTATCGTTGGAGAGTTGTTTCGTCTAATTTTAATAACGCTTTTTGCAACTCAACGGATGCTCTGCGGAAATTAGTTCCATTGTCGCAAAAGATTTATTGCATAAATCGGTGGCCAACGATCCGTCTAATTCCAAATGCACAGCGCGTGACACCATGCAAGTGAAGATTGCTCCCCAACTTTTCTCCTGCCGGCGACCTATTTTTACGACCATCGGCCCAAAAAAATTCATACCAACAAACGTAAACACTGGTAAGTTTGAAGTCAATCGTATTTCTGGTATGTTTCCCATCAATTGGGGCATCAGTAAACTTCAACGGACAGTACAGTTTTGACACACGTTGATATAACGATTTACGAAAGCGCGCATTTTTGGAAAGTAAAACTCCTGCTTTATGTTATTTAGAACCATCTATCGTCCTTGATGCATCGTTTTTTCGTGGTAATTCAAATCATTAGTTTTACGAATCGATGCTTGCCATTAAGTATAATTGGATGACGTGTTTCAAATTGTATTGCGACTGCATTTTTCAATCTTACTTCTGCTCTCTATATTTCGTCGCTGTCGGCAAAGGGAGTAACATGACGAAGGTTTTTTAGAAAGTCTTTTGGAAATTCCTCTTGCACGGCTTTACACCAGATCTTATTTGCCCAGTTGGCATCATTTGTTTTCAAGCCACCAATGGCCGGGATCTCGCACTTTGTTTTCAGGATAAACTGACAACACAAATCAGTGATCCTAAGAAGCTTCTGATATGAAGAGTGAGACGAAAAATCAGGCAGACCTTTTGTGATCTTTGGAATTGATGAAGAATCCATTTGGTGTTTTCCAGACATATTATTCGTATTGACTACTGCTCTTGTAGCAATAATTTCAGGTTGAACGTTGTCGCCATCAGTCTAAACCTCTATGTCGATATCGTTTTTATTTCGTGGTTTCTCCTTAGGCCATTCGCCTTCGGATTTGTACAGAAACTGCGGCCCGGTAAACCATTCTGATTCGTTTTCAAGCTCGTCGAAAATTAGACGTGTTGTTTTATCGGCGGGGTTCTGTTTTGAGGGTACCCAGTTCCAATCAATTGGATTTGATGCATACATAATTTCTCCAACTCTGGTAGCAACAAATGTTATTATTTTTTTCTTCGACCGTATCCACGATAAAACCATTTTCGAATCGCTCCAGAATTTTACGAAGGGTATTGTAACTCTCAATTCTTGCTTAATCAATTGTGCCAATCTAACTTCGAGCACGGCTGCTGATAGTTCCAGTTTCGGTATTGTAAGTGTTTTCATTGATGACACTCGAGCTTTTGCCACAACGAACGAGACTTCAACATAGGTTGATTCAACTCTCAAATATGCGACTGTGGCATAGGCACATTCACTAGTATCACCAAAAATATGCAATTGAATCGATTTACCATTATCTCGATTCAAAGAGAAACATCTCGGAATGGCCAGTTTATGAATTTGTGCCAGGATGCCCAACCACTGGATCCAGTGCTTCACGATGCCTAGAATTTCGTCGTCCCAGCCTATATCAGATTTCTATAAGTGTTGCAGAATTGGTGACTGGCGATAAAAATCCAATTGGGTCAAATACAGACATCGATATTTTTAGTACTTCTCGCTTCGTTTGAATTTTTGTTCCGTCTACGATGTCCTTCGGTATTTGATGAAAATCATAATGAAATACAAAGCAATCTCTATTTACATTCCAACGTACACCAAGTACGCGATGCGATTCTTGTGTCATAAAATCTAATATTTCGGTTTTTAGTTTATACGTTTCGGGGGACTATTTATTACTGTTGTTGAATTCGGAGTGAGATCTATCAGATTGAAACCAGCTTTCTTTTGAATATCGAGTATTTCTTTGATAATCTGGATAGCATTTTCTTAAATAATCGACTTCACTGCTTCAGGAAACTCATCTGAGTATTGGTTTGCATTGTAATTCATTACGAATTATGCCATAAATGGTGAGCTTGTGACCCCGAAAATCATCGCATTCATTTTGAAAATATCGGGCTTGAGCTTCGAATTTAAGTCTCACCAGAGAAAACACTGCGACCAACTGTCATTTTCTCTTATGCGTATTTGCGGAAACCTCGATGACGAAACAAACTCCCTTTAGAATGGTCATCGCTGATAATTATGAAATTGGTAAAAGGTCGGGAAGGCCGATGCGCTTGCAGGTATCGCAGCTAAACTGATTTCTATACTCATTTGATGGAAATCTGTCGATACTACCTAATCTCAATAAAGTTTACTTGAAACAGTTGTGACAGCCAAGGTGACAGCCGTAGCACAACACCAAGTTTCATAGAGTCGACGATTTATTTCAATGATTCTATACGAGATTCTCAAATATTTTAATTTTCCTCAACATTGAAAGACAGCACGGATCATTGGTGACTTAAACATTTTTATTTTAAAAAAATTATTCCCACCAGTTCAAGGCAGTACTGTTTTCCACCAACATATTTTGAGTCAAAATATGGGTAGAACCTTTTGCTGAAAAAATCGCGTACTTTAGCGCATTCCCGGGTTACAAGCATATTGAGTTAACGCTATCCCATCTAATGTCACTGAAGTAAATTAGGGCTTGAACAATTCCCAAAAATCTTAAAACCACGTGATATTATCCTGTGAAATTATTAGGAAAATTGAAAGATTACCAAAATTCTCAAAATTTGATGGTTTTGATGGTTATTTGTCAAAATTTTGGAAATATTAAACCGGTTGATGATCAAATTTGTGAAATTCTTTAGAAAAATTATTTAGTTCCAAATTTTATTAAAAACACGACGCTAAATTGTGAAATTTAAAAAAGAAATTAATAGTTCAAACATTCCAAAATTGGTATATTTCTAGGAATAAATAAAAAGTTGCAAAAATTCTGATAATATTTTGGATTATTAAAAAAATTCTTAAAATTCCTTGAAACACAAGATGGTGGCGTCTTAAAACTGTGAAATACTTAAGAAAATTTAAAAGTTTCCACTAACAAAATTGTAAAACTTTTAAAAAATTTAAAAGTTTTAAGAATTTTTTAAAACACTTTGTCAAATTTGCGAAATATGTAGAAAATACGATAATTTCCGAAAATTCTCAAAAATCCTTTGATTTCTTTAAATATTTAAAAATTTGTAAATTTTTTTAAAAAGTTTATAAATTTCTAAATGACATGATGGCTTAGCGAATCAATTTTTAAAATTGTTAGTTAAAAATTCGTTAAAAATACTTGGAGCTGCCAAATTTTAAGAATTTTAATTTAAGAATTTCTCAAAATTTCTAAAAATTCTAAAAATACATCAGTCTCTTAAAAATCTCTCTTAATGTTATTTAAAGCTCAATCTTGTTAAATTGTTAAATTTCTTGGAAGGTTGCAAAGCTCCATTCATTTTAAAACAACCATGAAATATATAAAATATATAATTTCAAAATTATAAAATATTTTAAAAAATTCAAAAAATTTCAAAATTTGTAAAAACAGATGAAAGCTGTTAATATTATAATATAATAAAATTGCCTGTCAAAAATGTCTTTCTTTAAGTTATTTTAAAGTCTCTTAAGCCTGCTTAACTTCTTATTTAAAGAAAACTTAAAAATTGTAAAATTTTCTAAATTTCCTAAAAAGGAGGTTTTTGGTTTAGAACCAGCCAATGTTTTAAAACTCTTCGTAAAATAAACTTCCAAATTTTTCTAAAACGCATGGTTGGCCAGTCACAATTGAGGCTAACTTTAAAGTAATTTAAAATGTTCTAAAATTGTTTAAAAACACATGATGTCAAATATAAACAATTTAAAGGAAAATTGAAAATATCCCAAAATGTTATACTTAAAATTTTCAAAAATCTCTTGATAGAGTTATTCAAAAACTTCTAAAACAAAATAATCGCTAGCCGTACAAATTTGGAAAATTTGTATGCTAATTAAAAAGTTGCACCTATGATTGGTCAAAATTAAGAAATTTTAAAGCAAATGAAAAAGTGACAAAAATTTTAAAATTACATAATGGCTAGTTTATCAAAATTGTTAAATTTCTCGACGGATTAGAAAGTTTCAATAATTTTTAAGGATCCAGCATTATATTAACCGGCAAAAATATGAAATATTTCAAAAAAACACAAAATTTTTAAAAACTGATTATAGATTTCTGTCATCATCATTAAATCTTTCCAAAATTGGAAAAGTTTTTTAATTACTTAAAATTTAACGATGATGGCCAGATAAATCTGGGAAATACTTGAAAAAGTTCATAGTTCCTTAAATTTTTAAAAGCAGATATTGGCCTATCAAAACTATGAACTTTTTCCGGAAATTTAAAAAGTTTTAAGAATTCTTTAAAACCTGTCAAGTTTGTAAAATATATAAAAAAATTCTAGAAAATTAAACTTCCATATATTTCTTAAGCACAAGATGATTGATCAGTCAAAATTGTGACTTACAAAAAATCAAAACAAAAAGTCCAAAAATTCTGAAAGTAGTTGATTAAAATTGGATAATATTTCGAATTTTTAATATATTCTTGTTCCCAGAAACAGAAAATCTTTAAAATTTTCCAAATTTTTTTTTAATAATGGCAAAAACACAAGATGGTTTCTATATAAAATTTATAAAATTTAGAGGAAAAATTGAAAATTTCTAATTTTTAAAAACGAAATTATGGCTGAAATTATGCCATGATTAAAAACAAAAATTTCAAGAAACACTTGACGAATAGTCCACAAATTCTGAAAAAATCTTAAAAACATTTAAAAACATGGAAAAATTTCCAAAATTTCAAGTTTCTTAACCTGTCAAAAAATGTAGTTTTTTTGGGAAAAATGTTGGTTCAATGTTGGTTTACATAGACTCTCAAACGTTATCCAAACAACACGTTTAAGTTTATCCCTAATGAAAGTCTTCCAACTTATGTGGCTTCCCATCTATATAGTACAAATCAATCCATTCGAATATTTAGTTTAAAACCGTTAGTAGAGTTGCATTTTAATATATAGGTGAAAATAACAATAAAATATATAATATTTTAGAAAGTTCAACAAACTTTAACCATATCATTAAATAACGCCATCATATAATATGCAATGTGGTGAATGTATATAAATTTGCAACAATCGGCACAGCACATTAAATTTTATTTGACTGTAACTAAAATACTAATAAACGATCCTCGATAATCACAACACAATTTGCTAATACATTTTTACATTGATCTTAGAAAAACTAAATAAAAACATTCAAGATCGCAGTTGAACTTTTGATCTACTTTCATTTTTTGTTCGGTTTTTTTTTTTTTTTTTTTTTTAACCGAATCCGAAAATCCATTTTTTTTAATGTTATCGCACGATCATCATCATCAATATTATCATGATACTTATTCGTTGTTGTCTCAGGTTCACCAATTATCCATTCACATAAAATAAATAAAAAAAAATGTATATAGATCATATGAGTGTAGTATAGCTATACGCGATCGTACAAATAAAAACACTTTATATCTGAGCATACAGAATAAAATAAATAAAATTAAATATAAATAAAAAAAAAAAAACAAAAGAATTCTCTCGTATTTTATTTTAGTGATCGCGACAAAAATGAGGAAAAAAAAACAAAAATCAATGTTATGCGTGTGACGTATACACACATATTTATATATACATATATAGATATAAGAGAAATATAGCGGTAAACTTGCGGTACTTTTCGATTTCATTGCAACTCAAAGCGTTTAGCCTAGATTTGCAGCGTTGGGTCGTTGACTTATGTTTTCTGTTTTTGCTTTTCTCTCTCCCTCTCTTTCTCTCTCTGTCTCTATTCGATTTGTGCTTTTAATTTATTATCACAATTTCGCTCTTCTCGTACGCTATTTACAAATACATTGAACGATCGCGATCGCATATTAAAGAGAACTGAAGAAGTGTAATGAACTTGACTTTGCTCTAGGTTGCGCTTATAAATAATGTTGCGTAAAGTAAAAAAAAAGCAAGAAAAGAGTAATGGTAGAGTTTATTAAAAGTACTGTATGCGTCTATCTTTATCTAACAAACTACAATAAATGATTGTCTATCGACTTGGTAAGAATTTCCACCACCTTGATTGGTTATGTTTCGTTTGCTGCTAAGCAGTAAATCGAGAAGAATTATGAAAAATATGAGCGCAAATAGTAAAAAACAAAAAAAAAAGTCTATCCAAGTCAACAACCTTAAATTAGATTTAACACAAAAACTATAATAACGATAATAATACGTTGCTGAAGAAAGCATTTCTAATGGTGGTAATGGAAAAATATCGAGGAAAATATTCTACTACCATTGCGGAGTCGACTTGTTGTTGATTTATGGTATTTGTGTGTACGAATAGAGTGTATTTATGATATAGGAAGTTACAAAATTCACTGTTACATTACAGTTAGATATTTAAATGAATTTTATTGAATTGCTTTGTTTGGTTGTGTGTGCTTACTGTCTCGAAATGATGATCACGATCATCATGTGAGAATAGAATTTTAAAGATTATACCACCAATTCTTCAATTTGATTAATTATTGACAGTTTTTTTTTTGTTCTTTTATTGTATAAAACGGCAGATTTTATTTTTTTCGGCAGTTCAGTGAACTTATGTTGAACACGAACAATCAAAAGATATATAGTTGTAAAAATTATTTACTTTCGATAATTTTATAGCGGTGATCATATAAATTAAGATGAGTGATGATCGTTGTGGGTCTTTGAACTTTATATGGTAGTTGGAATTGGCCTAAATAGAAAATTTATTGAAATACACGCGAGAAAAACGTGAAGAGTTACACTATATGGTAAATGATCGCGATTTTTTTACGATCATTGTTATAGAGAAATTAAAAAAGTTTATTGACTCATGTGTTACACAAAATTTAAAAGTCGAACGAAAGTGGCAAAATTCACGAATAAAACGATTTCGATCGATACCGTATATGATGACAAAATTGTGATATTTTGTTTTGGGTATAGTAAAAGGTATGCGAAAAGAGATGAATGACATTGAATTATGTGGCGAGTTCAATCAACTTTATAATGGGGCTAAACGTAATAAATTTGAAGATCATAATTGATTTGCCATTTAATACGTAATGAGTGATCATAATTTTAGAACCTAAAATTGTTAGAAACTAAAATTAAACCATTTCCCTACGGTGGTTTATTACATTATCTCTTTTAATACTCGGATAGGAAACTTTTTGGCTCCATTTTTTCGCCTTTATTCAATTAGTATACATGGCAAAGCTATAAGTTATGCCTGATGAATTGAGAGTGGACGATTTATGCCATATCCTTAAGAAAGAATATAGCATGGAATGCGAAAGCTGTCGCAGCTTAGCTTTCTTTAGCACTGGTGGTGGATAGGTAGGTTAGCGGCGAATCAAATAACTCGTACCCAACCACAGTTATATTTGATTGAGGATCTCAGGAATTGAGGTTTGGTTAGCTTCACTTCAATAAATGATGATTGCCAATGATATTTTATATGGAATGACGAACCGATGGCGCCATTAAACCATATCATCCAACCAACACCGGTGAACCATATCTCTGTTGCCCGTATCTCTGTGCTGTCCCAACCCCATATATGTGAATTCTGTCTATTATAACTGGCTGAGTATCCTCATGAAGGGGAGGTCTCTTTAAACGACCCCTGGATCCGTTCAAACAACGCACCATGGTAATTGATGTATGATTGATCCATAAATGTGTAGAAAAGAAAGTGCAGGACCGAGCAATTGGCGCATGGGTTAAAGCTGTGGTGTTTGAGACGGGTGGTACCGGGGGAGGGTTGCAAAAGGGATTTTTCATCACCTGATTACGATCGGTGATGACGATGAACACGATAAAGAAAAGAATGCAGAAAAGATTGCAGGGTTCAGGCACAAAAAAAAAGTGCAAGGTGAGTTATGCATTCGGTGAACCAACCGTGCCCAGTTCACAAGCTATGGGACGGATATCCAAAAAAAACAAACCAACTATTGAGGTAACGAACAAGGTTTACCTGACGGTGCAGTGAGTCGGATTTTCAGTACTGACGACAGTTAGCAGTGTACAAGCGGGCTCTTCGTCATCGTTTTTCAATGACCGTAATGCTTTAAAGATTAACCACTTGGTTTCTGAAGCAGATCGTAGGACAAGTGCATATCAGTATTCCATTCTAGGCCGAGAGATACAAATCTAAGATGATAGTTCCTTGCGAACAAAAAGCTAAAAAAACTGGATGAAGAAGATTCCAACCACATTGCCCACAATTTCATTGCAAGATTGTGATATAAGGAAGATTACGATTTCTCGAAGTATCAGGAAATAATCAAAAGGATGGGAACAGCGGCCAACCTACGACCAAATACCGCTATATGGGTTAGAAATGGTATTTTTAAACTAAAAGAAGTAATCGATGCGATTACCACTTGCCGAAAGATCAATCAAGAAGCCGAGGAAACGTTTTCTCAGACGTTGGCAATGGAAGGACGGAAAGGATGGCAAAACGCTAGCCAGGATGCTCTGCGACCGAAACTGGAAGAGATATGACTGCTGACACTGTTTCGGCCTATAAAACAGAGACAGTGGAAGGAATATAGAATAAATGGGTTACGGCCGTGGGAGGGCCCCACAGGATAACTGTGGAGGCTTCACAAAGCCGGTGACAAAGACAATGTTGTCAAAAAAAAAAAAACGGAAGAGGAAGAATTATTTAAAGAGAATAGTTAGTTATGTAATTAGGTGGACACCGATTAAGGCAGAAAAAAAAGACAAGAGAAAAGAAAGCGTTTCAGAAAATGTAGAAGTCGCTCCTGCATTTACGGAGGAAGAATTGGTAAACACTGTGGCGTCTTTGAAGGGCAAGAAGGTACAGAGTACTGATGGCATCTTGGTAAAAGCGCTGAAGGTGAAGGTTAGCAGTCAGCCCCTTCTATTGCTAAACACATACAATGTCTGTTTGGCAGGAGAAGTATGTTCCTCTCACGCAGGAAATTAGGCTCGACTTGTGCTAATTAAAAATGGAAAAAGGTGTGCTCCAAATTCTCGGTCGGCATACGAACGATAGGAAAACTTTTAGAGGAGATGTAAAAGCCAATGTGGTCATTTGGGTTGCTGGTGATTGGTATACAATACAACCTGGCTTCTGGAAGGATTATTCAACTATAAATGCTTTTAAGAAAGTAAAGGATGCGGTTATGAGAGCAGATATGGCTTCCTATTCGGCAAGGCTCATTGTGTTTCTGGTCACGTTTGACGTCAAAACGCTTTTAACTCGGTGAGGTGGGGTGATATGCTCGAGGCGCTTCAGCGGTCTTTCGAGATACCAAGTTATCTTTTAAGGATGCTGCAAAGTTATTTAAAGGATCGGAAATTGTTTTGGCGACATCAAACGGAATAATAGTTAAAGAGATTGGGTTGTTGCGGCTTGAAATGCCTAACGCAATATTCTTGTTAGTTCACGCGGACGATATTGCAGTTATGACCATCTCCAGAAGTTCCTCGTATTGTCCTGTTTGCTATAGATGGAGAATACCAATTGTTGTTCCTATCACTACTGATCCTGAGATGGTTCAAACAAAGAGGACGACAAATTATTTAAGAGTAACTCTAGTTATCAAGCTTGCCTTCTCTGAATATACTCACAAGTCTTGCGAAAAATACAGTGGGCCGATTACGTGGATGGTCTTTACTTTAAAGTAAACAAAGACTCCTCATGTAAATGGTATACTCAACCCAGCTCTACAGAGCACATATATGGGCTGATGCCATGAAGATACAGAAGTACTGAGCACGTATGGTATGGACCGTGGTGCAATAAGAGTGGCTTGTGCTTATCGAATTGTATTTGATGCCGCAGCCTTTGTTATTGCTACAGAAATTCCAATTGATCTGCTCGCGTTGGAGTGACGATTGATTTTGTGATTGAGTGTGGATGTTGGATTGGAGGTACTGGTGGCCAGAGTACACCCTAGGACTCTGGAGGCATAGCAGTTATTATTGGAAGAAGGAAAAACTGTCCGATGAACGCTAGATTGATAATTGAGGTTCAGCTTTTGATCGAGCGTGTCCAAATTGAGCGGAAAATGGATTTCTTGACAAGACATGAATAGTTCAGAACAAATCTGCACAGAATGAGCAAATTGAAGTATTCTAAATGTCGATACTGTGGAGTAAACCAGAACACTATACATGTCAGACCTGTTTTCGGTGTGATAGGTTTGACAGGAAAAGGAGACGACTTACTTCTGCAGTTGGTCAGTAAATATCCAAAGGTTAAAAAAAAAATTATCCAACACCATCAAATGAAACAACCGTTGAATAGACAAAATACGTCATTGAATTACATAAAAATATACTTATGTACATTTCAATCGACACAAACCTTTAAAATTTATGTAAATTAGATTTAAAAAAAAATTAAACAGTAATCAATATAAATAACCTTTAAATGACAAAATACGTTCATATACAAAACCCAATCACTGTGAACCCCATCTAGTGCAAGTAAACGTTTTGACACTTTAGGATTATTATTACCGTCCATCATATAACGGGTAAAATTCTTTACCAAACAATTTGGTTAAGCAAATTATATTTAGATCGATTAGCTACCAGATGACATCCCAATATTACGGATTTAGCTAAAATCAAAACTTCCGCAATTTGAAAAATTTATTTTGATATTTTGTTAGGGCCAGTCGGAAACTGCAAGAGGAACACAAATTAAATAATGCTAACGATCCCATCATTTCAGATTTTGTTACTAGCAATCAACTAAATTTGCAACATATCCCTCCTACTGCACCCCAGTTTGGCGGCATACTGGAGTAGGCGACTACATGGCTTTTGCCAAATGTTTTATATGAATATCAAGCTCTGGATCGAAACCTTCTTTTTGACTCGTTTTGAAATAAGCTTTGTGTAACGACACAGTAAGGTTGGATTCGATTCGTCATTAGCGAAGTTAAAATTGACCGAAACAACATTATGTGGCTTTGATAGCGGTTGCTTAGGATGAATTATACTCGACTCGTATGTTTCTAGCCTATCAAATATTCATGAAATGAACAGAACCTTCAAAATTAGGATAATATTTCTTAAATACGGAAAATGTCTAATTTTAATCCAATAACGTGCAATGCATATTTTCTTACAACAATAAACCATGTATCTCCATCAAAGAAACCGTAAACCTTTCCTTAAAAAAATACAGTACATTTTCAAAGACCGTTATACAAGATAATAAAATCATAAATAAAAATATAACTGCGATCAATCGGAAATTGATCATATAACATTAAAATAACGCAATATGCACAATAATAATAAAATCCAATATTGCAACATAAGTACTTGTTCCAATCATGATCATCATAAAAATCCCAAAGAATAAAATATCATAAAAAAGAAATGCGAAAGAAAAAAATTACCGTAATAAGAACAAAACAAATGAAACATTTCTTTTACAGTTTCTTGTATGTATATTGTCTTCAGATTCTTAAAGGTTTTCGACGGTTCTAAAAAAGAATTTGTTGTAGGCAACATTTTCCCTTTTTACTTTTTTATTGTGTTACAGTTTTAATATTTTATTGGATCATCCACCGAATACAACAACAATGCGATGCGAAGATCTCGATCAATAAAATAAATAAACAAATGGATTTGTACCCTTCGCACAACAAAATGATCCCAATTTTTTTTTTTTTTTGTAAATTTCTCACACGGAAATATGAGATTTAGGTCATTTACCGTTAAATATGCGCTTTCGATCGTTTTATTGATCATTATGCAAAAAGGGATTTCTAGGTTTTTGGTGTTGTTGTTGTTGGTTTGGTAAAAAGGATATTTAATATTCTCCAATAATATATTGATGATCAATAGAATCCCGTTACGTATATAAGGGTGGTTTCTTTAAGAACTAAATTACATAGAATATATTATTACTTGAGTGGGATGCATATGGATCCTTAAATTTAGAACGCATATGTCGATCTTAAATTATGATTATGATGTTATTAATAAAAAAAAGGAGTTACATACAAAATGTGTATATTACGATGATGATCATTATGAATCCGTAAAGCAATATGATTTTATGGTTTCTTCGAAATACGTTAATTTTATGACGATCACTAAAAAAAAGGTAAATTGTAGACTTAATTAAATGTGGAGGTATAAAAAAACTCATTAAAAAGTTTTATAATCTGTCGCAATAATTTTTGCGCGACTTATTACAATTTAATGATGGTATTATAGTGTATTTGAATGATGGTGTGCGACGCCTGCTTATATCGATCAAGGTTTTAAAAATGATCACTTTGGTGATCGGTTTTACACTGGGTAAATTAAATATTCTATAGATTGACTATCAGGGGCATTGATTCATTTTGGCAAGCAAATTAGCAATTTGCAAGCTGAAAATCTCTTTTTGACATGCTCAATCGATTTTGCGGTTTTCTAGTCATTTTGAGCATGCAATATACAGAAAAAATATAGAATGTAAACAAAAAACATTTTTGGATGACGTTAGACACTGTAATATAAGCGACTAAGCATTCCGTGCAAAAATATGAAGTTTATTTTGTAAAAAAAAAAAAACAAATGATTATGTAATACTCGTACATTTTTTATATACAAATGCAAAATTTAATATTTATTTGAAATTTGAGGTTAAATTTTTTGAAAAATGGAGGCATTTTTCCAAATTTAATCGAAATCGAATCCTAAGGAAACATATTCGGGATAGGGGAAATCCGTTTGAGTGTAAGGGTAATATATTTTTAAATGATTCATTATTTCTGCATCACCGAAGTTTGGCTTACGCCTCTTTGGCTTACGCCTCTTTGGCTTACGCCTCTTTGGCTCTGAATTCATTGGAAATTATAAAAAATTAAAAATACAAAAAAAAATTTTCTTTTTGTCACAGATATGTCACAAATGAAATGTTTTGAATTTGGTTGCTTTGATTTAAAATTTATTCAAACATAAAATTCAGCAATGTGCTGAAGTAAATAAAATGGCGGAGTTGCTTTAGATATATCGAGAAGGCCATGCTTAGCAAATTGAAAATCCGTCCGTAGCAATCGCAAGTTGATAATTTACGATACGTACGAGCATCTCCCCGTGTATTTTTGCTCAAGCCGACCAACATTACTGAAGATGTAAGTGTTATTGGCTTATCAATAATTGAAAAAATGGTTAAAAAAGACAAAACGTGGAATACAACCACCGATGTTGTAAAGTAACAAAAACCATTAAACATTTCCAACCATACATCAAGGAAAATACAGGGTTATATTCTTAACAAGAATAGTTCATGAGAGAACTACGATCAAATGATCCAAGGCACTTTAGTGAAAAAAGACTGAACAAATATTTCTTGTCAAAAATGACAAAGATCCAGAAATGTGGATAAACACATGTTTCCAGTATTGTTTCTTTCATATCTTGAAATGCACTATCACTAACATGCGCTTCATGTGTTTTTATTATAAAATGCCACCAGCCATATGCACTTCACTCCAAATATAGTTCATTGAAAATTTCATTGTAGATCCGATTGGTGTACAAAAGAATGCTACCTCTGCACGAAGTTATGGATACCGAAATTTTCGGGGACGCATTAGGACCCAACATATCAATGTTGGGTTGGAGGAGAAATTATAAGAAATTAAGGAAGCACGTTAAAAGTTACAAGTAGTCAAACGAAAGGGAAACCTTCTGTTGACAATAAGCGCCAAGCTTCTAACTGTCATGCTACCTTGTTTCAGAGATGGATATTAGGACTGGTACCCAAACTAGCGCTAGAAGTGTAGCTGCAAGTGCTGTCGCAGCACACAATTACTTCGTGGCCAGTGATGCTAGGCTGCCGACATCATAATTCTCAGGACCATTCGCTGTTACATAAGCAAAACTCGATACATCAAAGGTCAAGTTATGAGAATCGTCGCTTGCTGCTGATGGCTACAAACACAGTCACCATTTTTATTTACTTAGCCATGACACTATAGTTAATGCTCTTGACCATTCTGGATGCCTCGTGATTAGGAGAGGTCTGCTGGGCTTTTGGTTACAGTTACATTTTGCGACACATGGAACACATCGAATCAAAATCGTTCACATCGACGAACTTTTACCTTCCACATCATTGCGTAGTTAAGCCTGAAAGTTCATCAACGAAATTACGTGCACTTTTTGATGGATTGACCAATACCTCGAGGTGAAAATTCTTAAACTCAATAATGATGATGAGACTAGGTGTTCAAAATGACCTGTTTTTTTATACTGGTACATCGAACACATGCATACGCATTCTATGCTGATATTGCCAAGATGTTTCGGCAAATTCTAGTACAAGAAGATAAGTATATATGAATATCTTAACCAAAATCAAATTTTATCATGACTTCAAGAAGCTATAAGGCGGACTGTAGCTTACAATCTACTCGATGATTTGGAATGAGCTCTATCAAACTATCATCCGAATACTGCAGAAAAAAATGTTTTCCGGTGTAATGCGTCGGATTAGAAAGAGCGAAGTTCCATAACAAGCAATCGGTACTTCAATCATTGTCATTTTTTTTAGATACCAATCACATCATGGTGATTTGAGAAAGGTAGTTCTTGCCTGTGTCTCATTACATATTTTTTCATCGCACATAAAAACTGCCGAGACTGTCACCACCGGTAAATTCAACGCTTCAAACAGCACAAATGCTCATTGGTACAGACAAAAAATATTAATACGTTAGCAAAATTGATCCAGAGGCGATTGCAAACTACATTTGCAAACAGTTACAACACTGTTCATCGGGTGATGTTGGTCGTAATTTATTATTATCTAAAGAACGGGTAATCGGAAAGCTTATTTTCTTTCATTTCTTTTAAAATCATGCTGAAGGAAATCGGATCGAACTGGGACCACTACAACTCTACCCGCGATTACATCAACTCAGCTAGACATCCCTCCAGTTCCTCCTAGCGATCAATTGATCATAATGGGTGTCGTTAACTTTCCTGGTATATCCTGGGATGATGTTGACTGCGTATTCTCTCCGTCTCTAACTGATGAAATGACTAATCATTTTAATTGTTAAAATGTACAATATACATCCTTAAATGAATCTGTCAATTGGGATGTTTTAGGGTCAGTGATCTTCTCGGGAGTGACAAATTGGAAAAGAACAAACGGGAAACACAAATTCCATGGATTAGTAAAAATAAATTTGGCTTTAAGGGCCAGGTATAATACTAAGTTGATGCTGTTGGAAAAATAGCTCATCAAACCTCCGCCTTTCTTCATAGGTCAGTTCTTTTTAACTAATTTTTATTTACCAAAGAAGAATTTCTTGATTGTTTGCTCTTTCTCGACAAACGAAAGGAAGCTCTAAGGAAGTGTAGAATGACGCATTTCCATCAATCCTATTCAAATGTAGTGACGACAGTATATCCCATCCAGTTACCTTCACATTTGATGAAAGCATTTGCAACGGTTTATTTCATTTTGCGATAATTTATTTAACAGTCCTAACTACAAGCAGCAGTTCAACATAGTTTACCCAGACTTCACTACGGCCTTCGACGTAGTTGATCGTAACTCTAATCATATTGGCAAGCTTAATAGTTTTCATTGCCATTATATTCCCATTGGGTGGTTTCTACCTATCCGATTGCTGACAACAGGGTAGAATATTAGACTTATTTTCCCAACTGTTTCATATGCCATCTGGTGTGCTTCACTTCGCAGGATCTCTAGCATGTCGGACTGCTCAAAGTTACAAGAAGACTTAAACTGATTTTGCAAATGGTCATTTAAAAATAGAGAGCACTACAACTTTACAATGAGCTTGTTGATCGAGTCGAGTTTATTTCTGATATTGCAGTTTCCGATATCACATCTACCACATGTTTTGACGTTTGTTGCGAGTCCTAAATTAAGAGATAATGAAACAAGGTTTTACCTATAAATTGTTAACGGGTTATTTTGTTAATAATCAACATGTACCAGTGCACACTTCTAAAACGACATTGTACTTCTAGGACTATTTAATTATCGATCAAATCAAACGGCGGAAAAGGACAATTTTTGAAAATGTCACTAAAACGTTTAAGTTCCCTCTTTACTGTTATTACACCTATATCTATACGTAATCAATTTTACATAATACACAGGTACTTTATCATACTGCAAATTGTACATGAGGGGGGTTATATAGCACTCACATCCAACTTGTTAAAACAATAACAATGATTGTCATGGCCATCACCTGTATTAATATGTTGTCATTTGTTTGGTTTTATTATGTTCTGGGTTTATAATGCGTTTCCATTGTTTTAAAATGCGTCGCGTCATTAAAAATGACATAATTTGTTGGTTGTTGTTGTTGTTGTTGTTGCCGTTATTGTAATACAAACGATGTGTAATTATTTCATGGGAACCAAAACAAAAACGTAACAGTTATGACACAAAACCAAATATACCGTTTGACCATTGATTTGAATAGTCGAAAGATTCAAATCGCACCGTAATCCAGATGCTGCACCTTTTTTATTCAATCAAATATTATTTAGATACCCCTTTTTGTGTTTGTTGTTGTTTTGGTTTTGTATAACATCGATTGATCATTTAGAAGCTAACTGTAAATTAAGGACTTTGTTTGTATATAAAGGGTTCTCGTATTAAATTGAGAGTCGAAAAGAGAAAAGTAAAAAAAAAGGATAATTGTTTACTGTAGCTACCCTTTTAGAATTATGATGATGATATGACGATTGTCGGAAATGAGATCTTCGTTTCTTTTTATTATACCTTTGGGTAGATTTACCGTAATCCTTTTTATATGTAAAATATTCACAGTTGGATTATATTCGTATATGCACAGGTAGTTTGATGAATGGGTTAATTTTTTTTTTGTTGATAATCAAATAAGGATGTTGTTTAGATTTGTATACCACCTTCGCATCTGTCAATCGAGATGTGATGTTCGATCATAATGTTATTATATGTAGATAAAACTGGATTTAATGATCGACAGTTGTGATTTTAATATTCGGTTTGATTAAAATGTGTGAAATTCCAACAACAACAAAAAGAACTATATTTAATTCGTGTAAAGATGAGTCTGGCGAAGGAAAAAGGGGTGAAATGTACATCCTGTACAAGTTTAAGATCATTATAACAAAATTATATTGGATAATAACATATTGCATATGTTAATAACGGGATATTTTGTATAGGGTCGATGTAATTCGGGGGTGTTAGTTATGGAAGTAAATGCCAGTGTTGGAATTATCTATACACTTAACAAAAAGTATATATTTTAGATATTATCTGAGAAGCCATCGTCTTTAAGAGCGATCTATGTGCCTGCGAAAATGGCGGCTCTTCTCTTTAAAATCGCCAAACCAACCGTTAGGACTCGTAACCTTCCAAATCAAACGCATATCGTTAACATCAATAGCAAAATACATCAATATTATTTTAAGGATGTGGGTATATTTAGACCAGCGATCCCGATCTTCGCTATTTTAAGGAAGTCATGTTCCAAATTTTCTAATTTTAAAAAGTTGAATTTTGTAGCATTGAGATTTAGGCGCTAAATTCATATTTAATAAAAATCTTATTACAGTATTTTCGTTCAAGCTTGAATTTAGAACTTAATTCAAATTCGATGAACGTTCGCCAAAATTTGATGAAAGTTACGATTTTGTATTTTTTAGTACACAATTAATAAGACATCTTTTTGTGTTTCAAATATGAGTTTTAACTATCTAATGTATGTATGGTATGTATGGGCATACATACCTATAAATAAATATCTAATACTATAGATACTTATTTATAGGTATGTATGCCCAAACCTAAATGTATAGATAAGTACTAAAATGTAGCTTCTATATAAGAATAAATGTTAAGCTGTTTTTCTTTAGAACACTTCGTCCTAAAAAAGTGGAATCTGCAAAGCTATGTTCCAAACTCAAGCTTTTCGTTTTGAGACTTATGTTATTTTTTAAAAATAAAACATTGTATACATTTTGTGATACGTTTATTTAAGTATTAAATTCAAATTTAATAAAAATCATTTTACGATATTTTGGTTTAAGCTAAAATTTAGAACTAAGTTAAAAATTAAAATATGTTCGCAGTTTTATAAAATAAAATTTAATGGTTTTAGTACAAAATCTGCTTACGGATATATTTATCGATAATTATGTCAAATGTAAAATATAAAGGTTAATACTTAATTTGTACTAAAAATACATTTTTAGTTTCCTGATTAAATAATTTGGATTTTAGTACAAATTTGAACCTATTTTAGATTAATAAAATTCTTATTAAGCAACTTTGAATTTGGAACTTAGTTCAAATTTGATTTCAGTTTGCCATTTTATGTTACAAAATTTGATGGTAGTTTCGATAATTGAGTTAATTTTAGTACACATTTATTAATCTATTTAAAGTGTATTTATATGTAACTATGCATGTCTAAATTTAAATGTATAAATTAGTACTAAAACATAGCATCAATAATAATAGAATTTTTAGCTGGTTTTAACTAAAACACTAAAGTGATATTAGGTTCTAATATTTTGTTCTAAATAAAGTTAATTATTTAGATTTCATTTTAGAACAAAGTTTTAGATTAAAAAGCTGCTGATTTACGAAATTTCAAACAATTTAAACGATCATTATAATTGCATTTTAAAATTTATTGTTTTGGCTCAATATTTTGCTCATTACCATGTGCAAGTTTGCCTTATGATGCGTTAAAGTTTGATTTGATCAGAGTTTTGATTTGTTAATCAGGTTAGTCGTTCTCTTAAATATTTTTACATCGTGTACAGATTAAATTGAAACAACATACTAAAAAGTATAATTGTGTCGTTGATGTTATGCGTTTAATTGTATTTGAACACATATAGCCGTTTTCGATTTTGTTAAATTAAGTCTAAAAAATAATGTGAGTTTTTAATATGCTATCCATTTTTGGATAATTATTTTGGTTAAGAATTACCAAATACAACTTTTTATACCAACAATTATCTGATAATATATTAGTGAAATTAACCCTTCAAAGCTATTTATACATATTTAACCTTCAAGCCGATGTTGACCAATTTAATTAAAAAAGAATTCCGACGCTACTGAAGTACTAAAATATGTACTAAAATTTTAATTTAGCGTACTAAACGATTTATTTAATACCGTTATTTAAATACGTTTCGGGTTAAAAAAAACAATTTTATGATTTTAGTACACATTTAATAAGAAGTAATTTCTGGATGTTAAACATTAATTTTACCTAACGAAAGTGTTCAAGTTTAAAAGCATAGATTAGTACTAAAACATAGCTTGTACTAAAAATAAAGTTGCCTTCGGTTGCCTATTGATTGTTCAAGTTTGATTTTTAGTACAAATTTGAATATATTTTTGATTTAAGATTGCTTTCCGTAAGCTGCATTTGAATTTGATTTGATACCTAAAAAAACAAGTCCCTTAGTTGTATTAACTTAAGTTAATTTTAAATGTAAAATTTATTTATTCGATTTTTATATAATTATGTTATTTAAGTACTAAATTAAAATTTAATAAAAACTTATGATATTTTGGTTTAAGTTTGAATTTAGAACTTAGTTTAAATTTAATCTACGTTAGTGGTTTTTTTGGTGGAAAGTTTCGATTTTAGTACACACTCAAAATAGAGGAATTTATTTGTTTTAACATTCAGTTTTACCTTATTTTAGTATAAATTTAAAAGTATAGAATAGTACTGAATTTAACCTTGTACTAAGAAAAAACCTAAGGCTATTTTTTTCGATACACTAAACTGATATCAGTTCTTATATTTTGTACTAAATTTAAATAACTAGTCATGCCGAATTTAAGAAGAAAGTTAAAAATATTTTAAATTTAATAGGCCTATTTACGAAGCCCCAACATTTGATAGTGCAATCGTTATATTCAAAAGTTATATAACTTACTACTTTGGCTCAGTGGTAATGCTTTCATTTTAAGCTTTCTTATCAAAAGAGCTTACAAATATAAAATGGTCATATTATTGGATTGGATCGCTGCAAGTAGACTTCTCTTTGGTTATTTTGTCCGGCTGAATATAAAACTAGTATTTATGACGTAATAGCCATTTTAGAGTTATAAGAGTCTACTAATTCAAAATGACTCAGGTTATCCGGAATATAAGATTTTTTATACCTGTCAGAAGGTACTCGCATGCTTCGTAAAAGGTAGTCGTAAGAGGTAACTAAACAAAGGTTTGGTTCAGTGACCAAACCTTTGTTTAGTTACCTCTTACGACTGTCAACCTGTCAACCTGTATCCCTAAAACGACTTGTTAAAAATTTTGCCAAAAATAAAAATAGATAACATACTTGCCGTTTTCTGCTGCGTGTTTTGACAGTGAACTTTTAGTTACTTGTCCAGGCCATGTTTCCGCAAACATGTTTATTCTTGGTTGATTGGCCTTGAATAAGGTTTTCGGACTTTCCTTTTTGGGGAATTGAGGAACCAAGGTGGTGACGTGTAGAACTTGGCGATCCTCGAGGCTGCTTCTTGCGTTGATTTTGACAATTTTTTGATTCTGATAAGCTTTTTTGGTTCCTCAGTGGTATCTTTGATGTTCAGGATCTGCTAAAGCTCCTCAATTTGCCCGTGTTGGAGTTTCTGCTGGTGGCTCTTCTGGAGACTGTTTTGCTGCGTTGACTTTACAACGAACCAACATGCTTTGCTTCCGGCAAAAATCCTCTACGTCGTACAGACTCAATCCCCTCAGGTCAATGAAAAATCTTATTTGAATTATGCCATGGTCACATCGACGATAATCTGATCCAGAATTCAAATACACCTTCCAATTAAGAAAACACAGACACTAACTTAGACAAGCTCACAAATCATATTCAACCCACAAAAACTCCTCTGCATCACTAATTCCTAACAAAAATGGTGCTAACGTAGGCATCTTTTCTGCAGTGTAGTTAAACATCAAGTTTCACAACGTAGCAAGCCTAGCCAAATTGCAGGGCGAACACTAGATCAACCCCTTAGACACCCTTTAAAAAAAAAACAAAACTGCATAAGACAAAAACTCAAAGATACAGTAACCCAAAAACCAGGGCAATAAAATGCCCCCACCCAAATCGACAGATTAAGTATCGCATTCAAATTCTGACAAAGCAAACTCTCCTATTAAGGAGAAACTCTTCTATTAAGAATTTTTCACAACATCATCACGCTCTTTAAATTACTCTCTTCATCCAACAGGTCCAAAAATCAAGCCACAAGCTCAAAGTACAATCAAAAAAATAGAATCTTGTTCAACCAAAGAACCTCTCGCAATCGTACTCATCGACCAGAACGGAGGCAAATTTCCAAAAGAAGGCGCTTTTTGCACTCTCCTCAAGTCGTCACAAATGTGAGGCCAATCAGTTTCTTTACAGTTCTTCCCGAACGAATGGACCACTCTCACTCAAAAAAAACGGCTTCCGATCAGGTTAATTTCACTGGACTCATCATGCTTTATATTGATAAGCACTCAGTTCGGCACTATGGACCCCTTTGCCCCAACATTTGATAGTGCAATCGTTATATTCAAAAGTTATATAACTTACTACTTTGGCTCAGTGGTAATGCTTTCATTTTAAGCTTTCTTATCAAAAGAGCTTACAAATATAAAATGGTCATATTATTGGATTGGATCGCTGCAAGTAGACTTCTCTTTGGTTATTTTGTCCGGCTGAATATAAAACTAGTATTTATGACGTAATAGCCATTTTAGAGTTATAAGAGTCTACTAATTCAAAATGACTCAGGTTATCCGGAATATAAGATTTTTTATACCTGTCAGAAGGTACTCGCATGCTTCGTAAAAGGTAGTCGTAAGAGGTAACTAAACAAAGGTTTGGTTCAGTGACCAAACCTTTGTTTAGTTACCTCTTACGACTGTCAACCTGTCAACCTGTATCCCTAAAACGACTTGTTAAAAATTTTGCCAAAAATAAAAATAGATAACATACTTGCCGTTTTCTGCTGCGTGTTTTGACAGTGAACTTTTAGTTACTTGTCCAGGCCATGTTTCCGCAAACATGTTTATTCTTGGTTGATTGGCCTTGAATAAGGTTTTCGGACTTTCCTTTTTGGGGAATTGAGGAACCAAGGTGGTGACGTGTAGAACTTGGCGATCCTCGAGGCTGCTTCTTGCGTTGATTTTGACAATTTTTTGATTCTGATAAGCTTTTTTGGTTCCTCAGTGGTATCTTTGATGTTCAGGATCTGCTAAAGCTCCTCAATTTGCCCGTGTTGGAGTTTCTGCTGGTGGCTCTTCTGGAGACTGTTTTGCTGCGTTGACTTTACAACGAACCAACATGCTTTGCTTCCGGCAAAAATCCTCTACGTCGTACAGACTCAATCCCCTCAGGTCAATGAAAAATCTTATTTGAATTATGCCATGGTCACATCGACGATAATCTGATCCAGAATTCAAATACACCTTCCAATTAAGAAAACACAGACACTAACTTAGACAAGCTCACAAATCATATTCAACCCACAAAAACTCCTCTGCATCACTAATTCCTAACAAAAATGGTGCTAACGTAGGCATCTTTTCTGCAGTGTAGTTAAACATCAAGTTTCACAACGTAGCAAGCCTAGCCAAATTGCAGGGCGAACACTAGATCAACCCCTTAGACACCCTTTAAAAAAAAACCAAAACTGCATAAGACAAAAACTCAAAGATACAGTAACCCAAAAACCAGGGCAATAAAATGCCCCCACCCAAATCGACAGATTAAGTATCGCATTCAAATTCTGACAAAGCAAACTCTCCTATTAAGGAGAAACTCTTCTATTAAGAATTTTTCACAACATCATCACGCTCTTTAAATTACTCTCTTCATCCAACAGGTCCAAAAATCAAGCCACAAGCTCAAAGTACAATCAAAAAAATAGAATCTTGTTCAACCAAAGAACCTCTCGCAATCGTACTCATCGACCAGAACGGAGGCAAATTTCCAAAAGAAGGCGCTTTTTGCACTCTCCTCAAGTCGTCACAAATGTGAGGCCAATCAGTTTCTTTACAGTTCTTCCCGAACGAATGGACCACTCTCACTCAAAAAAAACGGCTTCCGATCAGGTTAATTTCACTGGACTCATCATGCTTTATATTGATAAGCACTCAGTTCGGCACTATGGACCCCTTTGCCCACTCCCAAAACTTTTGGGTACACTCCCAAAGCCATCAAACGATTTCTGACACACAGGTGATACTTTCATGTTTAAACACGCAAGGTGAATCTTTAGGAACGCATGACAACCGCTCAGGCTCTATTCAGAGCCTTACTCTAAGTCCAACCCCTTTCAATCAAAGACTGTCGTTTTGCTGCCGAGCAACCACATATAGTATATAGAGAATTTGAGATACGTTTCACAATCATATACGGAACAACAAGGTTCACCATAATTTCAGACCTAGGCCTATTGTCAATTGGGACTATAGTTTTGGAGTTTTCCTGTACAACTAATGTACACTATGGCCGTGCAAAGACTAACAAAAACTGTTCCGCAGCTGTAGGGGTTGATTGCATTAACTCGCAGGTTTTGATATTCGATTAGTAAGGCAAAGCTGAAAGATAAGTCTGAAAAATAAAAATGGCCGCTTTATGCCTTATTCTAAAGGAGGGAGATCGCTTAGGATGGTGAACCACCGCAGGATGACATTTTGCATATTAAATCCGGACCAGCCCTGATATGTGCAGATGACAATTCATCTGCACATTTCATCAGTTGTGTTGCGGCATGGATTATATAACCTCATATTTTGACATTTACTGAGTTCTATCCAATCACAAGATCCGGGATTTCATGAAAATATCTAATGACGTTCATAAAAAAAACCAGCTAGTACTCTGGGTCGGCCACATTCTGCGAGCCGGCCAAAAAAGGAGGGTGCAGCAGTCTGTGAAAGGAAAGTCTCCATTTGGCAGGCGCAGAAGTTGCCTTCGATGATGTTGGCTCCTCGGGTTGAGAACTATTTGTCTTTTAATGCGGTTGTCTCGAACAATACAAATAACAAGTTAGTAAGCAAAACCGATAGAAGTAGATTGCGTTGATACGGTAAGATTCAGCAATGGCCTGTTAAAATCATTTATTATTTTTACCTGTCAAATGGACTTCCATCAATGAGGTTTTAAATATTCTTTTGAGTGTTGCCGTTCATTTCCCATCTGCTTGCTCAACGTTCTCCTTCTCTGGTAGGTATAAAAGTGCGGTGAAACTTAAAAATCACCGAGAATCTTAATAACTATTTAGTCGAAAACACCTATCAATAAATCAAAAAACTTACACGCACTGAATTTTAATCCGCCCAATCATTTCCTCCTATTGAAAGTAAAATTAATTCGTTATCTTGTGTCATAATAATATGCTAATCTGAGGTAGGCATAAGAATTAAAAAAAAAATTGTTTTGGACATTTAAAATTTGGTACCCACACATCGCGCGATATACCAAACCTAACATTACTATATTCTTATATAGACAGACGTCGTCCCCTAAGATGTTAAATTAATTCATACCTGTATTTTGGTACGAGTATATTGTAAAATTATAAATTTTTTACAAAATTTTAAATTTAAATTTATAAATTTTTTTTTGATAGTTTTTTTTGGAATACACTGATGATGTATAAAATATATTTTGATTTTGTCTATTTAAAATATTTCGCGTTTTAGCGAACACAAAAAAAAAAAAAAAATAAAAAAAAAATTTAAATATTTAATTTAATTTCATCGGTCATTGGCCGAAAGTACGTTCACCATGTATATGGTTGAATATTTAATGTTAAATAATTTTAAAATTTTATAGTATTTATTGAACAATTATTTTGGTTGTATTCGATTTTGTGGATGGAAATGTTAAGTTGGTAATGAATGTACGCATCCGCGGAATTTGATTTTGAAATATTAAATTATACCGAACAATTGTAAAGGTATGTGGTTTTATGACTCGATTATGAGCCAGGATAGCTGTAGCTACGATTAAATAACAAATAATTGTTAAATTTCGGGGTGGTGACATTTTGTCTCATACTCGATAATTTATGTATTAGAAAGTTTTTTGATTTTTTTTTCTCGATGGAATTTAGATCATCAAAATTTGCACATAAAAACCAACCTTGAATTTGAATCGAATATTGATCTATCACTGCTATTCATAAAATCTCGATAGTATTGAACCAGATGAGTCAAATTTCAAATAAAGTCTGGTGCTATATTAGACCCAATTGTTTTTGTAGAATAATTAAGGAGTATTACGGTTTGATTAGTCATAATATAAAACCTAACTTTACCCTTACCAGCAAGTGATTTAACCAAACGGCAGTATAACTAAACCACCGTAAATAAATAAAAACAGGCTAATCCATTCTTCCAGGAAGGTGACTAAATGAAATAAGAAATAATCCTTCTCCGTCAGAATGGAATATTAGGATAATCGATAACAGCACTGCATAATCCATTAAAGGGGATCAAGAGGGAAAAACACCACGGGCTGCTATTTTACTCCAAATGAGGGTGTTGACCTATTCCAGTAAAAGTTAAACGTACTGGAGGACCAAAGGGCCTGATTAGAACACCATGTACGATGGAGTGTTTAAAATGCAGATGCTTGATAGCGCCATTCTGATTGGCTTTGCAGATGATGTTGCTTCTGTAAGAGTAGCGAGAGACACTGACGCTGAGTGGTGACTGAGTTGATGGATAAGACTATGAACTATTCTTAGCCACTAAAAAAAGGTCATCGGAATGAAAAGCAATATCAATAACCTCATATGCAGCTGATATGGTGGCAAAAGCAACTATACATTCCTAAAAAACGAATACTATACGCCCGTCTGTTAGGCAGTGGATATTTCTCTATTGCATGTTTATATCCAACTGTCTCAACACTGACAGTACTCGTTATTGCAGGAATTATTCCGAATGACCTTCTATACGATAGCCAAAGAAGGAATATGATATAAACGATACAAGCAAAATCTAAAACAGGCACTGAGATCTCGCACTATGCAACTCTGGCAGGAGCGGTGGACAAAATATAAGAGAAACAGACTGTCAGTGTGGAGAGATGAACTAAAATATATGGCACTGTTACTGAGGTAACAAGGCTACTTTTCAGGCTCCTTGTGTAGAATTGGGAAATATTTATTAAGCCCGAAATAACTGGACACCTTAAAGACTAGATCTTTATCTTTTGAGCAACATAGAAAATATGATTATGAACGCACACTGGTAGGAGAAGGTAAAACATATGCCCAAGACGTGCTTTGAAAAAAAAAACAAGTTGATTTAAATGCAGGCAAACAGCGAGCTACAAATAATATGTAAAGGAATAGTCGAGTTATAAAATTGGCACACTTATGTGACAAATAAAGGGGCTCCTTCCCGATATAATGCGATAAGCGGTACCGGGAAGGTTAAAGGCCTAAATAATAAGTGAAGATTTTCTTGAGTCTTACCCTTGGAAGTTTGTAAGCCTCTGATGGTGCATAATGCAGATCTTCAATCCTATAATATAACCATAATATTGCCACGAGGATATATACTTAAAAATACCAAATTTATTGCTCAGTTAAGGTAAAGACTCAAGACTAGAGGACTAATTAAATTTGCTCACAACATCAAATGCATAATCCAGAGAGTTTTACAATCGCAAGGAACAACAAAGCGGTCCTTGCTAAAAATGGTGGAAGGCAATTTTAATGGTACAATAACTCAGCAATGAGTGCGGCTCACATAACTTGCAAACCTAGGTCTATTACCATTCGAGACCATGATGAAAACCTCTGTGTTAACATCGACATTTGGAACGAGGTTTCTTTGATTTATTCAATTTTTAACAGTTATCAAAATTGTTTGTATGTCTTCAATACAGGCTGCAAAGATGTGTATATAGAGGACCCATCCAACAAGGAATTCACACTGGTCATGCAGAGACTAAAAATAAACGAATTAAAAGAACTATCTTTTAAGGCCATAGGGCCCGATGGGCAATATCGAAATTCTTGGTTGATTTTGATCCTTGGAAGATCAGCCTAGGATTCTGTGGGATAAAAAGGTTTCTCGACTATGCCGAATTTGTTTGATTTTCTATTACTTCGAGGTGATACACTAGACTGTATCCGAGTTTAATGAAATAGAAATGGACAAACGATGTGAAATGATTAAGAACCAGAGACGATGTTTTAATTGCTTGAGTGACACTCATACTATATTTAGATGACTCTTCAAATGGCGATGTACTAAATGCAATGGAAGACATCACACTCTTGTACACTCCGAAAAGTTCCAGAAGCCATTAAACAAGAAGGAGAATTTGGCAAATCAGGAAGCATTTTCTTTTTTATTCGGGAGTTCGGGGGAATGGTGCTCACCACATTATTACCCCCATTCTTAGTAGAAATATTTTCCGCTTTGGATCAAACAATCCGATGTCGTGTACTACTAGATTCAGACTCTCATTACAGCTTTATATCAAAATCTTGCCTTCAATATTTAAGGTGTAAATCATAACGGACAAATGTAAATCATAACGGACAAATGTTAATCATAGGTTTGGGGAAAGTAGCATATTACTAAAGCTGGCACCATTAAACAAATGGCTCATCTTGCTTTCCTCTGGACATAAATTATCTTCCACGTCATTTGTTCTGAAACAGATAATAAAGCTGCTTAATGTAAATGCAGGAACCATTAATTATAGCTAAACCAAAAATGATGACGCCAAGTAGTCTGGTACCTGTAACATGGAAGAATTCAACATTGATGAAACTCTTAAGTATTATTGGGAGTCAGAGCAAATACAGATTCTAAAAGCCCATCTTGAAAACAGAGGAAGAATTCTGTGCGCAAAAGATTAAAACTACTTACCAATGGTGTGACGACGGGGAGTGTCAAGTAAGACTACTATTCAAAACCGATATCACAAAACTAGGCGGCAATCTATCGGTTAAGAGGTATTGAACAGCGGTTTTATCTAGATAATGGGTATTATCAGCTATATACAAAGTTTATGAATGAATGTCTTAGCATGGATCATATGAAAGAATGTTCATATGATCCATGGTAGCATAGACCATTTAGAAAGTGACAACAAAAAGAGGCATACTATCCAAAGCAGTGAAATTATTTGATCCATTGAGCCGGATCACCATTACAATAATAATAATATTCTTTCAATAACTTTGGATATTGCATGCGAATTGCGACGATCCCCTTCCAGATGAATAAGTACGTGAATGGGAGCAAATACGAATATCACTTTCATATTCATAGAAGAAATTTCAATTCCAAAATTCGCAAAAGCCACGTCAACTATTGATTTACAAGGCAATATCAGCCAGCTTGCATTTATGCCGCAGTGATCTGTTTGATTTTGACCAAAAATTAAGTAGCTCCAATCCAACAACCAAGCCTTCCAAGATTGGAGTTATGCGTTGCGGTACTTTTGGCCAAATTAATGGACGTGATAAAAAGAAAAACAAATACAAAGATGGAAAACATTTTTTGTGGACAGACCTAATCGTTGAGCTGGTTCGACTATTCTGAAAACTTGGCGTTGACTTTGCAGGACCATTGTCCATTCACTTGGCTCGGGGCGAGGCTAGAAGACTAACAAGGCATGCGCTTATGGTTGCTGCTTCGTGTGCAGCAAAGAGATAGATGCTCTTACATAACCTCGTTTTATGATTGGGAACGCTATTACGAAATTACCAGAAAATAATCTTAGCGAGAAAACTCGCCAAAGCCGAACAATTAATAAACGTGGTAAAAAAGAGAAGCAGAAATCGCGAAACGACGAGAATCACGCCTTCAGGGAAACCGCAACGCAACATAGTATCAACATCTAGAGCAAACGAAACGGAAGATCTAAGAGAATTTTTTTTCAAAAGAAAGAATCAATTTGAATTTGGAAGCATTTAATTATGACGAAGACATATGAATATAATTTGCTTGCATTGTGGTGTTTTGAAGTTATATAAGAAATCTCCTGGAATGTGTTATTTGAACGGAAAAGATGTTTTACCAATACTGATTGAGCCAAGTGAATCGCTTCTGAGTTACCTATCTGGCACCACACCTATTCCAAAACACTTTGTGCAAAATATTCTCAAGTACAACCAAATATGTTGTCAAATGACCGTTTTCGGCGTAACAAAGAATTTCAGCAACACCGGTTACATACAAAGTTCAAGATCAAATATATCACGAAATCAGTTCATTTGTTTCTGTATCAGATCAAGAGTCAAAGTTACCTTGCAAATATATTTTACTAGCAAAGAAGTAATGTTTGCGGACACAACATTTTCATTCGTTTGTTAACACGAACGATCATTCAATATACCGGTGATAGGTGATGTAGCAGTTGTAATGGTAGACACCGAATACAATCAACGTATCATAATTATTCGTCGTCGAATGCAAATGTGCAATGCGTTTTAGAAAAAAATCAAGATCTTCTCGCACGCGGTATAAAAGCTAATTAGACTCATATGGACATCAATAAGCACCATGCTTTTGGAGAAACCCAATACTGGATGTATTCAATGAACAGCCAAAAAGAGGCCTTACTTCCGCTCATATATTCTGATTTGGTTGAAGCTAAAAATCATACCAATAAAAATTGATATTGTGATTTTTGCTGAGGTTCCCCATCTCGAAGAAGATAATAATGGATAATGATGGAATAGTGTTCCCGGTAGATTGCACTACAGTGGATATGAAACCTACTTTGAATGCCAGGAGCTGTTTTGTAAATTCATCAACAATACACTACTAAAGTGGAATTACAATTTATAAGAAGACTGATGTTGCCGGACTGCAAAAGTTTTTTGATAAGGTGGACTGCGATGAAACTTTTAATTCTAAATCGAGTGATGTTATCGCTTTAGTTGATTCATTTTACGTGGTTTTAGTTGTGGCTTTTGACAACTTCGCCTGCGTTATTTGATAAGGAATAACTCCGAGCCTTTAGAAACTATATTTCATGGTTGGAAAATAATTTAATTTTAAACCCAAAACTATTTTGGCCTTTTTTGATGTCAAAAGAAAATGTTTCGGTTATCCCCAAATGATGTCGTTAAATGATGTTACTGAATTTGTCCAATTAGTCTATAAGAAATACAATGATAAGTAAATATAAGGCTATTATAAAAATTAATTTGGAGTACCTCATATTTCTGCAAAAAGATGTCAGCCTTATGGTTTTGATAATATACCTGCAAAAATACTTAAGGACCTTAATAACTCGCTATCATTACATAAAGATCTCTGTTATGTAATGCGTCTCCGAAGAGTGGTGTATTCCCGTTGTTACGAAAGATGGCAATTACAATTCCCATTTTAAATCAGGAAAACGGTTTAATATTAAAAATTATCGTGGCCTATCAATATTACCATCGATTCCAAAACTATTTTTGATTATTTGTATTTCAATGTTAAACCTTCATTAGCACTCCAACAACATGGAAGGCATCGTTCTACCACTACAAATCTGTTAAGTTTAACATCTAAAGTGTTCAGCGCCTTCAAATTCAAATTTAATTAGATGTGGTTTTCACTAATTTTGCGAAAGCACTTGACTTGCCTCAGTTGAGCTATACTTCTTACCAAATTGGAAAAATTTAGAGTAAGTAGATTGGATCGTATCTGCTTGATTGGAAGTAGTTTGTTAAAATTAGTGGGTCTATATCTAAGATGATTGAAGTTCATTCTGGAGTCCCATAGGACTCCCACCTAGGTCCTGTGTTGTTTAATATTTGCATCAATGAAATTGCTCCTTTGTTCCAGTACTGTGACTGTGAACTATATGCAGACGATTTAAAAATATCAAAAGCAGTATACGTATAAGCGAGCAACAATGTATTGGAATGCAGAGTGATCTTGTTTTGCTGTATAAATAGTCAGTTGTGAATAGATTGAACTTAAATTTGAAAAGTGCAAAATTATGAGCTTTTCCAAGAAAAAAGCGCTTTTCATCATCAATATGTTATTGGTAATTACCAGCTTGAACGAGTTATGCGATTCAAAGATTTTGGTGTTGTCTTGAACCATCAATTTGTTTTCCTAGACCACGTTGATTTAATCGTGGCTAAGGCTAATTCTCTATTTGGCTTCATTCGTCGTATCAAAAAAAATTTTCGTACTCCACAATCAATTAAAACTTTGTATTGTTCGGCCTAATTTGGAATATGCATCAATTATTTAGGATCCTGCTTACAATATTCATATTGATAGAATTGAAAAAATATACAGAAGAAATTTATTATTTACTACCTTCATAAATTGAATTGGCCATTTGATCCAAACTTTTTAATGTGGCTGAATAAAAAGAATTTGCCATCCTACGGCGACTACTGTAAAATGCCGATTTGGATTCATTGCTTGTATAAGTCGTATAGATGTGCCGTTTCATTATTCATTGCTGGTATGCTAAACAGTTTTAAACTACTTGCAAATAATGATATTCCTGTGCCCTGCAACCCTGCTTGTGTCAGGAGTTTTATATATGTGCCGACATTAAAAATCTCCGATCTCGACTTTTAAAAAGGTAATCAAAGCTTAATTGTAAAATTGTGACCGAATTTGGGCTAGTAAATCAAGGCGATGAAGTCACTCCATTTCCAATTAGACGCTTATATCACTAGCAATAACGCAGTTTGGCGAGTATTAGCATAGAATTCTGTAAAACGCATCGTGAAAACCTTAGCGAAGACGTTCTTTGACAGGTACGTGCAACCAATTCAAAACTGAAATATTCGGCTGACATGTTCAATGAGGTGCTAATACTGATTGAGGATTTATAAATATCAATCAACCACAAAATCCTATGTTAACTTGGTATGCCGCATCATTACGAGATAGAAAATATGTGCAAGGCAGAAATCTGGTCCTAGAACAGCAATTCGATGTAAACCAGCAACGACATTTCGTGACCCAAACAAAACTTTTATTTGATTAACAAAAACATGCCTTCGACAAAATCAAGCAACGTAGAGAAAATTGAAATTGCATCATCAGGAATTGCAACAATACTACTCACTGATGGACGATCACTGCACTTAAATTACCATTGAATTTGAACCATATCAAAAAAGCAACCTGTAATATAAAAATCAGCAAACATTTCGAAATATCAATCTTCGGGGAAGAATGTACCATTTATTGATTGATTGATTTATAGAATGTATCCCGGAAGGCGCCGGGCCCACCATACACCCATTTTTACATATACTTGGAAGGATAATGCAGGATATTAGTTAAATTATTGAATCGACTCGGTTACAGATACCTTGGCGGCCAATAGTTAGTAAATTTTTGTGGGGTAAGGAAAGGAAAGGTATGTAAGTAATAACAGAATTGGTTCAGTTCCCCGATAGCCAATATTCAAACTACTATTAGCATAGCACAATCACAATTTTATTGAAGTGCTCTGCATTCTGTCATCTTTTATACGCAACTTTAGTGTGTCACCATTCATCTGTAATTTGCAAAGGTTCCCTGAAAATAAAATCTTTTAATTAACTAATTGCTCTTAGCCATAGGCGGCAAATTTAATTTTCATCTGACATTATAAATTATTTAATTTTTAATATTTTAACATAATTATACAATAATATAATTCCTGCACTAGTCAGGCTGTAATAAATTAGATTAGTGTTTGTCATAAAACTACAATTTAATTAATTCTTCATAATTTATATACACTTTATTTGACTCAAAACTTTAAAATTAATTCAAATTAAATTTTAAAATAATTGGTTTAACATTAAAAATCAATTTAATTAACCGTTTTATGACAAAAACATCGTCACAAAACTTTTATTTGACACAATACTTTAAATTTAATACAAATTAAATTTTAAAATAATTGGTTTAACATTACAAATAAATTTAATTAACCGTTTTATGACAAAAAAATAGTCACAAAACTTTTTTTTGACACAAAACTTTAAAATTAATTCAAATTAAATTTTAAAATAATTGGTTTAACATTAAAAATCAATTTAATTAACCGTTTTATGACAAAAACATCGTCACAAAACTTTTATTTGACACAATACTTTAAAATTAATTCAAATTAAATTTTAAAATAATTGGTTTAACATTAAAAATCAATTTAATTAACCGTTTTATGACAAAAACATCGTCACAAAACTTTTATTTGACACAATACTTTAAATTTAATACAAATTAAATTTTAAAATAATTGGTTTAACATTACAAATAAATTTAATTAACCGTTTTATGACAAAAAAATCGTCACAAAACTTTTTTTTGACACAAAACTTTAAAATTAATTCAAATTAAATTTTAAAATAATTGGTTTAACATTAAAAATCAATTTAATTAACCGTTTTATGACAAAAACATCGTCACAAAACTTTTATTTGACACAATACTTTAAAATTAATTCAAATTAAATTTTAAAATAATTGGTTTAACATTAAAAATCAATTTAATTAACCGTTTTATGACAAAAACATCGTCACAAAACTTTTATTTGACACAATACTTTAAATTTAATACAAATTAAATTTTAAAATAATTGATTTAATATTACAAATAAATTTAATTAACCGTTTTATGACAAAAAAATCGTCACAAAACTTTAAAATTAATTCTAATTAAATTTTAAAATAATTGGTTTAACATTACAAATAAATTTAATTAACCGTTTTATGACAAAAACATCGTCACAAAACTTTTATTTGACACAATACTTTAAATTTAATACAAATTAAATTTTAAAATAATTGATTTAATATTACAAATAAATTTAATTAACCGTTTTATGACAAAAACATCGTCACAAAACTTTTATTTGACACAATACTTTAAATTTAATACAAATTAAATTTTAAAATAATTGATTTAACATTTCAAATAAATTTAATTAACCGTTTTATGACAAAAAAATCGTCACAAAACTTTTTTTTGACACAAAACTTTAAAATTAATTCAAATTAAATTTTAAAATAATTGGTTTAACATTAAAAATCAATTTAATTAACCGTTTTATGACAAAAAAATCGTCACAAAACTTTTATTTGACACAATACTTTAAAATTAATTCAAATTAAATTTTAAAATAATTGGTTTAACATTAAAAATCAATTTAATTAACCGTTTTATGACAAAAACATCGTCACAAAACTTTTATTTGACACAATACTTTAAATTTAATACAAATTAAATTTTAAAATAATTGGTTTAACATTACAAATAAATTTAATTAACCGTTTTATGACAAAAAAATCGTCACAAAACTTTTTTTTGACACAAAACTTTAAAATTAATTCAAATTAAATTTTAAAATAATTGGTTTAACATTAAAAATCAATTTAATTAACCGTTTTATGACAAAAACATCGTCACAAAACTTTTATTTGACACAATACTTTAAAATTAATTCAAATTAAATTTTAAAATAATTGGTTTAACATTAAAAATCAATTTAATTAACCGTTTTATGACAAAAACATCGTCACAAAACTTTTATTTGACACAATACTTTAAATTTAATACAAATTAAATTTTAAAATAATTGATTTAATATTACAAATAAATTTAATTAACCGTTTTATGACAAAAAAATCGTCACAAAACTTTAAAATTAATTCTAATTAAATTTTAAAATAATTGGTTTAACATTACAAATAAATTTAATTAACCGTTTTATGACAAAAACATCGTCACAAAACTTTTATTTGACACAATACTTTAAATTTAATACAAATTAAATTTTAAAATAATTGATTTAATATTACAAATAAATTTAATTAACCGTTTTATGACAAAAACATCGTCACAAAACTTTTATTTGACACAATACTTTAAATTTAATACAAATTAAATTTTAAAATAATTGATTTAACATTTCAAATAAATTTAATTAACCGTTTTATGACAAAAAAATCGTCACAAAACTTTTTTTTGACACAAAACTTTAAAATTAATTCAAATTAAATTTTAAAATAATTGGTTTAACATTAAAAATCAATTTAATTAACCGTTTTATGACAAAAACATCGTCACAAAACTTTTATTTGACACAATACTTTAAAATTAATTCAAATTAAATTTTAAAATAATTGGTTTAACATTAAAAATCAATTTAATTAACCGTTTTATGACAAAAACATCGTCACAAAACTTTTATTTGACACAATACTTTAAATTTAATACAAATTAAATTTTAAAATAATTGGTTTAACATTACAAATAAATTTAATTAACCGTTTTATGACAAAAAAATCGTCACAAAACTTTTTTTTGACACAAAACTTTAAAATTAATTCAAATTAAATTTTAAAATAATTGGTTTAACATTAAAAATCAATTTAATTAACCGTTTTATGACAAAAACATCGTCACAAAACTTTTATTTGACACAATACTTTAAATTTAATACAAATTAAATTTTAAAATAATTGGTTTAACATTACAAATAAATTTAATTAACCGTTTTATGACAAAAAAATCGTCACAAAACTTTTTTTTGACACAAAACTTTAAAATTAATTCAAATTAAATTTTAAAATAATTGGTTTAACATTAAAAATCAATTTAATTAACCGTTTTATGACAAAAACATCGTCACAAAACTTTTATTTGACACAATACTTTAAAATTAATTCAAATTAAATTTTAAAATAATTGGTTTAACATTAAAAATCAATTTAATTAACCGTTTTATGACAAAAAAATCGTCACAAAACTTTTTTTTGACACAAAACTTTAAAATTAATTCAAATTAAATTTTAAAATAATTGGTTTAACATTACAAATAAATTTAATTAACCGTTTTTCGACAAAAACATCGTCACAAAACTTTTATTTGACACAATACTTTAAATTTAATACAAATTAAATTTTAAAATAATTGATTTAATATTACAAATAAATTTAATTAACCGTTTTTCGACAAAAACATCGTCACAAAACTTTTATTTGACACAATACTTTAAATTTAATACAAATTAAATTTTAAAATAATTGATTTAATATTACAAATAAATTTAATTAACCGTTTTATGACAAAAAAATCGTCACAAAACTTTAAAATTAATTCTAATTAAATTTTAAAATAATTGGTTTAACATTAAAAATCAATTTAATTAACCGTTTTATGACAAAAACATCGTCACAAAACTTTTATTTGACACAATACTTTAAATTTAATACAAATTAAATTTTAAAATAATTGGTTTAACATTACAAATAAATTTAATTAACCGTTTTATGACAAAAAAATCGTCACAAAACTTTTTTTTGACACAAAACTTTAAAATTAATTCAAATTAAATTTTAAAATAATTGGTTTAACATTACAAATAAATTTAATTAACCGTTTTTCGACAAAAACATCGTCACAAAACTTTTATTTGACACAATACTTTAAATTTAATACAAATTAAATTTTAAAATAATTGATTTAATATTACAAATAAATTTAATTAACCGTTTTATGACAAAAAAATCGTCACAAAACTTTAAAATTAATTCTAATTAAATTTTAAAATAATTGGTTTAACATTAAAAATCAATTTAATTAACCGTTTTATGACAAAAACATCGTCACAAAACTTTTATTTGACACAAAACTTTAAAATTAATTCAAATTAAATTTTAAAATAATTGGTTTAACATTACAAATAAATTTAATTAACCGTTTTTCGACAAAAACATCGTCACAAAACTTTTATTTGACACAATACTTTAAATTTAATACAAATTAAATTTTAAAATAATTGATTTAATATTACAAATAAATTTAATTAACCGTTTTATGACAAAAAAATCGTCACAAAACTTTAAAATTAATTCTAATTAAATTTTAAAATAATTGGTTTAACATTACAAATAAATTTAATTAACCGTTTTATGACAAAAACATCGTCACAAAACTTTTATTTGACACAATACTTTAAATTTAATACAAATTAAATTTTAAAATAATTGATTTAATATTACAAATAAATTTAATTAACCGTTTTATGACAAAAACATCGTCACAAAACTTTTATTTGACACAATACTTTAAATTTAATACAAATTAAATTTTAAAATAATTGATTTAACATTTCAAATAAATTTAATTAACCGTTTTATGACAAAAAAATCGTCACAAAACTTTTTTTTGACACAAAACTTTAAAATTAATTCAAATTAAATTTTAAAATAATTGGTTTAACATTAAAAATCAATTTAATTAACCGTTTTATGACAAAAACATCGTCACAAAACTTTTATTTGACACAATACTTTAAAATTAATTCAAATTAAATTTTAAAATAATTGGTTTAACATTAAAAATCAATTTAATTAACCGTTTTATGACAAAAACATCGTCACAAAACTTTTATTTGACACAATACTTTAAATTTAATACAAATTAAATTTTAAAATAATTGGTTTAACATTACAAATAAATTTAATTAACCGTTTTATGACAAAAAAATCGTCACAAAACTTTTTTTTGACACAAAACTTTAAAATTAATTCAAATTAAATTTTAAAATAATTGGTTTAACATTAAAAATCAATTTAATTAACCGTTTTATGACAAAAACATCGTCACAAAACTTTTATTTGACACAATACTTTAAAATTAATTCAAATTAAATTTTAAAATAATTGGTTTAACATTAAAAATCAATTTAATTAACCGTTTTATGACAAAAACATCGTCACAAAACTTTTATTTGACACAATACTTTAAATTTAATACAAATTAAATTTTAAAATAATTGGTTTAACATTACAAATAAATTTAATTAACCGTTTTATGACAAAAAAATCGTCACAAAACTTTTTTTTGACACAAAACTTTAAAATTAATTCAAATTAAATTTTAAAATAATTGGTTTAACATTAAAAATCAATTTAATTAACCGTTTTATGACAAAAACATCGTCACAAAACTTTTATTTGACACAATACTTTAAAATTAATACAAATTAAATTTTAAAATAATTGGTTTAACATTACAAATAAATTTAATTAACCGTTTTATGACAAAAAAATCGTCACAAAACTTTTTTTTGACACAAAACTTTAAAATTAATTCAAATTAAATTTTAAAATAATTGGTTTAACATTAAAAATCAATTTAATTAACCGTTTTATGACAAAAACATCGTCACAAAACTTTTATTTGACACAATACTTTAAAATTAATACAAATTAAATTTTAAAATAATTGGTTTAACATTAAAAATCAATTTAATTAACCGTTTTATGACAAAAAATCGTCACAAAACTTTTTTTTGACACAAAACTTTAAAATTAATTCAAATTAAATTTTAAAATAATTGGTTTAACATTAAAAATCAATTTAATTAACCGTTTTATGACAAAAACATCGTCACAAAACTTTTATTTGACACAATACTTTAAAATTAATTCAAATTAAATTTTAAAATAATTGGTTTAACATTAAAAATCAATTTAATTAACCGTTTTATGACAAAAACATCGTCACAAAACTTTTATTTGACACAATACTTTAAAATTAATACAAATTAAATTTTAAAATAATTGGTTTAACATTACAAATAAATTTAATTAACCGTTTTATGACAAAAAAATCGTCACAAAACTTTTTTTTGACACAAAACTTTAAAATTAATTCAAATTAAATTTTAAAATAATTGGTTTAACATTAAAAATCAATTTAATTAACCGTTTTATGACAAAAACATCGTCACAAAACTTTTATTTGACACAAAACTTTAAAATTAATTCAAATTAAATTTTAAAATAATTGGTTTAACATTAAAAATCAATTTAATTAACCGTTTTATGACAAAAACATCGTCACAAAACTTTTATTTGACACAATACTTTAAATTTAATACAAATTAAATTTTAAAATAATTGGTTTAACATTACAAATAAATTTAATTAACCGTTTTATGACAAAAAAATCGTCACAAAACTTTTTTTTGACACAAAACTTTAAAATTAATTCAAATTAAATTTTAAAATAATTGGTTTAACATTAAAAATCAATTTAATTAACCGTTTTATGACAAAAACATCGTCACAAAACTTTTATTTGACACAATACTTTAAAATTAATACAAATTAAATTTTAAAATAATTGGTTTAACATTACAAATAAATTTAATTAACCGTTTTATGACAAAAAAATCGTCACAAAACTTTTTTTTGACACAAAACTTTAAAATTAATTCAAATTAAATTTTAAAATAATTGGTTTAACATTAAAAATCAATTTAATTAACCGTTTTATGACAAAAACATCGTCACAAAACTTTTATTTGACACAATACTTTAAAATTAATTCAAATTAAATTTTAAAATAATTGGTTTAACATTAAAAATCAATTTAATTAACCGTTTTATGACAAAAACATCGTCACAAAACTTTTATTTGACACAATACTTTAAATTTAATACAAATTAAATTTAAAAATAATTGGTTTAACATTACAAATAAATTTAATTAACCGTTTTATGACAAAAAAATCGTCACAAAACTTTTTTTTGACACAAAACTTTAAAATTAATTCAAATTAAATTTTAAAATAATTGGTTTAACATTAAAAATCAATTTAATTAACCGTTTTATGACAAAAACATCGTCACAAAACTTTTATTTGACACAATACTTTAAAATTAATACAAATTAAATTTTAAAATAATTGGTTTAACATTACAAATAAATTTAATTAACCGTTTTATGACAAAAAAATCGTCACAAAACTTTTTTTTGACACAAAACTTTAAAATTAATTCAAATTAAATTTTAAAATAATTGGTTTAACATTACAAATAAATTTAATTAACCGTTTTATGACAAAAACATCGTCACAAAACTTTTATTTGACACAATACTTTAAATTTAATACAAATTAAATTTTAAAATAATTGATTTAACATTTCAAATAAATTTAATTAACCGTTTTATGACAAAAAAATCGTCACAAAACTTTTTTTTGACACAAAACTTTAAAATTAATTCAAATTAAATTTTAAAATAATTGGTTTAACATTAAAAATCAATTTAATTAACCGTTTTATGACAAAAACATCGTCACAAAACTTTTATTTGACACAATACTTTAAAATTAATTCAAATTAAATTTTAAAATAATTGGTTTAACGTTAAAAATCAATTTAATTAACCGTTTTATGACAAAAACATCGTCACAAAACTTTTATTTGACACAATACTTTAAATTTAATACAAATTAAATTTTAAAATAATTGGTTTAACATTACAAATAAATTTAATTAACCGTTTTATGACAAAAAAATCGTCACAAAACTTTTATTTGACACAAAACTTTAAAATTAATTCAAATTAAAATTTAAAATAATTGGTTTAACATTACAAATAAATTTAATTAACCGTTTTATGACAAAAACATCGTCACAAAACTTTTATTTGACACAATACTTTAAATTTAATACAAATTAAATTTTAAAATAATTGGTTTAACATTAAAAATCAATTTAATTAACCGTTTTATGACAAAAACATCGTCACAAAACTTTTATTTGACACAATACTTTAAATTTAATACAAATTAAATTTTAAAATAATTGGTTTAACATTACAAATAAATTTAATTAACCGTTTTATGACAAAAAAATCGTCACAAAACTTTTTTTTGACACAAAACTTTAAAATTAATTCAAATTAAATTTTAAAATAATTGGTTTAACATTAAAAATCAATTTAATTAACCGTTTTATGACAAAAACATCGTCACAAAACTTTTATTTGACACAATACTTTAAATTTAATACAAATTAAATTTTAAAATAATTGGTTTAACATTACAAATAAATTTAATTAACCGTTTTATGACAAAAAAATCGTCACAAAACTTTTTTTTGACACAAAACTTTAAAATTAATTCAAATTAAATTTTAAAATAATTGGTTTAACATTAAAAATCAATTTAATTAACCGTTTTATGACAAAAACATCGTCACAAAACTTTTATTTGACACAATACTTTAAAATTAATTCAAATTAAATTTTAAAATAATTGGTTTAACATTAAAAATCAATTTAATTAACCGTTTTATGACAAAAACATCGTCACAAAACTTTTATTTGACACAATACTTTAAAATTAATACAAATTAAATTTTAAAATAATTGGTTTAACATTACAAATAAATTTAATTAACCGTTTTATGACAAAAAAATCGTCACAAAACTTTTTTTTGACACAAAACTTTAAAATTAATTCAAATTAAATTTTAAAATAATTGGTTTAACATTAAAAATCAATTTAATTAACCGTTTTATGACAAAAACATCGTCACAAAACTTTTATTTGACACAATACTTTAAAATTAATTCAAATTAAATTTTAAAATAATTGGTTTAACATTAAAAATCAATTTAATTAACCGTTTTATGACAAAAACATCGTCACAAAACTTTTATTTGACACAATACTTTAAATTTAATACAAATTAAATTTTAAAATAATTGGTTTAACATTACAAATAAATTTAATTAACCGTTTTATGACAAAAAAATCGTCACAAAACTTTTTTTTGACACAAAACTTTAAAATTAATTCAAATTAAATTTTAAAATAATTGGTTTAACATTAAAAATCAATTTAATTAACCGTTTTATGACAAAAACATCGTCACAAAACTTTTATTTGACACAATACTTTAAAATTAATACAAATTAAATTTTAAAATAATTGGTTTAACATTACAAATAAATTTAATTAACCGTTTTATGACAAAAAAATCGTCACAAAACTTTTTTTTGACACAAAACTTTAAAATTAATTCAAATTAAATTTTAAAATAATTGGTTTAACATTAAAAATCAATTTAATTAACCGTTTTATGACAAAAACATCGTCACAAAACTTTTATTTGACACAATACTTTAAAATTAATTCAAATTAAATTTTAAAATAATTGGTTTAACATTAAAAATCAATTTAATTAACCGTTTTATGACAAAAACATCGTCACAAAACTTTTATTTGACACAATACTTTAAATTTAATACAAATTAAATTTAAAAATAATTGGTTTAACATTACAAATAAATTTAATTAACCGTTTTATGACAAAAAAATCGTCACAAAACTTTTTTTTGACACAAAACTTTAAAATTAATTCAAATTAAATTTTAAAATAATTGGTTTAACATTAAAAATCAATTTAATTAACCGTTTTATGACAAAAACATCGTCACAAAACTTTTATTTGACACAATACTTTAAAATTAATACAAATTAAATTTTAAAATAATTGGTTTAACATTACAAATAAATTTAATTAACCGTTTTATGACAAAAAAATCGTCACAAAACTTTTTTTTGACACAAAACTTTAAAATTAATTCAAATTAAATTTTAAAATAATTGGTTTAACATTACAAATAAATTTAATTAACCGTTTTATGACAAAAACATCGTCACAAAACTTTTATTTGACACAATACTTTAAATTTAATACAAATTAAATTTTAAAATAATTGATTTAACATTTCAAATAAATTTAATTAACCGTTTTATGACAAAAAAATCGTCACAAAACTTTTTTTTGACACAAAACTTTAAAATTAATTCAAATTAAATTTTAAAATAATTGGTTTAACATTAAAAATCAATTTAATTAACCGTTTTATGACAAAAACATCGTCACAAAACTTTTATTTGACACAATACTTTAAAATTAATACAAATTAAATTTTAAAATAATTGGTTTAACATTACAAATAAATTTAATTAACCGTTTTATGACAAAAAAATCGTCACAAAACTTTTTTTTGACACAAAACTTTAAAATTAATTCAAATTAAATTTTAAAATAATTGGTTTAACATTAAAAATCAATTTAATTAACCGTTTTATGACAAAAACATCGTCACAAAACTTTTATTTGACACAATACTTTAAAATTAATACAAATTAAATTTTAAAATAATTGGTTTAACATTAAAAATCAATTTAATTAACCGTTTTATGACAAAAAAATCGTCACAAAACTTTTTTTTGACACAAAACTTTAAAATTAATTCAAATTAAATTTTAAAATAATTGGTTTAACATTAAAAATCAATTTAATTAACCGTTTTATGACAAAAACATCGTCACAAAACTTTTATTTGACACAATACTTTAAAATTAATTCAAATTAAATTTTAAAATAATTGGTTTAACATTAAAAATCAATTTAATTAACCGTTTTATGACAAAAACATCGTCACAAAACTTTTATTTGACACAATACTTTAAAATTAATACAAATTAAATTTTAAAATAATTGGTTTAACATTACAAATAAATTTAATTAACCGTTTTATGACAAAAAAATCGTCACAAAACTTTTTTTTGACACAAAACTTTAAAATTAATTCAAATTAAATTTTAAAATAATTGGTTTAACATTAAAAATCAATTTAATTAACCGTTTTATGACAAAAACATCGTCACAAAACTTTTATTTGACACAATACTTTAAAATTAATTCAAATTAAATTTTAAAATAATTGGTTTAACATTAAAAATCAATTTAATTAACCGTTTTATGACAAAAACATCGTCACAAAACTTTTATTTGACACAATACTTTAAATTTAATACAAATTAAATTTTAAAATAATTGGTTTAACATTACAAATAAATTTAATTAACCGTTTTATGACAAAAAAATCGTCACAAAACTTTTTTTTGACACAAAACTTTAAAATTAATTCAAATTAAATTTTAAAATAATTGGTTTAACATTAAAAATCAATTTAATTAACCGTTTTATGACAAAAACATCGTCACAAAACTTTTATTTGACACAATACTTTAAAATTAATACAAATTAAATTTTAAAATAATTGGTTTAACATTACAAATAAATTTAATTAACCGTTTTATGACAAAAAAATCGTCACAAAACTTTTTTTTGACACAAAACTTTAAAATTAATTCAAATTAAATTTTAAAATAATTGGTTTAACATTAAAAATCAATTTAATTAACCGTTTTATGACAAAAACATCGTCACAAAACTTTTATTTGACACAATACTTTAAAATTAATTCAAATTAAATTTTAAAATAATTGGTTTAACATTAAAAATCAATTTAATTAACCGTTTTATGACAAAAACATCGTCACAAAACTTTTATTTGACACAATACTTTAAATTTAATACAAATTAAATTTAAAAATAATTGGTTTAACATTACAAATAAATTTAATTAACCGTTTTATGACAAAAAAATCGTCACAAAACTTTTTTTTGACACAAAACTTTAAAATTAATTCAAATTAAATTTTAAAATAATTGGTTTAACATTAAAAATCAATTTAATTAACCGTTTTATGACAAAAACATCGTCACAAAACTTTTATTTGACACAATACTTTAAAATTAATACAAATTAAATTTTAAAATAATTGGTTTAACATTACAAATAAATTTAATTAACCGTTTTATGACAAAAAAATCGTCACAAAACTTTTTTTTGACACAAAACTTTAAAATTAATTCAAATTAAATTTTAAAATAATTGGTTTAACATTACAAATAAATTTAATTAACCGTTTTATGACAAAAACATCGTCACAAAACTTTTATTTGACACAATACTTTAAATTTAATACAAATTAAATTTTAAAATAATTGATTTAACATTTCAAATAAATTTAATTAACCGTTTTATGACAAAAAAATCGTCACAAAACTTTTTTTTGACACAAAACTTTAAAATTAATTCAAATTAAAATTTAAAATAATTGGTTTAACATTACAAATAAATTTAATTAACCGTTTTATGACAAAAACATCGTCACAAAACTTTTATTTGACACAATACTTTAAATTTAATACAAATTAAATTTTAAAATAATTGGTTTAACATTAAAAATCAATTTAATTAACCGTTTTATGACAAAAACATCGTCACAAAACTTTTATTTGACACAATACTTTAAATTTAATACAAATTAAATTTTAAAATAATTGGTTTAACATTACAAATAAATTTAATTAACCGTTTTATGACAAAAAAATCGTCACAAAACTTTTTTTTGACACAAAACTTTAAAATTAATTCAAATTAAATTTTAAAATAATTGGTTTAACATTAAAAATCAATTTAATTAACCGTTTTATGACAAAAACATCGTCACAAAACTTTTATTTGACACAATACTTTAAATTTAATACAAATTAAATTTTAAAATAATTGGTTTAACATTACAAATAAATTTAATTAACCGTTTTATGACAAAAAAATCGTCACAAAACTTTTTTTTGACACAAAACTTTAAAATTAATTCAAATTAAATTTTAAAATAATTGGTTTAACATTAAAAATCAATTTAATTAACCGTTTTATGACAAAAACATCGTCACAAAACTTTTATTTGACACAATACTTTAAAATTAATTCAAATTAAATTTTAAAATAATTGGTTTAACATTAAAAATCAATTTAATTAACCGTTTTATGACAAAAACATCGTCACAAAACTTTTATTTGACACAATACTTTAAAATTAATACAAATTAAATTTTAAAATAATTGGTTTAACATTACAAATAAATTTAATTAACCGTTTTATGACAAAAAAATCGTCACAAAACTTTTTTTTGACACAAAACTTTAAAATTAATTCAAATTAAATTTTAAAATAATTGGTTTAACATTAAAAATCAATTTAATTAACCGTTTTATGACAAAAACATCGTCACAAAACTTTTATTTGACACAATACTTTAAAATTAATTCAAATTAAATTTTAAAATAATTGGTTTAACATTAAAAATCAATTTAATTAACCGTTTTATGACAAAAACATCGTCACAAAACTTTTATTTGACACAATACTTTAAATTTAATACAAATTAAATTTTAAAATAATTGGTTTAACATTACAAATAAATTTAATTAACCGTTTTATGACAAAAAAATCGTCACAAAACTTTTTTTTGACACAAAACTTTAAAATTAATTCAAATTAAATTTTAAAATAATTGGTTTAACATTAAAAATCAATTTAATTAACCGTTTTATGACAAAAACATCGTCACAAAACTTTTATTTGACACAATACTTTAAAATTAATACAAATTAAATTTTAAAATAATTGGTTTAACATTACAAATAAATTTAATTAACCGTTTTATGACAAAAAAATCGTCACAAAACTTTTTTTTGACACAAAACTTTAAAATTAATTCAAATTAAATTTTAAAATAATTGGTTTAACATTAAAAATCAATTTAATTAACCGTTTTATGACAAAAACATCGTCACAAAACTTTTATTTGACACAATACTTTAAAATTAATTCAAATTAAATTTTAAAATAATTGGTTTAACATTAAAAATCAATTTAATTAACCGTTTTATGACAAAAACATCGTCACAAAACTTTTATTTGACACAATACTTTAAATTTAATACAAATTAAATTTAAAAATAATTGGTTTAACATTACAAATAAATTTAATTAACCGTTTTATGACAAAAAAATCGTCACAAAACTTTTTTTTGACACAAAACTTTAAAATTAATTCAAATTAAATTTTAAAATAATTGGTTTAACATTAAAAATCAATTTAATTAACCGTTTTATGACAAAAACATCGTCACAAAACTTTTATTTGACACAATACTTTAAAATTAATACAAATTAAATTTTAAAATAATTGGTTTAACATTACAAATAAATTTAATTAACCGTTTTATGACAAAAAAATCGTCACAAAACTTTTTTTTGACACAAAACTTTAAAATTAATTCAAATTAAATTTTAAAATAATTGGTTTAACATTACAAATAAATTTAATTAACCGTTTTATGACAAAAACATCGTCACAAAACTTTTATTTGACACAATACTTTAAATTTAATACAAATTAAATTTTAAAATAATTGATTTAACATTTCAAATAAATTTAATTAACCGTTTTATGACAAAAAAATCGTCACAAAACTTTTTTTTGACACAAAACTTTAAAATTAATTCAAATTAAATTTTAAAATAATTGGTTTAACATTAAAAATCAATTTAATTAACCGTTTTATGACAAAAACATCGTCACAAAACTTTTATTTGACACAATACTTTAAAATTAATTCAAATTAAATTTTAAAATAATTGGTTTAACGTTAAAAATCAATTTAATTAACCGTTTTATGACAAAAACATCGTCACAAAACTTTTATTTGACACAATACTTTAAATTTAATACAAATTAAATTTTAAAATAATTGGTTTAACATTACAAATAAATTTAATTAACCGTTTTATGACAAAAAAATCGTCACAAAACTTTTATTTGACACAAAACTTTAAAATTAATTCAAATTAAAATTTAAAATAATTGGTTTAACATTACAAATAAATTTAATTAACCGTTTTATGACAAAAACATCGTCACAAAACTTTTATTTGACACAATACTTTAAATTTAATACAAATTAAATTTTAAAATAATTGGTTTAACATTAAAAATCAATTTAATTAACCGTTTTATGACAAAAACATCGTCACAAAACTTTTATTTGACACAATACTTTAAATTTAATACAAATTAAATTTTAAAATAATTGGTTTAACATTACAAATAAATTTAATTAACCGTTTTATGACAAAAACATCGTCACAAAACTTTTATTTGACACAATACTTTAAATTTAATACAAATTAAATTTTAAAATAATTGGTTTAACATTACAAATAAATTTAATTAACCGTTTTATGACAAAAAAATCGTCACAAAACTTTTTTTTGACACAAAACTTTAAAATTAATTCAAATTAAATTTTAAAATAATTGGTTTAACATTAAAAATCAATTTAATTAACCGTTTTATGACAAAAACATCGTCACAAAACTTTTATTTGACACAATACTTTAAAATTAATACAAATTAAATTTTAAAATAATTGGTTTAACATTACAAATAAATTTAATTAACCGTTTTATGACAAAAAAATCGTCACAAAACTTTTTTTTGACACAAAACTTTAAAATTAATTCAAATTAAATTTTAAAATAATTGGTTTAACATTAAAAATCAATTTAATTAACCGTTTTATGACAAAAACATCGTCACAAAACTTTTATTTGACACAATACTTTAAAATTAATTCAAATTAAATTTTAAAATAATTGATTTAACATTAAAAATCAATTTAATTAACCGTTTTATGACAAAAAAATCGTCACAAAACTTTTTTTTGACACAAAACTTTAAAATTAATTCAAATTAAATTTTAAAATAATTGGTTTAACATTAAAAATCAATTTAATTAACCGTTTTATGACAAAAACATAGTCACAAAACTTTTATTTGACACAATACTTTAAATTTAATACAAATTAAATTTTAAAATAATTGGTTTAACATTACAAATAAATTTAATTAACCGTTTTATGACAAAAAAATCGTCACAAAACTTTTATTTGACACAAAACTTTAAAATTAATTCAAATTAAAATTTAAAATAATTGGTTTAACATTACAAATAAATTTAATTAACCGTTTTATGACAAAAACATCGTCACAAAACTTTTATTTGACACAATACTTTAAATTTAATACAAATTAAATTTTAAAATAATTGGTTTAACATTAAAAATCAATTTAATTAACCGTTTTATGACAAAAACATCGTCACAAAACTTTTATTTGACACAATACTTTAAATTTAATACAAATTAAATTTTAAAATAATTGGTTTAACATTACAAATAAATTTAATTAACCGTTTTATGACAAAAAAATCGTCACAAAACTTTTTTTTGACACAAAACTTTAAAATTAATTCAAATTAAATTTTAAAATAATTGGTTTAACATTAAAAATCAATTTAATTAACCGTTTTATGACAAAAACATCGTCACAAAACTTTTATTTGACACAATACTTTAAATTTAATACAAATTAAATTTTAAAATAATTGGTTTAACATTACAAATAAATGTAATTAACCGTTTTATGACAAAAAAATCGTCACAAAACTTTTTTTTGACACAAAACTTTAAAATTAATTCAAATTAAATTTTAAAATAATTGGTTTAACATTAAAAATCAATTTAATTAACCGTTTTATGACAAAAACATCGTCACAAAACTTTTATTTGACACAATACTTTAAAATTAATACAAATTAAATTTTAAAATAATTGGTTTAACATTACAAATAAATTTAATTAACCGTTTTATGACAAAAAAATCGTCACAAAACTTTTTTTTGACACAAAACTTTAAAATTAATTCAAATTAAATTTTAAAATAATTGGTTTAACATTAAAAATAAATTTAATTAACCGTTTTATGACAAAAACATCGTCACAAAACTTTTATTTGACACAATACTTTAAATTTAATACAAATTAAATTTTAAAATAATTGGTTTAACATTACAAATAAATTTAATTAACCGTTTTATGACAAATACGTCATATAAACGCAGAAAATCTAATTTATATACACTTTATTTGACAAAAACTTTAAAATTAATACACATTAGAATATAAAATAATTGACTTAACATTACAAATCAATTGAATCAACCGTTTTATGATTTTCTGGGATGAATGTACCATGGCAAAAAAGAGCCGCTTCCCGGACTCTACGAGACTTTCGAGCAATAACCAACCAATGGGAGTCGCTCTGATACTACTATTTATTGAAATTGGATAAAACAATTGCTGAAAAGTACTTTTTTGCTGCAAATGTTCATCACACTTAATAATGTTACAATTACGGATCATTAAATAGTAATCTTTCTTCCAAATACGACTGCTTTGGCTCAGCTAATAGCCTTTGTAATAAATAATTAACAGGATTAATCAGCTTCCAATCAGCAAATTATGGATGCTACTAGTTTTACTGTAAGGTCTTAGAGTAATTCACATCTCCAATATATAGTTGAGGCTATTTAATCGAAGGAGTATTTTGGTGTTGATGATCATATTGCATCGGTTAGAAATCAGTAGAAACCAATAATGATGGAATTATAAATCCCATTAAGGAAGTCACTTTCGATCATGTATTTAATAAAAAAATTTTGTTTTGAACATACGGCTATAAAGAACATAGTTTTCTTAGGCACTTGTGAGTATTCTGTAACGTTAAATGTAATGTAACTAAGTCAACAAATTATTTATTATTTCTAATTGTTGTATTTTTTTGTATTTCCAAATTGTTTTGTTTTTATATTACATAATATTTAAAACTATCAATGAACCCAACCCTAATCCTCAGAGGGTAATTGACGCAGACAACACCGTAAAAAAATAAAATTAAAACGAATTATCGACAATAAAATTCTTTGAATTGCCAATCCAAAGGCATTTCGTTTTTTTTTATGGCAAATTGCATTTAGTATTTTTGCAAATTATTATTTAATGGAAAATAATAAAAGAAAATCGAATGGCAAAGTCAAGGTGAAATAATAACAATAAATTTTTTTTTCTTTTATTATTTTAAAACCATTGTACCAAAACTATAATATACAACAACACAACAAAATCAACAAACTATAAATTATCAATTTGATGGCAACCGAAGAATTAAAAAAAAAAAAAAAAATTTTTTTTTGAAGATCAAGTACAATGACCTACCTGTGCGAGCGATCTGACTAAAAGGTGAAGAAAGAACAAAAATTAAAAGTGTTACCGCGAATTTATAATTTTTTTTTTTTAAAAGTTTTCTTATGTATGCTTGATTTTGGCATAACTGTACATTTCAATCAAATACGAAAATAAGCAAAGAGAATGAAATATGATTGACCGGACAATGTCGTTTGGGATGGAGGAAGATCGATAAAAATCGATTAAAACGTTTTTTGTTTTTTGAATGTATTAGGTGGGTGCGGAATTGACGGCGTATTTTGATTTATTTTCAAAATATATATGACCTTTCGCGAATTTACTTTTAGTTCCGCAATATAGCCAATGGATTATAAAAGGTGTATAGGAGTACTAACAAAGTCCTGTAATAGTGATAAATTATATACAAATTAATTTCATTAGAAAATACGCAAAGATTTATGCTCCTATTGAATATCATTGGTTGGTGGATGATCGCATAGAAGAATTAAATGTTTAATAAAAATGTTTTAGTACGAAATAATCTGGTGAGTGGCGAAAGATTCTGATAAAAATAGTATTCTCAACTTTGTAGCAAAAAAGTGACTGTACTACTATCATTTCACAAAACTGGTTAACTAACAGAAGACGAAAATTGCACAAAGGAATTCCGTAGAGTTTTTACACCGTTACCATTGAGGAGTTCATTTTTATGAAAGATAAATTCTAAATGAGATTAAAGAGTATTGAAGGCAACGTTCTCTTTGACGTACACCAGAGGTAATTACAAAAATGTCAAATCCCTTGTTCTCAATTTTGTCACAGCATGGACACTGAAACTCAGCCCCATGAAATGAGTTTTGTTTTAATTTTGATATGGCCTCATGTATACTCCTCCTTATAGGTCGGTCCTTTATGCGTATCTCCACAGTCCGTAATTGAAAGCTTGCATGTACAGTATTATCACATGTGGAACATTTAGTAAGCCAGAGAAATATTCTTTACAATTGTCCAGTAAAACAATGACGAAATCACGAACTTTACTTATTGCTTAGTTGTTGTCCTGTTATGTCTTCAGCTTTCCGCCATTTATATTTTTCGTTTACAAATTTGCTTAGTGCTTCTTCTGCAAATATGGCTTTGTTTTTTTGTGCATTCGTGCTTCTTTATGAGCTTTATTATATTGTTCGACAACAAGACTGTACTCTTGACCAAACCAATTAATTTTTGCCCTAATATTTACCATACCTAACCGAATGATACGATATCACATCTAATGGATGATCCTAGACCATTCCTTAGAATTTAATACATAGTCAATTTGACTTCGGAACGTCTTCGTTTAGGAAAGAATGCTAGCCACAATGATAAAAAAGACAGTATCGGAAGTAAGGCAAATTATATTTTCCCATAACGCAGTTTGATTTGAATACAAATTCGGGCACTTGAATACTAATTATTAACAGGTTGGCTAGTCGCATGAATAAACGTAGCTTTTAAATACAATTATATCGGCTGCTTTGAAATCGAAAACAGACTTTTTCATATAGCGCCCAAGAAGAAAACCAGCGCCTAAAAAGCAACTTATAGCCTAACGACACATGACCTCAATTTTTTGGCCTTCGAGTTTCTTGAAAAGTAACGAGTTGCAAACGATATTTTTTCATGGCTGATACAGTACCATCATACGTTCCTGGCTTTCTTAGCAAGTTTTTTTTATTAGCTTCAATTGTTTTCTTACCATACAATATACAATTTGGGAATCCAGTGGATGTAACAACATGCAATCTCCATTTAACCATCAAAGGTATAATTGTACATTTTTTCAGTGAATTTAATTATTTTTTTCGATTGCCTGTTTTTTAAGGTACCCACAGTATCTTGTAAAACCCTCTCCAAAGGGGCGCTAATATTTAATAGTTAAGGCTTTCTATTGCTTTATACTAGAAATGACATTGGCTTTATTGAAAAACAAAGTTCCTTTTAATGGTAGCATGCAACTTCTATTGGCCCATTAGTGATGATTATGGCAATATTGGGCACTTAGGGAACAAAGTTCTGTGGTTATGTGAAAAAATAGGTTAGTATTTAATCAATGAAAATGTTGCTAATCAATGCTGGACACTATTAGTAAGCTATACAAGTAACACGGCTGAAATGCAAGAAGCTCTTCAAAATTGTGAAGAGAACAAAGGCTGGCCTGGACTGGGACCCCTATAAGGAAATCCTCAAATCATATAAATACAAATTCCGAAGTGCCAAAAGCAAAGCTTAGAGACTATTCTGTGATAACATACAAGAGTCGTAAGATTTTGTCTACTTGTCCTGCCATTCCAAGTTATCTACAACAACCGGATGGTATCTGGACTACTACTGGAGTGGAATCTATGGATTACATTCTAGAAACTCTTTTCCCAGAATATTCCGAATATTCGACTGAAAATTGTTCAAAGAAGAAACATCTTGTTGTCAGTAAACAGTTTTAAACCTTTAAAGTCAGCAGGTCCGGATGGCATGATATCCATCAAACCAGTGACTTAATGGTTGTCTGGCTTGAAGTGATTTTTAAAAGTAGCCTGGAACTATTTCATGTTCCAAACAAATGGACTGAAGTAAAGGTTATTTGTATACATAAGGCGGGAAAACTCTCTTATTGCGATCTAAAAGACCTTAGGTCCATTATCTTATCTTCGTACTTCTTGAAAACTCTGAAAAGACAGATAAAAGCTTATATTAGAGGCTCAATCGAGCCGGTATAGTAAGCAGCATTTCAGCATGCAAAGTGCAAGGGGAAATCAGTGGAAACTGCACTGCGTTCTCTCTTAGATCCTATTAAAAATCCCTCGAATATAATGAATTCTCTTTGGTGACCTTCTTTATGTAGAAGGAGCGTTTAACAATGTCAAAGCAGAGATGATCACGCACGCGTTTTAAAGGACCAATAGGTGTGGTCTAAGTGTTAATCCACTTAAAACAGAATTGGTTAATTTTTCTAGGAAGTTCAAACTTCTTTTTTTCAACCCATCCACTCTTAATAGAGTTGGTTTGAATATCGACAGCAAACTAAGCTGGAAACCTAATATATTGGAAAGGGTAAAGAAAGCTACAATAGCGCTATACTCCTGTAAGAATGCCATTGAGAAAGGATGGGGTCTAAACCCTTGCATCGTACATTGGCTGTAATCTTCTGTAGTTAGACCTATTCTACTGTAGGGAGTTATAGTTTGGTGGCCAGCTCTAAATAAAGTGGCAAACCAAAAGCTGCTGTTGAAGGTTCAAATAACTGCCTGTCTGTGGTTCTAAGTGGTGTACTTAGAACCACTTCAACTCATGCATTAAACATTCTCCTTCATCTAGTCCCTCTTGATATTTTAGCTAAACAAATGGCTGCGTGTACAGCTATTAGGCTTAAATCAATTTCACTGTGGACCTATAGTAATACGAGGGTTATCCTCAAAGCCATTGACTATACCACCCCGACATCATACCTCGAACTGACATTTCTGACTGTTATTCCCTCCAGATAAGATTAGGCGGACGAAGGGTTCTGAATCCCTGAATGATAAGTGACAGCATGATTACTATAGCATGATTACTGTAGCAGTTGTAGGAATAAGGAGGAGGAAGAGGAAACTATACTACATCTGCTCTGCACTTGTCCTAGCCTGGATCGATGCAGACTGGAGTTTTTGGGAGCTCGCCTTCTATGTGATCTGTCAGACCTCAGTAGGATAAGTGTCAGATATATCAACTTCTGCGTTAGAAGCTCGAATTGGTTCCAGTAAGTAGTGAGTGGAGAACATATTTGTTTTGGTAAGGCTATATGTTTTATTCAAACACCAAGTCTGGGCTAAATAATATCCAAAGTGATATATCGGTTCTGAAAAACATCACTGTTACGTGTTTGGCATTTTGTCCATGCACCTCGACATATCCTCGATCAGCGATTACTGATCGCTCGGTTTCTGCTTCTAACAAAAACCTAAATTATGGCTTTCGTTAAAATAATAGTTTTTCTACTTCACCATTGCTGGCTATTCTATCACCAGTTGTATCAACATAAGCACCTGATGTAAATGTCGCATTCTAATGAATACACAGAACCATCAGCAAAATGAGGTATCATCGCCAAATAGTTAAAGTTCAAGTTGGCATAAAAGCAGCTACTAATTAGATTCCTAGAAATGTTTATATCTCGGTCGTCTTGCTCCAACTGCGACCACGGAGACCACTGAGCAATATTCATCAAATAATTCAGAAATTACGTAAAAAAAACGAATTTGTACCTTTGCCATAGTGCCGAATTAGGGACTGATATTTGCCCAGTTCTTTCTGCAGTTGCATTAGTTAGCATTCTTCGTAGTAATTACATCAATAAAGGCACATTTTTAGGCATTCTAAACTGTACATCAAATGGTCTTCTCTCGATATATAACGGGAATGCATTTAGTATTAAATGGAAGCTCAAAAAATTCTTGCAAGGTGTTATGGTTTCAAACCATGGACGAAACTTCGTCCACTTACCAAACCAGCTCAATTACGTCATCATTGCCATATAGATATATCTTGTGTCTCTACTTCGATGATATGAACTGTATTTCTTTCATTGGATTTGTTGTTATGTCGTTTGTACAGGAAAACGATCATGGTTTGATTCTTGGAAACTTTAACTTACCTCACTTCATCTGGTTCCGATGTTGATGAAATATTTATTCCGTGGCTACGGCTAATGCTAGTGCGTGTGTGTTGTTTTAGATAGCCTTATTTCATTGCCATTTAAGCAGATTATTCGCCTAATTTAGATCAAACCTTCGCCAACGAGGAACTTTTCTATCGTGTGATATTTTTCCTGGTTGCAGCAGTATTTATCATATACTAGTAACTAATATGGGCGTATTTGCTATATGACTGGCTTTAATTTATGCATCCCACACGTTAAAGATCCATCGAATGGATCTATGAGGTTTTCTTTGGTATGGGGCTGATGAGGTTTTCTTTGCCTTCCTTCCATTTTCCATTATATTTAATCTCAGTCTCCAAATTGTCGAGCTTGCGAACCTATGGAAGGTCTCATTCATCAACCCAATTTTTAAATCTGGGCTTAAATATGAAATCGAGAATAATCAAGAAATTGCTATCCCTTTTGCAATTCCTAAATGTTTCGAGACTATGGTCCAGCAAGTCTTCTTCGTCAGTCTCAAAAGCCGTATATAACCTGTTCAAGACATCAGATTTTTCAAAGGCTTTTGACAAAAATATTGCACTACTTCTCATAAAACTGGATAACTTAGAGAGTCAGCCTTTGAAATGTCAGAGTGATGAAAATTATTGCCTCTTTGGCTGACCTTTCTGACAGCATAAAATAAAAACACGACTTTATTATTGTAAATGTGTTGCAAACGGTTTACTGCTGAACGTTACTAAATGTACATTTATTTCATTTAAGAGACGCCGTAACAATGTAAATGTTAATTGTAGTTTGTATAACCTTATCGTCGACAAGGTCGAATTTATCTCTGCCTTAGATGTCATATTTAATTATGTTCAAAATTTTACAATCATGTGGACAGTGCTGAGGTTTCCTTGTAATTACGATAATGTTTTTGTCAGTATAACGGTTATTTCATTTGGTTTTGGTGTTAAATAATTCTTTCAATTCTGGAATTTTTCAATTCTGGAATTTATATAAATTTTAAAGTTATGTGTGAATTATAATGTACATATAAATTAGAAGTAATTTTGTGCCGTACGATCGTCAAGGAGTCGGTTTCCAGATCGTTCTAGCCCTATACATACATATGTGTGAGGATGAGCGGTTGTGTTTTTTTCGGAGAAGGTGGAAAATCCATCATGGACGCTGTGGAAGATAACCGAAGCCACCCAGCACAGCAATGAGAAACTCTTACTTACTGAAAATCACCCTCTACATAAAACTTTTCCCCCCGGAATGACCGTTAAGCATTATTTCGATAAGAAGGAGTCACTGTACCAACATGTACCATTTAGTTTTGCTCACGCAAATAACAACCTTGACTGATGACTGCGGCTTCAACGGTTTCAATAATTTGTGATTGAAGAGAGTCGCAAGCACCTTTCTATTTTCCTGAAACCTTGTGCATGCGAAAAACATGTGTTCAGCATCTTCTACCGTATCACTACAGGATGGGCAACTGGATAAATTATCGTATCTAAAGAGGTAAGAATCGAAAGCATCCATAGGCTGTTAAAAAATGCGTCAGGTATAGAAGTAGACATACTTGCAATTTATCGAAGGGGTTATTTCAGAAATAAGTCGCTTAGTCCAAAGGCCCTTCTCCGAATGATTCCATTACTGCAACCATTTAAACAGAATTACCTCGTTGTATGTTTTTACCTTTACCGCATGCAAAGTTTCTCCATGGCAATTTTTATATAAATTCTGTCGTTTGCTGCCAGTTGGTCAATTAGACACATTCCACAGTAACGCAGGCTGCTTTGTCCGAAACCATTCTGTAAGAATTAGAAACTTCATCTAACAGACAAATCGGACGAAATAATGATGGGTCTTCTGGTAGTGTTCTCTTCCAGTGTCAATGTCTCTTTCTTCCTAATATCTGGAAACTTCCCTTCTCTTAAATAAGCGTAGAACACTTCCAAAAACACTTTGCCCTTCTCTTGTATTGCTGCTTTTAAGGCAATATTAGGTATATAGTCTAGTCCTGGTGCTTTCTTGCTTTGGGTTCTTTTAAAGGCGAGCAGTTGCTCCTCTCGATAGCTTAAACTTGGAAATTAATATTCGGTAAGGCCAGGTCCATGGATCATCCTCGACCTCATTACAGATGGACTTCCAGCATCGTCCTACACTTTGTTTAATGGACACTGTATATTTCTTGAAACGTCAAATATGAGTTAGTATTTCTGCCACGCTGGGAATTGTGCCTAGCACGGTTGCTTTTTAGTCGGAGTAATGCAATTTCCTCATTTCACCGCTATACCGGCAGATGGCGTGAGCTTAACTTCCGTTTCGGCATTGTAGCCTTACACACCTTAAAAATGCTATTAGCTGTGTAGCTTTAGAATTAGCGATGCCCGCCAAATCAATATTACGGAGCATAAATCTATAGATATCCTTGTCAAAATCTTGTGTCTTCCATCTCGCGTTTTGGAGGTTGCTCTTAGGGTATGTTAGACGAAATTCTCATAGAACAACCTGCTGATTGCTATGCGTGTAAAAATCGGGACTTCCTAATAGATTACTTTTCTTTATAAACAGGGATTCACTTACAAACATTAGATCTATGACAGAACCAATAATGCCTCAACTGAATGTAAATGTTTTACCGGTGTTGCGCAAGACGATATCCAAAACTGAGAAGGCATCTAGTAGAGGTCTTCGATTTGTTTGAGTACCACCTTACTCAATAGTCCACGCATTGAAGTTTCCGGAAATTACTGTGGGACTATGATCTCTATCATCCAACACTAAACAGTTCAAGAAGTGTATAAACCACTCGATTGACTCATTTCACTCTTTCATGAGTTCGTCTCACTCTTACATGAGTTCGTTCTGTGTTTCCAGCAATTATAGCATCTCACTGGACTTATTACTTCACGGATACAGTATATAACCCAGCCTATACGGATTCTGCCAACCACAGTCATTTTTTAAGCTACGACTTTTGGTACCTTAACAACCGCGATTTGTGTTTCTCTGTAAGCAGGACTTAGACTGCACACAATAATTTATTTCTAGTTTTCTTCTTCGATTTCTTCAGCTATTGCGCTAAAGATTTCCTCCTTGATTGTGAGCTCATCTATATCCCAGATCTCTATCTATATCTCAAATGAACTCAAATGAGAGTATCGGTCTATGCCAATACTCTCTAATGAGAGATCAGATTTAATTCCTTTCAAAACCTCTGCAAGAGAAGACCGGATCGTGGTTTTGATAATAAATGCTGCGAGCCTTAATGGTCTCTCGTGGCACCTCTTTCTTCTTTGTGTTTGGTGGCGTTTACTCTGTACAACCTGCCATTCGTTGTTCCGTTGGACATCACTCTAGCGTCTTTACTATTTTGCTCTAATATAGACTTTGCAACTGTGCTTTTCTTACCCATATTATAAGGTGCTATCATGCTTGCTACTAGCCAGTAAGATGCACTCACGCTTTTGCTCGCGCATGTATTTCTTTAGCCTCCTTTCCGCCTGCTGACCAACATTTGTTCTCTTAGGAGGGGACAGGCAATTTGATGGCCTCTTTCTGCTGGCTGAAGTTTCCGTATTTATATTTTCTTGTTCCACATTCCAAGTATTTTGGACTTCTACCCCAACCTCTTTCATTTGTTTGAATATGGTTTGCCGGTATGTTGTTTTTTTATAGCTATCACTCTCCTTACTTTGTGGTGAACGGTGGTTCTGCATTTTTAAATGGTAAGCGTTGTTGGCATCCTCTTCTTCTAAACACTTTTCCTTCATTAGATTTTCCATCATTGGATTTTCAGCATTTTTATCTGGTATGGGTGATGCTACTACTCCAGCTATACCACAACCTACCTCATCAGAACAGTAACCCACTGATGAGGAGGAACTTGTTGCTCTGTTTCTATTTGCAACAAAGGGCAGCTTCCACTCACGTTTAACACAATGTAGTTGCTGGATTTCAACGGCTACAAGCCTGCCTTCGCAGTCCCTAAGGCCACCGGTATTGCGGTTCCAGACCCCTGCCCCTTACCATTATTTTGGTTGGGTAACATCTCCTTGTTTTTGTTTTCGTCTATTTCAGGTCTATTTTATGTCATACAAATAAACAAATAAACCTAAATCATAATCGACCAATATATGAGGGGGGTCGGGGAGGAATAAGCAAACAGTATTTCGCCATAGTTGTCAACAATTCCATATAAACTCAATATATCAACTGTAAATACCCGTTTGTTTGTTCATTAATTTGTTTACGTGCTTCGCTTTATTTACCAACGCGTATGCTATGACGTGAATCAAAGACCATCGATTCATTAGAATAAGTTGGGTAATTAAGTCAAATAAATAAAATAATTAACGGGAACCATAAAAATACATATATGTATAGTATGTATAAAAGCACAATCTGTCTGAAAACAAAATTGAGTCGAAAAACAAAAACAAAATAATCAATACTCAAATTAATTATACTATAGACGTAATGCAACAAGGTCAAAAAGAAACAAATTTTTGAGTAAAAATTGTTTTTGTTTTGCGAATATAATATCGATTAGAAAGAGATACATAGATGTAATAAACAATATTATGATCTTGTTGGCCTTCATCATGCAAGCGTTGTCGGGGTCTTCCCCTCTAGAGAAAATTCTGCAGTCATTGGAGGTCACGGTCGTATTAGTGCTTTATAAAGCACGAGATTGGCAGAAAGGCTTCGTCCTCTTTGAAGCAGTTCAGTTCGTTGGTTTTGAATAGTTAGCGCTTTTTTGATTGTAGTGCTGTTCGTTATGAGATCATTGACATAAAAGTTTAATTATAGCACTTAACAGGCCTTTAGAAAACTCTTTCTTTCGTCTTTTGCTAAATCTGCTGTAAAGTTTTTACTGTAATATGAGTGGCATCAGTACTTCTATAAGCTACCGTATTTATTTGATACTCTTTTTGTTCAAAGATGAGTTTCGCCATAAAATTCGTTGATAGTTTCTATCTTTTTTATCCAAATCTACCTAAACATTTTTTTCTATAACGGCTGCATAACGTTCTTATTCTATAAGAAAGTTATGTTCTTATATTTTCACCATCTCATTACGTAATGCCAAATATCTTGTTGTATTTTCTGCTCATTCGTTATTTTGAGGCGGATGCGTCGAAGACTACTCTTAGTTTTGTTGTAGTACTTCAAGCCTTGAGTACATCGTGACGAAGCATCTTTGTGGCATGGAAGTGAGTATTAGCTAACTGGTCTAGATTGTCCCAGCTCAAGGTTATTATTGTTTTCCGTTGTTGGTTGTCGGTTATTTTAATCACTACATGGGCTTCTATTTCTAAATTATAACTGGATTAAAATCGAGGCATGATCGATAGGCTAACCGATTATTTCTTTATAATTTGCGCAAATGCCTTGATTTTCACAGAATTTGATACTTTAAATTGTTCGTTAATCCAACCATCATCTAGAGCCTTGTGTGATGTTTTGTCTCAGGTAATTTTTCCTATCCATAATTTCTGCATGATCAGTTTTGCAATGAGTTATGCAGTTTTCTGCATGACAATATTGTAAAGTCACATGGGACACACATGATTTTAAAGAGCAACTCACCTTTCTTTGACTCTATCTGCTTAACAAAAACTTAAAATCAGTGATATCCTTGCTTCGACTTCTATCTGGATAGGTTCGTCCTTACTTTTCTCGATTTCGTTAAACTTGACAACATTTGATCGCCATTGTCGTCGCAAAAACCGGGCCTCTGCTAAAACCATGTCTTGTATGGTTGGCTTTACCATTAGCTTATCTTTGAGTAAGCCTCCTGTTGTTGTGACCGCTGAACCATCAAACATTACTCTTAACTACTAGTGGCCTAGTGAAATCTACTCATCCATGGATTTGCCATCCAATTGCTTAAATTTGTTCTCCATCGATAATAAGCGCTGTAAGGGTAGAACAGCTGTAACGTAGATTCTCACACTGGCAACTGGACTAAATATTTACCTTCATGATTTCTACGGTGTGTTGCCTTAAAATACTAATCATACGCTTCCCAGGCTCCCAGGCTTATTGTATCTGAATCGGTCTTATGCGTGCAGCAATAATTATATGAACCATGCGGGTCTTGGTTTTTGGCGTCGCCTCCTAACGCATCTATTTCTCGATTGACTTCATCAGTGTTTTTGTATAGTTGTCTGAGTTTCTGGACTGTAGGAACTTGCATAATTGGATGATCGAAAAAATGTTTTATCTGGGCATTTAAGACATATTTTTGTTTGTCATAACGTTCCCATAATTTTTGTCAAGCTTGTGTGTAATTTGGTTCTGAGAATGGAATCTTTTTAAGCAACTCAGCTGCATTTCTGCAAAGATAACCTTTTAAATGCTGGAATTTCTCTGAACGCCGGCTACCTCATCTTCCTGTCAAATATTTAGTTTCGTATTCAGCGACTTCTGAAGTTCAAGAGTAATTAATTTTTCATCACGTTTGATAACGTCATTGAATACTTTCTCCAGTAGTTTAAGCCGAGTTGTTAGATCCGACACCAACGTTCCTTCGATTATGCTATCAGAATAAGTTATCGATCTTGTTATGCATCGTTTGGCTTTTATCTTATTATGTTTTAAAACCTGACTGAAATGCACATAAAAAGTCAAATCATGTGAAGTGATCCTGAATCTGCAAAAATTACCAAATTTTTGAACCTGCAAGTTATCACCTGTAATATATTTTTTAAAAATAAAACCTCCTAAGTTATAGTTGTGTTCACTAACTGCAGTTTTACCCGTGAAGGCGCTGATTACCGAAAATTTGTCGTATGAAAAGGACATATAAAAACACCAGTAGGTCAGGTATGAGGGCTTAGTGCCAATTCCCACATTTCAACATGTATGTATAGTTTGAAGCAGATGTATTGTACATCTTGCAAGTTGATAGGTACTTTTTGGAATTAATTTGAATCTGCCCTGAAGTATTGTAAAATTTTATACTTGCCAACTATCCAGAATTGTTTATAAATGGTTTTCACGATAGCTCATCTTGAATGTGGACTCATGTTCTGGCCGGTTAGTGCATCTGGTATATGTTGAATTGTACACCCAATAAAAAAATGAGCAGGCGTAAAAAATTTTGTCTGGCTCATCATTGTGACTGGAACAAATTGGCCTGGAATTGAGAATGCCTTCGATTTGTACTGACAATGTTGAAAATTCCTCCAAGGTATGGCATCTCCAACCGAACGAGTTATTTGCGTTTTGGTATATTTAACAGCGCTTTCCTAAGATCCACCTTGGTGAGGTGCTGCTGTAAATTCGTAAATTTCTTGAAGATGGTTCCTTGCACCAACAAAGTTCGTTGCATCATCGCAGTATGTGGAGTAACATTTTCCTTTTCTACTTATGCATCTTCGTAATGCATACCTATATAAATGATTTGGTACTGAAAATTATACAGATTTCGATGTGTAATGCATAGGTATTGAGACACACAAAAATGCATAGATATTCCTTAACTGGAATCGGACCCCTTTGCCGCACAAGGATAAATTTAAATGGGCCGACCCCCACTGCACTAAATGACACCGAATACTGTATTCTTTTTTGGAAGGTGGCCTATTATTTGGCTCATCATTTGAGGACGTTGTATTAAATACTTGATGCAATCACATTTTACTCTTAAAAGGAATTGCTTTACCAAGAGAAAAATATTCTGTTGCAAAATTAATGGTTTGCCAATATATAGGCAAACCTACCGGGTGTTTTTGCCAGCTGAAACTTTCAAATATCTCGGAAAATAAGCATTCTACGAATAAAATTTTTAAGATCAAAATTTAATCATTCCGATAAGGACATACATAAATGCTAAAACTAGTACCCTCTTTCCCCTTTTGTAGGTGGGCCAAGGGGTAACTTTGAAATTAAAATAGGAAACCCTATTTTTTATTGCGGATTCGGATTCTACTGCTAAAAGTACGTAGGATTTTTTTAAAATATTTTTTTCGATTCATAATAGATGGCACTGTAATAGACGATATTACATTTTTTTCGATTCCTCCTAAATGCGACTAAATTTGCGACTAAATTTGCTTTCAAATAAATGATTGTATTTTGTTTTAAAAATATCGATTCAGCTCCAAGATTATTTTGAAAACAAAAAACCAGTTTGCGTTAGGCTATCACAATACAAAATGGAGTATTATGAAGGTTTATGAAGAAGCTGGCCGTATTTTTGATTATGCGGTTAATCTCTACTCTTTGCATTTTCCAAATAGGATTCGGTCACGTGATTGAAGTGTTCGACCGAAGAAAAAGACTTGTCGAGCAACAGTCACTGAAGAAATAATGAAACTGCTGTATTGACTGCAGTAGCTCATTAATCTCATATAAAAGCTACAATATACATTACTGGAGTGTTGAAAATCTACACTGTCTTCGCCAAGTTAAACAACAGCGCCCTTGGACTGTCAACGTGTGGTGTGGAATAATTGGCAACCAACTCATCGGTCAAATTGAATGGTCAAATATACCGAAACATTTTGGAAAATAAACTGCCAACATTATTTGAAGACTTGAGCTTAGAATTGCGATAGAACATGTAGTTACCATGATGGTTGTCCAGCACACTATTCGTCGGTATCACGTGAAGGAAAGAGCGTAACTTCAATGGCCACTGGATCGGTAGAGCTGGTTCGGTATGATCACCAGACCTTACTTCGCCAGATTTCTTTTCGTGGAGCTATCTCAAAGACAAAGTTTACATACCAACAACATGTGAGACATGTGAGACATGATTTTCTTTAGGTCGTTTGAATAGGACACCATAAATCTCTTTTGTAGATGCTTATAATTTTTGACGTGCGATTTCCAATAAAGGTGACAGAATAACTAAACCAAGTCAATTTTCGAGTTAGACCACATGTTTACTAAAGAAATTGTGACTGACATAATTTCTGTGATTTGCTTTACTAGGCGGTTCAGAAGTGCAGCACCCATTAATTCGAGTTTTTGTGTACTGATTTGCTTTAGTAGAACCTACTAAATTTTGGCCCGTAATGATGGGTTACGAATCCCTGACTGCTTTCTGATCTAGTTTATACCGCCACTATGTAAACCTACATTCTTTCATCACAAAACCCAAAATCAGCATGTATACTGATGCTGGATGATGCAGTAACACAACGAGGAATCCTTATTTTAGGGGTTTTGCATAAGTCGCTTCGAAGATCATTCCATAATAATTTCGTTTCTGCAGGTGTTTGTTCATCCCAACCAATCTATTGTAGCATTAAACTTTGGAAAAATATTTTTATTCTTATCGTGATTGGACATAATAGGCCCAAGGGGGTGAACACTTTAATAGCCTCTAACAAAAAGCTTCGTTTGGTATGAATTTGCGTATCTTCTAGATGAACTTGAAATAAAAAATTCAGTACTTGCTTTCCACGCAATGTTCAATAATTTTACTATGGCTCTGGATGTTCTGTAATAATTTTGACTGGGTTAGAATCGGGTTAGTTTCGAAATTTTTGATCATTTGCAGACAGTTTTCTTAGATTAAATCCATCGCTACCTAATATCTCGAGTACATCGTCTTTTAGCTTACTCAGTTTAGGTAATGTAGATGCACCAATCATCAGATCATATATACATATATCATGTATCTGGTGGCCATGAATGAAGCGGATGCCAGGTCATATGTGACTGTTTTTAAAGCATAAGAGCGAATTTTTTAACTTTAAACCCGTCACAATATTAATTGATGTTTGGTATCTTCCTCAGTTACTCAAACTTGATGATACATCTTTTCCACGTAAACTACCAATAATCTGGTGATATCATCTTAAGTATTGCAAATACGTTGCCTGTAAAGTAATAACTCGATTGATCCAGGTTTGTATATGCATAAATACGCATGGACCAGCCGAACTAGATATTTCCTAAATTCTTAATGTAAAATTTAAATGCCGGTCATGATGATGTAATCTTCGGAATAACAAGTACTTACAAAGATCTAAATTGATTTGTGTCAAATCTGGATGTCATCCGTATTGTCATGCTCTCTCGAGACTTTCCGCTGTTTGTTTGACTAATCCCTGTAATTAAATTTCTGCCATTTTCCCGTAGTAAATCTAACTTCTGGACAAATGTTTCTGTTACGAATTAAGTTTTGGAAGCATTGACAAAACACGACATGATCGAGGTATGCCAAGATTATCCATTAAGGTTTGTTTAGGAGTATTACGATTACAATTGACAAATCGAAGGAAGTCATGATTGCGAGCACATTGATAACATTGATGCATTTTACATTTGTATACAGCGTGACTCCGATTGTAACAATTAAAACATCGTCTATCTTTTCCAATTAACGCTCTTCGTCCGTCACAGTTAATTTTTTAAATAGATCACATTCTACTAGTTTATGCGGTTTCTTCTCGCATGCTATCCAATTAGAGTCAATTGCAGTAGCGAAAAGTTCCCCGATTTAGTTGAGTTGGTTGCTCTTGTCGTTCGAAAGGAATAAACTTTCAAAGAATCCAATTCATCAGTTCTCTTTACTAAAAAAATCGAAGAATTCTTGTACTGTCGAAAATTCGTTGCTTGGGTGTTTTTGTGCCCATAAGTTGCGGGTTTCGTCATATAATTTGATTCTGTAACATTGAAATGTTTAACTAGAGAGAAAGCGTTTCCTAAAAATCCTGTTTAATCTCTACACTCGTCGCAAAACCACATAATATTGGGGCACTTAAGGCAATATCCAGATACCACTCGGTCAATTTTCGCGCATTCATAATGGAAGGAGTACTCATAAAATCCAGCGCACGAGATTTTGTCAGTATAAACAGGCAACCCTGATAACCCACACTCCATAATATAGTTTTAGTTAGCGCTTAACTGCCAAATGTAAATCAATAAAAATGAAATGTTTGTCTTTTTTCAATCACAAACACAAGGCGACCTTTGTGTATATATGAAGGTTAAATCAAGATTATTACGAAAAATCAGATTGACTTAAGTATGTGAAAATAAAGATACTTTTCGATCGTACATTCTAATTTCTAACAACTCGTGACGTATATTCGATCTCCCCAGTTTGTGTTTTTTTTTTAATGATGGTAATGTCAAATAACTTGTATTACTATAAAGGAAATCGCATCGGTTAAATATGTCAACATGGATATTTTTGTAGATGGTACTAGTAGTAGTTTAACGAAATGTTTACATTTTTTAACTACAGTTTTTTATATTCAACGAATTATTAATGAAACAAAAATTGTATATTCGGAATTATTTAAATAATGGGCTTATATTTATATCTAATAATAAAGAAATAAAACAAAATTTAATTTTTGTTAAATTATTTCATTTCTTTAAAATGAATTAACTTAGTTAATTTTTTTCTAGCTCCATCTATTGTTCTCGTTAAAAACGTTTGTTATGCCATCTAGAAATTCCATCGAAAACTAATATTTAACGAAATCATGTTGTCGTTGCCATTTACTATGGAAATGTACACGATTTTCTTTATTTTTTATTTTTTTCCCTTGCACAAACGGCCAGCACTGCGACCTAAAAGATCTTTTGTACTATTGAGATTTATTAGTCCAAAAGCTTCTACACCTTCCTAATAAAGGCGAGAATGCTACTTGCAGAAGCCAATTAACATTTCTCCGGGGTCAAATACATCTCTTAAAATGAAGCCACCTCATTGTACACAGTGCAATATACTCACATAGTATGTGCTCTGCGGTTCCTATCTCTTACAAACAGAGTCGGCACTCCATCTCTGTGGACATGTTTTTTTTGTTCAAATGATATCTCAAGTTGCAGTGTCCAGAAAGAAAACTCACTATAGTTTCCTAATATTTCCCTTACTGAAATTGACAGCCAAGTCCTTATGGTGGAATGGTCCAATTAAAGATTTGGCCTGTTTAAGGCCGGAAATACAGTTCCAATAGGTCAAGCAATGTGTTTTTCCCCATTTACTATTGTGTAGGCTACAGAAGCGCACGGGATGCCCCAGAAAGTATCAGGGCCAATGAGTGTATTCGACGAGCCCACCCGTGCAAGCTCGTCGGCTATATTATTTCCAGTGATTTTCTTGTGACCAGGTACCCACCACAACACCCAAATATTTGAGGGCAACACCCAGATATTTAACTTCATTGGAGTATCCAATAGTAATATCATTTAAAAACCGAACCAAGCTTCAATTTACGTCTTTTGGTAAAGGCATCAGGCCTGTTGCATGCTGGCAGACATCGTACATTCATGCCCGCCAGAGACCATGATAACCAGATCGTCCGCCTAACCAATAGCGTCATAGTCGGAGAGATGTAGCTCATCAAGTAATTCGTCGATCACGATTGACCACAGCAAGGGTGACCGAACACCGCCTTGCTGGCATCCCTTTACTGCCATAATCGTGACTATTACCTAGTTTGGGAGTAATCTTCCTACTAACCAACTTGGAACTAATCCAGTGGTTGGTCTCATCAACAATACCTCTACGCCAGATTATCCTAGCAATTGAGTCGTATCCAGTACTATCAAAAGCTCCTTCAATATCCAAAAAAGCACACGGTGCAATTTCTTTCGAGCGGTAGGGAGCTTCAACCTTGCCAACAAGTAGGTGCAGCGCTCTCTCGGATTTGCTATTCGTCTGATTTGATACGACGCTCAGCTGCCTGTATGGTCACTTCCGGTATATCGAATCTGATGTGAATGCGTGATTCGACAAAGAAGCTTCATTTGATACATGCGAGTTTGCGAAAAAGTTGGAGATAAAATGACTTGACAGAGTGGGTCCAACACCTCTTGCCAAATCGTGTTAATGAAACTGAGGTTAGAATCTTTATTTAAAATGCCTATGTGACTACTCATAAAATAATTTAAAAGGGACTCACCACTATTTGTGTCGCTGCTACCCTAAATGATGCGCGTTTGCATCGTAGATATAAATGCTTTGTAACAAACTCTGGAATTACTACACTAGACAAGCTAAGGCTCTCTGGAAAAAACCTTCTAACTATGTTTGGCCGATATGTTTGGAACAATAATCCTCTTCTACCAAAGTAATGTTTAGACCACATGTTGACCTTAGCTTGTCGAAATTGTTCCTCATCCATTTCGCTGTGGAATGATTGGAACATTAAAAAAAATCCATCCTGTTCTCCGGAAAGAACTAAGGAATTGTCGCTTATGGGTTGATCTCAATAATAAGGCCAATGACACACTCTTGTTTGTTTGCCATTTGCTCTATACTGAGAAGGTTGCCATTGTGACTATCAGGTAAGATACCTAGCTAAAACTGCCTGCTACTTGGCTGAAAGAGGCCTAAACCTGAGAAGACCCATTTTTACTTTTTTCGCATGTAGTTTAGTGGGTTCCAAAGCAACCTCGAAAGACCTCTTGCGCTTACCACAAGACCTATTGTTTAGGGTAGTTGCTTCAGGTTTCGAGGATGCTTTGACAGGAAGCACGAATTTAATATCGGCTAGACCCTCATCTCTAGTTTTACCTTCCTTGAGCCCCTTTTTAAAAGACCTCCTTTTGAAGGTGTTGAGCATCACCCATTCACTGGAGTTGAGGGACATGTTCTCAATGGTTGAGGAGCCCGATGTTTAAGAGATAACACTATTGTTGACATCGCAAATGGTGTTCTTTCTTGGAGTAGTGGTCTGTTCCTCTTCTTCCCTTGTCCGAGCATCAAGATAATCTATGGAGGTGGCCCCAGAGGCATCTAATATTATATCATGTCATGTACAATCCAGCTCAGCAGCTGGTAAAATTGGTGCTTTCAAAGAGGTCTATATTTATATTTTTTGAATTCATATAGGATCCCACGAGTAACCGAGAAATGAAAGTCACCCACAGCAGAATTTGGAATACTTTGGGAAGGTAACATTAAACCGAAGGTCGCCTGGTATTCAGAGATCACATACTGTCGAATAACCTCTCCCTTAGCCACGCAGCTCTCGGCGTATGTTGCCCCACAAAAGTTTGGAGCAATGGATTGTCCGCCAATGCATGATCGTGAAAGTTACTTAGCTACTTACTATGATGCATTGTCCGGTTGTTGCCACAAGAAAGAATATATAACTATACTAGAGAGAGGTCTTATGAAAATAGCGAATGCCTGTGCGTACTACAGTGACCCGCGATGGTTTTCAATCTAATGTTGGAATTTGTCTATCGTAAATGTGAAACGCGTCTTATACCGACAGTCCAACCAGGTTTAAGACTTACAGATGGCTTTGCCACAACTGTCGCTTTTGCACTTTTGTAAAACTATTTCACCGAAGTGGAAAAGTCAACTTTTCTAAAGTTAACAAACAACGATCATACATCTTCATAGTTTTTTGCTAATTAAAATATTAACGGTCCGTTTTGACCTTCAATAATCCCGTGGATTGAAAAGAATTATGCCGCATAGTGAATGAAACTTATTTCTAATAGAAAGTTCTATTCATATGATCAACAGTTTGATTTCGCTATTGTAACGCTAACCAAGAAGTTAAACTCTTCGTACAAATGTACTGTATATGTATATTCCAAGAATGGAAAATTGAATTTTCATAAAGAAATATGATAAAATTTCTAAAGTGATTTCCGGCTGAATATTGATGGTAATATTTAAAACCAAAACAAATCCGCATACAACTATAATCTGACGGAGAGACGAATTTTTCGCTTTCACCAATCTAATTTTGTTGGTCTAACCACCGATTTAACTGTTTGGTTTACGACGCATGGGACGTGTATAGATATACATACCAAAAAAAGGACAGCAAAATTTATGATCGATGAGGATCGTTTCGAAAAAAATGTCCTTTCCAATTTCTTTTGTTTTGTTTTTTGCTTTCCTTCTTTTATGTGTGTTCGCAAAAGAACAATAGACGAACGAAGAGAAATTTTTCCTAGATCTATTGTAAATATGCACAACAATTGTCGATTGTCGGGGGCGAAATTGTGTATGCATATACGAGTAGTGTAAACATATTCAAATAGTCTCTAGTTTTTTTTTTTTTTTTTGAAGAAATAGAAATTTACCGTTTGAATACTTAATCCCTTTTTGTATTTGTGTGTGTTTATGTGTACTTTTATTTTTCTAAGGATTTTATTTTTGAAGAATAGGAAATAGGCAACAATGAGCCAAAAGGGTTTGTATATTTAAGGTTTGCTAATTTTTTTCAAATTTTTTTTTTGAAGATGATATATTTTGCCATTCAAGTTGCTTACTCAATTATGATTTAATTATAACGGAATTATATACATATACGGAAACGATTTATGTGAAAATGATCAAAATCTAAATGAATTCAAGGCTGGTTAAAGTTTGGGGTTTATATACCTTGAAATAAAATAAAAAAATTAACAAATTTAAATTACACATATGTATGATGTAGAATGAATTAGACTTTGTGTTAATTTGTTGTTCTCGCACGTACAGGCCATTGCTGGCATATACTATAATGAAAAGCAGTTTAAATCGGTTTTGACATTAAGCGATCATCTTTGAGGTGGTTTCCTTTTATCATATATATTTGTAAGAGGACAGGGTTTAAGTCTATCAATTGATACTCTAGTCTTTTTGCTTTTAATTTCTATGATGAATGTTTTATCATGTCTTTTAAGTACTTTAAATGGTCCAGAATATGGAGGCTCTAAAAATTTTCGTACAGCATCTGATCGTAGAAATACGTGAGAAGGCGAATTTGAATTTTTAGATATGGTGATGGACGAATTTCTTAAATTTTTAACGAAATCGTTTTGAGGAATTGTGTTATCGAAAGACTGATGGAAGAATTGACCAGGTATCCGAATTGAGGATTCGTAGACTAGCTCTGCAGGTGATGTGTTAAGTTTATCATTAATATTAGTTCGGAGTCCTACTCCAATCTAGTCGGTTGTGACACATGATTGCAGCCTTTTGCAGGAACGAAGTGGCTGCCATGTATCCGCAACATACTGTTGATCGATTGCCCCAATTGCTAAATCTGACGTGTCAACCATTATAGCTAGTCTAGCTGTAGATGAGGGGTGTGCAGGTAAAGTTGTTAGACACAATTTTTCTTTGCAATTATCGAACGATTGTATTGATGTTGATGACCAGTTAATAGGAGTTTTACCAGTTTATAGGAGATAATAGTCGTCGTGTCTTACATGAAACTGGTGGTCCATTGGTTTCTAAACGATGTGTGACCGAAGACTTAATTTGTTTGGAACTTAAACCACATCTTGTAATTTCGGGAAGTTTTATCAGTAAATTTTGAATTATTGGGTGTAACTGCGACTTGTCTAAGAAATAACACCATTCACATGTAAGGTTAACGGATCTATAATCCTCTGTCCTTTAATGTCCATTAGAATTCCGGTGTATTTGAAAAAATCTGCACCTATCATTGGCATTGACACGTTCTCAATTATAAATTCCCAACGAAATTCATGACAAAGTTCAAAATTTAATTTTAAAACTTTAGTACCAAAAGCCTGAACTGGGGTACCAGAATAAAGAAGAATTTGAACTAAATTTTGCTAGAAGGACCAAAATTTCCGCTCCCAAAAATTTGGAATTGGAAAATAGATCAAAAATTAATAATCGGCTAGTATATTGTCCATCAATCGACGCCGATGCTCTGTGACATGGTTTCTGCTCGTCTGCTCGCGCTGCTAACGTACCCAAAGGCATATCGTTCTCAAAGGTGGTCAAAATCATTTGAACTCTTTTAGCGTTTTCCATTTTTAGCTTTTTCAGGTTTTCCAAGGATATGCATTACTTCTTCCTTTTAAAAGTAGTATAGGGCTGATTCCCTTTGTCGCTTATAATAAAGCTAATGCATGTCCATATTTCGTTGTCTCGATCCGTTTACCGGAGAGTTCGAAGGACTGCTCGATTAAGTTAAACCACACGTTGGGATTTTAATTAAACAGAGGTTGCGGAGGTTATATGAGCATCGTAGTTTTGTTGTATTGCAGGTTTGATTGTCCATTTACCAACGATACAGATGTATTTTGTGTTGAACTAGTTGTTGGTCCTGCATATAAGATCTGCATCAGTTGTCTATCGTAACCTAATCTGACCGTCAACATAATCTCGTAGTTGTTGTGGAGTCATTGACACTAGATCGTTATTAGACGTGTTATCCCGAACCTCATTCAGAGATGGGGCACTATTGGAAGACAAACTCATTCCAATGTGTGTTCTTGTTCTGGTGTTAGATTAAGTTTCTAGGCTGGTTGGCTGGCTGACATATAAATCTTGGTTTAATATAGTTCGGCTTTTAAATGCCGCTTTGTTGTCCAGCTATCTTGTTTGATAATATTTAGACTTTGAGCGCTTACCACTGGTGGGGGCTATGACCTCTGATTAGTTTTAACTGTTGGAACAATGATGATTGTCGAACTTAAAGGGGCGGCTATTGTATTTAGTTGCGGCAGTTGGATTTAACTGCTATTGTAATTAGTGGTGGCTATGTGGCTTTTTTATCGGTTATATAGTAGTTGTGTTCAAATCACGTCGGGGTCACTAATTATAATTAAACTTAATGTTATATATTTTAAAATGTTATTTTTTCACGTTCGAATTTAATTAATTATTTTTTTAATTACATGTTTTGATTTACCGATAACTTTTGTAATAAAAGTTAACATCGAATGTATCTATCCACCACAGACTCATTCTCCTAGTGAAGAGAGGTTTACAAATGTGACCTGAATACACAAACTAAGAAACATACTATATTAAGACTTCATTTCTTTATATCGTAGGCTTCAGCTATATAGGTTCATTTAATTTGATTGATCTCAAAATAGATAATGCGTCGATGTTAGGAAGTAGAATGTTTCTAATAAATGTACTATTTAGCAATTCGTACCTGTTTTCCATTGTAGTCTTCTTATAAGTTCTACAGTCAGTTGAGTATGAATGTAGTTGTTTTACATTAAGGTAATAAAATAATTCATGGTCATAAGGCCATTCGTCTATCCAAGTTACAAAACGTACAAACTTCTATATAAACGTCGTAAACGGAACACATTGGCATGTTTTACCTATCTAATTTAGCACTTCATAAATGATATGTTTATTTTAAATGTCTCAGTAAAGAAACCTGTGTGGTATGTGCGGGAAACAGATCCAGGGTCACAACCATCGTTCATTACTCAAGAAGCCGCCGAGATACTAAATTTACCAAAATTTCGTGTAAATCTGCAAGTCAGTGGCATTGATGGAATGACGACTAGCAATATAAAATATAAGGTTCTCATTACAATATCACCACATTACTCAAGCAGGTGGTAGAAGCGATCATTTTACCAAAATTGACTGAACCAGTCCGCCAGCTGAACCAATAAAAGGTGTCAACAATAACACGTGGAAGGAGCTAATATTGGCAGACCCACACTACGAGACTGCAAATATGCAAATATTTTAAAGGAAAGAGTAATTAAAACTTCACAAAACCCTCCAGTAGCTCCAAAAACGGAGCTAGGATGGATACTTATGGGGATGACAACAACACAAACAACTTCAAACTCAGTGCCTTTGACTATGATATCTCGAAGTAGTCTTGATTTGGAGCTGCGATAATTCTGGGAAATTGAAAAAATAAGTAAAATTAACCCATACTCCGAAGACGAAGAATTGTGCAAAATGTCATATAACATCAGCCTATATGCGGAAAATAACCTTTACCACCACTAATTAATTTGAGCTATATTGGAGATTTCAGCAAAACGTGCTCATTATAAAGCTAAATCCCATGTATCATGATAACAACGCAATTTTAAAATGACTACCATAAAGTTGAAAACCCAATTAAAGTTAACTACCCTTAAAGTTAAAGTTAACCAAACTAAAAGAAACTGAATCCAACAAGAAAGGTAGCCCAATCAAAATTTAAAGATGGAATAAGGTGCTATATGAGACTTACCGTCGTAAACCGAACGCGAAGGTATCAAAGCGGTAATCGATGAGCATGGTCATAATGTAACCAACATTATAAACGCGTATATAAAAAGGCAGTCTCAAGAAAAACTTTTGCAATAGGTCAGCGGATAAAAAGACCATCTAGCTAGTTATATGGCTGCCAGGTAAGCCAGGGAAAGCAAAATGCTCTACTACCAAAGAATTGTCTGAGGAGAGCGGGTCCTAAAACTGATAAGAACGACTCTCTTTGGAAAGCTACTAGAAGATTTAAGAGACCATTTACACAAGTGCCACCACAAGGAATATAAAAGGAGAATTAGAGTTAATGTAACCGAACTGTTTGCACAACATCTGACAGCAATATCCCAATCATATGACATAAAATCCAAAGTGATCTTTAACCAGTATATAGATTTCCTTCAAACAATTTAAGTGTTACCCTTCTAGAAGTAGCACTTTTTTTTATTTTTTTTTATATAAATGTCCAGAGAACTTAGGATATAGGTATGTATATCCTTTATATAAAAGTTTTAGCAACAAATACACAGCACTGCTGCAAAAGGTAAAAGGAATGATTAGGAGGAAAAAAGGTAAGAGAGGAATAAAGGTTTCCAGTCTTCTAGTTGTTTACTTTTGATAATAAGTTTGAATCTCTGTAAACTGTATTCCAAAGAGGTGAAAAATGAGCTGTCATCAGCATAGGAGTATATTGGATTGAGAGTTGCTGATAGAAAATCATTGATGAAAATTAGAAAAAGGGTTGCAGAAAGGACGGATCCCTGAGGAACACCAGCGTTTATAAGATGTTGATCGGAAGTCACACCATCCACCACCACTTGGAATTTGCGACAAAGAAGAAAATCCATAAAATTAACGAACCGTGAAGGCCAACTGCCATCAATTTACACAGCAAACCCTTGTGCCACACGCGATCAAATTTTGAGATATCGAGTGCAATGACTGGAGATTCACCAGATTGATGAATGCTTCTGTTTCATTGTTCAGTAACAACATCAATTAAATCACCTGCTGAACGCCCTCTGCGAAAACCATACTGACGATCAGAAATTAGATGATTAGCTTCCAAATATTTCATCAGCTGGAAGTTGATTATGGTCTGAAGTACTTTAGAAAGCACCGAGACGATAGCGCTTGGGCGATAATTTGAAGGGTCCAATTTACTGCCCTTTTTTGGCACAGGATGTATGTTAGCAGTTTTCCAGACGGAAGGGAAAATGCCAGAAGACATAGATCGGTGAAACAGACATGGTAGTGGCTTAGACAGGGATTTACAGCAATATTTGAGGACAATTGGGGGAATACAATCTGGACCAGCTGACTTGTTGGTGTCAATGTTTGCAAGGACTTTAGTGACAACTCTAGATCTAAATCTAATGCGGCGCATCGATGAACTGGGTAGAGAGATAATCGAGGGTATTCAGTTAGAATCAGGTAAATTAGAGTTTGCTGCAAATTTTCGGGCGAAGAGATTGGATTTTTCTTGAGCTGTAGAAAAAATATAGTCCCCATCTTTCAGAGGTGGTATTGAAGATTTCCTACTGTTCAAGAAGTTTTCCTCTACTTTGCGGGCAAAGGACCAAAAGGTCCGATTGCTATTGCCCTGCTTTAAGACCTGCCGCAACTCTTCTCGAACTTTTTTTTGATATTTTTTTTAAGCTTGGGACACTGTTTGCGTTGCCAGATTTCTAGTCGCCTTAAATATAGCTAAATTTTCATTTGATGGGTTCTTAACATATTTGCGGTGAGAGGCTTCTTTATTCGCGGTTGTTGTTCTATAATCATGATTATGCCAAGGATTGCCTGATTTTTTTTATTTGCCTTAGAGAGACTGGAAGGAATGAAGTGTTCCATTCCCGTGAGAATGACAGTCAAAACCAGAATGGCTGCATTGTCAATATTACCAAAGGCAAAACAAAAGTACCATTCGAACTCTTGAAAGAACTTATTCATTCCTTCCCAGTCCGCATTTTTATAGTGCCATAAACAACGTTGAGGCGGAACATTCATTTGGCACGACCACGATGTTGGAAATTCAACTTGAATTTCACTTGCAACTTGAATCTTAAAAAGTCACCGGGAATAGACAAAATTTTGTATTTGCGTTAAATACTGAAATAACCCATGTACTTTGGGCATCAGAAGCAACTTCCATACATTCATCAATAAGAGTACAAATTCCTTAACGTGAATCTGCTTATCATCTCGAATTGCATCTTGGCTTGAGATTGAACTGGAAACACCATACATTCGGCAAAAAGAAGAACAAATTTAAATCCGTCTAAAACTCAACGATGATTGCGCATGCTAAATTCTCTGCATTTCTGAAATCAGAAGTTTAATAAAAATATTTGGCATCATCCAAGAAGTAATAATAAATCGCTTAAGATATTTATGATAATTTGAAAAAAACCTTTCACTTCCAAACGAAAATTTCTTAACCGCATTTCGGCTACCAGATCATACAAAAACTATTAAAATATTCCAATTATTGATTATCAAGGTTTATGAACACGTAAACAGAAACATATAAACTACTGTACTAGAAACCAATTCTCAAAATGGTAAGAAATATTCTAAAAATTATATACACGAAGTAACTTCCAAAGAAAATTTTATAGACGACCAACCTCACTCGACCACATTCAATCCACAACACAATATATGTCACAAACCATAATATAACAAAATTTTTGGACCTTACCATAAATCTTCACACATATACATACTTTCTTCGTCCCATATATATTTACGATCGGCGCGGAAACAATGGAAATTTACGGTAGCCAATAAAATGTAAATATTATGGTTGATGTAAGTAAATATAATCCAACTGTGACCAAAAAAAATTCTATTAGCCCGAGAAATGTTAGAAAGCCTTTCCATCAGCCATATACATAATCATGACAAGACATTTTCTAAGTAATCACCATTTCGAGATCGTATACCATAATTTAAATTATCCACGCTATGATAAAATAAAAGGGAGATAAATCTGAAAAACAAAACCCGTTCTACGCTTTAAATATTGTGATCACCAAAAACTAAAAGAATATATACATTTTCACCCTCCATCTTCGAAACACTATATAGATAGATAGCCAACTAAAATCTTCTAATTAAGGTTATTCAACCGATTTAACTCTTTTTTCGATATACAAAGGCTTGGTAACAAAAAGGATTTTTATTCAAATGGTGATCGTCATTTTTTATTAAGTACTATATGTAATAAAAATGTCGCGACGATCGATCGTAATTTAGATAAAGACCCAAAACGATTATATCACTTTTCATTATTTTTGAAGCACCATCATTGTGCGATTTTAGGTAATTTTTTTTGCTTTATTTTAGAAATTTACAGTTATTCAAAAATCACGATCATATTACGATTAGATGTGAGCACATGTGATCTTCACATATTGTATAGCGATCGAGGAGGATGGTTAATAATTCTAATGATGGGAATTATAATATATAGGAAAAGAATTTTTTTTCGTTTTCTTCTTCTTCCACTTATCTTACCTTCAAGGTGTTGTGTTCGTTTTGGGTTTGATGAATGATCGTCAGACAATATAATCTACTTGTTATGGTTTAAAAAAAAAAACGAAATTATAATGTAAAATCGAATCAGACAGGGGGGAATAAACACAATATACAAAATTACAGGTAGTTTTTGGTTTTGATTTAAGTTGAGTACATATAAAATGTGTGTGTGTGTGTAAATTTTAAAAACGCGTTATCACCATCGTACACTGGCCAAAGTAATTGTTAAAATGGCATAATAATGATCGTTTGTCATAATATTAAATTTAAATTCTAGAAAATTCGCTGGTATCACATAATCGTTGTAGACACGTGAAGTAGGTAATCAATTATTATGTAAGCCATATATATATAAGTGATCGATTACCATTAGTCAGTGAATTTGTTAAAATATGTTCTTGAAATTCTTTACATCGCGGTCATACCCTAACACGACGTCGTTTTAGCCTTGGTGTTCAGGTGTTTATTTTCGCGCTTAGAATATTATCACATCACTTTTAATTTTTGTTAAAGTTTTGATTTAGTGAGTACGTGTGTGTGTGTGAAATGCGCCTGGTGTCAGGGGGTATTTACATAATTCGTGTATTTTTTATAATTGTTGCTTTCCAAGAAACTCAACAATTTTACCTAAGGTTGTAGTAGGGAGCAACGTTGGTAAGGATATCTAAAGTGCGGAGAAGATGGACACACATTATAGGGGATGAGAAAGGCGTGTAACCAATGTGTATAAATATATAGAGTATAAAGGGACTATTTTTACATGTTAAATGTGTGATGTTATTTAAATAATGTTACTCCCAAAAAAACTTCTGCAAATAGTTGAAGAAAAGGCTGTGTTCCGAATCACCAATTTGGGTTCAAAAGTAAGTACTCTGCCATAGGTGCAGAGGATCTCTAACTTTATTGAGAAAGCATTCAGCGAAAAGCAGCACTCCTTGATATCGCACGAGCTTTTGCTAAAGCATAACAATAGCTCGAATATTCTAAAATCATCAATGGAGTTTTTTGGTACTGCTTTTGTACTTCTTGTTTACTTATGATATACTCGTAATCAAAACCAATGAAAGAAGGAAACATACTTGTCACATTTGCTGAAGACACCGCTGTCAATATTGTTGACGAAGCTACTAAGCTACAAGCAAGCATAGGCAAAGTTCATCGATTTACTATAACAAGGCGAATACCATTAAATGAAAGTAAATCTGTCCATGCCTCTTTCAACAAACAAGTAGACTATAAGCCAGTATTTATAAATATTAAATAGATTCCATATGCTAATAAAGCCAGGTATTTGGGTATGACACTAAAGAAAAATCAAGAACTTCGCCTAAAACGCCACAAAATGGATTGGCTAATAGGCGGACACTACCAGATGTACACTAGTAAAAAACTTTTGCTTTAAATTAGAGCAAACGTTAGACCAATGAAAGGAGGAAAACGAACAATGTAAGATTAAATTTGAAGTAAAGGAAAGAGATAGATTACAGTCTGGAAGACAGCAGAATTTCGAAAGCTAGAGAGAAGTAAATGCATAATTTAAGAATTATAGACTAAATCTTAGAAACTATGGAAGAAGAATGTTATGAGTTAAAATCTAAGCTAAGAGAGTGTGTAATGCATGAAAAGAAGATAAGAATCGAGCAGCTATTAAAGAGTCGGCAAAAGAGATAAGAACTATGAAAATGCATTTAATGGACGTAGCACGAATGCTAGCTATATTTAACAAGGATAGCAACGAGAAAATATTGGTGTAGGACTGATGTGAAAGTCCTGATAGAAACATACGAAGTGGACGAAAAAACAGTGTTAGGGGCGATAAGGATAAAGGGACATTGTGGAGCCATCTTAAAGAAGGAATCAAGAGGATCTTCCTGGAGGAAGAAGGGCGGATATGAGGAATCAAAACCAAGATGGAGACGCAGATTACTGGTAGATGAGAGAAGTAAGGTAGGAACAGGAAAAAATCGTTTGATTCTCAACGGTCTGGTAGATATTGGAAGTGCAGTAAGTGCGGTCAAAATTAACAAATTGGAAAAGGGAATTATATTGGAAAAAATCTGCCAGAGATAACAATGGCAAATCATCTTATATTGAGCTGTAATACTTTAAACAGCAAGCAATAGAGTGAGTCCGATTGAATTAAAGGAGTAAAGTCAGAAAGTAGGACAATTATATAGAAAAGATGGGTAATGGGAAAAGTGATATATGGAAGGACGAGGAAGAAAAGAAACAGCTAGATATTTGTCATATAGAAGTAGCAGATGATAGGGCAACTCAAATAGAGAAGATTTTTTTGAGGGACATTACATTAAGGCATAGTAGGGAAGGAGCATCTTTAAGGTACAAAGTAGGAATTAGAAGGATTTTAGCAAATTTATCAGATAATGAAGACGTAATGTGCTTTATGAATGACATAGTAGCAGCGACGAAGAAAATAGAACTAGGTTATATTGGACAGATTTTGAGTGTGTTGGCAGATAATAAGGTGTAATTAAAGTTGAAGAAATGTAGTTGGATGCGTACCCAAGTTGATGTTTTGGGATATAAAGTAAATGGGAAAGATATTGCGCCAGGGAAAGCTACGTTGAAAGGAAATTGGGAGGAACCTTTTTTTAGGAATGGGGTAGCGCCATTTTTCACGGTAATGAAAATTAATAAATTTGCATTGGAAAAATAACAAGAAGAGGCATTTTGAACATTAAAAGAGAAATTAGTAAAGAAGCCGGTGTTGCGAATATTTTCGCATAAAACAAAAACAGAATTGAGAAAATGTATAATTATTTTTATAAATTTTATATTTTTATCTTTTTATATTTTTTATATTTTAAGATTTTTTAAATTTATTATATTTTTTATGTTTTGTATTCTTTTATATATTTTATAACTTTTATTTTTTTATATTTGTTATATTTTTATACTTTTTATGTTTTTTGTATTTTTATATTTTCTATACTTTATATTTTTTATATTTTTTATATTTTTTATATTTTTTATATTTTTTATATTTTTTATATTTTTATATTTTTTATATTTTTATGTTTTTTAAATTTTTTATATATTTTAATATTTTTAAATTTATTATAATTTGTTATATTTTTATTTGTTATATTTGTTATATTTTTTATAATTTTCTAATTTAATTGTAAATTTCAATTGACAACTAATTCAATTTATACAGCCTACGGCTTGCAGAAATTAGCCCATTATTAGATATTTTTTTCAGAGAAACACTGCGCAAAATTAGAGAAAAGTGGTTGTAGATTGGAGTTCCTGATAAGATATGACAAAAATGCAGAGCAGTTCATTATAATTGTGATTGTTTTGTGCTAACTAACAGTAGTTTGAATTTTGGGTACCGGGAAACCGGACTAATTGTGCCATTATAGACTTACCCTTCCTTTCCTTTTGCCACAAAAAAAATACTAACTATCGATCGCTTAGGTGTCTGCAACCGAATCAAGTCTATTATAACTAACATTCCTTCGGTTTTGTTATATGTAACACGGGTGTACGGTGGTGCCCGGCATTCTGAGAGTCCCTGGTTCATCCTTGGTCGTACACTCTAATCAATCAATCAATTAAAGCAGAAGCAGAATTGCGTATACAGACGAATTAGCAATTCTACAAATTTTGAGAAGACGAAGAGTAGAAGATAATGTTGATATGGTAGCTCGATTAAGCGATGATAAGATAGTAAGGATGAAAGAACATGTTGGCGCCGGTACCTTTTGATACATAGTCTATATAGAGCTCTTAGGCCCGTTTGCGAAAAATGCAATGGAAGTGTATATGATGGTTTCAGATAGGGTATAATTTTTTTCTCAGATTTAAACGGTCAGTGGGATCAATATTAGTAAGATTAGCGGATAAAGGGGGACTAGACTTGTGCAGATTATTAAAACAGGCAACATTTGTGGTAAACAATATGCAGGAGTAGTACGACAAACAACACGGTAACACGGCTGCTAGATGTCAACAATTCGAGGATTGTCCAGTGGATGGACGAGTTGAAAAGGTCAGATATAGTACTAAAGAAAACAAAGAAAAAGGTAAAGCATGGTAGATACGAAACAGATTCATAGTAAAGAGTATTGGTATAAGGAAGTTGTTAACGAAAGAAAATTTAACGAAGGAGATCTGTTAAACAGACGAAAGTTTAGATAGACCGAGTAAGTTGTACAAAAAGTTTAAAGAACTATATATGGTTAAGAAGGTTTTAGAAAAGGATAGAGGGACATGAAAGGTAGATGCTTTGAATATAAGCAGAATGCTTTTTGTTTTAAGGAATACCAGATAAAAATCGTCGTTACTAATGCAGAAATTGCTGGATTTTAACTAAATCCAAATTTAGATATTTTTTACCTTTAAGAGGACCTTTATACATTCTTCCATACAATTTAAACTCAGATGCAGAAACTTTAACTTCATGTGAACCACGTTAGTTTGATAGCCTACCCTAAAATTATAAAATCATTATTCAAAGGTGACTGACATATATAAAAAAATATTAAAGTTAACTCAAAGCAGTTGGAAATATTACTGATCCTAAACGTAATATTGAGTATAATATCCTGCCAGCACGACTTACAATAATATGACTTCTTGAACACCAAATGGAAAGTTGACATGTTTGCTGAATTTTCCTAGTATGTCTATTGGCCATACAGTAAAACCGTGCACATTTAAATAAGCAGTAACCACACATCTACTATTACTCTACTAGATGTATCTGATGAGAGCATTTTTCAAGAAGTTTGGCTAAAAAATGTCAAGTATACTCGACTGGTTATAACCAGATTGGGTAGTCCTCACCTGTGGTTGAGGAGCACTCTCCCATGGATCGCTGAGCTGACTATCCGCATCCGCAAAAAACCTCATTGTTAAAAAATTCAACAGTATCAGTAGCATTATTGAAACCAACCACCTTTCTGATGACGTGAACGCTCTATGGGAGGTATTATAAACTTCAGTTGTCACTGCTGCCAAGGCGACTATAGATATGGTGAAAATTAAACCCGAAAATGATTGGTTTGAAGAGGAGTTTGTCGTCTTGCTGTCGAGCAACTGAATTTAGCCTATAAAAAAGCGCGAATGTTGTACAATCGCACGGAAGAACAAAGCGGTCCATGCTAGGAGATCCGCCGAGCTAATTTGTAGTCAACAAAAGCATGAATGTTGGAAGGTTGAAGTCTTATAAGAGTACAACAACTCAGCAATGATCACAGTTCTCGTAACGTTTTTAAAGGAGTCACTGGACTGATCCATACCTTCAGACCTTGGTATATCGCCATTCGGGACCAGGATGGAAACTACGTGGGAACAACGATCCTGAAAAGATCCTAAAAGAAGCATAGAAGATGCTCATGGAATGAAAGTTGGCCGCATTGTGCCCTATTCTTTAAAAAGAAGAAATTATAGGTGACTAGCCTATAACTCAATCCATTGGGGTAGCTTATGGTTTGCTTTGCGGTGTCTGATAATACAGTCACAATCTTGTGTACAAATTGAGAATAAGCTATCAGGAATCTCATGTTGGAATTTATCTTTCGTAAAAAGGGAACACCTCAAGCAAACATCTTGTACCTTCAGTCCAACTAGGATCGGGTATATGCAGATTATATCTGTGTATTTGCATTGAATGGCAAAGATTTCAGAAAACTACAGGATCTACTTCCAATTTCCATTTTCCAGGATGAACAGTACAGAACAACAAGGAAAATAATTGCCATAATCAACTACTTACTGACATGCGTCATTTCTTTACTGTTGCTCTTTTTGTGGTTAGCCTGTTATTCCACCAAGGTTTCTTTCGTGCGCATGTTTGCATGGTATGATTTTGTCAGAGACACCGATTACTTAGCAAATGATTACATTTACATCCTCGCTAAATTCGTTGTGTTATATTTTCAGACCATCCTGGCTAAGTTGTTTCCAAAAAGTTATCAAACTTATCCCAAGTTGCATACGTTTGAGTGTATATATCGAGAAACCCTGCCTGAAGATTCAATGCTAATATTTGCGCTTAGATATTTTAAAGTTATAGGACAATAGGGCGAGGATCACTAGAGAACCAGTCTTCTTTTAGTTTCCTATAATAAAAAAATATAGGGTTCCAGCATATAGAGCATATCAACCTTTTTACCATATCTGATATATCAGATGAAGTCATACGGAGTTTGAAAGTATTTGGGGAGCAAGTGGAAAGCCGCGATCCATGGCTAACTTATATTCTAGCTTATAAATTAGATAATGATTCAAAAGAAGGCAGGTTGCATGAAACCGCATAGATTGATTTTCCCACATTAAATCAATTATTTAAGTTCTTGAACAAAAGAAGTGACGCACTTGAAAACCTTACCGCAATTAAAATTATAAAGCCTGTTACATCAAGGAGAGTAAGTTCTTTGGTATCACATTCTAATACTATTGTGTGTACATTATGTTCCGGCGATCATTATTTGGGTAGATGTGAGAAATTCATAGAATTGCCAATTCCCGAACGTAAGCAGTTTGCCGCTAAGAATAGACTGTGCTTTAATTGTCTATCATCCATGCACCAATTTACGGTGTGCCGGTCGAGATACAATTGTAAAAGATGTAAACGCCGACATCATTTAACTTTACACCCTGAAGCCGAAACTACAGCTGCCACAGAAGATTCTTCCAAAAATCCTAGTTTATCTACACAACCAAGTACAAGCTAGTTAAATACTACGGCGACGCAGAGATCATCACTGGTTCAAAAGGCACAAGCTATTTTACCAACAGCGGTTGTTATAATAAAGGATAAATTCGTTCAATCACACAGATGCCTTTACTTGATTCTGGATCACAATCGTCATTTGTATCTGAAAGTTGCATCCAACGATTACAATTATACAACGAGAAAGAGCCAATATGAACATAACTGATATAACGACTGGTTCTGTAGTTTCAAGGGGTAAAACTGTGATGATACTGGGATCATTGTATAATCCAAACGTTCAACTAGAAGTCACCGCATTAATTATCAGTAAGCTGGCATCGAAAATACCAGGTTGTAACTTTGATTCCAGAGTGATTCATTTTTTTGCAAATATACAGTTAGCTGATCCAAATTTTCACAAATCGGGTCCTATAGACATTTTGATCGGAGCAGACAAGTTTTTTTGCATTCTTGAGAACGGGAAAAAGCAATTTAAATCTACGGTTTTGCACAAAACAGTATTTGGATAGGTGGTATCCGGGCATCCAAAAACGGTACAGAATGAGATAACATCAACTTTCACAGCACTCATCGGTCAGAAAGATATAGACATTGATACAACTTTACGCCAATTTTGGGGAATAGAGGAGACCCCTAAACTTACTACGATGTCACCGGAGGATGTTGAATGTGAAAGACTTTTTAATGAAACTCACAAAAGGCAAATGGTATTTTGAAGATATACAGATTCCTCGATTCACAAATCATTATGCTAATATTGATATTCACGGTTTTGTGGATGAGTCATCATACAGTAGAGTCATTAGTGAAAAGGGAGAAATAATTATAAATTTTTTGACGTCGAAGACAAAGTATACAGTCAAGGAAACCACTACAACTGATGCAAAATTGTATGTATGGACTGATTCATCCATTGTTTTAGCATGGCTTTCAACGTATCCCGCTAGGTGGAAGGCTTTTATCGTGAATAGGACAAGTCAAATATTGAACAAATTCCTAAGGCAACATTGGGCACACGTGAATTCTGCTGAGAATCCAGCAGGTCATGGTTCGAGAGTTATAATTCCAAAGAAATTGGTAAGACTAAGTCAATAGTGGAACGGTCCTGAATGGCTAAAGCAACAAGAACAAATTTGGCCCACAATTCAATCAAATGAAGGATTAGAGAAAGCTGTGATCGAGAAGGAGTTATCTAAAATCCAGCTGCCAAATGTTAAGGATGAGTGAATAATTATAATTTTCCAAAGAAGAACGACACTCATTAAAATACTTCGTATTGTGGTTTACGTTAACCGCTACATTTCCAACTTAAAAACCAAAACCGCAAAAGAAAGAAATACATGCGTGCTAAAATCGAGTTAAATTGAAGAAGCTAGAATTAAATGTATCTTATAGGTACAAAGAAGGGAATTAAATGAAGACATAATGAATTTACGAAGAAACAAATCCGTAACTCCACAAATAACTCCAAATTATTATCTTTGGCACCGTTCATTGATATAACCGGAATACTTAGAGTTGGGGAGGCGATTTTTTAATGCAGACTGCGAGTACGATAGCAAGCATCCTGTGATATTGCCAGTGAATCATATATTCACAGAAAGACTTATTTGGCAAATACATTATGAGAACTTACACCCTGGCCCTACCCTGACGAGTAATCTAATAAGACTAAAATACTGGATACTTAATGGGCGTACTAAAATTAGGTCGATGTTGTAATCTGCGTAAAATATGCACATAGGACAAGTACTCAATTGATGGGAAATTTGCCAATAGAACGTATTAACCAACCCATCCATTCACTAACGTGGGTATTGACTTTTCTGGTCCGCTATATTTCGCAACAAAAAAGAGATGAGGTAGCACTAAGCCAGTCAAGGGATATCTGTGTATATTTGTAATTATGTCACTTCAGAATATCTAAGCAAAAATAAAATAGATTGGCATTTCATCCCGCCTTTGGTGGAATATGGGAGTCCACTGTTAAATCGGTAAAAATTCATTTACTGAAATCCGCAGAAAACGATTATGAAGTGCTTACACCGGGTCATTTCCTAATTGGTACCTCATCAGCGTCAGTTTCAGGAACAAAAATAAATGCAGCAGACGCATCCTTATCAAGGTGGCAAAGAATTCAAGCCAGAACACAAGTATTCTGAAAAAAATATTACACGGATTATCTAAATAATCTGCAACAGAGACATAAATGGAGAAAGCCGAAAGAAGATATTCAAGTTAACGACATAGTTGTTATAAAAGAAGACAACACACCAGTATGCAAATGGTCTCTTATGGTAAAATCATACAAACACATCTAGGGGATGATAATCTGGTACGAGTAGCAACAATCAAAACCGCTACTTCCACGTTTCAACGTCCAATTGTTAAGCTAAGCAAGCTTCCTGTTGGTTAACGATTAATTCGTTATCGGTGGCGGAATATGTTAATGGTCCGTCTGTTGTTGTTTTGATTTTATTTGGTTACTGTCAAAACCAATTACTATATGTTAAGTACCTGTAATATACTACAAATATCGAAAGGACATTTTTATAGCACATAAGATAATTTGAATTAATAATTGTATTAAATGTTACAAAATATTTGTTGGACCGAGGCATTGATATTGCACAGCAATTTATACAACTATCATCCACGCGTTCAAGAGTAAAACAGTGTGTCCAAAAGTTTGTGGATATTCTTGTTAAGGCGGAGTTGATTACTGGCCTGGTATAATAATTGAAGTTTCCCTTGTTTTGTTGCGAATTTTTTGCAGCTCACTTATAACAATGCAACCTCTGTAGTTGGCTGGATGTGCCTCCCCACAGTTGGCACATTTTGGTGGAGTGTCTTTTTGTTTTATACATTCAGCCATACGGTGTTTTCCTATACATTTCACGCATCTATAGGCTCCTTATTACAAAAGTTTTGCATGTGTCCGTAGACTTGACACTTTTTGCACTGGGTAATCAGTTTAGATTTTTTGACTTTTTCTATTTGCACTTTCATATGGAGTATTTCGCTGAATGCATAAATATTTTTAATGTCTTCTGTTCTTTCAAAAGATAACATATATAATGGAAGCGGTGTTCTGTCACCTCTTTTTAGCAGCTGTATCTTCTTTAATTTTATATATAAAATAATATTAAATGAATTTATAAATTACATTTTTTTAATATGAGAAAAATTTCGGGATGATTTAATAGAAATGACTTTATTTTATATTATTTTTCGGGCTGAGTATAAGTTTTTCTTATTTAGTCAAGACACATATTTATTTTAGTTGCGCAAAATATTTTCGGTATGGATTTCGGGCTAACTTCAAGTACGTCTATAAAAGCATCTAGATCTGGCTTAGCTTATTATTGGAGCAATTTTGCAATATACCTTACAACTCACCTCAATTAACCAACGATAAATCGCATTTTCAACGCAGAGGCTCAAGTATATTCAATCAGATTAACACATTTTAATCGGGTATACTATATAATTTTGGTGTACCATATATATATAAAACATAAAAAATTTCCCGCAAGCACAACACGATCGAAAACTATCGTTGTAAGATAAAAAAAAAATCTAATTTTCTAGAAAATTATATATGCCAAGCAAAAATCAAAATAATAACTCTGAAGAATTAATATGTATAAATAGTTTTACTATTCTACATTTTTTTTTACTATATAATATTATAGTTTTTGACTTTACACAATTTCTTTATAAAAATTTTTACAAGACATTTACAGTAAATGTATATGTGTTAAGTAAAAGAAACATACAAATAAAAAAATAAAAATAAAAACTCTTACATCAAAAAAAGGTTATTTCAGGCTATTGAGCTAGTTACCTAGTGCCACTAGTCGACTGTATATTTATATGTATATATAGATATAAATATATATACTGTGTAAACCCGTCGATAATATATTTATAATCGAAGCGCAATCTTCGTCTTAAACGCGAAACGAGATGTGCGCGCGGAAAACTTATAATATAATTGCGGCTTAACTTCGCGTATTTCTATAATTTTCTAAAATACAAAAATAAAAAATGTAGATCAAAAGTTCGTTTATAATCGTTCGTATTTTCATTTTATTTTTACATAATAACGGTATGCATACATATAAGATACATACAAAAGACTTGTATGCACAAAATTTTCGGAGTAAGCGACAAACCTGATATAATATATAAAAATTTGGGAGGACCATTTCCAAAATTTTATAAATTTTTTATTTATTTTTTATTTTCTCCATAACTGAAAATGAAAGAGTTCAAAACGGTAAAAATGAGCGAATTTTATATGTTTAAGAACTATCGCGCACGCAAGTTCAATAAACTTTTTAAAGTTCATACATTTATATATATATATATATATATATATATATATATATATATATATATATATATATATATATATATATATATATATATATATATATATATAAATATAAATTTTTTACTTTTTAACGAATTCACTAGTTTCTGTTTTTAGTTCATTGCCATTTTTATATTATACAAAAAAAAAAGAAAGAATTTCTTCGTGAGCTTTTTAATAGCTCGCTTATGTGGTCGATTCTCTTATACTTTTGGTTTTCTATGTGCGAGATGTGTTCAAAGAAAAGAACTTTATATTGCGTGTGTGTGTGAATATGTGCGCTCTATAATGACGTCAAATATAATTTTTTTTTGCACTAAAAGAGAAGAATTTTTGTTTATAATATAGTTTCAAAGCAGCACAGAGTTCGTTGAACTTCCTATAACGATCGTTTAATTTTTTTTTTATAGATAAATCGAGCGATTTATCCCTGTTATATATAGGATTATTATTTATATTGTCCTTGCCAAACTATATATATGATATAGTATGGTATATATAGTTCGCGATCTTATAAGTTTTAAAATATTTTGCCATTCATTCATCGCGTATTATAGAATTTTATTAAAGTACCGTTATTTATTTATATATACTCTCTTACTCTCTTGCAAACGTTCTTCAATACATTTTATATAAGAACGGGTCTTCGATGGTCTTAAATACATATATAGAAAAAATAAAAATGAAAACTATACAGACACACATATATACACACACGTTAAATCGTTTTCTTTGGATTCTCTTTCATTTCGTATAGGTATATTCAACGACTTATTGTATATAGAGAGAGAGAGAATATATGAGAAGTGAGAACTATACAAAAAACTATATACACTATACTATATGAGAATATATTGAAAATAAAAACTAAAACAAACACCTTGACCGTCAATTTGTTTTTATTTATTTGTTTTTTTTTTTAGTTTTTTTCGAACAAAAATATCTTCCGTGATTCAGTTTTTAGTAAGACAACACAAGACGTAGACGTATTTTAAGTTTTTTTTTTTTATTTTATTTATTTTAAATGAAATTATTTATATATTTAATATTTTCGTTCGATATATAAGAAACATTGTTAAAAAAAAAAAAAAAAAAAAAAAACAAAAGTTATGTAACATTCGTAAAAATCTGCAAAGTGATCTTACCATTATACACACATATATTTATATAAATATATACACAAGGATTATTTGGATTAACATTTCGTTAAAAAGTTTAAGTGGATATATCATTAAAAAAATTGAATAAATAAAAAAAATAAAAAAATGGTTTACACAGTGATTCAGTGCGCTAATTGAATATTTTTATAAATTTTAAAATTTATAAAAAAATAAAAATGAAATAAACAGTGATTTTATATATTATTTAAATATAAATTTATGTTAAAGTTATATAGTTTAAGTTTTGTGATTTATTTATATATACTTATGATCATCTTGTGCGCGCGCATATATACAAAATGATATTTGGATTAATAACAACGGTTCAACTATAATAATCGCCGTGCGCATTGATTTAAGCTTCACTTTTTTTTTACACGTCAAAACTTTAAAGTAAGTAAATTTTTTTTTTTTTTTAATACAATTAAAAAACGCGGAAGTTCACCGCACGATCAGTATTCGATCAAATTCAACCAAGTCTTCCTCAATTCTTTCATTCTATATGTACGTACTGCATTTTATGTTGTAATTTTCATTTTAATGATCGCGCATAATATATATCCACATATACACAAATACATACATACACACGGGAAAATTTATAAGCAACAGGTTGATCGATACATTATAATACGCGATCGTTTTTTTTTTTTTGTTTTACTTTTCTTATATACATTACACTTCAATGTACGCGGAGATCACATGGAGATACTGTATTTTGATGATTAAATTACAATAAAATTTCAATAACAACAACATATTTTGCTGAGTGTGTGTGTGTATTTTTTTTTTACTTTTTAAATCGAAATAAAAAAAAAATAATAATAATTAAACCTTGACAATGACTTTACATGACTTGCGCGCGCTTTGACTTTGACATTGACGCAGTCAAATAAAATGTATACATAATATGTGCATTGTATATCGAATATGAATTTTCAACACGTGAGTAAATCGGCGATCACGTGCGACATATCGATATAAGCGGAGTTTGGTACTGAGAGGATCAGCTAACGATCGTTAAGTGTCTATACATAAATCAACTTGCCAAATTGATTTAATGTCATTGACATTATTTTATACATATTATGTATATATAACTATTTTGTTCATCTTATTCGACTTCTTCGTGATCTTCTTATTTTATTTTATATATATATATTATATTTATTGTGTGTATGCGCGATGATCGCTAAACAATTTTCTAATTCATATATAGAAAAAGAAGATTACAAACAAAAAATTAAAAACGAAATAAAGAATCGAGCAAAATTTAGAATGTGTGATGAGGCGTGAAAATAGTTTTTATTTTATTCGAAAGAGTCAAGGTTACGTTAAAAATGATCATCGGAAATGAAATATTTAAATTTAAAGTGTAAAAGGAATTTTTGATTGATCGCGATCGCGATCGCGAACATAGTACATAATACATATTATGTATGCTTGGATGAATGTATGTATTTGTATGTATGCACATAAGGATATGTTTATATATAAGAGATTTTCTAATGAAAATGAAAACAGAAGATTTTGCACGATTCTATCTCGATCAAGGGTATTCAACTTTCTTGTGTCTTGTGTATTTATTATTATTATTATTATTATTGAAGCAAGGTGAGTTTCATCTTATTCGTGTTCTTATTCGTTTTGTTATTTTTTATTATTATTATTATTATTATTATGTCTATTCAGTGGCGTATCTAATGGCGTAAGATGCTTTATTGCCAAAATTATTTAACCAATCAATAGTTATAGTATTTTGTGTGCGTGTATACCTCCGACACTGTTTTATTTTTATACTTGACGTTCTGACATCATATTTTGATGATGACTATGGTCATGGAAATTTACGAAGGAAAAAAAGTAAAAATCGTGTTCATATATACATACATATATATATATATACAAACAAATAATAATTATGATGGACCCACGAAATATACTCGTATAAATATACAAAATTTCAATCAAGAAAGAAAAGAAGAGTGCTAAGTAACAACAAGAATTTGTTATTTTAATACGCAAAAAAATTTAGCTGATCATCGCCCTCTTTGCGCGATCGCGATTACAACAAAAACCATCACTCTATGTTTGTGTGTGTGTGAATCTATATATTGTGTTTAGATCATCAACAATATCCATAATATTTAAAAACATTTAAGGTTGAATCCGATTTTTGAAGACTGCGTAGTTTTACATGCGATCATGATATATAACGATCGATCAATCTATAAAAAAAAAATATATATATATAATAATCCGCCCTTGACCTTTTTGATTTACATATTAAGCTACCATCCTTAAAAGTTCTTAGTACCCCTTTCGTGTATTTCATGTATATGTATATATAGAATGCACTAATATGTGTATACATGATATTCTTCGATATGGTTGGTCAATTTCAGTGGCAACCTAACCATAAAAATTTACTTGTAATAAAAGTAAATTAAAAAACCAACACGAGGTAATTAAAATTAAAATGTATATATACGATCGTACATGATATATAAATATATATAAAAAAAGAATTGTCCATCTGGTGCTAAGAACCTGTACTCATTTGACGGTTTTTGCGCATATTAGCACTGCTCGACCTCGAGATTTCAATTTCGTTTTTGTTTTCTTACCAAAATACGAGTTCAATGACTTTGTGAAGTTTTTATTTTTTAGTATAATTCTTATCTTCTTTTGTTTTTTTTTTTTAAATTTTTTTTAATAAATTTTGGACATTTTAACTTTTGTGTATTGTGTTGATTAAAATGCGTGATAGGTTGGTAGAAATGTGTGTGTGTGTGATTTTGTACTTTTTTTTTTGATGATGATGATCATCACCACTGATGAGGAAAGGAAGAAAGAAAAGAAATTAATTTTTTTTTTTTATATTCTTTTCGATCGTCTTGTATATATTTTGTTTGGATCGTTGACCTGCCCCAAAACAATTCATCCATTGTTAAGAAAAAAAAAAATTTTACTTTTTAGTTAAGAATTAAGAATTTTTTTGCTTTCATATACAATACGCAAATGGTAAATTTCGTAGAATTTCGTTTTGTCACTTCATTCGGTGCCATCACCACAATATATATATATATATATATATATATATATATATATATATATATATATATATATATATATATATACAGATGGTAAAAAAAAAAATTTGCATTTGACAATACAATTGTCGATCGATCACGAAAATATATTTTTTAATCCCTATGGGTTTAATCCTGAATGGTCATTTTTGTTCGACACCCGACGAAATGGCATATTTTATAGAATCGTTCATATGAACAAAAAAAATTATATCATCTATCGCCGATACTATACAGAATACAGATATAGAAAAAGCTCTCTCCCTCTCTCTATCACGAGAGTATAACGAAATATTGAAGTTCGCGAGTTCAATGACCGACCTACTCATGCGATATGGTTGAAAATCGCATGGCATAATATTAAACGATATAGAAACGAAATAGTAGACACATAGATAAATAGAAAAGAGAGACAAAACTATGCGACTTAAAAAAAAAAAATAAAAATTAAGGTGAAAATTTTATTTTATTTCTCTTTTTTTTAGTTTTTTTAGTGTTTTAGATTAACGGTAAATTTTAAAATTATTACAGTATATATTTTGATAGTTTTTTTTATTTTTATTAAATGGTGAGACATGAATATATTGTGCGTGTGTGTGGAATTTGGATTAAATTATCCAACGGTCATTGCCACTAAAAAATTTTTTATTATTTTTTTGTAGTTGATCTACATCTAATTATATATTATTCTGCCATCTATGTAACATAATAGAAATGATGACCCTTTAATGAAAAACTATAAAACAAAAAAATCAAAAAATCAGCTTGATTTATTAATGAGTGTCAAATTAGCGGAAGTAGTATTTTTTTATATTGGGGTAATAATTTGTCATGAACCAAAAATATTGAATCATTTTCAAGTTCCGCTTTAGGTGTTATGTAACTGTCCAAAGTAATTGATGATGAGTCGATTGAAATTAACTTTAAAAAAACTTAATATGCAAGGGGTCTATTAATTTTAAAATTTGAGTGGTTTTTAAAAAAAAATTTTTGAGAAATTTTTAGTAATTTTTCTGATTTAGTTAAATAGTATTTAAATAAAGTTGAACAATTTTACAAGGATGTTATCTAATAACCGTATGGACATCCGACTTTAGTATCTTTTAAATACATAATACACATAAAACACTAAATAATGAAAACATATCTCAAGCAGAGTTATCCTATTAATGTAACGCTAAATACTTTGAGTGATATTTTGAGTGTTTTTTTATAGTAGTCTAATCTATTTTTAGCAAAACTCAGAAATGAAGATATTAAACTAATTTTAAGTTATATTACGTAAAAATGCACTAACTAATGTAAACTTATAAGAAATGTGTATTTTGAATGACTTTAAAAAAACCGCAATTCATCGGATTTTGGAGTGATTCTTTGAAGGGAAGTTAAATGATGATTGTAAATTTCTTTAAAAACAAATGTTGAACTTTTCTAGATAATATATAAAAGCACTGAATATTTCAAATATACAGCTCATTTCAAGTCACGTCACGCTAAGCACTTTGCTGAGTGGAATTTTGAGTTTTGTTTTTATCATAATATAAAATATTTTCGATCAAACTCTAGATCCTCGATAAACAAGACTTAAATAATATTACAATGCTTTTGAGTAATATTTGGAGGGTCGTTAATTTTGAGTGACAACTTGTTCCAGTCAAATTTCACTCTGAGTGTTTTTTACCATGGTGTAATATATTTTTCTAGTCAATTAGAGCTGAATATACTTTGAGTGACATTTTGAGTGTTTTTCACCATAGTTTAATATATTTTTGATAAAACTTAGGTCTCAAAATATAAAATACTCAAATAATTTTAAACAGTTTTTTGAGTGATATTTTAAAGTAAAGCTAGCTGATAACTGTAAGGACGTATAAACTTTAAACTCTTCTAAATAATAAAAAAAACTTATAAAATTGTTAAATATTTTCCACTCATAAAATTATATCTAATCACTCGGTGAACTGACCATCTACAACGGCAATGTCCACTTCACAGATAATTCGTAGCAAGTGGTTTAAAATGGGACCACCTTTTAATTTTTTCAAATTTTTGAGTGATATTTCAAAAAGTATTTAAAACCTATAACCGTAAGGAAATTCATTTTTAAATGCAAACTTTGATCTTTTTCTAAATACTATATAAAATTACTGAATTCGGAAATTCGTTTTACTTCGCTTTTCTTTCACTAAATACTCTGAGTGAAATTTTGAGTGTTTTTTTTTGTCATAGTATAATATATTTTCGGAATTCAGATTATGTCTCAAACATTTTGAGTGATATTTTGCCAGGAGGGTATCTGATAATCAACCGATTGTAGCCCTGTGATCCCTTTAGCTATTACTTAACAATGTTTGAGTGATGTTATATTTACTTAACAATGTTTGAGTGATGTTTTGCAACGAAGATATTTGATAACCGAACGGTTCTAAGCCTCTGTATATTTATTTATTGTTTAACAACACTGAATAATGTCAATTTTATTTATTAAACAAACAACAAACTTCCAAAGCTCGTTTTACTTAAATTTCATCAAATACTCTGAGTGAAATTTTGAGTGTTTTTTTATCATGGTATAATATATTTTTGAAAAAATTCAGAACTCCAGATACACAATACTCAAATTATGTTCCACATTTGTGAGTGATATTTTGCAAGAAAAGTATCTGATAACCTGATCGGTGGTAGGCCTGTGATCTTTCTAGTTATTACTTTACGACAATGAACATTGTTAAACTTACTCTTTGTTATTCATAACCTAATTGGGCATATTTTTTTATAATTTAACTCAAATGAAAAGTTTTTTACTAAAGCTCTCTTTAATAGAGTTCATTTGTTTACGAGAATTCATCAAATTTTGCGAATATTATTTCGGTTAAAAATGTTTTTTTCATTCGAGTTATAAGGAAACTCATTCTAGTCAAGTTAAATTCTTTGAGTGAAATTTTGAGTGTTTTTTATCTACTTGATCTTTTGAAAGAAAATTAATCGATAACCTGATTTTCAACAAAATCAGGCTTCTAATAAACTCACAAAATTGATAAGGAAGTTATCTGTTAACTGAAATGACGTCAAATTTTGATCTCTTCTAGATAGTTCATAAAAACATTAGATAATGCAAATCTATAACAAGCATGCTTTTAATACTAAAATCATGCTAAATACTTTAAGTGACATTTTGAGTGTTTTTTATTACGGTATAATATATTTTCTTTACGGTTTAAGTGAAGATACGCTAATCGTTAGACTATTCGTAACAAGTGGCTAAAAACCACCACCAGATCTTTTACAAGATATTTTAGGTCATTTTCTTACAAATTATTGTAGTTGATTAGCCCAACGAATAATTTTACCCAATTTTGCCCAACGAATAAGTACCGTATAGCGTGTTAGGCAAACGCTTAACCATCACTAAACGACTGGTGACGCTAGATAAATAATACTTAAATAATTGGTCGTAATTTTTGAGTGATATTTTGTAAAGTAGTTTCGTCATTTAATATTACTGCAATTTTGAGTGCTTTTTAACATGGTATTTTTTTGGATCCTAAATGCTTGAAATATTTTGCAAGGAAGATATCTAATAACCGAACAACATTGAACATTGTTAATTTTACTCCTTTTTGTTATCCATGTACCATAGCGGCTTCCAAAGTTCTAACAATCGGGTAAATTTTTTTATATAATTTGACTCAAATAAATATTTTAAGTTATTTTGGTGGTTTTTGAAATTTTGCTAGGGAATTTTATTTGCATATGTTGCATGCAACAATACTATTGCATGGCCTTGCAACTATTGAGTATTTTTTATTTTTGAGTAAAATTCTTGCTATTCATAACAATTTATCGATTACCAATCATAATAAGTCGACTAATTTGCAAAACCTTCACAAATTTTTCGACAATGATTCGGCAAGGCTAGAACATTGACAAAACAAAATTAAGCCGCATGCTTGATTTAAGTTTTAATCTTAATCAAAATACTGCATTATGTGTATGAACGATGAAATTGAATGAATTTTATCGACGCCTAAAAATGACAACGATATGCATCATAATATTTTCTATTTTACAACTTCTTATTGATTTATTTTTCCAGTTAAAAAAACAAAATAATGAAACTTACACGGAAAATCGATTGACGGTTGGCGCAAGCGAGAGTAAATTTTATTATAAAGGAAATTAAAATGTTTTTCATAAATTCACATATCCTTATGTGCATTTTCACCATAACTCGTTTTTTTTTATGTTGATATGCTTTAAGTTTTTCCTTGTCTGTGGTCATGGTGATATACATACATAAATAAATCGAGAGAAATACAAAATAAAAAAAGTTCATAACCTCACATACACACAGTATTTTTATTATTTCGGAACAAAAATTTTCTACTTTTCCGGATTTAGTATAAAAAAAAAAACCCTTTCCCTATCATTGCATGTATCGTATCGTATCGTGAGTGTGTGTGTGTGTGTTTATGTATTATTATTATTTTTTATTATATATATATGTTTTATGTCCTAACCCGGACAATTTTTTTTTACGTTACCATAGGTCGGGGAAAAACATAAAAAAAAAATTTTCCTTTATTTAAAATTTTTCATTTCCCCATGCTCCACATAATACTCTCTCGTACTCTCTTTATTTTTAACGAATATAATCTACTTTGTTTTTATTATTGTCGCGTTTTTCACAATCAAAATTTTGTTAAGGTTGGTTCGGAAAATTTCTGTTTATACAAGTTTAACTGTACTATATATATCGTGTACTGTACTGAGTGAAAATTCATATAACGTCTATAAAATTTTTTAATAATTTTTTGATTAAAAATATATTTTAATAATTAATTTATATTATAATATATGGATTGTAAAAATTATTTTTGGTAAGAAATATTTTATTTTTGTGAAAATGAAATGAAATGAAAAAAAAAATCTATTTTCATTCAAAGTGCAGTGAGAATGCAATTAGCATGCGCTTTTTATTCGATCGGGAATATATATATATATATATATATATATATATATATATATATATATATATATATATATATATATATATATATATATATATATAAAGTTGTTGTTGCACACAGAATATAATATTATAGTTTTAGTTGTATATAGTTTTGTAGAGAGATGATTGTCGATTATATTGTATACAATTTTTATAATAAATAATAGTTCTTTATTTTTTTAAAATAATTTGCATATATTTCATGTTAGTGTATATAGTTTTGTGCTCTATTATAGTATTCGGTTGTGTATTGCGCCGCGCGCATTTATAATGCATTTTTTTTTTACAACATAACATACATTGGGCCCAAAACTAAATTTTGTATATGTATCATCCATCTATACCTACATAATTTTATAATGTTGACTTAGGTCCGGCATAATGTTTTATAAAAAATAAAAAAAAGTCGTTGGTTGATTTCATGGATATAGTATAAAAGTTATGATACGCAGTAAACTTTATAATTTCAAAAAAAAAATTAAAACGTGAATTTCTTATCAACTCATTTAGTAAACACTTTGTTATCTCAAAAATGTGATTTATTCCGGCTTTATGTATGTTTAGTCGGACAGCAAAAAAAAAACTACATACATGTTATATATACTATATATATATTCTAATTAAAAGTGAAAATTTCAAAATAATAAAAATGGCGTCAAAATCGTCCATTTTTATTTGTTTAAATATAATTCAAAAATGAAAACCGTGTTGTGTTTTAGTAATTAATTTATTTGTTCTAATGCATATATACTATTTATTTATTTAAATTAAAAAAATATATATATTATAATATCTATTACTATATACGTTTAATAATAATATAATCCTGCGCAAAGTATTTATTTTATATATTTTCAAGGTCAGCTTTGTTATATAAAATATTATGTACAATATATGTATATATATATATATATATATATATATATATATATATATATATATATATATATATATATATATATTCTAAATTTAGAATTATTAGTTATTTAGTAACGAAAGCTTTTCTTTGTGCTTAATTGTGTGTTTGTGTGTGCCAATATACTTTCACTCTATATATATAAATAACAAAAAAATATATTAAAATATTTTTAAATTTGATTTGAATCCAAACTTTCAATTTTTAATTCTAGAATTATTTGATTCTTTATATACACTTATGTAATATATAAATTATTATAATTTAATTCCAATAATATCTTTTAACCTTGGCCATGATTTTCATTTAGAACATATATACGTTTATATCACTATATTTTGTAACGTAATATTTTCAAGTTCATAATAATTATCGCTTATAAACTATGTATATTCAAATCTAATGTGATCTATTAGGGCGTCCCCACTATATATTCGATATATATTCGATATATAAATAATTGAGACCGATAGATACGATATATATATATATATATATATATATATATATATATATATATATATATATATATATATATATATATATCGTATCTATCGGTCTCAATTATTTTTTCAATTTTCTATTTTTAAAATGACGTAATTAAATGCATCAATTGCATGCATGTGACTTTAACCTTGCAACTAATTATAAAGATGCACTTGGAATTATATACACATAAAATAGTATTAGTTAACTATACGATACATATACATATATATAGTATATAAATACTAAACTAGTACTTTCGATTAAATTTAGAATATTTTTCTATTTTATATATTTGTATACGAAGTTTTTCGCAAAGTGCAAGGTTTTTCCTTATAATCGACTGTGCCAAAAAACGCATATTGCCAATTTCCTGTATATTGGTGTGCCGAAACGAAAAAAAAAATCATAACCGAAATACGAAAAGAAAATCTAATACAAAAAATTTTCAATGTGTGAAAATTTTTAAAACTATTATTAAATACAAAATGGTGGGCGGAAATGATCGAATATATATTAGGTCACATTGAAAATATATAATCTACTGTTGCTTTCGATATAATTGCGCGATTATTCGTGCACTCGCGTATGTGCATTTTATTTTTTATTTTTTTTATCTATTTGCGCTTTGCAAATTGCATTTTATAAACTATTATAATATTTTAATAAATAGTTACGACTCATCGTTTGGTTAGTGTAAATGTAAATAGGGTATATATATATATATATATATATATATATATATATATATATATATATATATATATATATATATATAAACACCAACCTTGAAAACTATTTAATTTTTTATTGTATATAATTAATTTTGAAGGGCAATTTAGTGAATCGCAACCGTTCCGTTAAAAAAATAAAAATCTACACGTGATTAAGACATATAGTGATAACCTTTCTTACAAAATGGAAAATTGACGATCAAGGTCTATATATTATAAAAATAAATATGGCGTTTTTCATATCAACTGATAAAATGCGCGAAAATGCATAGCGCATAATATTTATTATGATTTTTCTCTACTTCTTCTGTCTGTAACAAAACATAAAAAAAAATTAAAAAAAAAAATAAAAAAATTGCATTTTTCGAGAGAAAGGAAAATAGATGTGAAAAATTTAGGTCAGTAGAGAATTTTCCAATCGATAAAAATTAAAATCGAGAGCACACTACTGCGCTTTATTTTTGTATTTATTATAATATATGCATGTATGTATGTATGTGTTCTATTATTGGACGGGAGGAAAATTTTAAAATTTTTTATTTTTATTTTTTTCATTTTTCTACTTGTTAATTACAATAAAGCCAGGAAAAATTGAAATTTTTTTTTTTAACTCCACTCTCACTCGTATATAAAGTGAAATTAATTTTTATTTCCCACACCCTTAAACTACCTATATATATATAATATACTATATATGTGCATTACCTACGTCACAGATTTATAATTTTTCAATTTTTTTTTTTATATTTAAGGTTACAATGGAAGGTACAAGTCCTATTCGTGGTCCAACACCGGACGCACAACAAGATTATGATGTAACGCGGATGCATGAAGAAGATTTTGAAAAATTAGCCGTTTACATTGTACCCGACGTACCGTGCGAACGTGGTCTAATAAATCGTGCCGAAAAAACATTACCGCGTAGCTTAACACTAAAACCATCGCTCATCCTATCCACACCAAATGTACCAACGGAGGGTGTATGGAGTACCGGCGTTATACCGAAAGGTACACGTTTTGGTCCATTTGAAGGTATACCGACACCAAACTATCCGGATGATAAACGATCGTGGAGATATTTTTGGAGGGTAAGCCATATATACATTATAATATTTAAGTAAAATTAAAAACAAAACAAAATCCTTTTTCCTCTATTTGTTTTTCTCAATATACGCTTTTCATTTATTTTTACTAAATTTTTTATTTTTTTTTGTAATAATTCAAAATGGCCGAAAAATAATTATAATATGGTGGAAGAATTTTCTTTTGTTTTTTTATTTTAACATAATATTATTTAGTGCAACTAACCGTGCGAGAGCCTAATTTTTCCTTTTTTCTTATCTATAAAAAAATTTCAATAAAGGTTCAGGGAACACGCCATGTATCCTATGGGAATATTAAGGTACTTATAACTACAGTTTTCTTTTGTTTATTTATTTTATATAAACTACATAGTTTATAATTATATTTGTGTGTGCGCGGGTGTGACAATGGAAAAATGTCAAGTACACTTTCCATGTCGTACACGTGCCACAAACTAACATTTACGTAGTTCTAGAACTTTTTACATTTTTTATTTTTTATTTTAATTTTTTTAATCGATTCGATGTTTTCTATATTTTTCTCGTATCTATATATAGATTTTTAAAGATAACGATTACTACTATTTGGACGGGTCGGATACTAGTCAAGCGAATTGGATGCGATATGTGGCGTCCGCCTATAGTTTATCGGTTATGAATTTGGTGGCGTGCCAACACCAGGAGCATATTTATTTCTATACAATACGTGATATAATGCCGAACGAAGAACTAATGGTGTGGTATTGTCGTGATTTTGCAAAGCGGCTGGGCTACGATGTTGATCCAGAGCGTGCCACCTATTCAATATGTAAAGAGGAAACGATGAAAAAAGCGTATGGTCTACCGTCGACGCCTGTACATCCTGAAATCGCCTATAATCATGTAAAATATGTTATGGGATTTCATATACCGCGACGGACACCAACACCAACACCATCTCCACCACCCGTCGCCATCACAAATAATCAACCGACGACAATTGTTCACCACCAGTCGGTAGTGCATTTACGTGAATCAGCCCCACCTGTGACATCATCGTCGCCACAACGTAGTGACGATGATCATAATATGCCATCACCGTTACGCGACACCACCCTATTAAAAGATAAAGATGTGGCCGAATCGCCATTGTCGCACACAAAAGAAATGCCACAGTATGAACATCAGCTAACACCGAATGATGGTTCGGTCCGTTCGGACGAGGGATATCATAGTAATGGATATCATGACGATGGATTTACACCGCCCGAAGATTCTAGTGATAGTGAAAGTGAAAATAATTATGTTTTAGATTGTTCAAAGAAAATGCACGAACCAAAAGAAACAATTATAACGCAAAAGTGTGAAATGATTACCACGAAAAATGAGTATCGTAATGTCAAAATGAAAATGCCGTTAAAATATGAATTTAAAAATAGTAAACATTTAAAAGTGAGTCCAGCCATTGCCAAGGACGGGCTAGTTATTATTGAAAATAATATAAATATGTCTGAAGTGTCCCCACCTATATGTAATAATAATATTAGTAATAGTAGTAATAATAATAATAATAATAATAGTAATAGTAATAATATTAGTGATAGTTTGGATCAAAAACCAATGAAACAAGAATCTGAACCACAAATGTCACCTGCACAACAACAACAACAACAACGTGTTATAACACCGGTGACAAGTACGGTTATTGTATTAGAAACGCCACCGCATACAATTGTTCCTTTAAATCATAAACCATATTACGAGGCTGAAACAATAACATCACCACCACCACCCCAACCTCCATCGTTTATGCGTTACACGCCACCAAGTTCAAGTATACTAGAAACGATACTAACCGGTAATCATCATCATCATCATCATTTGGATCGACGCAACAACAACAACAATAGTATGAATCATAGTAATATGGAGCATCAACAAAATTCGGCTACCCCACCCCCAACATCACCTACCGAAATGGCATACAGTTATAAAAAATCACAACGCTACGGTAACGCATGCAGTCCAGATTCCAGTTCAAATTTACCAAACACAATAATAACGCAACATCACCTATTAACAACGGCAACATCTTCATCGTCACCACCAATGCACCATCAGATAATTGTAGCACGTAATAATAGTAATAATAATAGTAACATAACTAGTAATAGTATTTGTGTCCCAGATAATAATAATAATAATAATAATAATAGCAATAATAGTAATAGCATTTCGAATTTAAATCAAATGATAACAGCGACAACGACATCTACATCACCTCAACCGCCCGCCTTAATTTATGCAACACAACAACATACACAATTACCTCCGATCACATCATCATCGCTATACGATGGACAACGGTCCCCACCGTATCCATACAATGTGTATTCAACATCACCGAATGGTAATATTGTTACGCATGTACCATCGTCGACATATTCACCGCCACTAAGTAGTAACGGCCATTATGAACATGTTAACGGTATACCAACATCGGCTGGTTTATTAGCGTTACAAAATGGTGGCCAACTAGGACTACCACATCATTTGATGACGCCACTTGCACCGCTACAAAAATATTCACCGTCAAATCGTTCGCATTCGCCCAACTGTAGTATGAGCCCCGATGGGAATCGTAGCTGTAGTCCAATGAGTCCGAATAGTCATGGATCGCGCGGTTATCGTAGCCTACCGTATCCTCTAAAGAAAAAAGATGGTAAAATGCACTACGAATGTAATGTATGCTGTAAAACGTTTGGCCAATTGTCGAATTTAAAAGTACATTTGCGCACACATTCGGGCGAACGACCATTTAAATGTAACGTATGCACAAAATCATTCACGCAATTGGCCCATTTGCAAAAACATCATTTGGTGCACACGGGCGAAAAACCACATCAGTGTGACATATGTAAAAAACGTTTCTCGTCAACGTCAAATTTAAAAACACATTTACGCTTGCATAGCGGACAAAAGCCGTATGCATGCGATTTATGCCCCCAGAAATTTACCCAGTTCGTGCATTTAAAATTACATAAACGATTGCATACGAACGATCGGCCATATGTGTGTCAAGGTTGTGATAAAAAATATATAAGTGCATCGGGTTTACGAACGCATTGGAAGACGACGAGTTGCAAGCCGAATAATATTGAAGAGGAGTTAGCGTTGGCGGCGGCCGCAACATCGGAATGTTTAGGTAATTTAGAAACATTTTAATTTATTTTAAATTAATAATTAACGAAATTTTATGTTCTTATAGGACCCAATGATAAGGATCATGGTGATTTTGATGGGAAGGAGGACTACGAAATTAAACATATACACATGCAGACCCATCCCCATTTAAGGCATATTGGAAATTCCCCACACGCCTTAATACTACAACATACACAACAACAGCAACAACAACAACAACAGCCACATTTAACGTCAATGCATCATCATTCCCAACAACAGCAACATCACCATCACAGTCAAACATCATTGTTATCACCTAAAATCGAAAAACTAACAACAAACACAACAATCACATCGACCAATAATTCACAACATATACAACAACACCAATCACATCAATCGCAACAACATCAACAACATCAACAACAACAACATCAACAACATCAACAACAACAACAACAACATCACTATCAACATCAACAAAATGGTGAAAATCGACCATCTGTTATCGAATCAAATCAGCCTCTGATTATTGAATGCACATAAATTAAAACATTTCTACATAAAAAAAAATAATAAATTAATTTAAAAAATAATTTTAATTTTAATTTTATTTTAATGAGACTGTATAAAAAAATATATAATATTAATAATAATAATAATAATAATAAATTTAAATAATTTATATTTAATTTTAATTTTAAACACCAATAAATTGACTGAACATTATAAAACAAAAAATTTAAAAACAATAAAAAATAATCTGAAAAAATTTAAAATTTAATTAAAATAAAATTAAAATAATAATTTATATTTATATATATATTATTATGTATACCAAATAAATAATATATTGTTTATTTTTAATATTTTAGGCTATATTTAATAATATGTACCTACATAATTATAATGTATTTATTTAATTAATAATTTGTAAATATTATAAAAAAATAAAAAATTAATTTTTTTACAAAAAATAATTATTAAAAAAATTTATAAATTTTGTAAAATAATTTATAATTTTTATTTTTCCTAGCTGAAAGATCGGTGCTTATTACAAAATAATATAAATAATATATAATTGTAAAAAAAAACTAAACATTATTTAATATTAATTAATTATAAGAGTTATAGTAAAAATAAAATAAATAATCGGTTGGATTTATTTATTTAAATTTAAGTAATAAAAATAAAAAACATAAAAATCTATATTAAAATATTTATTTTGCACAAATTATATATATATATATATATATATATATATATATATATATATATATATATATATATATATATATATATATATATATATATATACAATTATTATTATTTCTAAAAATTTTTATAATTAAATAAAAATAAAAAATCCCACCGATATCATAATATAAAATAGTTTCATGATATAATTAATAAAATTTATATAAATTACAAAATTATTACAGAGGCTGAAAAAAAATTTAAATTTATAAATATATAAAGTACTGAAAATAATTTCATCTATTTGATGTTTGATAAAATTAAAATTAAATTTAAAATAAGCTTTAAATTATATGTATTATATATATATATATATATATATATATATATATATATATATATATATATATATATATATATATATATATATATATATATATATATATATATATATATATATATATAAGTAAACAAATAAATATTTTTATTTAATTAATTTTTAATATTATATTTTGGCTGTATTTTTAAGTTAATTTGTAATTAAATATTTTTCTATATTACTATATTATAATAATATAAAAATACACACATATATAAATAGTATATATATATTATTTATATATATATTTAAAAATCTAAAAAATTATTTTTTATTTTATTTTCTAAAATCCTTTTCTCATATTTAAACAACAACATGAATGGATGAACTCAATGATAAATAGGTGCCTTGTATTTTAATTAATTATTACGTTTATTATTAATTAATTTATATTTATATATTTTTTTTTGTTTTATTAATTTTAACTATTAATAAATTTAACTAAAAAAAAAACAAACAAATAAGCAATATAAAATAAAATAACAAAAATATATTAATAATTTCTCCAATCATTCATTCATGTGCTTATTTAAAAATAAATAAATAAAAAAATTTATATAAAAATAATATTATTAATAATAATAACAACAATAATTAATTATATTAGTGTTATTGCTTACATAATAATAATAAACATTATTAAAACATTAAATTATATTAATTAACAGCTATATAATATGACTGAACATTAAAAAAAAACCAACATAATACATAATACATATAAATATTCAATAACATAATTATATCAAAATTAAATATTCAAAAAAAAAAAATTCCTAAATTTTCGGTTTTGTGTTAGTTTTTTTTTTTGTTTTATTTCTTGTGTTACACGCGATCAAACTACTTTTAATATAAACAATTATTAATTAAATTTAATTAATTAAAATTACAATGTACCTTTTTCAATGTATATGTATAGTAAAAATAAAATTTTTTTATATTTCTTTAATTATTAAAAAATAATATATTTCAAAATGCATAAAAACAAAATATTTTCTATTACATATATATATCAACAAAAAAGAAAAAAACTTAAACAATTTATTTTGCGATTTTTTTTGTTTTTTATTTTTAAAATATATTATTTTATAATTAAATATGATTTTTGTACATAGTTTATGAAAAAGAAGCAAAACAAAATACTAAAAATTAATTCTGATTAAAAATTAAAAAAAAAAAAAATTTAAAAAAAATTTAAAAATTATTAAAATAAAATGAAACAGATTAATAAAAAATCGAAATTAATAAAGAAAACAATGTTCATATAAATATGATATAGACGAAACGTTTTTAAATTAAGAATGTTGCATCGTATTTGGTCATCCGACACACTCTAATGGATATTTCTGAAAAACTCATCTATTTTTATACACAAAATTTTACCATCAAAATAATTAAACGTTTGACGGAAAAATTATTTGCGCATAAAAATATCTTGCACAAAATTTTACAACCAAAAATTAAATTTCTGTTCAGAAATTTTGTTTATAAAAAAATAAAAAAACTTGCACAAAATTTTAGCATAAAAAAATTTTTGTTTAACAATTATTTTTAAATATTTTAATTGTTAAAAAAAAAAGCACTAAAATTTCCAAATTGTATTAAATGTTTATTTCAATTGATAAATCATTTAAATTTTAGATTTTAAAAAAATTGATTAAACATTACAGATCAATTTAATTAACCGTTTTATGTCCAATACCAGAGGAATAATTTTATTTATATTACGAAAACTTAAAAATTGTTTCTCCAAGCGCATGTGATTGATCGAAAACAGTACGCGTTCCCATAACTTACACTGCGTTTATGCTGTTTCGTGGCAACGACATTACCACAATACCATTCAAAAACCATAAAAAAAATTTGAATTGTTATATAGAAGGCTTTGCTAATTACATTTAGAAATGTACATTTTGTTTTGGTGCATTTTCAAACAAATTTCCCGCTCGGCTTTAATCATTGATCTCCAATGAAATGGATACATTAGGCAATTTCGTAAATAGATCCTGAATAACTTCAGGCTAACTTTTCATTTTTCTTATGTTGGTAATAAATTATTCAAATTATCCATCCCATACAAAAAGTTATTATAAATTTTGAGTAAGTTCGTTGCATGAAACCAAAATTCGATTAAAATTCGATGATTCATTTTGTCAGACAAATCAATTTGTTATTGTTGTTGTTTATCCACAGATCGTCTTTGTGGTTAAAAAAAAATTAATCCAGCATTTCCAGTATCACATACTGTAGGACAAATTGGAGGGCGCTTAATAAAAACATCCATTTCCGTTGACATTATGTTGAAAACAAATTTTAAAACAAAACAAAATACAGTTAATAATAGCAACAACAACATCAAAGTTAACCTGAAGTTATCCCATACGTTCGTAAATAGACGGATAACTTTGATGTTCGAAAGTTAGTCTGAAGTTATTCAGAATCTATTTACGATAATGAATAAAAAATAATGACGCAAAATAAAACCAAAGAAAATATACTTATCAGAAGTGAAGACACAAACAAAATAGTACGGGCAACAATATTTTTTCTGCAAAATCAATTTTTTTAAATCCATCTAGTGAGTAACATTAATTTAAATTATATAAAGTTACAATAAAGCTTGAATGTGATAGATTTTTTTTATGGAATTTGTTTTATGTCATTCGTTTTTCTTCTCAGTCACATGCATAAAAAATATACTTTATTTATATAAAAACACTAACTCAATTGTTTTTTCGGTTGGTTTTCGTTATTTCTTGTGCGATCGCCGATCGTACGCTGTATTTTTTTTTAATTTTGTTTTTTTTCTGTTGTTCTACGAATACATGTATATATGTGGTTATATAATTTAACAAGAACAAAATATTATTTGTTTAATATAAATGATGGGCTTATAGATAAACGCACATATTTGTCAGGTATTCCTAGATATCACAAAGCCAACCATAAACTATCTCGTTGGATTGAGTCATAGACCTGATGGAAATCTAAGAACATCAGATGTACATCACGAGATCTCTCGTAACATCAATGGGCGCATGAATACAAATAATTGACAGGTTGGCTAACCGCATGCGTAAACGTAGCTTATCACGACTGTACACACGATTATCTACTGCTTTGAAATAAAAAACAACCTTTTTCACCTGGGGCCCAAAAAAAACAACACCAAGATTGCCAAGGTCATTTCCACTATAAAGCAATGTAAACCATTGGGATACAGAGTCTCCACATTTTCTCGAGTTTGTTAGAGAGCAACGAATCCCAAACGATACTCTTTCATGACTGATATAGAGCAAACAGACACGCCTGTTTTTTTAGCGACTGCACGTTTCACATACCGATCTTAAACTGCGTGTCCGTTAACATAAGTGGAATTCGAGTTAAATTTTGGGCGGTACCCACATTTCCTTTTGTTGATTATTTTAACAGTAAAGTTTTTTAAGGAAGCGGGTAGTCAGCTCAGTGATCCAACTTTTGTTTGGTTGCCTTTTACGACAGATAAAGGGTGATGTGGTGGCATTTTAAGGGTAGCGTGTTAATTTTAAGGGACTCCCATTCTTCATAAAAGACTTCTAGACAAGCATGCAATTCTTAGATACCACTGCATCGTTGGCTTGTCGTAGGAGGTGACTAAACAAAGGTTGGATCGCTGGGCTGACTACCCGCATCCGTTAAAAACCTCAATGTTTAATATATCAGCAAAAAAAAAGATACGACCAAAATTTTAACCGACCCCCACTTACGTTAACAGACACGCAGTTTATGATCGGTATGTGGAACGTGCAGTAGCTAAAAAAACCAGGCGCGTTTGATGGCACTATATCAGTCATGAAAGAGTATCGCTTGGAACTTGCTTTTCAGGAAACTCGATAGCCAAAAAGTGGAGATCATGTGTCCCAAGGCTATACATTGCTTTACAGTATGGATGGAGATGACCTCGGTAATCTTGCCGTTGGTTTCCTTCGTGGGCCCAAGGTAAGAAAAACTGTTTTGGAGTTCAAAGCAGTTGATGATCGTATGTGAAAGCTACGTTTACGCATGCAACTAGCCTACCTGTCAATCATTTGTGTTCATGTACCCATTGATGTTACGAGACATCTCGTGATGTTCATCTGATGATCTTAGATCTCCACTAGGTCTATGACTCAATCCATCGGGATAGTTTATGGTTGGCTTTGTGATATCTAGGAATACCTGACAAATATGTGAGAACAAGCTATCAGGAATTTTTACAATCAGCTCTGGGGGAAGGCAAAAAAATGTTGCCCCCGATACTTTTTAATCTCATGTTAGAATTTATCTTTCGTAAAAATGGAACACCTCAAGACAACATCTTGTACTGTCGGTCCAACCACTGTCAGTGAAATTGGGCTGAATGGCAACGGTTCTACTGGACACACTTGTATGATTCTCAGCTTCTGTTGGTCTCAAAATCAATGAGCTCAAAACAAAATACATGATCACTGGTTTTAGAAACCAAGACGCAATGGAGTTTTGTACATTACACCGTGTAATGAAAAAGTTCGTTATTTTCTGTAAAATAAAATTATGCGTATGAATCGGAAAATTGTTCCTCTACATTAAAATATATTTATTATCAAATAGCTATGGGCCAACATTTTCAAATTGGAGAAATATAAAAAAATTGCTATATGAATTTAAATAACAATAAGAAACGATTTTAAACGCATCATCTATATTGAACAAACAATATTTTGTTGTTGTTAAATTATGTAACTACATATGTACATGTATTCGTAGAACATTAGAAAAAAAAACAAAATTAAAAATAATATAGCGTACAATCGGCGATCGTACAAGAAATAACGAAACCAACCGAAAACACAATTGTGCTAGTGATTTTATATAAATAAAGTATATTTTTTATGCATGTGACTGTGAAGAAAAACGAATGACATAAAACAAATTTCATAAAAAAAAAATCTATCACATTCACAGCTTTATTATAACTTTATATATAAATTAAATTAATGTTACTCAATAGATGGATTTAAAAAATATGGATTTTGCAGAAAAAATATGGTTGCCCGTATTATTTTGTTTGTATCTTCACTTCCGATAAGTATATTTTCTTTGATAAAACCTATCTAGTAGAAAACAGAAAAATAAAAAAGTTGCGTCGTTGTCTTTAAATTAAAATTTTGATATAAGCTGGCTAGGAGATTATCGTAAATAAAAAAAAATTCAGATTTCAAAACAAAATAAAGAATCTAGATAGCATTGCTTCGCATAATTCATAATTTTTTGTTCATCGCCAAGCCGCGGTTACATATTTTACGAAGTTTCCTATGGCATACATAATTTTTGATAATACTAACTTAATTCGGCTATTCCTTTGTTTGTTACTTAATTTAATTCAAGTTTTAATTAGAAACGTGATATTTAAATATTTCATTTTATTTTATAAATTAAAATTATTTGATTAAACATTAATATGGGATTTGAGTGATGAGTGGTTTGATCCAATTGTTATATTCCACCAAAGAAAATGAAATACTAGGTACGCCCATATTGTTTGGATCAACATGTTGCCGGTGTATTTAACTGCATTTTTAATCAGTTGCAACAGGATCTCCAGCTATTTCATAGTTACACTGGGATGAATTAATGTGAAATTAAAGAACTATTATTATTGGTTACCCCAATAAATTAAAAGGCCAATCTCATGTGGGAACCTTTGTACTGTAAGATTGGTGGTGTCATTAAGCCAAGTGTCCACTATAGAGTTTTTTTCGGTAGAGCGTGGAGTGTAGAGTGTAGAGTCTCTATAATCAGTGTGTACACTATAGAGCGTCTCTACGACACTACCGATTTTCCGTAGAGTAGCCGTAGAGAAATTTTAAGTAGAGCTCTACCATCAGCTGTACAGACTGTATACACTGTAGAGGTATTTTTCTCTACGGTAGAGCGCTGGGCTACTACTATATTTTATTTTAGATTAAAACAATTTTATTTTCAGTCGCTCGTTCGTGCGTACACAGGACACAAGTTACATAAAACAAATTAAAAGTAAAATGAGTTTTCGCCAAAAACAAGCTGCCGTTATTTTTTTAAAAACAAGAAAAAAATAAGAAAACAAGAAAAAAAAGAAAGGGTTGGGAGCGCGAGTGGATCGCGAACAGGAAGCAAAACACGGGATTTTATCATGGACCAACCAATGAAATTAAGGAAAACGTTACAAACGCCTATGATAATTTCCTACGTATGTCATATAGCAATTTCAATATGTTACTGCAACTGGTTATACTGATCATTCAAAAGAAAATACGCACTTACAAAAATCTTCAGACAAATTATTACTTTGCTAAACTAATCGAATGAGGTCGAAAAGATAATTCTACAAAGTATCCCCTTCGAATATCAAGTGCTCGAGTGAAATTAGTTATGCAAGAATATTCAGGAATTTTGAATTGAATTACGAACAGTACCTTGACCTGCAATTATACAAGATACATCTGAAATTGAAATTTCGATTCATAGGCGACTCCTTCTTCAATTAGAGATATTCAGCTAAAACCTAATTTAAAGAGAACTGCTAAAGAAGGAACCAATGTTTGAGAGCATATAAAGACAACAGCCTATGCCTTTTATCAATAGTTGTAAGGGTCCCTAAGAATGAAATTCACACTTGTAAGTAATAGTTTTGAACGGGGCCCAGCTATTAGAGCCTGAAATTCAACTAGGATGTTTTGTATCCAAATCAGACTAGGGTTTCGTGATGGGAGTCTTTTTTGATAAAAAAAACAATTATAGCCCAAATTTCATTTAAAATTAACAATTAAAATTCTCTTTCCAAGTGTAACTCCAGTCAAAACCTCGGCAGTTCAATGAGTTTCTATGCATTTGTTTGATTCTCATTCTTGTGCCATTTACCAATCCTTTTGTTGTATTCAAATTTCGTATAAGTATTACTATACAATTGGATTTTAATTTCAATTTAAAGAATTGTGAGGTGGCCACTCACATTCAATGAATTTAAAATTTTAAAATAACTCTATCATAGCTATAATAGGCTTTAGCTTGGTATTTGTTTCAAAATGTCCGAATTAATTAACAAACAATGTTCATTTCTCGGAGCTAATATGACGGAATTTAAAATATTTTTAATATTTGATAAAATATTTGATGAAATAGCACCAAAAACATCTCGTATAATGTTGCTCGGTTCACCAATTACTGACCCTATTACGGTTCTCACCGCAACTCACCTCACCGAAAAATACGTCATAAATGTGAGTTGAACTCACCACTTTGTAAATTTGGTATTATGGTTATTTTGATGAGGTGAGACAAGTGTCAAATATACTCACCGACAATATGGCGGTGACTTCATTGTAATTTTAAATATGGACAAGACCACGTAAGTTTTTTTTTTTTCGTAAATTTTATTTTATAGAAATTAATACATATTGTAAAATAGTTATTTAAAAAAAATTAGACACAAAATCAAAATTAGCAATAGTAGCCAGATGGCAAAGTTATTCGAGGAGCTTAAGAAAACTCCCGATATTTTGGGTGGTTTTCCCGATGTGGGCAAAACTAAAATTATGGTTAGTCATTTTTGGAAGGATTTAGCCATTATACTTAATAGTTTAGGGCCTCCGGTAAAAGAAAGTGCAGAGTGGAAAAGAATAAGTATAATATTCAAATATTGTGTCTATTGAAGCGTTTATTGTATTCATGCTTTTTATAATAGGTGTGGAATGATTATAAGCGTATAACCTTAAGCACAAAGTTGCGCGGATTAAGAATGAAATTCAAGCGAAAGGAGGTGGCGAATATTACTTTAAGCCTACTGGAGGACGAGATCACTGCAATTTTAAATTTATCAAAAGCCGGTTCACCTAGCGGTATAGTTTTTGGTATTGAAGGTGGTGGCCACAGTTCCAACAAAAATATTGACATGGAAGACCAAATTAATGAAGTTGCCAATTTAAATGTATATTCTTTATTTGCATCGACTAGCCAGAATATACCGCTAGTGGACATGCAAGAGAATAATACTCCGCAAATACAACGAGCTTCAAAACGTCAGAATCCCCAGCAAGAAAATGAGAAAAAAATAATCAAGGTTTTGGAGGATCAGACAAGCGACAATTAATCTGTGATTTTTGAATTTTTTCTTATTATTTATTTCTTTATATGTTAATTATTTTTATATAATGCAGTAAACTGTAATAATTTGCTTTATCTTCTTTGGGCTGTAATGCAGTTCCCTTGCTGCCAATAAGCAATAAAACTGCGATTTTAGCACATCAATGGTTCGTTCTACGATGTTCCTCGCAGAGGAGTGAACTTTGTTAAAATGGTCTTGCCGACTTTCTGGGGATGTTTGCTTATATGGAGTGATCAGAAAGGGCAAAAGCAGATACCCCGAATCACCTAAAAAAGTATTTCTAAACGAAATTATAAGAATATTTAATATTGATATAACCATAATATAATTTACCTAGCAGCCAGGAATTACGTTCACCGTTTTCGTAATTTTTCTGTTACACACCACACTGTTGTTCCAGACGAATGAATCATGGTTGGCTTCAGGATGTCTTGGATCAACAAATCTGATAACAAGATTGTGATCATATATCTGAAATATACAAGAATTGACATACATACATAATGATAATTTTTTATATAAAAATACAGATAAGGATACTATCATTAAATTAAGACTATAATTATAGTATAAATGTTTCTCAGAAAATGCAATTTAATGTGGGTACCAAATTCAGGGTTGGGCGTTTTACATGTAAAAAACGTTTTCTCCATTTTACATGTAAATAACGTAAATTACAAAAAAAATGTGTATATTACAAAAATATGTAAATTATATTTAAAAAACGAGAATCCGTCCAGAAAAAATTTAAAATATTGAATAAATGATACAAACATTTGTTTATAAGAATAACTTGCATTAGAAAATCCAATTAAACATTTTATTTAAATGGTTAATCATAATTATTTTCAACTTTTAGTTATGTACATTGAGACTATAAAAATCACCTATCCTTCTATAATGCCATCTGTTTACGTCAAAAAACTAGTTCTTATATTCGACAAAATAAACAACTAGTGACATAGTGCCATCTAGCTACATTTGAATAAACTAAAATAAAATATTTTTAAGAGTGCATATTTCTTTCGATATGTAGAGGAAAACTAATTGCAATTTGACGTTTAATCATACATAAAATAATTCTCTGCAGTGAAATGAATGAAGTGAATCTATACTCGTTTGACTGGGTTTTAAATTTAAATCTTTATTAATTTCAAACAGGACAAAATCAACCAAATTATCACTACCCGTCTCACCTTCATCAAATAAATGTATGCCTGAAATTACTAGCCCTATTCTATCCATTCGATAAAATGCCTATGCATTATGCCTTTGATTTCCAGTGTAGTAAAGAGGTAGAGAATATGATTATCGAATTTAAGCGTGGAACTGTAGTGAATTTTATTAATTCAATTTAATTTTTCTTACTCTAATTACAATTAATAATTTTTCATAACCTAAGTTTGCAGCAATACCATTATACTAACCTTACCATAGAATTAATACTAGATAAATTGATTAATACATTAATAATTAAATTTGGGAGAAATATTCTTTTTGAAACCCAGCAGTTACCATTCAAGGAATTTCATATGCTAACTCCTCTCATGAAAAACAAAGCGTTCATCAAATTACATTTATTGATAGCAGGTATCAAGATTTCATTGTCAAAATATTTCTTATCATAGGAAAGTTGCACTTTATTTTACATTTATGCATATGTACAAATATCACAATAAATAAACACAAATACACTACACTGTAATATATAGTCAATTTTTCTTTAATTAAGAGATTTGGTAACAGATGGCGATAATTGTAATGAAAAAGTTGATTTATATTTTACAGTATGTATAAAATAATCGTTTACATTTTACATAAATTTTACATGTAAAAAACCCAGTAAATTACATTGTGTAATTTACACGCCCGACTGTGGGTACCATCGATGCAACCTACTACCCCCGAAATCTTATATTTTGTCATGAAATGCATTTTGCACTCCAATTTTTTCGGCATCGCGCATCTCAAACTTGATCCATTTACGGTAAATAAGATTTTCAATTAAATCAACCACTTCTTGTATAGCAATGGGTACTGTGGGTTGCGCCATACCATTACAGAAATCGTCTCCAACAGTTTGATGGTAGCTCCCAGTTGCAAAAAAATTTAGTGCTGCTCATAATTTCAATATTTGCGGAGTGCTTTTTGCTAGTGTGTAGGTGACACAAACTTATCGGTAAGCTCCTCTAATAAATATCGAAGCCCATTTTTATTTAAACGGAACAGACTATTACATCTAAAAATACAATAAATACAATGTGTTTAATATATAAAATTACAATATAATATGTATTGGCTTACTTGGCATCCGGGAGAATGAAAGGATTATATTTATTCCTTAAATGTCTCCTAATTCGAGCGACATTATTGATGGACTCTTCTTCCATGTCGTCCTCGAAAAATAAATCGACGCTGATTAGCATATTTTATTTATTAAACACAAAAAATAAATGCACAACACTCCAAGAAATTAAAAAAAAGTTTATGAATAACAAATGGCGCGACTTATATTATAAATTTAAATTTAAACAAAACAAAAACAAATTTACAAATAAAAAATGGCGTGGCTTTTACTATTCAGAATAAAATCAAGAAAATGTTGAACAATAAACAGCAATAAAATATTTACTAATGACAGAACTAAGGGATTTGTCTTAACAAACATTTTGGTTTTTGCAGTGTTGCCAACTTAAAAACTAATAGAAATTGTCAAAATAAATAAATTCCACTTCATGCGACAGAGCTCGCATGTTCTGCTGTAGAGTAAATCGTCAAAATTGTGGGAGTAAGTGCCACGATACGATACAATTTTGAATTAATTCAGTACGTGAATCGTGAGGAATAACAGGCAAAATTTGCCAAAAATCTCCACATAATAAAATAGTTTTAAGACCAAAGGGTTTGTTTCTATTTTAAACATCGCTTATAGATCATTTAATAATCGTCCAATGGCCTTCAAGGCTTTAAGTGGACACATAGATATTTCCTCAATAATAATTAATGAAGCGGATTTTATGAAATTTGCTTAATTACTATCAAGTGATATACTCGAAACCGAATTCTCTAAAATTTGAATTGGTAATTTAAATATATTATGTAATGTTCTGCCATTAATAAGTAAAGTTGATGCAATTCCACTAATTGCAGTAGAAATAATAACTAAATTTAGGGAATGTAATTTGTGTATAAGTGCGGTTTGAACAAAAGTTTTTCCACAGCCTGCATGATATGTTAAAACAAATACATTCATACTAGTATCATGATGCATCACTTCACGCAAAACATTACAAGAAATTGTTTTTTACCAAGTTGGGTAAAATACAAAATCTTGTAATTTCACACTAGTTGGTAAATAGTACATAAGTTTACATTTATTAATACATTAAAGCAATAATACATAAATAAATAATGAAGAGTCTTTATTGGTTTTAGGTTCATATTTGTTTTAAATTATAAATATTCTTAATAAAGCCTTAACAGCTCAAAAAATTAGTTGAGCTCCACATCCACCGGGTCAGTAGATGTTATTGTAGTCGGCAGAGCAAGAACTGAGGATAATTTGAGCTCGGATAATTTGAAATTTTCGTTGACACATACTATCATGTATTTTTAAAATGTATTAGTGAAAATATATACTTTAGATGTATTAGTAACTATCAAAACTCCATATAAAAAAAATTGTAAACGCACGCGCATTATTTGTTTTAATTGTTTATTTCTTTTACACAATATTCGCTATCAAATCCCGACACGATTTTCTACTTACAATACAATCAAAGCATATATTTTTGTATAGCATGAGTATGCAAACAATACAGCTTGGAATTTAGATGGTTTTAGATTAGTACCAAAACCTTCTCTATTATAAAAGCCGTATTCAATTTCTGGTCCACACAAACTACTACACCTTTTACGTAGTGCATTAGTAGTAATGTAAAACTCCATTTAAAAAAAATTAAATGAAACAAAATAAATTTTTAAATTCTCTGTTAACAGTGCATCAGGATTATGAGTATCAAAATAATCCATATACAAAAATTGTATATTCTCTTTTTGTCCACAACCATTGAAGCTAAATTTATAAATCAAAATTTTACTCCCTCTACTTTTGTCTTTTAAATTTTATTGTTTTTTGACTATTTCTTCTCTCTTTTGTCTTGTAGTATGTGAATTTAAAAATTTTTTAGGATATTTTCGCTACAAAGCCGTTTTCAATCTAGTGAGAGCGTATTATTTTAAATTCTCTATTTTCCAAATATGAAAACAAACAGTTGAAATAAAACAAAAAAAAATTACAACAGTTGGGCTTCCTATAAGGGATTGAAGACGGCTTTGATACCAACACTTACATTAGACGAACGCAATATGAACATACGATAGATACATTAGTATGCAATGAATATTGTATAATATCAAAACTAATAGCTCAAGCCGATATATAAATACAACTAAATAAAATTCTCGAGCTGGTGTGATGTTAGTAACATTCAAAAACATATAAAAAAATTGATTTTTTCGTTACTATGACAATTTCAATAGATAACTTACACTAATATTAATCTAATTATTCTTCATAGTTGTTATGTCTCACTAATACTTTAAAAAATCTAGAACTTTTTCAGCCTACGTATTGGATGAATTCGGCTTTTATTATAGAAGGTTTTGATAATATAGAAGGTTTTGACACTACCCGATACTTTTTATAGCAACATAGCAACACATTAAAATAAACACAAAATTTTAACGTTTATAATAAACGGTGCTAATATCCTTTGAAAATGACGGTTCGTTGACATTATTGGCAAAACGAGCTGACAATGTTTTTAAAACAACGAAACGTGGTGAAATCTTCGTTGCCTAGCATGAACCGCTCCTAAAACTATGACACTCCTCATCAAACCAATCATTTTTGGGTTTAATTTATACCATACCTAGAGTCACCTGGGTAGCATTGACAACCAAAGTTTTCAATACCTCCCAAAGAGCGTACACATCATCAGAACGAGGGCTGGTTTCCATTATGCTACTGCTAACTGCTAATTATGCTACTGTGTGTCCATGTTTCCCGATTTTGTGCGCGGCCGTAAAGTACATCACTATTTATCCATGGTATGCTAAATAAACAACTACAGCTAACCAAGTTGATGGCAAATACAATTCTCCCAACAGCCAAGCAGTAGCGGTAATAGCCGTAGAGCAATATAATTTCTTATACTGTGGTGAATTATAGCAGAGAAAAACTAAAAATGGTTACAAAATAAATCTGCTAACAGCAAGACAAAGGTAGCACCACTAAAACCAATCAGTGTTCCTCGGTTAGAGCTCCGTGCTGCTGTTCTAAACTGATATCTGTATCAGACATAATTAAAAACAAGTATAAATTACAGGTTTGTGGCTGATTGTGCTTCACGAAGTTTAGTTCCAGAGGAGTTAATAAATCATACATTATGTGGAGTGGCCCTCATTGGCTAACAAAACCAGAAAGTAACTGGCCATTTCAAATTAAACCTTGAGAATTACCGGAATAAGCATTAACAAAACAAAAAATTCTGTGTTATTGATGAGCACGCAGAATCGACAAAGCCCTAAAACGTTCAAGCTATTACATCGAAATTAAACTAGAAGCCTTTAATGTACTCATAAGGCGAGAGCGGCTAAAATATTTTGCTGTTGAAATTGCGGCTCTAAAAAAATAAACCAATAGGCCTGAATAATTCAAAAATTATCGTCTCTTTTTCCAATTTTACATAGATTTTATTACGAGTAAGAGGAAGGCTGTGTAACGTGGAACTACCATATGGCGTAAAGCATTCTTTAATATTTCCAACAAATGTTCGATTGACAAATGTTTGAGGTGTTTCCAGCAGCTCTCCGGGTGTTTCATGCAAGGAGAGGTATATACAGTAAAATTTATAGCAACATTTGTTCCAATTTGTAGATGCACAAAAGGAAGTTCAAAACAATTTAATGATGGTATTTAAAGAAGAAGCTGTTTTATGAGGTCTATGGGAGACAGGCATCAAATCATGCAAGTACCACCTAAAGAAAAGACGATGCTCTAACTTTTGCAGAGCTGATGACATTGCTTACACAAATCGAAGCGATTTTGAATTCTCGGCCACTGTGTGAGCTTTCCTGAGAGGAACCCGTTAACACCTGATCACATCCTTATTGGCCATCCACTTACGTCATTAAAGCCAAAAATTTAATCATTAAGGAGAACAGGTTGTCGCGTTGGCAGCACATAACTAAGTAAACGAATGTACAATTTATTTCCAACAATACAGAGTGCATGAATTTCTGAAAATTTTGTGCAGCATTCTTGAGACCGAAAGACGAATAAAAAAGGGGTTAAAAATCTTGAAGGTTTGAAATTGGATATCGATCTGGAACGGTGACTCGGTTTAAACCGCGGTAATTTTTCCCTATTTTTTTCTTTACCAAATGTAAAGGCCTGGACCAAAATCTTTTGCTTGGTCTGCAAATCCTTTTCGCCAGTATTGTCTCGAACTCTGCCAGTGCTATCAATAGTTTGTCCAATTCACCTGGATTGATTTGTCGATTAGTGCGGTTAAGCATTATTGACGATTTCTCATATGATTCTTACATAATCTAATATTTATTACATAATTAGTGATATACAGCAGGCATAATTCACTATTAATGCATTTAAAACAATATAGGAACAATTTAGTTTTTTTAACCAACATTGCACTTTCGTTTTTCCTAGAACATTACCTTTGAAATAATACCCTAAATGATAGCTTCCTTTTAGAAATAAAAATTGAATCTTGGATACAAGATTTATCTTCTTATTATAGTCGTATTGTAAATATGCAATTTGAGACATAACTAATTAATCTAGCAAGATCATCGGAAAACATTTTACTATCAAACATTCATAAAAAATTCATAAATTTGCATCTTTAAAGTAAAACTAACATGTGAAATGTGTAAGTGCCATCTATCGTACACTAGTAACACTGATTTGTTGTTAAATAGTTTATTAAGGTGGCAGTAGGTTCGAAAGAAAGATATCTGTTATGTACCATACCTACCTTTTTTGTATTTTCACATTTTCCTTTTTTTTTAATAAAACTTATTATTTTCAATAATTCAAATAAATTATATTTATACTAACATCTAAGTGTTGTAGCCTATACGCATGTCACTGTTTTAAAATTACGAAATTGTATTACATATTTAGAAGTGGGGACACATTTTTTTTTACTTATCCACCCCATTTTCCTTAGATTTTAGTGTAATTCTCATTTTTCTTTTTTAAGTTGATAGTTGTTTTGTAATTTTCACTTTTTTTATGTACATATTTTATATACAAGGTACACTATAAACATATATTTATGTATTTTATTTATTTAGCAGGAAAACTGTACAGTGTGTTGTTGTGTTGATTATTTTCACCCCACAACGTTAACACAGATTTACAAATTTAAATTATAATTTTCCAAGTTTGGATTCTAGACGAATCATTCAAAACGTCAACAAATACGATTGTACATACGATGTTGTGTATATAAATAATGTAGAAAAATAATAATTGTGTATAGTTAAGTTTTTAGTTTTCGAACCCCTCGAATTATTTTCGAACGATGAAAATTTTTCAATATTTATGCGAGGGGTGAACAATATGCACATGCCTTAATCTATATTTGGTGAATAATTTAATAAATGAACCAATGGGTTTTTTGTTGATTGTGTTTTTTATGTTCGATTCGAGTTTTTTATTTGACGAAAATGTTAAAAAAATGAAATCGGTTTATAAAATGGCGGATTATACCCTTAGTAAATGTGGTTTGGAAACATTGAGGATATTATTGCAAAAATTTGTGTCGAGTGTAAAATTTTTTTGTTAGCTTAAGCTAAACCACCTCCTTTCAAAATTCAACATTTTGTGTCTGCCAAACTCGACAAAAGCGAAATGTTTTACTCTCAGATTTATTGGGGATGTACATGTTTGGCCATATGTTAGCAATTTTATTAGTAAAGAATATGATAGAAATTTCATGAACCTAAATAAAAGGTTTGGTGGCGATACTACTTTCGATAGTGTATTGGCAGAAGGGATGCTGGCATTTTCAGAACCTTTCCGGAGGTTTTTTCACGGTAAAAAACATTCCATATTGCAGGCGGTTTTATTGATAAATCGGCCGTATTTCACCGTATTATGGTGACGTGTGACTCTACCTTAAATGGTAGATGATGCATTAAGATGATGCATTGGAAATGCATAAATCGTTATAGGCAAGCAGGATTAAACCAGATGACCAGATTTCGTAATGAATTACGAAAATTAGTAACGAAAACTTTATTCGTGCATCTAAAGTTTTATACTTGCAACTAAATAGAATCTTATTGATGTTCTCCATGTTGATAAAGATAAAGTATTAGAACCACATTTTGTTTCGGGTGGTGGTGCCATTACAATGAAGTAATCGCATGCTTTAACAATAAACCAGGGCTTTACAAAAGCAGAAGTTTGAAAAACGGTGGCTCACAGTTAATACAATCATTTAAAATGCTGCAACCCTAGCAGACCGCAAAGGTCCTGATATAGCGGAAGAGGAAAAACATCAGAACAATTGTTGGGTAAACGAAGTGCCAATGATCTGAAAGATAAAACGTCAACACTCTAACGGGAAGATGCTGATTTTATCGAAAGCTTTGGCAAAATCAGTATAGATTACGTCGAGCTAGAGCTGAGAGTTGTAATTACTAAATAGATCGCAGCAAAATTTGTAATCAAATTAGTGATTGTCGGTCTTCCAGGAAAAAGCCATGCTGAGCTGTAAAACAAAAGTTCTGATGTAAAAAGACAAGATTTTATGAACCATTGATTAAAAGCATAGGTATGACCGACAAAATTGCAATCCCTCGGTAATCCACTACATCATTTCGTTGAACCAATAACTGGAATCGGCCAAGAATCCGGGAAAACATTACTCCGCAAGCTTTCATCAAATAGTAAGGTAACATAAGAGGCCCCTCTTGAATAAAATAGTTGGAAAGCCATCATATTCGGGACCCTTATTAACACTTCGTCTACCGTAAACGTTAAAAATCTAAAACTTCAGTTGAAACTATTGACGGAGTAAGTAAAATGACCAATGATGCCGACGCTGGCAAACAGATCACATAAAAATCCGCAAACAGATCACATATGCTAGAGGAGAAATTGGCGATGGAACTCTGAGAATTGATCGAAGAAGAAAACCCAGATATTTTTCTTTTATTGTTAATAAATTTCCAAAATGGTTTCTGTTTTGTCAACACATGTATGATGTGTTGGTTAGCCCATGAAAATTTTGAATTTATCCCACAAATCGAAAATTTCGATAATCCAGAAAATGCTTGATAATAGGCCTGTAAAAACTTTGGTTTGTAGCCACAAATCGAAGTTAGTCAAAATCCAGAAAATGCAAGCCGGTGTAATGGATCAAAGTGCGAGTCCCATTGGTGTCATTAAAACGACACCAGTAGGATCTACACCCCGATGGCGTTAATAGAATTCTTCTACTTTTCTAGTCTATATCAAAACCACCAATCCCCTACCGCATGAACCACACTTCTTTATATATCCCTATATTTATCGGGATATACCCGTTGGAGAGGAAAAGAAAAGAAGAAAAAAACTCGACCATAAACAAGAACATTTTTTTTCTCTTCTTCCTCTCTCAATTAGCATATTTTGGTCAGTGCAGCGCAACTATTGTAATGAGGACCTCGGGGTTGCATCATTACAAACGTTGGAACGACTCACCCCAGGTGATGGGTCTCAAAAGCCGAGCAAAATTTAACAATTATTAGTCATTTGAAAAGTTCAGTTTAAAGTTTCATATCTTTAAAATGGTAAATCCCCATCGTCCATTGTAATCAGCAAGTTCGCACACTACTCTACCTACTAGCTTAATTTTTTTACCTTTCACGAGTTTTGGTGCTAATTTTGCGGCGTACTGGTCTGCCGCTTTACTTTGGGTAAAATCCCTAACATACACGGTTTGACCACGTAAACATATGTCGGATTCTATATTTCATTCATATACATTTTCCATTCATTTGGACACGAACTGCTTGCCGTTGTCGGTCACTATCACCTCCGGTGTTCCAAACATGAGAAATACTTGGTTTTCAAGAAATCTGACTACATCAAAAGCAGTAGCTTGACGATCAGCCTTGGTTAAAACTTTGAGAAGTGATCTACTGCATTCAGTATGGAGGTGTTTCGCCTCCTCGTACGATGATAGGGACCAACAAAATCCAAGTATAATCTCTGCCATGGCCGAAAGGTGATTGGTAAACTATACCTAGAGGTGGTGCATTCTTATAGTTTATCGATTTATGTTCTTTGCAAATCTCACATTTCGATAGCTGCGGACGTCCGTTAATAGTGTAGGCCAAAAGTAAAACCTTTTCAAAATCTCCGATGTTTTCGTAATGCCCAAATGTGCCGACATAATGTGCCGTCGTAATGCCCACCGGGGGTGGGTAGCGTGCCATTTCAATTAAATTTAGTCGAAGTTCGTTGGTATGATTAATTTCGAAGACGTTAAGTCGAATATTTCGGGGAACGCATTCGATTCCGTATTTAAGTAAGCCTTGCCATCCAATAAACAAACGTTCTATTTCCGAGGGTTTGTTTCAATTTCGCGAACTAGTTGTATGTACTCAACAGAGTTAAAGGCAGACGAATTCAGATCGATATGTAGGGGTGACATTTGAAGATCGAGAGTGTCCATGTGCACTCGAGACAGAGCATCAGGGACCATAATTTGGCTGCCTTTTCGATACTCAATATCGAAATTGAAGGCCTGTAATTTTAGGCTCCATCGTGCCAATCTGCCTGAAATTTTTTTAAGAGACATCAACCATGTCAGACTGGAGTGGTCCGTGATGACTATAAATGGAAGGCCCTCGATATATAATCTAAACTTCTTGATTGCCATGATCGCCGCGAAGCACTTGAGTTCAGTCACGCTATAGTTCCGCTGCGCTGCATTCAGTTTCTGCGACATATATGTAATTGATCGGTCCGCCCCTTCCTCATCCTTGAGAAGAGAACCGCGCCAATGCCTGTAGAGCTTGCGTTGCATTATATAAAAAATGGTTGTTTGAAGTTCGGGGTAGCAAGAACTGGTGAAGAGGTTAACGCAGATTTGAGTGAATCAAATGCTTTCTGAGCTCGTTTGTTCCACTAGAACTTTTTTCCTTTCTTCAAAAGGTCAGAAAGTGGGGCTGAGAGCACCAAATATTCCTTGACAAACCGTCGATTCCATCTCGAGACGCCTAGAAACCTTCGAATTTGACGGATGTTCTTTGGTGGTGGAAACTCAATAGCCTTTACTTGAGAAAGCTGCTCTTTTGGACATTTATGGTAACGTTGGCCTTAGCCAATCGTTCAGAGACATCTGCTAACAAAGAAAGATGTTCTCAAAATGTCGCAGTGGTGATGAACAGATCATCTAAAATATACAAATACTCGGTCATGTAGATGGTACGGGATCACTTTATGCATTAATCGGCATAATGCTTGCGGCGCATTGAAGAGTTCAAAAGGCATAACCTTAAATTGATATAATGGTCACCCCGGGACAGTAAACGCACTTTTATCTCTCGAGTCTGGATCCAAGGAGATTTGCCAAAAGGAATACTTAAGATCCAAACTCGAGATATACCTCGTCCGATCTAATCTACTCAGCAGACCGTTAATCAATTGAAGCGGATATGCATCTTTTTTTGTTGCTGCATTTAAATTCCGGGCATCCAGACATAATCGCATCTTTCCGTTTGATTTCTTTACGACCGCCATTGGTGAACTCCACGCTTTCTATTGCTTTCTTCGATCACGTCTAGTTTCACCATGCGGTCTAAATCAGAATATATTTCTTGTTGTACCGCAGGCGAAACAGCATAATATATCTCTTTTCGTAACTTTTCGTAACTTTTCGTAACTTTTCGTAACTTTTCGTAACTTTTCGTAACTGAGAAAGTTGGCGATTATGGCCTGAAGTTGAGTCCGCTGATTGACGGTCAACTCATGTTGTTTTAATCTATTATCAGTGTTTAATTTAGTGGTCAATTCAGTGGTTAAATCGTCAGATATTAGCTCAGAAATTGAAGGCTTAATTCCGAAAACTCGCCCGAAATCATATCCTAGATATAGATTTTGCTGTAACGTCGGAACAATTAGAATATTCATTTTGAAAGTTTTGCTATTGTAAGTTACATCCGTGGTGATGAATTCGGTGACTGTTTGGGGTGTTCCACAAGCGGTTAAAAAACTAGCATGAAAGGGAATAATATAAGACCAAGTTTAGTGGCAAAATCTTTAGCTCCTTTTCCCAAAGCACTTACCGACGCACCACGATGGAGTAAACCGCACATTTGGATACCACCAATAAGAACTGTAGCGTATGGACGGTGGTCCGCTGAAAGGTTTACTTCAGTTCTAAGGTTAGATTTTGCTATTTGTCTAAAAGTTTTAAAATATTACGTTTTCTATAAAAGTATCTAATAGATCGTTGAATGCGATTTCAATATTATTTATTACATTTGGTTCATGTTGGTTGTTGGTAAGGTCTCCTGGATCATCTGTCTGTTTGCCTGCAACTGAGGTTGTCGGAAATGTAGAGGCCCAGGTGTTCGCATTCCCGCATATCGGTTTCCCGACCTTTTTCTGCATTCCAAGCAATGTGGTTTAAGCACATCCGGCATTCCACAACCGTATCAAAAATCCTTAGTTTTAGGAGTTTCACAGTTAAAGAAAGGGTGGCCCTTGTTTCCACAATTCCAACATGTGACAGAGGGTTCATTACGAAGAAGAGTTGAGCTTTGAAATCTTGGGTTATGAATTGTTTCAACTGTATTCAATATTAGGTGGTTGGTTTTGAGTATAAAAGATGTGATCAGATTCCTGTAGTAGATTTGGTTCGCATATTTTGTTTACAAACTGGTCTATACTACGGTAGGTCATATTAAGCTCTGGTGAATAATTTACACTTTTCCAACAATCTTCAGTAGCAATGCACATTGAAACCAATTCAGACGTGCTAGTGAAAGTTGAACCTGCCAAGTGCGCTTTAAGGCCTGGTCGCATGTTCTTTCTCAATATTTCTAAAAGGTCCAAGTCAGGCAAAGGAATTTTCAATGGCAACGCTACACTGAGCATATCATAATAGAAGTCAATTGAAGTTTCCTTTAATCGCTGAATTCTGGATTGTATAATGATTGTTTTATTTCTGAATCTGTTCTTCGCAATCTAAACCGATGCAGAAAATATTCTCAAAGCTGCGACCCATTACACTCAGGATTCATCTCCATTGTTAGCCAATAGTGTTCTCGTGCGCTATCTTGCACCAATGAGTGAATATCTGTGGCCAGTTGATCTAATGAAGTTTTATGTATTTTAGCTAGATGCTTAACTCTAAAGATAAACTTTTCGACAGGCAATCCAAAATGTGAGCCATTGGATGTAATGTTCCACTTATGAATAGGAGTGGCTGATGATATACGGCTTGATCTAGGAATTTTACTAGTATGTTTGGTTGTTTACGATGGAAACTGCACAGAATTTTTTTGTGCAAGTGTATTCGTCATCACATCTACAGACGAATGTCTAATCACAGGCGGAACCACCGCTGGATATAATGGTAAGTTTTAATGAACGGGTAATAAATTAGGTGATAAATTTTGAATCGGGAACCGAACATAGCTCAGGTGCACCAAGGACGCTTGGTACTAAGCAGTGTTTAAATGGGGAATTTAAACACTGCTTAGTACCAAGCGGAACGCTTATACCAGTCAAATCAGACCTTCGAACATTAGTTTTGATGTCATGCTCAGTTGGATGGCTAGCGTTTGGTTTGATTTGTTTTAGAGTGGATGCGTTCTGAGTAGTTTCATCACCTACACGTGTTTCAGTCAGAAGTGCTCCCGTTAAATCTAAAGTTTCTATGGGATTAATTACTAAATCCTGAAGACTAGTTACTAATTCTTCCCTCATTGTTTTGAAAGTTGGAAGCCAATTTAATTAACTGTTGAATGATAGCGAGATGAACTTCGATGGAATATTCTAATAAACTAGAAATGTGTTTAAGACGGCTATAAACATGAACTAATTTGGATGTAATAGCTTCTATCTTTTCGTTATTGGGACTACCAGTCTTTAAAATATTACCGAGATGTGAATGCAGGTTACGCAGTTTACTAATACACGTAGCTACTTCGGTATTTGGGAATTTTACAGCCGATGGATGAGGCTGATGATTTCCGAAGATGACGAGAAGCTAGTTTGACCACTTAAGGTTATAGGAAGTTATAGGAAAGAGAAAAAGGCAACAGACCGGTCGATCTTATCCTTCACATTATCACTAACCGCACATATTCATCACGACACCAGTAGGATCCGCACCCGATGGCGTTAAAAGAATTCTTCTACTTTTCTAGTCTATATCAAAACCACCAATCCCCTACCGCATGAACCGCACGACTTTATATATCCCTATATTTAACGGGATATACCCGTTGGAGAGGAAGAGAAAAGAAGAAAGAAAAACTGGACCATAAACAAGAACATTTTTATTTCTCTTCTTCTCTTCTTCCTCGCAGTGCAGCGCAACTATTGTAATAAGGACCCCGGGGTTGCTCGTTACCCATAAGGCTTTAAGCTGACCATGTATTTCGGCTTCCTTTGTTGTCATAATTCAAATTAATGATATATTCTGACAACCAATTTGAGCACACTCTCTATAAATATATATTTTATATTTTGTTTATTGCGCAATCCAATGACTCAATAATATGTCAATTTGGCTCTGGCATTTCCTGATATAATTGGCCTACTTCTTTCAATTTTTCGTAAGTTAAGAAATTTTTATTTTTATTTTTTTTTGTTTTTGTTTCTGAACTCTGCAATCTGTTCTGGGGCCGAAGCTCTCCCAACTCTTTCGCAGTTAATTTTTAACGTCCTACCTTACGTCGTCACCAGCCAAATTAAGGACGCACGAATACAGGTTCGATTTTAAATCCATCTGCACATTGCTTTGCTCCAGCCAGCCTGCACTGACATGGACGATGGTTCGGCCGATGGATTCTGCACTCAAACAGGGGGTCATAGTTGTGTTCATCGTCATCACCGATCGAAATCAGGTGATGAAAAATCCCTTTTGCAACCCTCCCCCGTTGGGATTGGAACCCGGTATCTCCCGTCCCAAACACCGCAGCTTTAACCACTGCGCTAATTGCTCGGTAAGAAATCTTTGAAGAGTACACTTTTTGTTTAACATAACAGACAACCCAGTCTTAACTTGTTAAGCCCAAGAGATTGCTGGAATAACTCGCCAATTTTGAACTGAACTTAGCTGATTGGAGCATTGTAAGCGGGAACTATGGCCTGAATATTGTGAGCGTTATCAAGGAAGAGCAAATTCATTTATAATCGATGCGTACGTCAAGTCAAAATTTCAGTATCATGTATCTTACGAATTATGAGTTATGTGAATACTTCCCGACCACAGTGGTCATGTGTGATTAACCGAATTTAAAACCATAAAAAATTAAATATTTTTCATCCCTTAAACATATCATCATCATATAATCATCTGACCAGTGCAAATAAGTTTTGTGATTTTTTTTTTATTTTTCAATTTAATTTCGATTAAGGATCACATCCATTTTGTAGTAGTACTATATATAAAACGACCGTACCAGATGTCCAACTGAATATTACGATAGTTATTTTTTTTTGCTCTCTCTACATTTATTTTCAATTGTAAAAAATTAAGCTTCGGCGGACCAAAAACTTATAAGGATTTTTTATTTAATTTTTAAGGATATCAACAAAACCAAACAAAACAACAAAAAAAAACTATAATCACGTAAACAAAGTGGGTGATATGTGAGGGGGAATATAAATCGGTACGCGTTACCAAAAAATTCAGTTGCAATATTGTCACACGTCAAAATGACGTTATATATATTCAGCTTCGATGTGCATATGCAAATTAATACCCTTGTGATATTTGAACGAAAACTTGTCACATGATTTGTTACAAATAATTGATATGTCAATCAAAATTACAAAATTACAATGAACTGGCCGCTTATCGGAAATTTGCATTCGTTTTGTTGTCCTTTGTATTCGACAATAAATAATCAAACAACGAACATTTTGTGCGATTACGATCAATGGACGATACAAATTAAGGATTTCACAACAGGGACCTTATAGTATATAGTTTTATTTACTTTATAAGGATTCTAATTTGTACCAAACAAAAAAATTAATCCTTATGGATGCTATTCAATTATATATTGAAGTGTGCCAATCGTTTTTTAGGGGAGATAAACCGTGCGTTATATCCATATAATGGTCCTTTTATTGTTTGAAATTATTTGGACACAAAAAATCAATTCTAATAAGCGAACGTCTGTGGATTCCAATCTGTTATTATAAAATTGGGTTCTATAATAATTTCTTTCAGTTTTAGTTGGACCCTGTGGTTATGATGTACTTGGCATAAATTGCAGGTACTTTGGACCGTTTAATGTCAGTATCATTTGACCAGTATCAGTATCACTTAGATCTTTAAGAAGCTTATTGAATAAAAAAAGAGAGATCACGTGTCTTTCGTTTACTAAAAGTAATATTTGCAGTTCTAACAAATTCAAATTGTAGTAACCACAGACATTATTGGTGCTTCACCTCTATGTTTGGCTTGTCTGTGGTACTGCTGTCCTTATATTTTGTTGTAATCTCCGAGCAGTAGCAATTCACAAAGCATTATTTTTCTTCAGAATTGGTTTTATAGTAGAATTTTGTAAAACACTCTTGTATTAGTCGGCTTTGATCACTTTTGATCAGATCACGTCCAATGTAGTGTTGATTTTATTTTGACTCTAAAAGTCCATCGTTTGTTGGGTCGTGTAAATTGTAGTTAGTGACGTAGAATGTAAATATGTTTCTTGTAACAAAAGCAAGGTGCGAGTGCCGATGATCACCTGGTGGCGACTGCAATACACAAACCTGTTGAACAAAGCGTTTAAATCTTCCATTATGCCTTGCTCCGTTATGACAGCCCGCTAAAACTCAGGAGCTAATGGGAGTCGGGTTTGCAAGGAATACTTTTTATTTTTTTTTAAAGTCAATGGCTTTATTCTTGAATCTTTCTACAAAAGAAACTAACAAGAAGTATCCAAATCTTATAAGCTAAAATTATTACAATTTTTTAATTCTTAACCACTGTTAACACTTAATATTAGAGTTCTCAATTTCTTTATTTGCATTAACCTTGAATATTCAAATTATTTAAATTAAATTAAAGATCCGTAAGTGCAAGTGGATCTACCCTTTTAAGTCGTCGGTACCTTGGTTGTTTAAGTATACCTCTTGCCAATTAGTTGGGATGCACTTGTAGTTTTAAGTAATATTTCGTTCTGAACTCTCTGATAGGTTCTTTAATGGTTTTAATACCAAGGTCATCGTGTATGTTGCTGTTTCGAATATACCATGGAGTATAATTATCACTTTGTATTGTAACACTTTATTGCATAAAGATAATTTTGATTTTCTTCCTTTTAGCCAGTACATTTTCGAAGAAGTAATTTTTTTTTGGTTACGCTTTGCTCCTATATGATTTTTCCAGGTTAGCCTTCGGTCAAGGTGTAAACCTAAGTATTTAAACTTTGTTTGTTGTAGGATATTTACACCATTTAATTTTACTGGTAGCCAAGTGCATTTGTTCAGAGTGAACGTGATGTGAGTCGATTTATTTTCGTTCACTTTAGTTTTTAACCATTGCTCAATTTTGTTGAGGAGTTTTTGTGTGACATTAAGATGGCCGTATTATCAGCAAATGTTGATATTATTACCTTTAGTAATAGGTAAACCGGCTGTTTATAATAAGTACAACATTGGTCCAAGGACGCTGCCTTGAGTGACACCTGCTCTAATATCATTTAGACCAGTGATTGATTCATTTTGTTTTACGATATATTGTCTTTGAAGAAGATAGCTTTTCGGAACTAAGTGAAAATTGTTTGGCAATAGCTTTATAATTTTATAAATTAAGTCCGCATGCCACACTTTGTCAAATGCTTGTGTAACATCCAGAAAAACAGCAGAACAAATTATTGCTTTTATTCAAAGGAGTGTTTGATTATATTTACAATCCTGTGTACTTGCTCTATGGTTCCATGTTGACTTCGAAATCCAATCTGATGGTCTGGTATAACTTGACGCTCTTCTAATACTGGTTTAAGTTTACTTAGTATCAATTTTTTGAAAAGCTTCGATACTGTTGGAAGCATGCTTATTGATCGATATGACGTTATTTGTGTTACATTTATCCCGGGCTTCTGAATCATTGTGATAACGGAAATCTTCCATTTCTGTGGTATATAACCAGTTCGCATGATTGCGTTGAAGATGAATGTTATTAGTTTTAAACATTTTTCAGGTAATCCTCTTATATCATTTTTCCCGGAATAAGATCATATTCCGGTACCTTTTTCGGGCTTATATGGTCTTTGATTGTGTTCCTTACACTTTTCCACTTAAACTTAATTGGCTTGAAGACCGAATCATTATCTGTTTGCTTAGGTAGAACAAATTTATTGGAATCTTGATGAGATGTAAACATTTCCTTTAGATGATCAGCAAAGTTCTGAATGACTCGGGGCAGTTTATTAACTTTCTCTGTTATATTGACGGTGGATGTAGCATTTTTTGCGGCCTTCTCTAAAACTTCATTTAGCATTTCTGCAGCCTTATCAATATCGGTTGATGTTGTAAGTGAAATATCTAATATCTATATCCTTGTTCGACTAGCTTTCTATATTTGAATTTAGTTCACTTGTTTGTAAGACGTTTCGGTTTTTCTGCCCTTAGAACATCGGTGTTCAACATTACTATAACAGGTGAATGATCAGAAGACAGATCGAAGCCGTTGGTTGCTTTAACATTTGTGCGTGCAATACACTTCGGTACAAATCGTTACGAAAGTCAATTAGATCAGGAATCTTTTTTTTTCATCTGTTGGCCAGTAGGTGGGTTGACTAGCTGATAAGCAATCCAAACTCTGTTCTTCTATCGCTTCAAAAAATTTCATTACAATCCCCACCTGCAATGAATTTATTACCCAATTGGTTAAAATAATCCATGAACTATGTGGCTTTTTTACAGCGTGTTTTGGTGGGCAGTATACTGCTGATATTACACAGTTTCCATACCATTCCTGCAAGCAGATGCTCGTTGATCGATTATGTTCTTACTCGTATTTATTAAGTTTGTAGTGTTTTAACCATCTTTTAATCAGAACAGCTGTGCCACCATGTGCTTTGCCATCCGGATGCTTAGTGTGTCATAAATTGAATATCCATTAATTTTAAAATAGTTCTTATTTGTAAAGCGTGTTTCAGATATTAACACTATGTCAATATTGTGCTCAATGAGGAATGCTTGAACCTCGGGTTTGTGCTGTGCTAAGCCATTAACATTCCAGATTGCTATTTTAAAGACATTCATTTTTGATTTTTAACGACCATCTGCATCATCATTAAATCCATGTTTCTCTCCATCATTACCATGAAACTTTGCATCATATCGGTGAGCTTGTTTAATGCTAAAGAAATGTTTCCTTCATTAATATTTTGCACTTTTGGTGCAGTTCCTTTCAGGAAACTAGCATATGAGACTCCATGATGTACGTTACTGTTTAGGGTTGCATTCTGGTTCCCACCTTGAATGTTGTTGTACATTTTAAGCATACGCTGCTCTTCTCGCTGCCGTAGACTAATTCTTCGTTTTAGCTCTAAATATATTGGGCACCCTCTATAATTTGCGGTATAATTTTCTCCGCAGTTGCTACATCTTTTCACAGAAGTAACGGCTTCGTTTTGCTGCATTCCTTGGAATTATGTATCCCCGCAGATAACACAGTTAGACTTGGGATCGACATATACACAGAAAATAAGAAACTTGGTCAGAGAAAAGCGGAAAACTCGCAAAATCTAGCATAGAAATTGAGCACCAAAGAGCAAAACTATTTTCAATCAGCTCAAAACAAACTACAGAAGTTAATACAAGAAACCAAACCGGTAAGCTTCAACAAATACTTAAAAAGTCTGTCTGACCACAAAGAAAGTGAGTATTCTTTATGGAAAGCTACAAAAAGACTAAAAAAAAAACAAAAGCGCAGATGCCACCAATCAAAGAAGCAGATGGTACTTGGGCTCAGAGCTCCAAAGATAAAGCTGATACTTTTGCTGAACATCTGGAAGAAACGTTTAAACCTTCGACTAGACAAACAACAGATGAAAATACTTTTCTAATTCAAAAAGAAGATACGACCAGTTACAATGAAAGAACTCAAAAATGAAATCAAACATAACCTAAATGCAAAAAAAGCTCCTGGATACAATTTTATTACAAGACAAATTATGAAAAAGTTGCCAGAAAAGTATCTTAAGAAGTTGCTACACATAATCAACGCAGCATTTAGAATGAAATATGTTTTTCAGCATTGGAAAATAGTAGAAGTTATTATGATACCCTAGCCTAATAAGCTAACTAATGAGAAAACGTCTTACAGACCTATATCTGTAATACCATCATTGTCCAAGCTGTTTGAAAAATTACTCCTTAAAATAATGAAACCTCTGACTGAAGAAGGACACCTGTTACCATCTCACCAATTTGGTTTCAGAGAGAAACACTTCACCATAGAGCAGGTACACAGAGTCACTAACGTGATTTAGAAGACGCTTGAAAACAAAAAGGTATGTTCTGGAGATTTTTAATGTTGCCTAGGCCTTTGATCGGGTCTGTCATCGAGGACTGGAATATAAATTACATTGTGACCTCCCTAAGCAGTTCTATGAGATATTCAAATCATACGAGAATCAATACGAGGATGAAGCAAGAGTACCACAAGGGAGCGTGCTGGGACTATTCTTATTTTGGGACCATAATTATTGAGAATAGAAATGGAATAGAAAAGAAATGGGAGAAATCTGAAGTGAAGAAATTCTACATATTGACTTCAACAAAATAAGGCATAAAATTCACCAAAAGAGATAAAATGCAATATGAATTCGAAAAAAGCTCCTGATTATGATTTTATTACTACAGAAATTTTAAAAGAACTACCAAGGAAGGCTCTAGTTAACTTTACTTACCTTATCAATGCAGCATTTAGAACCAAACTTGTGCCCAGTTTATGGAAAATTGCAGAAGTAATAATGATAGCAAAACCTGGAAAACCACCATACGAAACTTAAGCTTATAGACCAATTTTGTTGTTGCCAGTTAGCTATGTCTAAACTCTTTGAGAAACTACTGATTAAAAGGTTAAATCCGATAATCGAAACGAATAACTTAATCCTAAATCATCAGTTCAGATTTCATCGTCAACACTCAACAATACAACAAGTACACAGAATACAACAACAAGTACACAGAACCTTTTGACAAGGTTTGGCATGACGGACTTAATCATAAGTTAAGAAACCTCTTACCAACGCAATTCGCTAAAATACTGGAATCATACTTGAAAGACAGATTCTTTAGAATTAAATTGGCTGAAACATATTCTGAATTAAAAGGAATAAAAGCAGGTGTACCGCAGGACAGTGTATTAGAACCGATTTTATATTAACTATATACGCGCATGATCTAGGTGAATTAGAAAACAACACAGTGGCGACTTTTGTTGATGACACTGCGAGCCTAGCTGTTGGAAAAAGCAACGAAGAATCAACACAAAAATTACAATCAGCCATCTCCGAAGTATATAAATGGACTAAAAGATGGCGAATTAAGCTAAATACATACCTATTTCAATGAATCGAAAAATAATACTGTATGCGAACACAGCTAAGTATCTAGGCATGACCCTAGATGCTAAACTTAGATGGAAGGTCTACGTCAAAAAGAAAAATGAAAAACTAAAACTAAAATAAAGACAAATGCATTGGCTGATAGGTATATACTTTTCAATATCATACAAAGGTTTCAGAACATGATACTAAGGAATATCGTCGATTTTAAAAAAATGCAAGGTAACACGTAGAAAGACTCCAGCATTATGTGAATATAGAGGCAATTCAGCTGTTAACCAACACCAATACTATACTCTCTCTCTGGCTTGCATATCCCATGAAGGGATTTTGCCGCCCGCACTAAGGTCCTTCATTCATCTCGGTCCACCGCTCTCGTCCTCTAGTTTCGACATCCTAATGCATGTAGATCTTGTTCGATGTCGTCACGCCAGCGCAATCAGGGTCTTCCTCTACGACGAACACCGGCTGGTTCTTGATGGAACACTTTATTGGTCATTCGTTGTTGTGAATATCGTGTAACGTAGCCGAGTTATCTAACTCAATTGGATTTGATGAATCTGATAATATCGCAGTTTCCAAGAAGTTGCCTTATCTCGTGGTTCCTACGAATCTGATATTGGTTATCCGCGACTTTGATTAGACCAGCGATTCAACGAATGACCTTCCTTTCGAAGGTAAATAACAGTCTACAATCGTTAGAGGTCATGGTCCAGCTCTCGCTTCCGAAGGCCAGCACAGGTCTTATGAGTGCTTTATAAAGTGCGAGCTTGCACGACTGCAACATATGTTAGAATCGCAATAATTTCGATTGCACAGAAAAACAAGTCCTAGGCATTTGAGCGCGGCCCATAAGTTTTCGCGGTTTATACTGTCATATGCCTGTCTGAAGTCTATATACACTTGGTGTATGATTATGTTGTACTCCCAACATTTTTCCAAGATCATCCTCATGGTAAAACATTGGTCAGTGGTCGATCGGTTGGGACGAAAACCACTTTGATAGTCGCCAATGATGTTTTCGGCGAGAGGGATGAGTCTGACAAGTACAACACTTTGTAAGCGCAGTGCTCAACAGAGCAACACTTCGATAGTTTCCACATTTAAGACGGTCTCCTTTTTTGTGCAGCGGACATATGAGTGCGGTCTTCCAATTCTCCTGCAACTCTTCTTGGTCCCAAATAGAGACGATGAGATCGTATTGATTTATTGCAAGAGTAGCGCCTCCGAGCTTAATCAATTCTGTGGGGATTCTGTCGAGACCTGGTGCCTTTCTATTTTTTAATCTACTAATAGCTGCATCTACTTCCTCTATTGTGGGATATTAAACAAGGACCTCTTCACCTGGAGGAGCTATTGCTCTAATGGGGGTCACTTCGTCGTTCCGATTTAGTATATTTTGAAAGTAGGTTTGCCATACTGAGAGAACATAAGCCACATTTGTTCTCAGCGCTCCATTTCCGTCTTTGATGGCTGTACTTCTTAGGTGGAAGTCTTTAGTTAGATTTCTGGCATTAGCAAAACGGTCCCTTGAGTTCCCTATTTCCACTTGGCAGCTGATATTTTCGATGCAAGATCTCATATGATCGCGCTTCTTTCGTCGTAGCTTTCCTAGCGCGGAGATATTCTGCTAGAGTGCTTCTAGTGTTGCGAGCCAACCATTTTTCACGAAGCTTTTGTAACGATTGAGGTGAGTCTGTGTAATGCCCCTGAATGTGGATGATCTACAATTTAATACTGGTAAATTTTAGAATGAATTAAATGAATGAATCGTGACGAAAAACAAATGGTTGGGTGTTGTTTTTGTATTGTTCATCCGGTTCAATATAGTACGGCTTTATAATCGTTCATCCTCGTTACCAGTTTGGTTTTTAAAAAAACCAAACCAATACCATAAAAATCAAAAAAAAAAAAAAAAAAAAAAAAAAAAAAAAAAACAGCAAAACAATTGCGGTACAAAAGTCAAAGTCGTTCATTCTTTTCGTGCCGGCAGTGGACTTAACAACAACGCGAAATCGCCTAGTGAAATTTGATTGACAAAGTTTCGTGGAATAACCATATACACATTGCTCTAACAAAACTATAGGTAATTATTATTGGTAGATATATTAATTGAAGCAAGATATATATTTATATACACCGTATATGATTCTTATTTCACCAGTCGGATATAATTACCAATCTTTATCGAATAATTGGATAACATCAAATAAAAAATAAAAAAAGTTGTACATGATATAATTCAACGGATGGAATATAATTTGACAAATTTACTGCCAGGCATACTCGGCTATAGTTTTTAAAGAAATTTATTTACTATCAATTAAATAAAAAAACATAAAAAGTAAAATAAATTAACAACAGGACTGTATAGCCCATGAATTTTATATCTATTGGCGAATGCCGAAACCAAATCGGCGAGTGAGTTCCAAACTGTGAAGTTTACTTTGGAAACACATGGGAAACACATTGACTCCGAAAGTTGTACTCGATTAAATATTGAGTCACCTATTTTTATAATATATTGTTACTGTGTCGTATTTTTTTATATTTACTGGTTTATGATTATTATTGTCGTGTTCATAGCTTGTAGTTGGTTTATTTTTATTTTTTTATTGTGGAAAAAAAAAAAGAAAAGAAAAAAAAAAGAAGGAACGGTTAAGTTAAGTGCGGTCGTGGCAGAAATCATTTAAGTGCCAAAAGATCTAATTTACATATATCAAGAAGGGACATAAGTCCAAACGTCAGCAACCCAGAGCGCTCCGGTGATTGTTGGTAAGTACTGCATTTTTAATTGACCTTTATTTAACCGTTATATATATATATATTTTTTTTTTTTTTACCACAAATAAGAAAAGAAAAGAAAAAAAGGAATTCAAATTTTACAAGAAAACATATATGGTATAAACACGATTTTTCTTTGTGAATATTATTATTATTATTTTTTTTGTTTTTCCTTTAATTATATTAATAAAATTATGAAATGTTAATCATTTATTTTATTGTTGATTTAATACATGCCGATCTTATAATGTTCGGCTAAGCAAATGATTTTATGGGAGAAGTGACGAGATTAGTTTTTGCCAGGTAGTGATATATCAGTGAAACAGGGTGTTAATATTTTCTAAGTACTGTAATTTTTATTTTGTGCACATGAATTTTTTTTTTTTTGTGATGCTTTGCTCGCTAAACAAATATATTTATTTTTTTGTTGAACTCACCCCGTAGCCGTGAGTATTCCGGATAAAAATATAATCAAGCATGTGCAACATTAGCGGCAAGAAATGTTACAAAATGGCGCCGAAACAGGGACCCGAAGGTCAATTTTTTTTTTTTTTTGTTTAGTATACTTGTTATTAAAACAAGAAAAGAATTGATTGCTGAAGATCACTCAAATTTTTTGTAAATAGCTTGCGTTTTTTTTTTCTAACGGTCGCTTTAATAAAGCATCCAGGGAGCTTCACTCCTTAATTGTAGATGATAAGTAGTTAACGCCTCTTTTCTTTTAACTGTTATGAAAATGCGGTATTATCATCTGTTGTAATTTTGCCTTTATGGTTTTTGTTATTTTTTTTTGTTTTTTAGTTCAGTTCATTCTATATACTGTTAGTTGGTCAGCGTCCGAACTACGAAAAATTGATTTTCAACGTAGACACTGAAGTTGTTGATTGATGGGCTGTGATTCAGTGTTTCTCGACAATTTGGTGATTTCGTTGCTCTTTCCGTTTTGTGTTGGAGGTTGGTTGATTGAACATATATATATAATATATATATATATACATATATATATATATATATTTTTTTTTTTTTTTTTTTCTCTCCAATTTTCTTTGTAGTTTACATATTCTATGGTGGTAGCAGGTTTAGCTTGGGTGTTAAAGGATTTATTAGCAACTGCTAAAAGTTATTGATTGATTGACTGTGATTCAGTACTTCTTGATAATTTTTATAAGTTGTTGGTCCATTATGACCCTAGCCTGTAATTTACCAAACATATTTTTTTCCCCTGTTCGTATATAGAAATATTTTTGTTTTTTTCGTGATATCTTAATTGAATGATAAATGGTGGGTGCGTCGGGGGATTGGTTTTCAATCTAATAAACTAATTGATTTACTGTGGTCAGTTATTCTTGGGTTATTTTTAGATGATCAACCCTTTGAGCAGTTACACTGTTACTTTAATTGAGAAATTAACGAAGAAATCGTTAATCATGAAATAAGACATAAAATCACTTATTATTATCACTGACTGGCATTTATTTCGTTACGTCTCCCGTATTATTACTATTATTTTGGATTATATTTATCTATTTCTTTTATTAGAATTTATAAATTTTTTGAATATTTAGTTTATTTATTACTATTTTTGAATTATTTCCGAATTAAGACTTGGTTTTGGCATTGGTTACAATATTATTATATTATTATGGAATCTATAAATTACGTTAATGCACTAACCGACGACGAACTTTTTGTTGAATTTATTGTTCGTGAAATTGATTCAGATTTGCCTAATGCAAAAGAGTTGCTCATAAGTAGGTTATCTGAAGAAGCAATAAATGCGAAACTTATACCTAGTAAATCGCATACGGTTAGTAATCCTGCTTTAGATGTAGGCTCGGCAATAGAAGTGGCAGAGTCATTGAATAAAATTACTGACGGTAAAAATATACCAACCAATGAACTATTACATCGGGTATTATTTCGAGCCTTACACTGGAAAAAAAGAATGCAACGATTAAAGAATTCATTTGGTGACGTTTTGAATGTAACCAGCATAATTACTAAATTCAGACGTATTAGTCAATATGCAGAAAAATTGCTTGATGAGAATCGTATAGATATAGAGCAGGAAGAAAGGCAAAGGCAACTGGAAACCGGGGCAATGGCAAAAAGGGATGAAACTAATCCTGAGAGTACGAAGACATTCTCACCGTTTTCCGACTTTAATCTGGATATAAGACATAATACATGGTCTAATCCTATGGATAAATCTCAATCAAAATTGCAGGACCAGTTGAAGATTATCAATAATCCGTGGCAAGTTTCACCGAAAGAATCGGGTAACGATTTCATATTCCAAGCAAATATAGCAAAGGCGGTGGGTGATCCCTCTAACACAAGAACTCAAAGAAACATTCAATCAGGGCTCGAAAAATTCATGGAACAACCGTTAAATCAAGGCGGAACAAAGTATAAATATGAAAATCAATGTTCTTCAGAAAATTTTAATAATACAAATCGGCGTCTTCCAACATGGAAGATATCTTTTGACGGAGGGTCAAAAGGTCTTGATGTGCATGATTTTGTTTTTCGCTTAGAAACGTTTGCAAAAAGGGATGGTTATTCTGAAAATAAATTACCTTTAATAATTTACAATTTTGTGAGTGATAACGCGGAAAAATGGCTTTGGGTGTTCGCTCGTAATAATCCAAATGCAACTTGGAAAGAAATGCGAACAGCTTTACTTTCAAGGTTCTCAAGTCATGAAAGTGAACGTGAAACGCGACGCTCGATTGAACGAAAAGTTCAGGGTCGAGAGAGTTTTAATGATTTTGCGCTTGAAATTCAAACCTTAAACGGACATCTTTCCAGACGGTTTTCTGAAATAGAACTCGTTGAAATATTGCGAGAAAATATGAATCCAGTGTTGAGGACAGCCACTTTAACAATGCAGATCCATACAGTGGAACAATTGAGAGTTGTTTGTCAGCAATACGAACGTATTTGGTCAAATACCGGGTATGATCCAAGACACCTCATAGAACATCCAAAAAGACGTTTTAACATTAATGAAATTCAAGGTCATGAGAATCCGGATGAAGTATCCTTTAAATCTTTAAATTTAAATGGAGACAAATCAAACGGGGAACAAAACATATCATTACTGAAATTAATTAGAAATGAACACGCTCCATTGCAGTCCAACCATTTAGTATGCTGGAATTGCAAGGACCTCGGACATCGTTATCAAGAATGCCCGAAAGATCTTCTTGGATTATTTTGCTTTGGATGTGGTAAACCTGAAGTTAAAAAGCCGAACTGTTATAATTGTTCCAAGTATGTTTTAAACCAGAAAACGAACGAGCCTTATCCTGGAGACACTCGTTCGGGACAACTACCGTCCAGGAAGTAAACATTGTTTTACCAATCACCCGTACCATCTCTACGCAAACCAATAATCATCCGATGGAGTCTTGCTCGACGTGTCATTGGCGAGAACCAGTTAATAAAACTAATATAGTATCTACAAGTACCATGACGGAACCACTCACAGTGAAGTCTATTATATCACCTATTGAACCACCATGTGAGATTGTTCCAGGAAAACCGTCAGTTAAAGCAACGTATGAATTAAAACAACGGATGCGAACTAAGAACTATTGGCATTGTAAGCGGGCTATCAACAAACTGTGCTGCACGTCCATCATAACTCTTAAGGATGACCGCAGACCGCACATTAACGTTTCGATTTGTGATCACAATATCCTTGGACTACTAGATAGCGGAGCATCTATTAGTGTTTTAGGAAGAAATTCATTGGAGTTTGTTAAAAAACTAGGACTTAGGATGTGTACTATTCAATCTTATGTTAAAACCGCGGACGGTACTTCCAGACCTATTCTAGGATATGTTGATACTAAAGTAAACTACAACGAGGATATTAAATCGATGAGACTTTATGTGGTACCAAGTTTATCAAACGAATTATACTTGGGCATTGATTTTTGGTCCAAATTCGGATTAGCTCCTACCATTATCCATGAAATTTCTACGTCTCATCTCAAAGAATCAAGCCAGCATTATTTGACGCCACAACAAACTGAGACACTCGAACTAATTAAACAAAAGTTTCCATCTTTTGAAATTCATGGTTTAGGACGGACTAATCTACTCGAACATGTTATTGATGTTGCTCAATCTGTTCCAATAAAACAACGATTTTATAACGTGTCACCCGCCATACAAGATTTAATCTATACCGAATTGGACCGGATGATAAAATTGCGAGTTATTGAAGAATCTTCTAGTGCTTGGAGTTCCCCCGTTGTGTTAGTCAAGAAACCTAATGGTAAAGTTCGACTTTGTTTAGACTCCAGGAAGCTGAATCAAGTCACCAAAAAGGATGCATATCCCTTACCACATATTGACGGATTAATAAGTCGATTAAACATCACTAAGTTTATAAGCTCGTTGGACCTCAAAGACGCCTTTTGGCAAATTCCGTTGGAGGCAACTTCACGAGAAAAAACGGCGTTTACAGTTCCCGGTAGACCACTCTACCAGTTTACTGTAATGCCGTTTGGTTTATGCAACGCGCCTCAAAGTATGTGCAGGTTAATGGACAAAGTAATTCCACATCAATACCATGAAAGAGTTTTCGTATATTTAGACGATCTATTAATCATATCAGGTTCATTGGAGGAACATTTTAATCTATTAACAACTGTCGCAAAACTTTTGACTGATGCAGGGTTGACTATCAATTTGTCAAAGAGCAAATTTTTGATGCGGGAAATTAAATATTTGGGGTTCATCGTGGGAGAAGATGGACTTCGTACTGATCCTTCCAAGGTGACAGCTATATGTGCCTTCCCAAGACCAATTTCAGTCAAACAAACTCGTAGATTGTTGGGAATGGCTGGTTGGTATCGTAGGTTCATTCCTAATTTCGCGGAAATTTCGGCCCCTATAACCAACTTACTGAAAAAAGGTCAAAAATTTGTATGGAGCAGTGAATGTGAAGCAGCGTTTGAATCAATTAAGTTAGTTTTATCATCAGCGCCGGTATTGATAAATGCAGATTATTCAAAAGCATTCTTTATAAGGTGTGATGCCAGTACAGCCGGAATTGGAGCAGTGCTGTTTCAAAAAGATGAAGACAACCAAGAACGCCCTATAGCGTTTATCTCGCAAAAATTAAATCAAGCTCAGCGTAATTATAGTATTTCCGAATTAGAATGCTTAGCGGCACTTGTTAGTATTCAGAAATTTAGACCCTATATCGAAGGCCATCATTTCACGGTGATAACAGACCATGCTAGTTTAAAGTGGTTGATGTCCCAAAAGGACTTGAGTGGTAGATTGGCTAGGTGGAGCCTGAAACTCCAATCCTTTGATTTTATCATTGAACATCAAAGAGGTTCACTAAACGTTGTTCCTGATGCTTTGTCAAGAGTGCACTGCGATACTCTAGAAGAACTAGAAAATAATAGACTGTTAATAGTTGATGCCATTAATTTAGAATCAGAACACTTCCTAGATGTTGACTATGTGAATTTGATCAATAAAATTGAGGCTTCACCGGCCTCATATCCTAACCATCGACTTCTAGAAAATAAAATTTACATACGCTTTGAACCATTACGTCAAGTAAAGTTAGCGGACGTGCCGGTATGGAAATTATGGCTGCCTCCCAAACTTATTCCAACAATACTTAAACAAGAGCACGACGAACCAAGTGGAGCACACGGTGGAATTCGAAAAACTATGGAACGAATTCGTCGCTTCTATTTCTGGCCTCGTATGAGAAAAGAAATTTATGAATATATCACCAACTGCATCTCATGTAAAACATCAAAAGCCGCTAATCAAAATTTAACTCCCCCGATGTTGTCTAATCGATGTGAAGAAAGACCATTTCAGAGAATATATATGGATTTGCTTGGACCTTACCCACGGTCTAAAAATGGAAAGACAATAATATTTATTGTACTAGATAAACTAACTAAATTTGTGCTACTTAAACCATTGAATAAAGCTGTCGCGTCGAGAATGGTTGAGTACCTAAGGGATGAAATATTCTATACATACGGTGTTCCTGAATTTATTCACACCGACAATGGAGTGCAATTTTTAAGTAAGGAATTCCAACAACTTTTGAAAGATTTTGGAGTTCAACATTTGAGAACAGCATTGTACTCTCCACAATCTAACGCCTCGGAGCGGGTTAACCGCTCAATCATAGAAGCCATCCGGTCTTATATTTCAAAAGATCATCGTACTTGGGATACTCATCTAGGAGCAATATCTAGTGCGTTACGTCATTCAATTCACGAGTCATCGACCATATCTCCACATTTCTGTTTGTTCGGCTATCATCGAATCAATCATGCTGAAGAATACAAATTATTGAGAAACATTGACTGTTGCCATGAAAATAGTGTCGTAGTCGAATCTCTGCCGGAACGTCTTCAAATTCTTCACGAGGAAGTGCGAAACAAACTAGCAGTTGCTTATAAGAAATATGCTACGCATTACAACTTGCGTACTCGAGCAGTCGACTTTAAATCTGGTGAAATAGTCTATTATCGTAATCATGCCCAAAGTAGTGCGGCAGGCTTTTATTGCGCCAAGTTTGCTCCAAAGTTTATTAAAGCAAGAGTGAGAAATAAAATTGGAACAGTTAATTATGAGCTTGAAGATGAGTCCGGAAAACTGCTTGGAATTTTTCATGGTAAAGACATTAAACGTTAACCACAATGGTACACCTCTTTTCAGTTTTTATTGGCTCTATCTCTTCTTTGAAATCGAAGCGATATCAATCAAATCTGCCTTGTAACGATTGAGGTGAGTCTGTGTAATGCCCCTGAATGTGGATGATCTACAATTTAATACTGGTAAATTTTAGAATGAATTAAATGAATGAATCGTGACGAAAAACAAATGGTTGGGTGTTGTTTTTGTATTGTTCATCCGGTTCAATATAGTACGGCTTTATAATCGTTCATCCTCGTTACCAGTTTGGTTTTTAAAAAAACCAAACCAATACCATAAAAATCAAAAAAAAAAAAAAAAAAAAAAAAAAAAAAAAAAACAGCAAAACAATTGCGGTACAAAAGTCAAAGTCGTTCATTCTTTTCGTGCCGGCAGTGGACTTAACAACAACGCGAAATCGCCTAGTGAAATTTGATTGACAAAGTTTCGTGGAATAACCATATACACATTGCTCTAACAAAACTATAGGTAATTATTATTGGTAGATATATTAATTGAAGCAAGATATATATTTATATACACCGTATATGATTCTTATTTCACCAGTCGGATATAATTACCAATCTTTATCGAATAATTGGATAACATCAAATAAAAAATAAAAAAAGTTGTACATGATATAATTCAACGGATGGAATATAATTTGACAAATTTACTGCCAGGCATACTCGGCTATAGTTTTTAAAGAAATTTATTTACTATCAATTAAATAAAAAAACATAAAAAGTAAAATAAATTAACAACAGGACTGTATAGCCCATGAATTTTATATCTATTGGCGAATGCCGAAACCAAATCGGCGAGTGAGTTCCAAACTGTGAAGTTTACTTTGGAAACACATGGGAAACACATTGACTCCGAAAGTTGTACTCGATTAAATATTGAGTCACCTATTTTTATAATATATTGTTACTGTGTCGTATTTTTTTATATTTACTGGTTTATGATTATTATTGTCGTGTTCATAGCTTGTAGTTGGTTTATTTTTATTTTTTTATTGTGGAAAAAAAAAAAGAAAAGAAAAAAAAAAGAAGGAACGGTTAAGTTAAGTGCGGTCGTGGCAGAAATCATTTAAGTGCCAAAAGATCTAATTTACATATATCAAGAAGGGACATAAGTCCAAACGTCAGCAACCCAGAGCGCTCCGGTGATTGTTGGTAAGTACTGCATTTTTAATTGACCTTTATTTAACCGTTATATATATATATATTTTTTTTTTTTTTACCACAAATAAGAAAAGAAAAGAAAAAAAGGAATTCAAATTTTACAAGAAAACATATATGGTATAAACACGATTTTTCTTTGTGAATATTATTATTATTATTTTTTTTGTTTTTCCTTTAATTATATTAATAAAATTATGAAATGTTAATCATTTATTTTATTGTTGATTTAATACATGCCGATCTTATAATGTTCGGCTAAGCAAATGATTTTATGGGAGAAGTGACGAGATTAGTTTTTGCCAGGTAGTGATATATCAGTGAAACAGGGTGTTAATATTTTCTAAGTACTGTAATTTTTATTTTGTGCACATGAATTTTTTTTTTTTTGTGATGCTTTGCTCGCTAAACAAATATATTTATTTTTTTGTTGAACTCACCCCGTAGCCGTGAGTATTCCGGATAAAAATATAATCAAGCATGTGCAACATTAGCGGCAAGAAATGTTACACTTTCGTTTATTTTCAATGACCCTTTGGCATTGATCATCGAACCAAACATTGCGGGACCTCGGAGGCCTTCTTCCGATGGAACTTTTCGCCACAGTGGTTATGGCTGACTTTATAGCGTGCCACATATACTGCTCCTGAATAATAGAAGGAGCTTCTTCGTTGTTATTGGGCCGGTCTAAATAATTAGTGACAGCTAATTGGTAACTCTGCAGTAACGCTTGGTCTTTTATAGCATCGATATCCCATCGAACGGTCTTTTGTGCTTGTCTGTTGAACGTAGATGACAGTTTCCCCTTATACTTAATTATGACAAGCACATGATCGCTGTCCATGTCTGCACCTCTGTAAGATCTGACGTCGGATATGCTGGTGGAGTGTCTCTTAGACACCATGACGTGATCGATTTGGTTTTCCGTTCTTCCATCATTCGATCTCCACGTTACTTTGTGGATTATCTTGTGTGGGAAAAACGTACTTGATACAACTAAGTTGTACGTTATTGCCAGGTCGGTGACGCGTTGGCCGTTGTTACTAGTTATGTGCAGGCTGTCAGGACCGATGTACGATGTATTTTCTGCACTCCTACCGATTTTTGCGTAAAGTCGCCCACGATGATTTTAATGTCGTGGTGCGGTATGTTATTGATGACTTCCTCCACCTCCACAAAGAAGAGATCTTTGATGTCATCAAATTTATCTTCGGTGGGTGCATGTATATTAACGATAGGGATGTTGATTAGTGCGGGGCCTAATGATGTTGATATGCGGATATGCCTACCTTGCATATTCGCATATGCAAGCTCTTGTAGTGCAAGCACGTCAAATGTGTAACTCTTTGCTTGATTCGAAAGGATCTGTAGATCTAGAGGTCTTCAGAGGCTAAGCACGTTTCATGTTTCCATTTTTAAAGCGTTGTCCGTTTACAATTTTCGAGGTCGATTTTTGATGAATCTGATATGGTAATCCAAGACTTTTGATTAGGGTTCATAACTTTAATTGGTTTTATGAGAGCAAGTTGTTGGCCTGCTGCTTAACCTGGAGAACAGACGCTGATTTGGTATTAGTGTTGAGGCTCTAATGACTCGCCCTGACATGTAGTGTCCATGACTATAAACAGGATTTTCCCTGCTCCTCTCCACTACACCGCCTGATTCATTTAGCGTGACCCAGGGAGCACCGCAAGAAGGTATGAATCTAAGACTTCGCCCCCCAAATTGCCCATTGGTACTGGTACCAATACTATACGTAGACTGAAAAGAACCAAACCCTTTGAATTGGTTTAATTGTTAGAATAAACAGCGGCTTGCTGATTTAGATCCACAATAACGATGTGGTATAAACAACAATTTACCAGAAACTTTCAAACGTCAATGGGTGGAGTCATAGATATATATTTATCTTATAGTAAATTAAGTCAGAAACAAATTGCTCATTAGTCCAGACTAGATTGGAATAAAATAAAAATATTTTATCCCGTGTGTGATACGATTGGTGCGAATGTCAAATATCTTTAATACCATGGGCTATGACATAACGATGGTCAATAAATCGATATTATGCCTTGTTTCACAGAAAGCGAGTTCAAAACAGATATTGCCAGATATTTTAAGGTAATGATTACGCGTTTTAAACTTCCCTCCAATCTTTTCTGATTGCGATAAGAACCTTTTAGCACTTTATATATTGTACATTATACCACAAATATAATGTTGAAGGTGCCAAGAACTTGGAATCCAACAAAAACATCCAGTTTCACAATTTACCATAGAGCATCATATAATACAGCTAGCGGACGACTTCAATAAGTGTTTTGTTACGCTCATGGTCTCGTCGAATTCAACGGGATCATTCATGTCTGAGTCAGCAGCTGAGAATAAATTTAACCTTCTATCTCGTAGAAGTCACCAATTTTTGGATAAAATTTCTGACTTTTTACATCAAACATCAAATTATCAAGTAACGCTTCTACTGTATGTCTCCCGCCATTCGAAAAGTATGGAATATCAGGATGTTATCATTGAGAAATATGATAACTTAAAGATTTAATAGTATACTCCATGGAGTTACTGCAGTTACTCTTGTGCGAAAAGCTAATGTCAAAATTTGCCGCCTCTATCACTTTACGTCTCGTGTGATATAGAGATACAATAAGTTATCACTGACAATGGTAATGGCAAACGAAAAATCCAATTATTTTTACTAAAATGAAACATCCACCATTTTATTTTGATAAACAAAATCCCTTGTATGTAGTTTAGTCGCACACGCGTAAGGGTGCTTGATAAACAACTCAAAAAAAATTAACAAAAAAATCCTCCATTTTTAGCAGCGATTTAAAAAGTACACAAAAAATTCCACCCTCGTGAAAAAAACAGCCAACTGAATAAATGAAAATCACAAAAAAAACATAATGAACCCTATATACAAAATAAGGTTGAATTGTTAAGAGGGTCATGTCAAGTTTATAAAAGAGAACAACTCAAAGAATGGCAATTTCCTTGTAACAACTTCTTTTATTTATTTTTTAAGTTTTTCCATTCAATGAACTCGCAGGGGTAAAAAAATGTTATCGAACAAGTAGCAAGTGTCTTATCTATGTCAAGTAAGATCAATTACCGATGAATGACGACTTTTTTTTTTTTTTTAATACGAATTATAATTGAAATATCATAACCGTATATAGAAAACATACCCTTATATGGTTACATAAATATGGGAATAGATAGACAGTGATATGTCATAATGAGTATAAGGAATAAGGATCAATTACCAAAAATATATTAAAAAAAAAAAAAAAAAAATTCAATTCAATTATCAAAATAAGAGGAACCAACCCAAACATTCGAGATTATGATGAATCATCATTTTTACAATGTTCGTATGTAGGTGCGATTGTATTCGCATGGCAAAATGGTTTGATAATTTAAAATTAATTTTCCTTCGAAAAGGGGGCTGAAAATATTAAATTTGCCATATGCCAGAGTAATTCTAATAATAATCGGAGGTTATAAGTCTTTTGCTGACCCGTACTGAATCAACAATACAGCTCCATCAGCTGAAGTCATCGTCAACACACTGCCTCTGCTTTTAATAAGTAGTTCATATCCTTTGAAAGATCATTGAAGATTCCATGTATGAGCAACACTAAATCAAGCAATCCTTGCTTCAGTTAATCACACGTGTATTGTACCTGAATGTGTATTTTTAGAAAAAAATTTCATGGATGACTCGAATTTGACGAAACTGCGCTTAAAATTATAATATATCATTATTTAGGCGAAAAAATAACAGATACCTTTGCATACCGATGATAGTGTTATTTAAATTTATCTATACGTGGCGATGTCTGGAGCTTTAGAACTAGAAAGAGAACTGGAGAAAGGGGCTTAATGAGATAGCCCATAATGGCAAAAAGTAGCACCAAAAAGGCGAAAAAGAAATCGAAAACGACCAAGTTGTAAAGTACAAGGAAAGTAAAGTCGATCTCAGAACTCACTGGTCTAGGAGAACCAACCGCAAATATTTCTACTAATGAAAATTTGATATTGCCCATTTGTGGGCATCACAAGTGGCAGTGGTTATAGGTTTCCAAGCCAAATTTGGGTCTGTGGAAAGTTAACCTTTAAAGAAAATGCTAACCGTTCTGAATCTAGTTTTATAAAATTTAAGATCGACACACGCAAGAGTAGCCCTTTGTTGATTGCGGGTGATTTTAATGCCTATGGACCGTTGAATTCGAATGAATTCGAGTTACTAATAATAGAGATAAGGCTTTTCTGGAAGCATTTTCGTTACTTCCAGTGGTAATGTTGAATGTTGACCACACCTCTACAGTTCGTAGAGGTATAGTGTTAGCTCAATAATTAAACTCACATGGATTAGTGAGTCTCTCCTAACTAAAGTATTAAGTTGAGAAATTAGAGATCTATACACAAATAGTGATCACTTATGAAGATGTAGTTTTGTCAAGAAATGCAGAAAATCAGTTGTCTCAAATAACAGATTGCATTACAATAGCTTATGATGCAGCAATGCCGTGGAGATCAATAGATAGCTAGAAGGTTCCAGTGTACTGGTAGACCAAGGAAATAACCAAGCCAAACAAAAAATGTCTCCGTGCTAGACATACAAGAACCAAGGTTCGAATCCCAACGTGGGAGGGTTGCAAAAGGGATTTTTCATCACCTGATTACGATCGGTGATGAAGATGAACACCACAACTACCGTCTGTTTAAAGTGAACCTGTATTCGTGCGATCTCGATTTGGCTAGTAATGGCGTACAGTGGGACGTTAAGTTAATCGCGAGAGTTGAGAGAGCTTCGGCCCAGAACAGATTGCATGGAATAAAAACTAAAAAAAAAGTATTTCCACAAACAGCCTGGTTTTGTGAGAATTATTGAACCAAGGGGCGAGGAGGAAATAGTTCCATCAGTACCGATGGAGGAGGTTCTAAGAGCATAAGGAAAAGTGGAGAACGCCCAATGTGGGAAAATGGAAAAATTATCCAAAATAACATTGGCAACTGCCGGGCATATCCAGAACAGTTTGTTTGCTTGTAGACTTGTATAAAGAGAAGATTATCCCCTAAGCAGTAAAAAGCCCTAAGACTAGTACTTTAGCCGAAAACAACGCATTAGAAAAATCATAATAATATCGCCCGATCACAACCAGGATGTACATCAGTGATTCGTCCCGATACCGATTGTCCTGGTGGTATATTGTCATCCCTTAACATAAATAAATCGCCGCTCTTGATGTAATCGGTTTTATATTGCCACCTTGACAGGCTATTCAAGATGGTTGGGTATTCTGCTTGCCATCTTTTGGCAATGTGTTGAAACATCTGCTGTGTCATTTGCCATTACGATAGTCTGTTGACCTTTAAATTTGTGAGATTGTGCTCGGCAATTATGATAACTGGCTGCCCCATGATGAAATGCGCCGGTGTAAATGCCCTGATGTGATCCTCTATTGATTGGCACAGTGGTCGAGAATTAAGTAAGGCTTCAACTGTGTTAACAATGTATATAATTCCTCGTACCTAAGACTTGATTGACCAAGCACGCGGCACAAATAGTACTTCGTTGACTCACAAAGCCCGTTGAAATGAGGTGATGCTGGTGGCATAAAATGCCATTTCGTATTGTTTGTTGTTTTCCAGTTAATGATATCTTTCCTTTCGTTTTCCTTGATCATAGTTGTCGAAAATATTCTAGCTCCTTGGCGGCTCCAGCGAAATTAGTGCCGTTGTCACTGTAGATATATGTACAGATACAACGGCGATTCTGAAATCTTTTAAATGCGGCGATGAACGTATCTGAAGTCAAATCGGAAGCCAACTCTAGGTGTATGGCCTTGGTTGCCATACATGTAAATACAACAAGATATCCCTTGTAGATCGTAACCTTTCAAAACTTGCTGGACTTCAGATTAAACGGACCGGCGTAATCTACGCTAGTCTGTAGAAATGCTTTTATCAAGTTAACCCTTGATGGTGGTAATTGGTCCATTAATTGTTGCTGGATAATCTTCCTTTGCCGGAAACATTTGATGCAACTATGTAGGATGCGTCGAATCAAGTCCTAATTAATATCGTATATCGTTGCGTGACGATAGACATCAACAAGGTGGGTCCTGCATGTAGGTATTCGCGCGACTTTCGTTTTCGAAATAATTAAGTTGGTTAGTACTTTTCCGTTTGAAATTAGCAAACGTTTGATGCTTCGGCAGACCAGCACAGGCGCAGTGTTGCGGTTGTATTCAGCTATTTCGGTATTTTGACCTTTTCAATTAGATTTAATCTGCTCTGTGTGTCTATTCATTGTCTTACAACATCTGGAGGAAGTTGGTGGTCTCAATCGTGTTTTAATAACCATAGGCATTGAAAAAGTATCTTTATCCCAACCGTCAGCGGGGACAGCCATCCTATTGGGTCATAAATGCGCTTCGGATAACATGCTTCGTTTATTCATTTTTGTTGACACTGGTAGCGATACATTAAAGGAAAAACTATCAGCTTGTGGATCGAATTTCATACCCAATAGCAAGATCATTTTATTTCCTTCGCTTACTTCACGGATAGAAATTTCTCTGTCGTTTTCTGGTATGTTTTCCAGTAACTTCGCGTTATTGTTTGCCCATTTGCGCTGGTGGTACCCACCAAGTCTCAAAAGAGAGTTCAGCTCGGCTTGTAATGCTATAGCTTCTGCAATGGTGCTTGCTCCGCTCATTAGGTCATTTATGTAAAAATGTTTGGTTAATACCCTTGCTGTGTTCGGATGAGTCTCAAAATGGAGCTGAGCTAATTTACTAAGCGATTGAGTTGCTATGAACGAAGCTGAACCTGTGCCATAGGTATTGGTGAGGAGACGATAATGGTTTATCGGCAATGTTACGGAGTCTCGTCAAATAATACGTAAGAATTCGGTGTCTAACTTCTCGATCCAAACTTGACGGAACATGTTTCCAATGTCCGCCGTGATCATGTTACGGTGCGTTTAAGGAATCTAATCAGCATCTCTATGAGGACTGTTGAATTATCGGTCCGACCATAAAAGTTTCATTAAGAGATAAATCTGATGTCGTTGTGGCTGAAGCGTCAAACACCACGCGCAACTTTGTCGCGGTGCTAGCTTCCTTAAACACAGGGGGATGAGGTAGTTACTATTTTCTATTGTTTCATAGGTTGATTTGATCTGGTGGTATCAACTACATATGACCGAGCTCTTTGTATTCCATCATAAATTTAGTAAAGTCCCGGTACAGTTCAAGTTTTTTGTCAGTTTCTATTCAAGCAAAATGAATCTTCTGATCGCTTGGGCATTTCCACCGTTTAAGGTATTAATTTGAAGCACCCTAATTGGAATATGATGAAAATAAATTAGCAACGACATGGGAATTAATGGGTTCGGAGTCTTCGGACAATGCAAGTGCCCTACTTACACTTTTGGTGGTAGTTGGGTTAGGTTTCAACGACAGAGTATTGGTATTATGCTCAATATGGACAAGTGTATGGTGCCATAATTGCAGCGTGGCATCATCTATTTTTTTAGTGTTTATTCCATGCAATCTGTTTTGGGGCCGAAGCTCTCCCAACTCTTTCGCGGTTAACTTAACGTCCTACTTTACGCCATTACTAGCCAAATCGAGGACGCGTGAATACAGGTTCGCATTTTTAAATATCCATCTGCACATTGCATTGCTCCAGCCAGCCTGTACTGGTACGGACGATGGTTCGGCCCATGGATTTTGCACTCCAACAGGGGGTCATAGTTGTGTTCAACGTCATCACCGATCGTAATCAGGTGATGAAAAATCCTTTTTGCAACCCTCCCTCGTTGAGATTCGAACCCGGTACATCCCATCCCAAACACTGCAGCTTTAACCACTGCGTCAATTGCTCGGTCATCTAATTTCCTTTCAGTTAAATAAACCAACCAACAATCTTTTGACTCTGTACTTGGCCCAAGGGTTTTTAGGCCGCGAATAACCTCGTCATAAACATCATGCAGTTGACCCACTATTTCAGTTGATAGCTTAATAATTTAAGGTTGCTGGAGGTGTGTCTTAGTAAACTCGATAACTATACTGCACTTCCGTCTATTATAGAAATGTCGTATTAAGGCTTCTGCTGCACCACGTATAGTTGACCTCACAAATATTTGAATTTCTGCGCTGGCGAAAGGCTTTGATTTTCATGCCCATATTGGTTGTGAACAAATCATAGACTGATTGCCAATCTCGCGCTTTACCGTTGAATATTGGTAATGTCAAACGTGGTAGTATATGAAGTCCCCCGAATTTCCATGTACGGATGCATTCAACATAGTATCGGTTAGTGTACAACTTGGCTTTTTTATTTTTTCTCTCATGAATCTCTGCAGGGTGGCTCTATTATAGAGATAATAATTATCGTCTGTAGTATCGATATCTGAATGCGCTTCGGGATCGAAGGTAAAAATCTCATCTTCAAGGTTCACAAAGGATTTATAATGATTCTTTAATTTTTCTAGACGTGTATGCTGTACACGATTTGGCATAGATGATCTTCTTTTTAACAAAGAACAATGACAACAATGATCCTAATTTTTATGTTGACTGATTTTAAAGACTTAAAATGTTGAAAATGCCTTTCTTTCAGTTAGATGGGTGTACCTATTAGATGCGCTACTAAGTATAGAGGTTCTCAAGTATTTCACAATGCTGATATGTGACACACAATGCTGATAATGAGATATGTACCTGGAGTGTGAGAAGCATTCGGGGTTCGTTATTGTCTATGGGCTTGCAGTTGGCGGAACAGAAGATGAAAATAGTTCCGATATCTAGTAGGAAAAGGATTGAAAGCATAAAGGTTAAAGTATGGTTGGACAAAAGATTATGTATAAATCTTTAATTAGGTACCTGGGAGAGATAATCAATGCTAGACTATCATTTAAAGCCCATTTTGATACTGTGTGTGAGAAAACAGTAAGAGTAAATGGAGTTTTATCGCAAATAATGACGTAAGAAGTGCCCACCAGACCAGCAGATTATTACTTACTAACATCTATTTTGTTGCATGGAATATTGTTTTGGGCAGGTGCCATATATAAGTGCAAATATAATATTTCTGTTTATAGTTTAAGTGCCTTAAGAGTGGTTTGTGCTTTAAGAACTTGTCTTACTGCAGAGGATATGTCCATTTACTAATATTATCTGTATCAGATATTTTTGAAACTGTTTGTTGCTAAATACCATTGCCTGCAATTTTCTCCGTGATATGATAAACAGTGCGCGGCTATGGTAATATAGTATATAAACTATATAGTATAGGCTCTTTACTTCCAAGACTTTGTAATAATACTACTCGAATTTCCGAAACACATACGAATTTCCAAAAAGAACAGATCACCCGTTTATTTATTTTGAATATTTTCCGGATACAACTGTTAACATTCCATTAACTTTTTTGCGATTGCGAGTGTATTGCGTTAAATATCCACCATCATCTATTTAAACCTCAATAACTTTTCAAAGATCATACAGACCACTGGGCGATAAAATTAAAAGAAATTGGTTGGTCAGTGGTTTTCCGATTAACAGGCACTAACGATTAGGAAAATCTTCATACTAAATTGTCAGAACATAAATATTTTTAACTGAGCAGGTAATTAATGACGTTGCATCGAGAGATCGCAAATGTTTAAGTCAGTTCTAATAAGTTTTTGACCGAAGTTCAGAATATCTGAGTATATCAATGAAAATAATACGTGGTATAGGCCTTGCAACATAACTCCTATAGCTTTTAATAGGATATATTTCTAATGATAACGGAAAATAATTAGACACTGCAGCGTCTGAAAATAACACGTTTGGAGTCATATTCTTTGTGCAAATAACAGAATCCAACGAAATGAGGCCACTTCCCTCATGATTCCCGAAAACGATCTACATATACACTACCAAGACTAAATTCATGGTTAAATCCTTCCGATTAACGGAGACGAGGACTCACAATGTCGTTTGTTACTCGATTACTTTCCAGGCGGTAACTGCTATTTCATGTGTCGGTGACCTGCTTACAGCCGCATGTGCTCAATGAGGAATAGGTAGAGGACCACTCTTTTCTTATTACAACATTTGCTAGAACTTGACCGTTATTCAGAAAATAAACGTCACTGAATTCACACCTCGTCGGTACCTGAATCCATTTTTATGCTTGTCTTTAGCAAAAACTGTAACTCAAAAGAGTTTTAGTGCTATAAAGTTGGAGTATATATTACTGATTTATTTGCCAGGATAGCAATATATATCGTCTGGAAATGTGAAAATAGCCGTTCTATTTGAGATCAATAAATCACTCGTGTAAAGCATTAAATAAAATACAAAGTTCAGAAGACTAACTTGTGACATACCTGCCGATATTCTTATTAACTCGGAGTATTTCGCTCAGTGATACTCAGTTTTAGAATCTGGTAAAAACACTATAGGTTTATTACGATGTAGTTTAAACTCCAGTCCTGTGTGCCAAACTTGGTTGCATTTTTCTAAAAACCCAAGTTGGGTGGAGGAAAATGTGTTTTGCTCAATCATTGGCTTAAACTTCTCAGCAGCAATTTTACCAATTGTTTTTGAAAAAACAAACTTCGTACTAAAAACAACATTCATTTAGATTTCTATATGGAGATTAGCGTTTATGGAATGTTAGCTCCGAATACCTCCGTTTTTCTGTATTTGATGTTAAGCTCTTTTTATTTTTGACATGCTCTTTCCACTGAAGCTTAGCATCAAATATCGTGCAGTTTTATTATAGTCCTCGGTGCCATTGTTTATCAAAGGCTTGTGCTACATCTACACTTAAGAAGATATTTAACAAATTGTTTTTGCTTTCCAGCACAACTTCAATTATGTCTGTAATTCTGTTGACTTGATCTAGGGTCAAATGTTTTTTTTTATGCAAATGTTTCTCCAATGTGTTATGTGAACAAACCAGGCTTTTCCTTAGTACTTTTACCAAGTTGTTTTCCAATGTGTGGCCCGATTTCTTTATCAAGTTTTATTGTGATTTTCGTTTTTCTCTAACCAATTCTCTAAGTTCCAAAGAGTAGTTAATATGTTTGACTGCTTGTTGTATAGTATTGTTAAGTTCTTTTAATTGGTCCGCTAATTGTGACGAGTCCTTAACTAGCACTTAAAAATATTTCTCTGACTTATTCCTAGAAAAGTTAACAATTAGTTTTATTGTTTGTTAACTTAGGCAAGAATCCTTTCTATCGATTATCGTTGACAGTCATGATGTCCGGAACGTAATCTAATGATAGTCCTTCACTGTCTTTTATGTACACGTAGTTTCCGGGTATTGCTTTTGATTATGTTGGCCTACCTCCAGAGTAAAACACGTATTTTGTTGTTTGACCTGCTATAAATAGCTTATTTGTGGGTTGTTAGTCTTGATGACGAAAATGAATTTTTGCATTCAAGAAAATAGAACCTAAATGATTAGTATAATCGCACTAGCAGAGACTGCCTTGTTCTTCCGTGCAACTATAAAATAAATTTTTGTTTTTCTATCGGCTTGAATTTGCTTTTTGATATCGCGTTCAAATAGTCTGGAGAGTGATTAGTTTTCACAAAGCTATTTCTAACATGATTTTGGTAATGAATTTTGTTTGTAGTTAAATTTTATATTGATATGATCCAGAGCCGGTGTGGTATAGGTGTGAACGGTGCAGTTGCACACGGCCTCGCGCTTCAAAGAGGATAAACACGGCCTTGCGCTAAATGACGCTTTGCACGTGGTTTTATTTTTGACATGTACGTGAAAATAAAATTGTATTTTGGATTTATAAATTTTATATATTAAAATATATTATAAAATTGTACTAAAAATGGATATATTGTTTATCTATATCCTAGTTAAAGTTTATACAATCGACAAATATTTTAGGCACCAGCCTTTACGTGACACCATTCACAAGTTATTTGTTTTTAGGGTATAGAGATGATAATGACGAAAGTGACAACATGGCCAAGCACTGGTCCTTATATTTTTAATTTTCACTGCACTTATCCCAATATAAATAACCATTCTCTAATAATCATAAAGTATCATAAATGAATTTTATGTACGCCGCGTAGGGCTTACTATAAATTATTTCGGAAATGTCAAAATTATTTTATGTAGCTGCTTTGATAATTTGGTTGCACGCAGAACGCTGTCCAAATTATTACATAGGATGTTAACAGAAACCGAACGGGCTTTTGTTTCTCCCCGTTCCATAAATTTGATGAAGGTGATCTCATATTGCAGCCTCGACTTTATAGGTTATAAATTGTAAATAGCTCTATTGGCCGCTTCTTCAATTTCAGCCGGAATTGCATCTTTATTTTCCAGAATATTTTCCATTTAATTCATGAAAATATGTCAAAAGTTTACGAAGTACAATTATTTGTATAAATGACAACGATTAAGCTACACTTGCTATTTTTATAATCGAAAAATATCGGCTGATATTTTTGCAAACCATGCGGTGGTAAATTTAATGGACAAATCATAGTGTTTAGTTTTATAAATAATTAATTAATATTAAATAGTGAATAGGATAAAAATAGTAAATAGTGATCATAATAATAGTTGTCCAAATTAATATTTTTAACAATGAATAACTGCTGTATGTGTAATTCCTTAGTTACGGACAATTTTTTGTGTGCGCTAACGCATGTAAAAGTGTAATTCACAGCAAATGCGCTGGAATTGATTCTGGTGCGTTGTTTGACGTCATTGCCAAGACTGTAAATTTTTCTTGGACATGTAATATGTGTTTAAACCATATGGATGTACATGGTGCTAAAATAGCAGCGATTATGGCTGACCTTGACAAGTTAAAACTATTGACTTGTACTTCATCCCACAATGATAGAAATTATAGCTGTTACGAAACCGTTGACAAAAACATATAAACTCTATTGTCATGTGTATCGTTATCGTCTCCATCGTTGACATCATCATCATCTTCAACACCACCACCAACATCATCATCATCTTTATCACCATCATTATCTTCATCAATGACTTCAATAAAAACATCATCAACAAACAGTTTTTCAAATCATAAAAATATAAACGCCACGAAAAAATGTGGTCCATCAGCTGATACTCGCTCAAAAAACAATGTTGCAATCAATCCATCTATCAACAATGATCATAATACTTTATCTGCAGATGAAAATGAAATTATTGATGTTATTGATACCGCTACTTCTGTACAAGAAGTCTCACCAGTACCTATTGAAAATCAATTAAAAACACACAATGATAAAAGCAAACATAACAAAAAACCGACAAAAAATACAAGTATCCAACAACGCGATAAGAACGACGGTTTTCATTTGCGAAATAATGAGACTAACAACCTGTTAAATAGTATAACTGAATCGCCCAAAATTATTATTGGTAGTGGTGATTTAGATGCTACTCTGCGTACCGTTGAGCCTTTACGGTGGATTTTTGTTTCTCGATTATCCAAGGACGTCACTGATGATGATATCAGATTGTTTATAAACAATAAATTTGAAATCAATCAACCTGTGTTATATTGCTTTCGTCGCAATGATGATCGGAAATTCATTTCTTTTAAAATAGGTGTTCCTGAAAGTAAACTTAACAAATTGCTAGATGCCTCAGCGTGGCCGCCAAGTGTTTTAATCAAAGAATTCATTAACGCTCGTCGTAATTCAAAAAATCATTTTTTAGTCCCACGGTCGGCGTTACTTTAGAAACGTCATTATCAAGATCAATAATTAATCCGTTTTTTTTTCAAAAAAAATTATTTCTGATAAATCAATTTTTGTAAATAACATCAATGGTTCTAAAAGTTTTGTTAATAGCTTATCGATTTTTTATTTTAATTGTAGTGGTATGCGTTCCAAAGCAAAAAATTTTTATCTTGGAATTTTGGAGTCGTATTACGACATAATAGTTTTGACTGAAACTTGGCTGACTGTCAATTTTAGTACGGAGGAATATTTTCCTCCGGATTTTTGTGTTTTCCGTCGCGATCGGTATAGTTATAGTACTAACCTTAAAGGTGGTGGTGTTCTAATTACAGTTCGGAAAAACTATTTCAGTGAACTTGTATTTTCTGATCCTATCGTGGAGTCTATTGCGGTTAAAATTAAAATAGACACATCTTTTATAATAGTTAGCACAGTATATTTTCCCCCTAATCCATCTACATCTTTTTGTCATGTTTTTCTTGAAAGCATTTCTAATAAGTTGTTGCCCTTTGTTAATGAATGCACTGACTTCATTATTTTAGGCGATTTCAATTTTCCCGATTTAATTTGGATGATGGATGACGATGTTTTTGTGCCCTCCAATACTTGTCAATCTTCCGCTCTAGTGTGTGATTTTATGGCAAATCTGGGTACTTCTCAGATCAACAACATACCTAATAGTCGCGGCACTTTTCTGGACTTAATTTTTTATACTAAGTTTCGATCTTTTAAGCTTGAATTGTGCGTCGACATTGCTGGGTCTTCGAGTATATATCATACACCTGTTTCAATAAATATTTCTTTCGAATGCTCAAAAAATTTTAACTTCATTAAAAACTGTACTGTCTTTGATTATTTGCACGCCGATCATGAATCCATAAATATTTATTTATCAAAAGTTAATTGGGCAATTACTCTATCAAATTATGATATCAACAGTTCTGTAAATATATTCAATGAATCGTTAACTGATATTATAGAGAAATTTATTCCTAAAACTATGGTGAAAAGGTCGCATATGCGTAACGACCCATGGTTCACAAAAGAACTTAAGCAATTAGAGGCTTCGCGTAATAAATATCACAAGATATACAGGCGAACAGGGTTACATCGTGATCTTTTACAGTTTTAATCTTTACGAAGTCAATTTTCTTACCTAACCCGTTTTCTGTACAATAATTACATTATTGACATAGAAGATGATTTACGCTGTAATCCAAAGAATTTCTGGAAATTTATCAAACTTAAGAGCCATAATAATGGTTTTCCATCGTTTATGGAATTCAAAGGAGAAAAATCTAACAATCCAGAAACAATCTGCAATTTCTTTGCGAAATACTTCGGAAGCGTTTTTGTTAAAGATAACACGCATGTACCCATTTTATCTGGTGATAATTCAAAAATTATCTTTTCTGAGCTAGATGTGGTGGAGGCATTATTAAACATGGACGCTTCAAAGGGTCCTGGATCTAATAACTTACCCGTGTCTCTATTAAAGCGTTGTACTGATGGATTTGCTGCTCCGTTATGCCTATTATTTAACTTGAGTCTTACACAAGGCAAATTTCCTGATGCCTGGAAAATATCAAAAATCATACCGATCTATAAAAGTGGGGCCTGCAGTGATGTAACTAATTATCGCGGTATTGCAATACTATCTTCTATTCCAAAACTATTTGAGTCAATGGTCAATAACATATTATATTCCCACTCTAAGAGATGGATAAGCGGACGCCAGCATGGATTTTGTCCTGGTCGTTCAACGGTCACTAATTTGGCCATTTTCCAAAATAAATTAATCAATTCGGTTACAGCGGGTACTCAAGTCGATGTGGTTTATACCGATTTTGCAAAGGCATTTGACAAACTGAATCATCGAATATTATTGGAAAAACTTAATATACTGAATTGTGACTTTATTCCGTTAAACTGGATAAGGTCTTACTTATCAAGACGGAAAATGTATGTTAAGGTAAACGATACATCATCAGCATATTTGTTTGCATCGTCTGGTGTGCCACAAGGAAGCCACTTAGGGGCTTTATTATTTATATTATTTATTAATGTTGTCGTTGACTGTTTTGAATATGCTGATTGTGTTTTATTTGCCGATGACATGAAAATATTTGCAAATATTTCTTGTGAACTAGATCGTGAACTATTTCAACGCGACTTAAACAGTTTTCGTGATTGGTGTGCTATTAACCTAATGTTTTTAAATGTTGATAAATGCCATGTAATTACTTATTCTATAGCTAAGAATCCATTAATTTTTGATTATTTTCTTAACGACCAATTATTGAGTAGAGTTAATGTGGTTAATGATTTGGGCGTCATCTTTAGTTCGGTTTTATCATTTAACTCCCATATCGATGCAATTGTTAATAAAGCATATTCTATGTTAGGGTTTATTAAAAGAAATTCTAAAGATTTTCATGATAATTTGACTTTTAAATCATTGTATACTTCTCTCGTTCGTTCGCAGCTTGAATACGCTAGTATTATATGGTCTCCGTTTTACGACTATCATTCTAACAGAATTGAAAGCGTGCAGAAACAATTTTTGTTATTTGCTCTTAAAAAATTGCCATCTCTTGTAAACGAAGGCTATAAACTTTCGCCGTACCTGGACCGTTGTAAGTTTTTGGGTCTTCAAACATTGGCCTCTAGGCGAAAATGTACTAGTGCTACATTTGCACGTGATATTATTTGTGGTAAAGTAGACTGTGCTGACCTGCTTTTACTTTTGAACTTTTATGCTCCTCAACGCACTTTGCGTCCTCGTGTTTTTCTGCATATTTCGACTGCAAATAGTAACTACGACCACTATGGTCCTATAGCGCGCATTCAACGTGATCTTAATACCGTGGCTAGTTGCTTTGACTTCCATATTTCTCGCGATACTTTAAAAAAAGCGATAGCTAAGACAATATTTCAAAACTTTTTAAAACGCGATAGCTATGTAATCCAATTTGCATAAACATGCTGTATGGTAATAAATAAATAAATAAAAACAATTAAGCAATGCTTGTTGTATGGAAACCAATCCCTAAGCAAAGTGAACACTTTTATTAATTTTTACTAATTTTGAACCTTTTCGCACCTTTAATTTGGCTTTTAACGGTGTTAGTAGACAAAATATTGTACGACATATACGTGTTAAAAGTGATTTTATTTTGTTCAAAGGGGTGGGACTTTCGCTTCGCATCATGTCCATAGTGTGTAGTTCTGATGTCCTATATACTCAAAATAATGGAAACTTTATTTGTACTTATATACATATATTACTTTATACAAATACTTTAAAGTTTAACTGATTTTTTTAAATAATTAACAACCACAGCCTCGCCAATTTGTTACACACGGCCCCGCAAGACAATACGCCGAACCTGATATGATCACAATAAACCCTTATTGGTTGCTCGTTCGTATCACTAGTAAAAAAATTATTATTTGTTCTAAAATTTTGAGGAGGCTTTATACCAAGTTTCACATTCCAATCACAAAAACTTCTCACATCGTGATACATCGTAAACTCATTTATGGAGAACACTAAAATTTAGACAAATCAAATTTTACATCCATATTACAAAAACACTCATTACAGTTGTGTTTTCTTTTTTTCATTTACTTCTTGATACTTTTTTTTTTTTAACGTGAGAGAGTGAAGAAAAGATTAGAAAAATATTAGAAAATCTAGAAAAAAAAAAACAAAACAAAAAATAATTTTGTTCTTTCTACACACAGCTAGTTAGTAGTGTGTTGTAGTTTGAGATAAAGTAACTACCCACACACCATAATGAATGAAATTCTTAAAGTTTACGGTTAACATAAATTTAGAAAACACACGCACATTTTTCTAATTTTTTTTTTCAAACACATTAGACTACTAACGTTACACTGTAACATGCATTTCGAATGTTTGAGACCCTCATACACTAGAAGTGTTTTGTTTTTCTATTTACTATGTTTTGTTAAATAGATGCATAGAAAAAAAATAGTTCAACACTATCATATACATATAAATAACATAATATAAAACTATGCTCTACCAACAACAACAACATCAACAAACATATTACATAAAATCACCCTACACATATATAGCTACACATATAAAATCGTAAATTCTTAGAACGTGTAAAGGAGTTTTACTGTTTTTTGTTTGGTTCTTCTTCTAACAATTTTTGTAATGTGGATAGATCGTCTTTAAATTTTTGTTCGCCTGGTATTTTCTAATCACGATTAATTTGTATGATGCATTTTTTCTAATAAGTTTATTGAACTTTTAAACATTTTGTAAAATTTTTAATTGTATTTTCAACACTTTCTGAGAGGGCAACATCGTTAATATGTGTTTGTGTTGTCATGCCAGATCGATTTCATATGTAATTATTGATATAGGAGCACAGAATTGGAAGACTGTCTAGTAATCAAATACTCAACAAATTTTTTTTTTTAAATTTGTACCGGGCTTTTCAAATCAAACTTAGGTATCAGAAAATCATTTTTAGGTCAAAACGAAATTGTGTAAGATGCAGTTCGGTTAAATATTAAGACATTGTATTGTAAAATTTTTACCTAAGTGATATATATACTAACGTAAAATGGTCGATATTAGTTTAAGTTTTTTGTGTAAGATAACGGGTGGGCTATTTAAAAGTGTAAAAGCTCAATTGTCTCTGGTTTCTCGGCATAACACTTGTCTTTAACGGCGCCCCACAGAAAATAGTCCAATAGTGTTAAATCGCAGCTTCTTACCGGCCAATTGACATCACCATTTCGGCTAATTAAACGGCCATCAAACGTTTGACGCAATAAATCGATTGTGACATGAGATGTATGGCAAGTTGCACCATCCTGTTGAAACCAAACATCGTTCACATCAATACCATGAAGAGCCAGTCTCCATTGACCGTAATGGTTGCGCCGTCCTCATTTTCAAAGAAATATGGACCAATGATGCCTCCGCTCTACAAGCCGCACCAAACAGTCACTCGTAATGAGTGCATTGGCTTCTGTAAGACCACGTGTGGGTTTTCTGAGCCCCAAAAACGGCAATTTTGGTTATTAACATACCCACCAAGATGAAAATGAGCTTCATCCGAAAAGATGATTTTTTTGGAAAAAACGACATCATCGTGCAGTTTTTCGTTGGCCCATCTAGCGAAGTGAAAACGAAGCAGATGGTCATGCGGCTTCCACTCTTGAACCAAGGCGTCATACCGAGATCTATTCGCAAAATTCGACGTAAACTGGTGCGTGAAATGTTCAATTCTTGAGAACGGTGACGATCATATTTAATTGCAATTTCCGACCAATTGCCTTTGTTTTGGAAATACATTTCCAATAAATCCCAACTTTGCTCAAGCGTAATTCGATTCATTTCGTTCAGTAGAGATAATGTACTGAATTTTGTGACAGAATAGAATGACATAAGTATTGCCAGATTCGAAATAACTGGTGGATTAAATTTAAACCGATAGATGGCCCACCATTCGATGTACCTATTGGCATTCTATCTTAATTATATTTCGAATGATCCATGGTTACTAATTTTATATCATGATTTTACCAAAATGATATTAGAAATGTAAAATTGCATTTAAATTTTTGGTAAGTGGTTTTTTTATATAAGAGATGGCGCGCAATAATTGATTGATTGATTTATTAAGAATGTATGACCAAGCCACCGTATATCCGTTTCTACATATACTTGGAAGGTTAAGGCAGAGTACTAGTTAAATCATAGTAAATTTTTTGTGGGGTAGGGAGAGGAAAGGTATGTCAGTAATAACAGAATTGGTCCGGTGTCCCGGTTGCCAATATTCAAACTACTGTTAGCATAAGACAATCATAATGATAATGAACTGCTCTGCTTTCTGTAATTTCTTCTCAGCATCTCTAGTGTTCCACCATTCAACTGTAATTTGCAATGTTTCTCTGAAAAAAAAATCTTTTAATGGGCTAATTTCTTAAAGCCATAGGCTGTAGTAAATTTGATTAGTTTTTGCCTGAAACTTACAATTAATTGATTTATTACATAATTGCAAATATCATATAAGAGATGGCTGCGCGCCATCTCTTTTATAAGTCATAACATTAAATTTTTGTTTGAAACATTGTTTTTGTAAAACAACATATCTAGCACATCCGTGACGTTAGTAAGCGGTGTACTAACAATATCATGTTAAGTCGATGCGAAGATGTTCACCACATGTGTTGAAGCAAGCTCAACAGATTCAACAACCCATTTTAATATTTACTCACCAATATAATAATTGAAATTAATCAGCATCAACAAAATTGAAGCAGAGGCTTGATTTTTCATGGTCCTCCGAGCAGGATACGAATGGCTTATAAATGAAACAAGTCATAATAACAAGCCAATCTGAAGGTCACGACAACTACCGTCGAGTCATTGGGCATTCAACATTTCTCTGTCTTAAAAAGAAGATACAACAGAGACGGTCATTCTCCATTCCAAATTTTAAATTCTCTTTAAATAACAAACCCCAAACCAGGCATCTTGCAGGCTAAGGTATAGAAGCAAACATTATTCGACTAATTTAAAAAATAATTTTTTTATTTTTATTTTTTATTTATTAAAACTAGTCTCTTCAGACTAACCATCAATTTACATCTGAATTCTTAAAAACTAAACTATAATGAGGACACGGTTGATCCAGCGATGCTCAAATGCCTATTCGTTAATAGGTAGCGGCTCACGAATGTACCATTTCGCTTATTACGAATGTACCAGAGTGCATTGACTATACTCCGAAGTATCTTATTCTGGAAGTTTTGTATAGGTTTGATGTTAGCATTTTTAGTACAGCCCCAAAGATGAATACCATATAGCCAGACCGGTTTTAGGATTTGATTGTAAATCAATATTTTGTTGTCGGTGCTTAATTTCGGCCTTCATCCAATTAGCCAGTACAATTGTCTATATTTAAGATCAAGCTCCTTTCTTTTCTTCTTCACATGCTCTTTCCATTTGAGCTTAACGTCCAGTGTCATACCCAAGTATTTGGCGGAGTTTTCGTAAGGCATCGTTTATGCTGATTGGCGGCGGATTAACCAATAGTTTTTTCGTAAAGTTGACATGCGCAGATTTTAATTCATTACATTTGATTTTCCATCGCTTGGTCCAGTGGTGAATTCACTTGCATATTGAAGTTTATTCACCGCCTTTTCGACAGTTTTCGCTGTTGCTAGTATAGCGGTGTCGTCTCGGCAAACGTTGTTATGCTTACATTATCGGACTGTGGTATATCACTTGTATAAAGTAGATATAGGAGTGATCCCAGAACACTGCCTTGTGGGACTCCTGCGCTTACCTCTCTCAGTTTAGAATACTCATCTTTTTGTCTTACTCTGAAAAGTCGTTCAGATAAGTACGACTCTAGATGATCAACACATGGTCCCGGAAGCATTACTTATAATTTATTTATTAATCATGCCATACCTTATCGAAAGCTGCCAGGAGCCTTTCCGCTCTTCAGACTAAATTTTATTTCCCTATTAACTTCCTTGTGGGTTATTAAAGGGATTCTGCCCCATAGTCGTTGCTTCCATTGTCGATTATAATATCTGATTCGGCCTCGTTTGGTTGGAAAATACCAACCAGGTGATCAGCAAACACTTCAGTTATCCCTGGCTCACGACCCATCACTTCGCTTAATAGGAGAGATCTGTATGATTGGGGTTTTCATTCTTTTGGTTGCCTTCCATAATGAGTAGTCTGTATTTGCATCAGCCGTCAACTTTCCAAGAAACGAAGAAAACGATTTTTCATTTAGCTTCTGAATTTTTCGCTTAAGCTGCTGTGATTTGTTATTTAGGATCGTCTTGTAAGATGGACTCCTCGTTTGTTGCCATTTTTTCCTAGCTTTCCTTTTTTCTAAGACCAGGTTCCTAATTTCTCTTGGGTAGCTTTTACCAGTATAGTTTTATAAGTATCACTGCAGAATGATCAGAGAGCACATCTGAATTATCCTCTACTTCAATAAATTATTTGATGAAACTTGTTTTGATATAAAGAAATCCAGTAGATCAAGAGTTTTAACTGCGTCCGTAGGTCAATGTGTTGGCTTGCCAGTGGAATGTATGTCACATCCCATTTCATTTATTGCATGTTTTAGTTCGTTACCTTCAATAATGCAAGAGAAAAACAGCCGGATGTCCTAATAATCTCAAACTTGTTTACATATCAAATATTTGGTTGATGAACATACCAAATATTTTGCAAAAATGCTGCTTTTTCAAGTATGGATACAACCCAAACTCTTCTGATCAACTGATATCATTAAGAGCCTTGATAGATTCAGAGTAGTAAATTTTACTGTTTTTTTTTCTGAACATAGATGCTTTAATATTTGACAAGCTTGCTTAATAGCTGCCGGAGATCAACAGTGAAGTAAGCTAATGGAAGCATTTGGAACAAATTTAGATAACCAGTTCGTGAAAGAATACCTTCATCTAAAGCATTAGCAGACTCTGAAAACGTCAAACTTAGTGGCAACTAGTATATTCCAGAGTCCATACCAAAGCGAGCTTATCAAGAACAGTACAACCAAACTACGTATTGTACTCGATAATTGTGTAAGCATCTGCAGGGTTCAACAGGTGTATCATTAAATAACTTGATGAACACCAGTCTATAGTTTGCAATAGGATTTCACTGATATTTTTTCCGAAGACATTGACCCTAAGAACATGTGCGTGAAATTCTGTTGACATGTTGGAACATGTCCTAAACGAGTTATACTTCGTACTGACGACGTACTGAAAAATCAAATTAAATGATCACATAAAAGCTCGGAGAGAACCAACAAAGAGATCTTTATTACCCAATTCTTCGAAACTTTGACAACATGTTGGAGCACAGAGTCTTTTAGTAAATTGTGTCACGACGACCATTTAACTATAAGTCCATTTGACTTATCTTAGAACACATAGCCCTTAAAATGCAAAGCCAATTTAAAGAGCAACCACACATTTTAACGTAACCTTTCTAGTTTCTCGATTCAACTAAATGTTCATCACACTTTTAGCTGAAGCAAAGCAATCGCGAATTCTTTGGTTTTTAGTTTCAATTTTGTCAATTTTACCACACCTTTTATGGAACTAAAGCTCTCTCAATTTGTTTTAAGGTTACGTTAAGCCATAGTATAAATACATATAGTATATTACCATCATAAGAAAAAACAGTTTACCCATTGATGCTCTAGATGTCGGGTCAATAGAATATCGTCAAAATTTAGAATAAATATATGACATTTAGGCGATTATACATATACAAATATTTTGATTATTTTAAAACGATACCACTAGCGACATCTACATAAGCACTCGTAATGGCTATCACAACTAGTTTAACACTGATGAAGAGGATCTCGCAAGTGAAACCGATTGGTTGGTGAAGAAAAGAAAATACATTTCAAAAAACAAAATGCAAAATACACTAAAGTGTAAGGAAAATTAATACACCAGATTCCGACACATACAGAACTTTAGCTAAAAAGCTCAATAAGGAAGGTAAAGAATAGTTAAAATTGAGAAGACAAAAACGAACTTGAAATTAAGATTATCTTCCAGAATATTGCGATCGAGATCCTAGAGGAGTAAAATGTGTTGTGAAACACATTGCAAAAGAGTGCACAGAAAAAAAGAACAAAACCTGTAAAATTTATAAACTGTAAATGACATCATCCTGTTAACTATAGAGGATGTGGAGTGGCCAAAAAACTTCAAAGGTTAAGAAATAAAGTGTATCAATTTCCTCAAAACATAATATCATAAAAGAGAAACCAACAAAAATCCAAACGGTTCCAAAAACAGTAGTTATAGGCACAGAAAGATAAAGCTACTAGCAAATTCTTCATAAATCATCTAATATGGTTAATGAAAACTTTCTTAAAGAAATATGTCGAATATGTCGACTAGCAAAGCAAGAACATATCCTAGCAACCCTATTTAAACTTCTAGAAAAGCAAGAAGCCACTAACGTAACTACGCCACTCTTATACTAAGTAAATGAGCAGAACGTTAAAAATTGTCAACAGGAATGTAAACGAACTTGCACATGTTCCAGAGCAAGAAATTTTTCTAAAATTAGAAAAACTTAATATATGTCTCATATCGGAAAAACCTTGACAGAAACATCATTTATTAGGTTTTTCTCTAAGAAAAACTAGAGGAGGATCAACAGTAATAGTAAAAAAATATTAAAGAGCCTGGTATCGAAGACGAAAACATGCAAGTTTGAACAATAAAAGTTGAAACTAGTAATAATACAGTATACCCTCTATCTACTGACCTCCACGACTTAATCTAAACAAAGAAGGTTTAAGTCCACTAGGATCCAATTTTATTTTTGATGGTGACTTTAATGCAACACCTACTGGGGATCAAGACTTATTACTCATAAAAGAAAAGAACTTTTCGAAGCAGGACGCTAAGCTATAAAATACCAGATCTCAATTTTATGTAATAAAAGGGATTTTTGAGGACTATATTTGCACCAAACTATCTTCTTGAAACCAGTTAGTTAAAGAGAAGCGGAAAGCACTAAAAATCTGTCAAAGATTCAGGAAACCAACAAACTGATTGGAAACAACCAAGTGACAAGCAAAAATCTACTTTATTAGCAGCTTATCTGGAAAAAACATTTCAACCATTACCAAAGCAAACAGCATTACACTGCAGTAATTAAAAGATTAGGTCAAACGTAGTTTATGTTCGAAAAACCCTCCAGGATATGATTTAATTACTGGCCAAATTGTGGAAACCATTCCCGAAATGGGACTTCGAAATTTGTTCAAAGGCGTTCAATTAGAGGCGATAATGAACGAAGGCGATCGACTTTAATAGTAGGGGCCCAGATAAATTCCATCAGGCATTATTCGTGTTAGTGATCATCATTGGATGTTTCCATTGGACCTATTTGTGATTGTTTCTTTTACAGTACAAAACAAGAGTTGATTTCCTGTAGATGAGTTGTTAACCAAGCAAATTTGTATTAGTTTGGAGGTATAGCCTTCTTCTGTTTGTTCTCATTTTTGAATGATGATATACTACTAATCTCGGTATTTGCACTTTTAAGAAAGTGACCTTTTCAACCTGTGGTTGTTAAATTTCCTCCATTTTGATCTGCTAATTGGAAAAGGAAAGTACATCAGAAAGCAACAAATTATCCACAAGAAGTAAGAAAGTTTGTAATGAAAAAAAGAAAAGCCCGCAGGAAATGGCAAGTGTCAAGATATCCAGGTAGTTAAACAATTGCTTCTAAGGAGACTAGGAAGCACTACTAAAAGATAATTTGGTTGGAATAAGGTTAGAAATAAACGGAATAGAAGATTTGAGTCTTCTAGGTTTTCACTTTTATATTAAGTTTGCATCTCTCTTTATAGTATACCAAAGGGAACGTCTCTTCATTCAAATCATTCGACATTTGCGTACCCCGAACAAAAAACTAGTTTTTAAATTTATTGGTCATAGCGAATTTGAGTTTTAGATTGTATCTTTACACTCATAGTGTTCCGACAATGACCAAACTTCCTAACTATCCATCTTACATTGTTTCGCAATGAAGAAGATCATACAAAGTAAAATGGGGAAAATGGGCTGTCATCAGCATACAAGTATATTGTATTGAGAGTTACTGATAAAAGATCATTGATGAAAATTAAAAAAAGGGTTGAAGAAAGGACGAAGATTTATGAATGCTTCTGTTCTATTGTTCAGAGATAATATTAATTGGGACACCTGCTGAACACCTTCCACAAAAACTATACTGTCGATCGAAAATTACATGGTTATCTCCCAAATAATTCATCAGCTGGACATTGTTTATAGTCTTAAGTACTTTGAAAAGCACCGAGACAATGGCGATTTGACGATAATTCGGGAGGTCCGATTTCCTGCCAGTTTTTGGTATAGGATATACCTTAGCAGTTTTCCAGATGAAAAAGAAAATGCTAGAAGACATAGATCGGTAAAACAAACATTTTAATGATTGAACGAATAACATTCGAACCGACTGACATGTTAGTCAATGTTTCTAAGGATTTTACCTATAAATTTGCCTAAATTTAATGCTACGCATCGACGAGCTAGCTAGAGAAATAATTAGTGGTCTTAAGGACGAACGTTCTCTTAGCATGACTCCAACAAAAAAAACTATAGATTAAGGAATAATACCGACAGCCAAAGAATCCTCGGAGATCAAAATAATGGGCTCGATAAGAAGTAAACTCGCTAGTATTGTAGAAGCTGTATGGTGTTCCACGGCTTCAAAGTTTGTCCGCAATTCGCGAATGTTACACAAATGATTAAAGAAATGTCTCCCCATGACACAGTAACACAAAAACTCAAACCTAAAGAACAGCGTTGAGTCAGTAAACAATGATGTGTCCAAATAGCACATCCAAGTCGTAGTATATCAACCTTCAGAATGAAGAAGTAGTTAGTCGATCTAACATATTGGTTACGACCAGTAAGGATGTTTTAGTGAAGCTAAAGTGCCACGCACAGTCTTGCAAAATGTTTTCCTACCTTCGCAAAATTAAAAAAAACAAATTTCCCACTTTTTTCCCATGATTTTTTAAAGATAATACAATATTTTTTTAACCAAAGTAACAGTTGGCTAGTTCTGATCAAAGTTAAATCAAATCCTGTTTTTTGGTTCCACGAGACACTCTGCACGTTCCACGAGACAATCCTAAATTAGCAGGAGCCTAGATTGGTTTTGGTGGTATCCAGTTTTTCTTTGTGGAAATACGCAACAACCATTTTTAACAACTGCTGTGCTCGTAAAACGGTAAACCATTGAGGTCAACTATAGATGATCAATTTGATTTGCATTTACCAAAAGTCGAAATGAGGATGCACCTAATGATGCAATAACCTTCATAATATGTTAACAGTCCTTAATTTGACTACAAATACTTTACCATAACACCAATTTGCAATTTTTGTTTTTACCCCTAAAAGTATGCAGGACTGCTATTATACGATAGCTGGTTCAAACTGTATAGTAATATTATAATCAACTTCTTTATTTTTCACATTTAATTTACAAAACACTAAAATAAAAATTAAAAAAACGTTACCGAGAGTTTTTTTTTCTCGTGTAAGGGACATTACACACAAATACAATCACACAAATTTACAAAAAATAACAATACAATCTAAAATAGTATATATCCTTCTCACTCGTCAAATATGTGTAACATAAAAATGTTATAGGGCCTACGGAATTAGAAAACCAAAAAAAAAAAAAAATCTAAACTTTGAACAGATCGAATACCCATAACACAACAACAACACCGAGATAAGGGAAAAACATGAACCGAAAATGTATATAAAAAAAAATTCAGTTTGTAGTTCATCAAACTACCAAAAAAAAATTAGTATATTTTGAAACTTGGTGTAGTACGGTGATGATTTTGTGAATCTCTCCAAATTTATATAAAAATAAAAAAAAGTGAATTCGATTTAGTGACAATGTGTTCATCGCTAGTGTGAATTTATTATAGATTTTATGGTGTAAAGATATTTGTATAAGGACGAGAAAGGATATTTGCCCACAACAATTTCTTTTATTTTATTATTTTGTGTATATGTGTGCGTGTGTTTATGTATTTGTATATATATAAATAATGGCGGAAAATGTAACAACAAGTGAAATACCAAAAGACCATAATGACAACGATAATCCCAATAATAGTGATAATACGAAAATAGAATCAACAAATCGAATTTCTAGTCAATTAGATGGTAACTATACAAAAACTTATTTATTCATACACAAATAATTTTTTTGACCGTTATATGTATATAAATAATCCGCGGAATTTCCTTTTATCTATAGCATATAATTGTATGCCTTTCTTTGAAAAACTCGTTTCCTATTCAACGAAAGTAAAGAAATTTTCGAATAATTGTTTGCCTTCTCATCAAAATTTGAATAACAATACCGACAAAATCGGCATGATAATCCTTTCTTTCTTTGCTATTCAATAATAGAAATTCAGGTAAAATTAAGATCGAAACGGGATATTTATCCCACCATTGTTACGGTAAAAAAAATGTCCCAATTTGAATTTGTAAAAATTATTTTAAAAAAAACAAAAGAAAAATTCTCAAGATATTTTCATGAAATTCTATTGGTCGACGTCCAGAGCTCATGAATTTTCCATTTTTAATATATACAATGTTTAGGGTGCGTTGAAAAGAAAAAAAAACGAAAAAGAGGGTGGATTTTCATTTAAGTTTTCCTTTCATTTTTTACTACGGAAGTACGGGAAAATCAACAAAACACAATGCAGAACCGTAAAAAAAAGAAATTCTAAATTCTTTCATTTTCCACTATACGAGATAAGGAAAATATAATAAAATTATATAAAATGGAGGGGATGGTTTTCCCATTTGATTACTACAATATTCTGATGATAAATTATTAGATGAGAAATATGAAATTTTGTGTGGACAATAAATTTATTGATTTTTGGGTGGGAAAATATTTTTAGGGTTTGATAATAATATGAACATAATACGGGAGGGAGAAGGAGATTCTTAAAATTGACCCATCTAAATATATCAGAACAAGAAGCATTGTCACGTTATTGAACATAATTATATGTAACACTATACCGACCAATTGTACTTCGAACTTTAGAAGAATAGGATTAGAGTCGGCTCTAGAGTACAGTTAGGAGAGATTAATTGTCATCCAACACACACATACCATTTACCATGGCTTTCTTCATTTCCGATTTTAATTAAAAAACAAAAACATCTGTCTTCATAACAACCATATTTTATGTACATACATACATTATCTATGTAAGATCCAGTGAACCATGTATACAAAAACAAATGAACGATTTTTCCAATAGTGAAAAATAATTTTGTTTTGAGATCGCGAGCGCGCGCTTATTTATACATATTTTACTATAAACGCGTAGTATAAAAAATTTCATTCATTAAAAACATATTTTTCCAATGTATACTAAGATAACGCCATAGAGAATGAATTTTTTGTTTTTTTTTTTTTTAATGTAACTTATAAAAAACTACTATGCGTTACACACATAATTTTTCCCCCTCCTTTTGACACCAAAAAAAAAAAACTAAACCAACAAAACACAGCATTCCAACATTACCACCAAAAATAGTTTTGTTTTTGTTTTGAAAAAAAAAAATAATAATAAAAAAAAAATTTTGTTTTCAAAGTGGATTTTTAGTTTGAAAATATACAAAACTACTATGATGCATATAGTAAAACAACAACAACACAGTAGTGAAAACAAAATACGAGCGATCGCCCTCGATCAGTCAAATACTAAGAGCGGCTCAAAATAGTGATTTTAAGTTGTTGTTTTGTTTTTTCATTATTATTATTAATTTTAAAGTTTTTAAAAGAAATTCAAATTACTTTCTAAATTAAAAAAAAAAAAACCCAAATCAACAAAACTATCAACAAACAACAACATTCACGTCGTCATTAATTTACGCATTGTTTTTTGTTTTGAAAAATTACGTAAAAAAAAAACTATTTTTCAATGTTTATATGACTCAATATATTATAGTATATGGTATAGTGTCTTGATAGTTTGAAGTGCGTGTGAAATTATTGCGTTGCAGATTGCTAAATTAAAATTTGATCGATCTTCACTTGTAAGATGATTTAATATAAGATAATCTTATAAATTTATATAAAGGACATTTAATAAAATAGTTATCGATCGAATACGTTATATAGTTTATAGTTTTATTTTTTTAAACGCACCTATAAACCTCAAAATCTTTTGTGCTATTTCCGGTTTTTATATATATGTGACCATGTGCTTGTAATTTATATAGTAAATAGTTACAAATATTTTATGTGTGCGCCTGTTAAACATACGTCGACCATATATTAAGACATCTATATAATATATTTACTATAATATGGTGATAAAAAAAATTTATTTTATACAAAATGGCGGATAAAGATAAGAAAACTGAAGGTCTGATATTATTATATTTTGAAATTTATTTTACAACATAAAATTTTGATAGTGAAATAAGTTTTGATTTACAAAATGGTGCTTGTTCTTTATGATTAAAATAATAATATAGTTTATTGTTTGAACAAAATGGCGGATTTCGTTATGTTTTGCAAATTTAACTATAACTGTTCTATTTTAAATATGATATGATTGCATTGTTTTGTTTAATTTTCTGGCTCATTACTATCATTGACGATAGATTCATCTTTTTGGTTAATTTCTGGTTCCTGTTATGCTCTAGTTTAACGAAATGATTTTCCACTTTAACAAATCGTCATAATCTATCACAATCTTTTCATTAGAATGTCATTGAAAATATTAAATTCTGATATTGAAATAAATTAAGATTTACAAAATGCTATATCTTCTCTAGATTAGCCATCTTTCATACTCATCGTCAGGATCCAATGCTCACACTCCTAATGCTCAAACGCGCCTGGATTTCTTAGTGACTGCTCCCATGTGCCAATTTTAAGCCGCGTATTCGTAAACGTGACCTTTTAAATATTGGCGGTATAAAGTCGAGCTTTATGAAATTACTACCTACAGTTCTTTGAATTTTTTTTTAAAATAAAATGGCGAACAAGCTGCTATTGAACGATATTAAGTCTGCAGTAAAAGTAAAATCAGAAGAGAACGTCACTCCAATATCCGTTATACATTCAACTCGGTCAACTACCAAATTATATCAAAAACTAATGATGCTGTAGTGGAGATCTGATTCTACAAAAAATAAAAAACTTGCGTTTGCTTACGTTCAGTAGTAATCTGTTTTCGACAGTCCAACTAGACACATTTTTCAGATCACTTTGCAACTTTAATGTTAGTGAATGGAGAAAAAATATTCGGAGTAAAGCAAATAACTTAAATAATTCAAACAGTCAATTAATATTGAGAACAATATTGCCTGTGTGTGAGGAATTCCAGAAAACTCAGGAAACAATGTCATGTTGTCATGTTATTTAACGAATTACCAATGATCTAAAAGGTATGGTCACAACCACCTGACTGGAATGCTATGGCAGTTTTATTTCTCTAATATTTCGATAAGCATTGAATGAAACATTTGATCGAAGGCTTTCGAAAATGCTCATAAACAAAATCTAACCGGTGTCTGGAAATAATTTTACCATAAATTTGGAAACGTACGAAGAATGTTTTCGACGGTTCAGGAAAAATTAAAGTACACCGACTTTCATTAAAGATATAAGTAATGAGCTAACTTAAGTTTTCAGCGCAATAATTGACATTTAAGATGGGTAGACTATCGAAAACTTTAGCTCCAGTAAACGATGAATGAGTAAATTCCTGAGTGATATTTTGAATGAATGACTTAAAATTAAACAGGGGTGGCTCATATTCGAAAAAGGTCACGAATAAAACATTTTATATAAACAAGAAGCTTTACGGATTGATTTAAAAACGTCATCGGAAAGGGTACACAGAAACTTCGAGGCCTATAGATGACAACTCATCTTCAATCTGCAGAATGTTATTATTGTAAAGAAACCAAATACAAATTTTGAACTCCTTACGCACAGAAAAAATTAGCATAGATTATTTTTTCTGTGCCTTACGCGTTGCAGAAAATGCAGGGTGCGATACTATATATAACGGGTTTTCCAATAAGAGTTTTTATTTTGATATAAAAAAAGAGTATTTTTTAAGACAAATCAATGAATTTTTATTTCATTGTAAAGAAGAAGGTATGCCATTAACATTTAAAAAAGATATCAGCAAAATGGTTGCCACGGCTACATTTGCAGCGCCATATACTTTTCATGAAATTTTCCAAGACCAATTTACACATTTGCGGCTAAATGTCCTCGATAACTTCATGAATTCCATCTTTAAGATCTTGAATCGATTGTGGAGCATTGGCAAAGATCTTTTCTTTCACGTGGTCCAAAGAAAAAATTCTAAAAGTGTTAAATCACAAGATCTCGTTGGCCAATTGTGATCACCTCAACGAGAAATAACACGATCAGGAAAATAAACGTCGTCCACTTTAATATCTTCCAATTCCGGCCATAAATGTTTTTTTCAACACTACGGGCTACATCAGCAATAGTATCAGTGGTTCTTGAGCGAAGCACACGATTTCGTTTTTTCACATCACTAACTTGTCCCAACAGCTCAAATATGTCCACCAGTTTCATTGTTGCCGGCCGAAAATGTGCTTCACGACGTCCTAAAAGAGGACTACTTTAGTTTTGCGAACTGTGATTGCAAAATTTTCACCATTTTTGTTGTGAATTTTAACAATTTTAATGCGTTGTTGTCATTTTGAATAGCCTGCTATTTGGGCAGCTTCAAAATTGATAGCTGCCCAAATAGCAGGCTATTCAAAATGAAGTTTCTTATTGGGTAACCTTTTAGAATATGAAACGTGTTGCGGCGAATCTAAACGCTTGACAGAACAGCATTTTATACCAAGGTTCACAAAGGTGTGGTTTAGTAACTCTTGACGTAACATGACTTCCGATACCGCAGTCTTGAGATCCTCGTTGGACAGTTATATATATATATATATATATATATATATATATATATATATATATATATATATATGTATATATATATGTATATATATATATATATATATATATATATATATATATATATATAATATATATATACATAAATAATAAAAACTAACACGCGCGCAAGGAGACTTAAAACTTGTGAAAAAATTGCGAAAATGTCGTTTTGACTAAAGTTCAAAGGCAAATTTTGGTATTAAATAGTTGGAATATTTTTAATTTTTTTTTTAAATTAAATTAATACTGAAATTATAAATTCTTATTAAATTTAAATCAATACTTATTTTTTTCGGTCTAAAATATTTTTTTTGTTATTATTTTTTTAATGAAACTAAAGTTTGACTTATTGACTATAACATGCTAAAAACTTAGGATAGTTTTTTTTTGTTTTTGAATATTAATTTTAAATATTAAAAACAACGATACCTGGGCTAGAAATCCCAAAAAAGGCAGATCTGTTTGCAAATCATCTAGAGTAGACATTTCAACCATATTCAAGACAATCTGCAGAGGAAGATTTTATCTCAGCTGACAAAATTGATAAGCACGGAATAAGACCTATAACAATGCATGAACTAAATTGGGAAATAAAGAACAACCTAAACGTTAAAAAGGCTCCGGGGTAGGACTTAATGATGGGTCAAGTAATTAAAAGCTTTCTAAAAACAGGAAGGGTGAAATATTGCACATAATGAATGCAGCAATCCGATTAAAATACGTACTAAGGCAATGGAAGGTTGCAGAATTAATTGTGATTCTCAAACCAAACAAAACGCCGAATGAAAAATCTTCATATTGGCCTATATCTCTGCTTCCAACGCTATCGAAATTATTCGAAAAGTTACTTTTCAAAGACTGAAACTAATAAGAAAGAAAGAAACCTTATTCCTTCACATCAACTTGGTTTCAGGGGAAAACACTCGATAATAGAACAATTTCATAGAATTAAGCCGCGAATCCACTATAGAGTTTTTTAAGTAGAGGTAGAGAAAACTCTCGCGTAGAGTAGTGTATACACCCTGTAGAGCTCTTAATTAGAGCTCTACACGGACTCTACGTGAGAGTTCTATTGCGTAAAAAACTCTACAGTGTACACGCTATGGTTTTAGGTTTTGTATAGCTCTACATGGGCTCTACACTCTATCTAGCATGTTTAATAAAGTTTTTTGCTCTACAGTAGAGAAAGTAAATTTATAGGTCCACGAAATTTAAAATTGAATTGGTCATTTTTTCGAACGCATGTGTGCAATGACAATTAAATATTTAATGACATTTCTATTTGCATTTCGATGGTCATTCGCTTTCAATATTGTTGAAATATTTAAAATATTATGGTTGGGCACCAATTGAATTTTTTCAAAACACACCTATAACTTATACCTATACCTATACCTATACTTATTCTTCTCCGACTGGAATAGATTTTAAAGAAAGAAAATGTTAAAAAGGGATCATTAACAGTTTTAATCTTTAAATTATGGTTAATTACGGGTGAAATTTGGGCTATATATTTAATAGATATTTAATAGCTGGTCATCTCCAGGAGGTAAGGAATCACCTACGAATCGAAATTTCTATTTTGCAGATGTACCTATTGTATAATTGAAGGTTAGGGGTTTATCTTTTCAATCTCATTCGATTAGTTTGACAAAGCAATATTTTGTCTGAAGGTTTTCGGAAGTGCGTATTTTTCTATTGAATGATCGGAATAACCAGTTGCAGTAACATATTGAAATTACTATATGACATACGTAGAAAATTATCATAGTACATTTTACTTAATTTCATTCATTGGTCCACGATAAAATCCGGCATTTTGCTTCTTTTTCGCGATCCACTCGGGATCCCAACACTTTTTTTTGTTTTCTTCATCAAATATCAGCTTGTTTTTGGCGAAAAGTCATTTTAATTTGATTTTTTTATGTAACTTGTCTAGTGTGTACTCACGAACGAAAAACTGAAAATAAAATGTCTGAAAATAAAATATTATTAATCGAAAATAAAATATAGTAGAAGCCGAGCGCTCTACCATAGAGAAAAATAGGTCTACAGTCTGTAGAGCGCATGGTAGAGCTCTATTTAAAATTTCTCTACGGCTATTCTATGGAAAGCGGTAGAGTCGTAGAGAAGCTCTATAGTGTACACACTACTTGTAGAGACTCTACACTCTACGCTCTACGCTCTACCGAAAAAACTTTATAGTGGCTTTACCGATGTAATCGAAAAATCATTTGAATCCAAACAAATATGTTCAGGGATTTTCCTGGATGTGGCCCAAGCATTTGTTAAGGTATGGGATCAAGGGCTTGCATTCAAACTGCATCGGGCCTGCCGAAACAAATTTATGAGCTATTGAAATCGTGTATTTTAGACAGACACTTTCGAGTAAAGTATGAAAATGAATACTCTGAACTAAAAAAACAAACAGCACAAGTTGAAACGACAACCATCATAGAGACTTGAAATTGAGTTAGACTCGGCCGAGCAACAATTCCACAATGATACATTTACTGTCAGTATTTTTAAAATGAGATAAAATTATAAATTTATTAGCTGTGTGAACGGGACACCCAACTTTGTCAGTAAAATTTTTTATACAAAAAAAAAAATTGTATCTGTGGTAGTTTACTGCTATAACTATTATAGAAAATACGTCTGTGTTAGTTTACTGCCATAATTATAACTGAGTGGTGTATTTTTATATCAGTAAACTAACACATCAATATTAAATTTGTATACGAATGTACAATATTTATACACACACTAAAGTAATTTAATTGTGCGTCATTTTTCTGGTCTAAATTATTTAATTTGTTTTTAGACTACACAAATTTGTACATAATATTTTGTAAAGTTTACATGTATTCATTTTTTAAAAAAATAAAGGAAATGATTTATTAATTCGCGGAAATTTGTTTATTGCCAATTTTCGATATAATATTTTAAACAATTATTTAATTAATATTATTACATTAATGCACTAAATAATTCCCTTGAAAAAATACATTAATTGAATTCCGTACGAAGGTAATATTATTTAGATTATTAATTAGAAAAAAAATGTCTTGACAAAAAAAAAGTTAACTCAATCAAATCAATAAAATGAAATTAGAAAATGAACTCCTTGTAACAATGAAAAATTTATGAAATTTCTGTCAAAATGTATCCATAAAATTTAGCTATAAAAAATATAAAAATAAAATATTGGTCGTCTTTGTCACCATATATAAATGTAATCTTTGTCTCTTTTTTTATTTTTTCAGTATATTTTTACTGTCAGTGAATGTTTCATTGTGGAATTCTCGCTTTAAGAGTATTTTCCACGATGAAACATATTTTATATAGACGAAAAACGTGAGATAAAAAATATAAATTTAACTGTTGTACGAGTGAGACGAACAACTTTTGCTGCACGCTGTGCATACAAAATTATTTTGTATTTTTTTCGTTTTGTCGCCATAATTATGGCAGCAAAACGAAAAAATACAAAATTATTTTCAAAAAATATAAAATAGGAATACTTTTTATGGTTGAAAATATACCTGTATATAAAAATTATGTTTGGACAAGAATATATTTCGCGCACACAAATATAAAATTTTTGTTTATTTTTTTATAGCTAAATTCATTTTAGTTTTATTTTCAATGTGGTAAGAACTAAAATTTTGAGGTTATAAAAATTAAATAAATTTTTGATATTATTGCGATATTTTGATAATATTTTTATATTGTGTTGTAATTAATAAAAAAAAATTATAAAATATTATATTCATCAAATCAATTTTTAAAATGTATAAATATTCATTAAAATTCGCCAATCTCACAATAAAATACAAAATACAATTTATTCCAGATATGTGCAAATAAATTTTTGATTTTTTAGGTTATTTAGGGAAAACGTCAACTTATAAATAAGTACTATAAAATTTAGCTATAAAAAAAAACAAAAGAAAACAGTTGTCTTTTTCACTCAAGTGGGATTTAACACTATCTTTCTTTTTTTGGTTTTGCTGCAGATTTTAATGTTTGGCTCCGGAAAAAATGCGTTTCACTGTGGAAAAAACATTAATTTTAAATTTTACGGTTCATGCATACAGTTCTCTAGAGCTTATTCAAGAACATAATCATGACTCGAGATTAAAATCAATCAATACATAAAAATATACTGCATCGAATAAAATGAAATCGTTCTCCTAAGGTTGATTGCTCTAAATCTAAAAACTTTATATTGGGACGGTACATTTTCGGAAACTATCTTTTTAACCTTATTTGATTATTATGTAAAAGCGCGTATTATTTGAATAGCATGGCTTTAAATTACAAAACTTACAAAACTGTCGCGGAATAGATCTCCTTTGCACGGCATAAAAATTGATGTCTTACATAATACTGGAGAAAACCACTCCCCTATGGAAGATAATTGTAAATGGCTAGGAATACCTCAAAATATAATTGGACTGTCCGGTAGTAGCGTAAAACAATTCCTATGGATCCATTTGTACAATTCATAGCTTCACTTAGCTTTAAAACTAATGAGTCTCAAACAAAATAGAGGATCGGGTTCCCTAAGTACTCATGGTAATTTTGTAGGAAGGGTTATAAAAGCCGTCATGTAACAGGTGCAAAGGGCGTTGTAAAGGATCATAGCTCCTCGAGGTAGAAAACGACTAAGCTCTTCTTGGTTGTCTACAGAACAAAACGAAGATAATGATCGAGATCAAACCCGATTAAGGCAGATTGTTTATTTGGTACAGGCCAGCTATGGCTAAAGATGAATCTGAATAACTTATAGTTCGCATGGGGCAGTAACAGCGATTTATCTTTCAAATATTCAAATGTCGCCCATATTAATATTTTTGATAGTAAGCAGTAACGTGCAACGGGCAACGAGAAAAACAGGATTTGATATAAGAAGGGTGCTTGAGATGGTTTTCATAGTAAGGTATAGCTAATAGATGGATTTAATACCTCCCAAATACTAATCATAAACGATGATATAGTTATCAATTTGATAGAACTATTATAGGAGTATGGATCTTTCTGTCGTTTTCCGGAATATCAAAGCTTTGCGGCTGCCTGTATTTAATTTCGTGATTTATCTGGTAAGTTCCTGCAACAACACAAATTTGTTTACTTGAGATCTGCAGGGTTAACTATAACCCTTAACTATAACTGAAGCTTTGTAGACATGTTTGTCGATGTTATTCATATGGTCTTCAAAGATAACGGTTTAGTTTGAATGGTCTAGAAGTGTAGTTTACCCTGATGCCAGTAAATCCAAAAAAAACATCTGATGGTCAAAATAGGATACAAATTTTTTATACAAATTTTTTTAAAGTCTTTTACACCTAACTAAAATGCTTTACACTTTTCAGCCTTATAACTAAATCCGTATTACCTATGTTAAGATGGAGAAGTAGCCGTTGTTCAAATCTCATAATTTCGGTTTTGATGTATTCTATACCCAGATCTTTGTATGCTATTTCTGACAAACCATGGTGCGTTGACGATATTTCTTAGCACTTTATTTTGGAATCTTTATTTGGAATTTACATGAGCTTTCCAGCGAAGCTTATCGTTTAATGTCATGATAACGTCTGATGTCCAAGATATTTGGCATATACGTAGTTGAACGACTGGAAAAAAATTTGGTATTATTGCTTTCGATTACTATCTAAAATTTAGTACTATTTTTGTCAATATTACTGCGAACGATGATAGTCGAAAATGAACAATGAGAAAATAATGGTTGCTAGATATCGACTGAATCGCTTAGTAACAAATGTCAACAATAGTACGAATTTGACAAAACGAACGCCTAACGAAGGCTATCGATTTCAATAGTAGAGGCCCAGTTTTGTGTACCAATCTCTTGTTCGTAAAGTCAACATGGACAGAATTAGTATCATTTAATTGTATGCTCCATTTTTTTGTCCAGTTATGTACTTATCAGTCTATGGCGGATTGTAATTTCACTGTGTCATCGGCGAAAGTGGCTATCTTGTTCGTTTATGGGACTAGAACATCTCTGGTGTATAGTAAATACAGAAAGTGGCCCAAGTACACTTCCTTGTAGATCTCCTGCTTTTATTTCCTTAAGCTATATTCATCTCCTTGCTTAAGCCTGAAATATCTCCCCGTTATATATGATTCTAGTATTATGCTGTACTGTTTAGGTAGGATTAATTTGAGTTTGTAGATTAAACCTTCCTGCCAAACGAAACTTGTCAAAAGCCTGCACTACATCAAGGGATACTGCTGAACAAATTTTTTTCTCTTCTAAAGTCTTCCCAATAATATTGGTAATTCTATGCACTTGATCAATACTTGAGTAGTCACTGTGAAAACCAAATTGATGATTCGAAATTACGTTATTTTTTTAAATTATTAGTTTGAGTCTTTTTAATAGTAACTTTTCAAAGAGTTTTGGCACATATTTTAACCTGAATACAGCATTTATGAGCTGCTTTATTATTTCTTCGGTAATCAGGTCAAAGCCTGGTGCTTTTTTTAAGTTTAAATAGTTTTTAATTTCGTTTGCTACTTCAGTAGGTGATGTAGGTGTGACATCTTTGAGAATTTGTATCATCCAATTAGATGATTAGCAAATCCGTTAGCTTTTTCTTTCTTCCTTTGTTCCATCCATTTTCCTGATGTATAGGATGAATCGACATTATTGGCCTTTTCAAAGTTTAAGTTGCTTTCCAGAGCGAATAATCCATATTACTGTCATTCTTCAACTTAATTGATGAGTAAGACTGTTTAGTCTTTTTTTGTCTTGTGAAGCTCTATATAGTTTGGTGCCATTTTCTCTGAATTTGCGTTTATCCCTAAGGAGATTTCTAATTTCTATTGGATAGTTATTTCCTTTTAGCTTTGATTTGATTTCTAGAGGACTTTCCCATGCTGATTGTTGAATATACGTAATGAACATTTCTACTTCTATGTCCAGTTGATCCATAGTTTTTAAAGGAACTATCAAAAGTATTCTTTGTGCAAGGCGTACTTTAAAACTTTTCCTGTCCATATATTTGTTGGCTAATACTGGATTAATTCCTTTTCGGATGATATTCTCGCTTAGAGTGAAGACTATTGGAGAATAATCTGGCTCATATCTTGGCTTTCTTCGACATCCATAAAATTATTAGAAATATTTTTGGTTATAAACAAATTGATCAGGTCAGGTATTTTTCCTGGGTCAGTTGGCCAATATGTTGGTTTTCCTGTTGAAATCGGCAGTCCGTAATGCTTTACCTTTAGTTGTAGTTAATCTAAAACCCCAGTGAGTATTCTTCTCATTGAATTCACCACCTATTATGCACTTTTTTCCAGGCGTTTGAAGAACTCTATGAGTATTAAAAGTTGGTTTTTTTATGATGAATTCGCTTCCTCCGCTGGCTGAATTATCTGAATTATCTCAATAGCCTTTTACTGTTATGTATAAGATTGCTTAGTAAAATGTGCTTCCGAAATAAGACACACATCTATATTCTTAATGTTGAGGACTCCTTGAGGACTCCTTGCTGATTGCCGAAGCAAACCATTAGGATTCCATGACATGATTTTCATTGTGCTGTTCATTTGTGTGTTATATATGGGTTTAACTTCTAATGCTCTATCTTCTTTTTTTTTGTAGCTTCTCATCAAATATGGTACATTTCATGAGAATTTCTTGTAATGTTTGACTGATATCTACATCTATCGATTTTTGCTGGGGTTTATTGACTATGCCTCGTTGTTTCGGTATATGTAACAGCTTCAGTTTTTAGTTGACGGCCTAATGGTTGCCCATTGTCTTGTTTTCTTGAAAACATCAATTTGCCTGACCATACATTTGAGTTTCATTTATCCTTTGGATTTTAATTTTCTGAATTTTCTTTACAACTATTCATCCACGATATATATATATATATATATATATATATATATATATATATTTATATATATATATATATATATATATATATATATATATATTTATATATATATATATATATATATATATATATATATATATATATATATATATATATATATATATATATATATATATATATATACAGGGTGATTTTTTAACCTGAAACTTTCAAATATCTCGGAAAATAAGCACTCTACGAAAAAATGTCCAAGATCAAAATTTAATCATTCCGCGATGGAAATACATTAATGCTAAAATTAGTACCCCTTCATCATTAGTACCCCTTGTAGGTGGGGCGGGGAGTAACTTGGAAATGAAAAAAGGAACCCCTATTTTTTTTTTGCAGATTTGGAGTTTCCGGGTAAAAATAAGTAAGGATGTTAGTTAATTTTGGCTAAAATCGGCTAACCGGAAGTGGCTGCTTCCATAGGGAGTTTTTCGAGGTTTTTAAATATTAAAAAAAGTACAACACTCATAAGAAAACTATTAAGTGCAAAAATGTATTAAAAAAATAGTACAAAAAAAAAAAATAAAAAAAAAATTAAAATTTTGCCACTTCCGGTTAGCTGATTTCCCAAAGTTAACTTTTCTACGTACTTATTTTTAGTTGGGGAATCCAAATCAGCAATACAAAATAGGGATTCCTGTTTTCATTTCAAAGTTACCCTCTGCCCCACCTATAGGGAGGCAAAAGAGGGTACTAATTTTAATACTAATTTATTTCCTCCGTGGAATGATTAAATTTTGATCTGAAACATTTTCGTACAGTGCTTATTTCCCGAGATATTTGATAATTTCAGCTTAAAAAAATCACCCGGTTTTACTTGACCTGCGGTTTACTTGACTAGACGCACTCGCATTTTTTTTCTTAAATATAAATTCGCTGGTCAGATTTCGCTTAACAAAAACCTATTGAATTCAACAGAGATAGGAATTACTATTCTGAAAAACAAAAACAAAACAATTTTTTGAGAGAGGAATATAACAGTACTTTTCTCATTTGTTTTGCAATCAGTGCAAATTTAGATCATTTTTTCGGTTCATTTGATTAAACCATAGATTAAGATATAAAAAGATGTTCCAATTAGAACAAAAATAAAAGTACGGGTACCTCTAATATGCTAACCAGTACTACCATAGATAAAATAATTTACTATAGATTTCTCTTTGGTATAATCGTTATTTTTGAATTCAGTTTATTTTTTTATTTTACACCTATACAAGCGTTTCTCTATATTTTCTTTCTTTTATTTTATACTATCGAATAATGTAAAATCGCAAATACAACAATTAGATTGAAAATATCAGAACTTTGATTTTTTTTTATTGTAATTGCGAAAATGAGAAATCTATAGTAAATTTTTTACTATGGTACTACTGACCACTAGTTGAATAAAAATTTAAAAGCATTTTTTGGTTTACTGTACAAAGTACAAAATAGTATATTATTCAACGAGCATATAATGATAGCTGTTATTCACGAAAGATGAAGTTTACCGACCCGAGCCGATAGGCGAGTGTCGTTAATCATCTGAGTGAATAACAGTCATTATATGCGAGTAGAATACAATATTTTGTCCACGACCAATAAATAATATTGTATTTTATAATTAAGACATGTTGACATTTTATTAAAAGAAAGAATGATGAAATAATGAAATGTCAAAAATGATTTCAATTTTTTTTAGTTATCTAAATAACTGTAACTGTATTTATTTTAAACATTTATTTAGTACAATAAAATATTATTTCTTTATATTAAAAGTAATATTTGAAAGAATTTGTCAATTTGATAGCAGGGGAAGAATTAACGTCAAAATCGATATTCTGGTTAATTTGAGAAACGTTTTCATTGCATTCATAGACTTCGTAAGCATTTTCAACGGACCCATTTGACAAGATGATTCCAGGAGTAGCAGTGGTACTTTGATTGCATTCATGGGTTTGGTAAGATTGATCAAAGGTATTATTTCTTTGGATAGAGCTTGATATTATTTTAGCTGTGTCGGTTTTATTTCTTATAGAGTCATCTATGTAACCTTCCGCTACTACCGCCGACTTCCATCCGCCATGTCATTTTGGAGTCGTAATGTCCCCACCTGAGTCAACAAGATCTGCGTTGCAGATGGTCTCCGAAAACTGTGTCCAGAATATTTTTCGGGATTCGGTAATTGTAAAAAGTCGAGCAATTTTTGTTTTGGTGTTAGGCACATTTACTATAAAAGCTGATCCAAGATCTTGCAAATCATTGATTTTATGCAGTACATTTCATTAGCTCGACAAGCACCCATTATTCCTATTATTAACGCAACCTTAAACAAAGAAAAAATAATTGTACTTAATATTTGAAACCAATTATTTAAATCTTACCTTTGTTGCAAGGATTTATTATCACATGCTGTAGTAAGAAAATCATTGATATTTTTTGATGAAAAAGTGTCTGCTTTTTTAGGTTGAAAACCTTCAGTTTTTCATTTTAGTAATGTTTTTAATTTCCCATAATTTTCTATATTTATTTCATGAATTCTATATTTATACGCCGTCATATACAATTTTTTTGATTTTTCGGGTAATAAGTTTAATGAAGCGATTTCTGCATGTTCTTTTATTTCTGGTGGTGTTGAACAAATATCAATGTCCATTTATATTTTTTTAATGTATTTTGTTTCCTGTTTATATGTATTTCAATTTAATTATAATGAAAATGACATGTTGCTATTGTCATTGGCTGCTAGACTGATAGTTTAGAAAAGACTACTAGATAAAATTTTAATATTGAATAACAGTGATTAATGATTAATCACTGCTAGCAATGAATATTGGATATCATAATAATTGAAGAAACAAAAGTATAATGAGTACTATTATACGATAGTCGTGGACAAATATATTTTTCAACTACAAAGATAAATTTCATTATAGAAAAAGGCTACTTGGTTTTTTTATTCTTTCATTGTCGAATGCATATTTTACAAACCTTCATTATACAATAACCAAGAAAAATGGATTTTTTTTTATTTTACTTTTTCTATTATTGTTTCTAGAAATAAATTTTTGTTGGTTGTGATGGGTCATCTTTATTATATCTTAATCTTTGACTTAAAAATATAACAGAAAATACAAGATAATTGATTTTTAATTCTTTTATTTATTTTTAATGCACTAACTCTTTTATCGGAAATTACTTCGAAAATTCGGTCTTTGAGAGAATAATATCACTTCTAGGATTTTCGTGGTTATTTCTTATTATTTCTTTTACTTTTAACGGTAAGAATTTCTTTCAATTAATATTTTTTCAACATCACTTAAAATTAAACTTATTTCCAATAAAGAATTTTTGTCTCTTTCCAATTCCTCTATTCTACTATGAAAAATCGACATTAAAGAGTGAGCAAATTGTAAGTAACTCTCGTTCAATGAATTTTCAAAAAAACATTTTAAGACCTATTGGAGGTTGCTCTTCTGATTGAAAAAACGATCGTAAAGCAGGGAACTTTTGAATTACTCTGTTGATGACAGGAAATAAAGATAACCACCTTGTCTTCGTATGAAATAGAAGTTTGCTGTACTCAATTTCAACAAAAGCACAAAATTATTGCAAGGCTTCAGTTCTTACGGCATAAATAGAAAAAAATGTAGATTTTCAAGACAATTGATTCCACATCTATAGTTAATTCGTCCAGAGTGTGATGTACGCAATTGTTTAAGAAATGTACTGGACAGCTAATAAACAATGCCTAGTTCCAGATTCTTAAGAAAAGTATTGAACTATAATCGGAAACATTTTGATAGCACCATGATTTGATCCATCTGCACAGACACAAACATATTTAATTGTTCCATTACGAAACTTTTCAAGCGTACTTTCTAAAGAATATGGTACTAAGACCATATTTACGATAGCTTCTGTTTTAGTTCTAGCTGATGAATACTTGTTGACTACTTCCGAATCCGAAAATATACGCCGATATAATTTTGAAGAACAATCACATGATTTGAAGCTTTGGTGATGCTTCACAGTATGAAATGCCATGGTGCTATTTTTGCACAAAATAATTATAATCATCTAATTTTTTGGAAGTGCTGGTAGATTGTGTGTTTGTCTTCTGCTTTGTTGATTGCAAATGCTGCTCCAGATCTGCTTTACCTACTAATTTTTGTTCGTTTGAACATAGAATATTTTGTTTCAAGGTCATATATCAATGAATATTCGTAGCAGAGTAACATGACGGAATGTGAGATTTCCTCAATATTCAAAGCAAGTGTGGAATCTAGTCAAACAATTGAATGTATGCCGCAATTCGAAAATTTCTAAAATTTAGGAAATACAAGGTGAGGCCCTCCATTCATTCAAATCCAGATAATACATGATTGTTACTGACCAGCCCTCATTCATACCATTAAATTTATGCGACGCACCAAAGATGTTCAAAATCCTGAAAATGTATAATCCTAAGAAATTCCAAATTTGGATTTTGGTATGTAGTTCGAATACAGGCATTTTTAAAAATTCTACTTCTTCTTTAGGCGATGATCGTTGTTCATTACAACTGTGCAACTCCGATACGCCTAAAGAACAAGCAATTGAAATCAATATAGGAGACTTTTATTCAGTCCTGAACCCTGCCTTGTGGGAGACCTGCACTGGAGATAATGCTTCGGAAGGTTCTTTAATTTTGTAAATCAGTCCATCTTGCCACAGGCTTGTGCAACGTCCAAGAAGACAGCAGAGTAATATTGATTATCTTCGAAGCTTTCAGCTGGTTATCCCTCGTAATGCATTAGGAAGTATTGATGCAGCAGCAGAAAATCTAACACATATACTGGAATTATCAGCTGAAAAGGCTACACCCGCTATAAACACTTCTGAAGAAATTAATGTACTTGCACATAATATCCAGGAGATAATTCAGGAAAAGCGAAGAGTTCGGATGCAAAGGCAAGAATCTAAATCACTATTATTGAAATGGAAACTAAACCGAGCTATTAGGACCCGTAGATTTGTATTGCGAGAAAAAGAAAACCAGAGAGGAGAGATTATTCTTTGTGGAAAGCAACAAAATACTTAAAAAGACAAACCATCTCAAACCCGCCGATTAGACTACCAAGTGGAAAATGTTCTCATCACACAAAGAAGTAATTAATTTTGAGCTAACTGAGCAGATGGGAGATGTATCCTACAAACCTACAAAGTTTAATTGAAAGAAAGTTTGGAATACTGTCAAAATGTGCATAAGTCTGAAAAAGGCACCACAGAATGATTTATAAACCTGGGATAAATAATACCCAAGTTTATTCTTATCGGCTTATAAGCATGCTTCCCACCATCTTAAAGCTGTGAAAAGGTGTTATTATAAAACCTGAAACCAGTATTAAATCAGTTTGAAAATGCATTGAAACATACCTTCGAAGATAATCAATATTACTCTGCTGTCTTCTTGGACGTTGCACAAGCCTGTGGCAAGATGGACTGATCTACAAAATTAAAGAGCTGCTCCAGGAGTCAGCATTCTAGGGCTGAATAAAACTAATCAAGACTATAATAAGACTGTAATAAATGGAACTGCAAATTCACTAAAGAAAATCGAAGACAGGATAAAGACATAAACTCCAACATGAAAATGAAGAGTATCGATGACAGAGTATCTCGTCATCGTTCTCCAGAAGCAACCGAGAAAGAAGTACCGAGTGATTTAAAGACGAGTTGTTTTTTTTGTAAAAAACGAATTTGGTCAGCTAAGGGCCAGCAATGGCCTTTTAAAACCCAAAATCGGATTAAAATTTGTATGCTTATAGCTGCCGATACAAAATCAACGCATATCTAAATGTTATAATAATTATGCATCATTTTCTAACCCTCGTCCTGTTTACAATAAATAGTTTTACCTACTATTCAAAAAAAAAAAAAAAAAAAAAGTAGAAAACTATAACACATTAACAAAAGAAAATTTGGCCGGGCAAAACTACCCCAAATTCAAATTTTTCAATAAAAATGTAAATTATTTGCTGTCAATAATGTAGAATTTCTGGCATCATATTCAATATTCGATCACCATATAAAGCGATTATCATCACCTTGATATTTTTTATCGTTTGCATATTCGTATGCGGCACGAATTGCTGGTCCATCAATGAATGGGGCGGCAAAAAATATGAGCGCGTAACCTCTCATTTTAATTTACTATGGTTTTTGGTGAAAAATGTTGTCCAACATTTTAAAACTCGATTCTCGATTTATATTACGAATTCGTATCCCTTTTTGTGTAGATGTGTGTGTGCGAGTGTATACAAGACGAAATGCGACCCTTTATTACTTTATAGTTGTGTGCACCCTTAGAAGAATTACAAAAATGTGATACAAAAGACAAAATTCTCTAACCGGACCGTAGAAAATGTGTTCACGTTTCATTGTCTGAGAAATTTATTTTTGTATCCTTAAACGGGATATCATGTACAAAATATAAAATAAGGATCGTTATGAGTAGTGTGCTTGAAGATAAACGAACCGCATACGGTTTAATCATATTGTACCGTCTTTTAATTTTGGAAAAAAGGGTTAATATTTTTTTTTTTTTGTTTTCTTGTCTTCCCAATATAGTTTCCGAAGATGATTCAGTAGTTGACGATGAATCAGCGATTAGTACAACACAATTACGACGGGGCAAATGTAAATGGTTTAATGTGGCGAAGGGCTGGGGTTTTATAACACCAAACGATGGTAGTCAAGATGTTTTTGTCCATCAAAGTGTTATACAAATGGGTGGTTTTCGTTCGCTGGGTGACACCGAAGATGTTGAATTCGAATATAAAGTAAGTGATAAGGGGTGTGAGGCGACACGAGTGACGGGACCATCACATTCCGATTGTCATGGATCAACATATCGACCGGGGGCTAAACGACGTTTTCGTAAGGTACGTTGCTATAATTGTGGCGAATTTGCAAATCATTTAGCGGCCAAGTGTGCGCTCGGACCAATGCTAAAACGATGTCATTACTGCAAATCAAATGACCATTTAGTCGCGGACTGTCCGTCAAAAATAGTACGTATTTTTACCATAGTACTAATTTTTTTATATTTTAAATCTTTAACTATTACAAAGTAGGTGGCTAACATATTTTTGTCGTTTTTTTTATTTAATAGTCGGAGACACAAACCACAAGCACGAGTACAGACACAACATTAGAACGTGAAGACGAAATCGAATGTGACAACCAAAATATAGTTATAAATGAATCTACAGTAGATGCCACTAGTACCGAACTAGAGAATTTAGAACTAAAATCCGAATAAAAACCAAAAATCAAAACTGGAAATTTTTTTTTTTAGTTTAGCACAAAAATATATATCACAAAATCCTATTTTACATAATAATTTAAGTTCTAATTTTAAATAAATAGTACATAATATTATATAAACATAATTAAAAAGAAAATTCGTACAAATAAATTAAATTTATTTGTGTCCTCGGTAAATAATGTCGTAACCACCTCAGGTCTTCAATGTACATATTTTATGCGGTTTATCTCAATGTTCCAGTGAAAAACAACAAAAAAATTCTCAGATCTTGTCTTAGAATTTCAATGTTCATCGTGGTGGAATGGGTTAATAATTAGAATTAATAAAAATGAAAATAAAATAAAAATCGGAAAATGGAAAATTCGTTACAAATCGTGCAATTTTTATTTTATTTTATTATCATTAACATTTTTTTTTCTTGTAAATTAAATTATAAATATTATATAAATGAATAAAATGTAATTTAAGTTTTGAAGATAGTTTTACTAGTTATTCGTTTTTAGGGAATATACAAAATATATTTCACAGGACGATGTCGGTCCACCAAACATTTATTTTTGTCCTAGCCAATCAACTAACACAAAACTGACAAAACTGGCTAAGTCAGTTGGTTCTGTGAAGCTAGTCCAAAAATCTATCCTGACCACATAAAGCTGCAGTTGGAACCATTCCAAACTCGATCGTGCATTGTCGATCGTAAGAAATGTGAGATCTTTCCGATGTACTCTAAAGTGGCATTTAGAGTCGTCCGCATTTTATTTATGCCAGCATTCTACACTTCTCCTGCAAAACAACTGACTTGAAATTCCGTCCTGATCTAAAAGAGCCTCCATTGGCACCACACCATTAGTGATAGTCCTTGTCTCTTGATTTGGTATTGACTGTACTTTCGGCCACTTGCGATATAAATCATTACTACTAGTACATATTTATTTCCATTATCACTCGTTGGAAATGGCCCTAGATCTTCCATAGCAATCCTTTTGAAAGGTACTCCAACCATTTTGCTTCTAACGGCCGACATTTCGACCAGTACGTATTTTGGCTAGCGTTTTATTGATTGCTATAGTTTGCCACCACTATTACCTCTATGATACTTCTTTAAAATCTCTGCTATCCGCACCTTAGGTATCACTGTTAATGATTGCGCCATCTGAATTTTGCCCAATCAGCCTTAGACATCCAGCCTTGATCCGCAAACGGTCCCACTGAACCCAATATGCTTTTGCTACTGGACTATATATCTGCGAGTTTGATCCATACTGGTTTGTGTCATTTGTAATTCATTAATACCGGTAAATGCGAGTCATCATTCATTTGCTTCTTTTTAATTCCCTCAAGAATCCACATAACCAGAAGGTAGAATTTTCATTAGTCTGACGTCAATGATGTTTTCTTGGTTTTTTCTCGGCTGTGAAACTACTCGGCATGACCATCTAGACAAGGAATCGGGGTTCCCGTATGCGGTTTCCTTACGATGTTCAATGGTTCAATCTTAAAATCGTCACTCAATCGTTCGACCATAATGTAGTTTTTGGAAATGTCCCAATTGCACAATGGCCATTAATTATTTTCAAGTGGCGAAAATTCGAGTTATTTTCGATTGTATGGTCTGAGCCAAATCAGGCTGCTGAAGTTTTTCCCTCGTCCACGTGTATTTCGCGTGCAGTTTTCTGTCTTAAATATTTGACCTTATCACGATACAATCTCACTACTTCGGACATAGCTTAAATCCTGCTGCTTGGATCTTTCCAAATACTTCTACCAAATTCTTTCATTCTGCAAATCGAGTGTTGAGAATAATTGTATCCCTTGTAGTGTTTATAATGTGTCGTTGACTGCGCTATCTTGCTTTTCCACTAGTACAACTGGCGAGCTCCAAGGACTACTCGATTGCTCAATAACCTCATTTCGGTTACGATTCTATACACCTCCATCTGCTTTTCCTAAGGCATAATCTTTTTGGTGCCTTGGCGTATTGGCATCGTTGATACTGCATCCTTAGACTTTGCACTTGGATTTGATTGTTCACACATCACTTTTGTTGGTACGTCAACAACTAAATAGTCCGCAGCAACGAAACGAAAAGCCGAACGAACATTTGCAAAATGTAATGACGAGAATCTGAACAAAACGTCCAGAAGTTGGAACTTCTGGAAACATTAAAATTATGGAGTGTTCATGACAATGGGCATCACTCAAATTTGGAACTATAGAGCGCTCTATAGCGCTCGGATTCATTCGATTTGCTAATAAAGCCATCTGAGCTACAAAGGAAAAAGCTGTCAATCTCTTCTCTGTAATGTCCTTGATACGTTTGTAGTTCCATCCCATAACACGGCTTGAGAGAAAGCTTTTCAGATAGCTTTGATTCCACAGTAGGATAAGGATGAACACGAACTTTTCATTATAGCCGACCGGCTATAATTCCATCCCACCACGTGATGGATATTATCTACCGAAAGTCACAGACGGACATCATGAAAAAGTCATACCAGTTGCCAACGATGTATTAGAGAAATACTGCGAGAAGTAGTAGTAGTACGTGCCTCAACGGGTAACTAGCTCGTACGCTCGAAATACTTAATTCTCGACTATAAGGACTCCAACATCGAGCACCTAGTTCGTTACCAACTGGCGAACTGGATTCCATACTCCAAGAAGGAGTATGGATCGAAACGATGCCAAACCACAAGAAGGAGGGCAGGATCGAAACGATGCTAAAACCACAAGCAAACAACTTAGTGCTACTATACTACGTCAGATACGGACACAAAGCTGGTAATTGTCACGTGCCATGTGATTTTTTTAAATCCAGAGATGAACGCCAACGCAAAAACCCGTTGCGTTAAGCAAAATATCACACGTAGGAATAACAGTTCTTTAAACTAGTAGGTTTGGTTCCCGCATTAGGTCATAGACCGAAGTACACTGGCCGCTTATTTATACGGGACTGTCAGAACAAACTCAAGTTTCTGATAGACACTAGCGCTGATGTATCCGCCATTCCCTTTACAACTTGTATTAACCACAAAGTCCAAGTCAAGACCGACTTAGTTTTGTGCTAGCCACCAATGGTACAGGAATTCGAACACATGATCCAACTGGGTACATATATATAAGTCGGCCATCGATATAACCAGTATCATGCTCCTATTACATTCGGTTAAAAGGAAAAATCAAGACTGAATATCATGTTCACACTTTACCGCAGGGTAAACATGGTAATAATATCTGACTGTTACTTGATTTAGATTCTCACATCCAAAATTTCTCCATGCATCTACAGGGATGCAAGATATTCTCTGAGATCAACTTTGTAGACATTAGCGACATCAAAAGTTAGAAATTTGTTTTCGATACTAAATTTCTTTAGACACAAAATTACTCTAAATGGAATTCTGCGGTTCGCACAGCACGAACTAATGCCATTCGGGAGTTTTCAGCTCCTCAATCCATCAGGCATATACATCAATTTATCGGCATGATAAATTCTTACTACAGGTTTATGCCTAGGATAGCAGAATCTGTAGCCCCTTCAATTCATCCATAACAATTTGGCTGCTTTACTAAAAACCCCCAAAACGCCCAAATACTTTTTCTGGCCTGATAATATATTACGTTATTGGCACATCGAAAAATTACTCAATAACGTCTCGAAGTAAAATGGCCTTCAGTGTTTCTGTCGACACACAAAAAGGAGACATTTATGTTAAACCAATTCAGGTACAAGATCTGTTGATAATGCCTGAAGGTATCTACCATCTGTCTAACAATTGGTACACGTTAATGGGGATATTGAATTTGATTGAAAACCCTATCAAAGTGGAAACTACAAGATAATATTATCAAGTAGAACTTCATCACTCCTCAATCTCTAACTATAGCCTAACATTCCAAAATATTACGGAATTGATATGCACAAAAAAGAAAGAAAAGTCATAAAAAATCTCAAAAAATATAAAAATAAGTTTTATAAGAACATTCATCAACTCTCATTTACCAATCAATTATCAATGTTTTTAAATGGATGACATTTTGCATTAATTAGATTTAGGAACCTCCCGTAAGTCTCGTTAGTTTATCGGAAGAACTATTTGAAAATCGGTGTGTTAATTTGAGTTGGCAGTATCTTTATTGATTTATTATTGACAATTTTTAATCAAAAACTACGCGTCAAAAAGGTCAACATTCAACAAAATTATACCTTAAAATTCTACGTGTATTAATAAAGACTGCGTCCGAAACCCATTATAAATATTTGTAAATACAAACTTTTGACATTTATTTGATAAAATCATAGTCACTTAAATTATCACGGTCATTTGCTATGATAATTTTTGACAAATACCAAAACTTTCTATAATAAAAGCCAAACTCATCGCAAAGCACACTCAGATATATAAAATAAAACATAATATAAAATTCACTACTTGGTTTCGGAATGGTACCATTCAAATTTAAGAAAAACTGAACATTTTCGTTGCTATCAATTTCAATAAACAATGCAAACACTTAAATATATTTTTTTTTTCATAGTTTTTATACCTCACAAAAAATGAATTTAAAAACATATAAGGTGGAGAAATAAAATAGAAATACAACAGCGTAATAAAAAATTAGGAATGTTTCAAATAAATGTCAAAATTTGTATTCACAAATATTTATCATGGGTTTCGGACACAGTCTTAAAAGTGAATGTTTTGTTGTTTTCTCGTATAAATATTTAAAAGAGCAAGCTATGTATTTAAAAAATTACTGTATCTACGCAACAGCATGATTTCGAAAAAAAAAAACAAAACAAAAGGAGTTTTAGTTAAAAATATTTTGAACATTGTTTTATTATTATTAAACATGAAACAGTCTGTTTCGTTTTTGGTTCTTATGGTTGAGTTCACCAAAATAATCAGCGCTGCTTTTTAAGGGGAAAACTTATGAAATAAAACAAACGCAATCAAAAATTAGGGGAAAAAATTGAAATATTTTATATGAAAACTTTGAACTAAATAAACATATGATTTTTGCTTTTTCCAATTAGGACGTTTATACGAATTTTTTCATGTTGGATTTAATTTTATATGGCAATTTTAATGGTAGAATGCAACTATAGATTTATTTAATGAAAATTTTTAAAAATATAAGCTAATTTTATGTTGGTTTTAATAAAATATTTTTTTGAACAGATTTATCTGTTAAGGAAAGTAGTGCTTCCTTTGCTTCCATGGACGCTTCGTCCCTGCAACAAAGGCTTATCTTTCACAAAAGCTATAGATATTTATTTATCAAGGTATCATAAACTAAGCTATTCTCCGTGTTCATAGCCAATTTGGATAGTTCCAAAAAAGCAGATGCCAGCGGTAAAAGTAATTACCCAATTTTGCTGAAATACTGGACAAACTAGGTTGGTGTTTATATGTTACTACATAATGTCTTAAAGGATCTTCAAGTAAAAAATATGGCTGTGTTATATGGACGACATTATAGTGTTTTCCATATCACGACAAGAACATATCGAAAGCCTTGTACACGTGTTTCAAAACTGACAAAATGCCAATCTAAAGGTAAACTTGATTTTAATGAATTTAACCACAAAGAAATATCATTTCTTGGATACCTCATACTAAATGAAGGCGTAAAACCAAATCCTGATAAAATTAAAGATATACAAGAATTTCCAACACCAAGATCAGAGAAACAAATTAAATCGTTCTTAGGGTACTATCGAAAATTTATTAACAATTTTGCCAACTTAACAACTTAACAAGATTTCCAACAACTTAACTCCAGATTTTCCTCAACCATTTGTACTCAATACATATAAATAACATAAAAATAGCAAGCAATGTAGCTCTAGGAGTTGTGGGATTTGGCCAAAGCAGTTTCGAAAAGGAACAAGAACAAGGATATATTACAAAAATAACTCAACTCACAGATTACTATTAAAGAGATACACAATACGTAAGCTGCCAGACGCGTAAAATAGAATTCGAAATAATGACGAATTGGATTATATTCTTGCGCATCTCAGCAAGTTCAGAATACAATTTATAATAGAAAAAAGCATTTATGAATTATTGTGATTGCAATCCTATTATAACCAAGTAAATGGTTCAATTCCTCGCACAAAATGGTAATACAATAACTGAATGTTGATGTTCTTCAAAATAAGAGGCTTTCTGGTTAGCTAGTCTTATAGCTTCAATATTAGGGTGATGATGGAGCCTCTACTGGTGTTTTTGAGCACATTCTTTTATTTCACTTGCGACTGTGTCTATTCCGAGATCTCTATGAAGGTCACTATTACGAGTGTACCAAGTGGCGTTTATAATCCCTCTAAGAACTATATTTTGGAATCGTTGAACTATCTGTTGATTGCTGGTTGCGGTGCATCCCCATAGTTGAATACCATAAGTCCAGACCGACTTGAGCACTTGTTTATAAAGCATAAGTTTATTATGAATGGATAACTGAGAGTTTCTTCCAATTAACCAGTACATTGCTCTTCTGTTTTCTTTTTCACATGTACTTTCCACTTTAACTTTGCATCAAGGTAATACCAAGGTATTTTGCTTGATTTGCATGTGGTACAGGGATATTATTGAGAGTCACAGGTAGTGGTTCTATTGACCTATTAGTGGAGTAGACTTTGATTCATTCAATTTAATACTCCACTTAGTTAGCCAATCTTGTAAATTATTTATGGCTATTTGTAGTTTGACTATTTGTGACTTTACCGATTGTGTCACCAACAGCTAGAATTGTAGTGTCATTTTTGCAGTGAAGGTCGCTTGTAAACAGTACGAAAAGAAGTGGCTCTAAGACACTCCCCTGCGGGACTCTTGCTTTAGCTTCTTTTATGCTGGAGTAAGTTTCTTCCAGTTTAACTCTAAAGTATCTTCTTTTCAGGTATGACTTTAGCAGTTCGTTATACTCAAATGACAGAGTTTTCTCCAATTTAAATATTAAACCATCTAGCCAGACTTTGTCAAATACCTGTGCTATCCAGAAATATGGCTGAACAAATTTTTTTTCCCTCTAAGGATTTTTCTATTAAACCCGTTATTATATGAACTTGATCGATTGTGGAGTTTTTCTCTCTAAATCTTAACTGATGGGACGGAACGGCTTGTGATTTTACAATTTCTGGTTTAATTCGTTCTGGTTTAATAGTTTTAAAATAATCGGAAGAAGTGATATTGGCCTGTATGAGGTTAATTCACTTGGTGGCTTACCTGGTTTACGTATCATTATCACTTCCGCAAATTTCCAAGATAGAGGGACATATATGTCCGATTTATTTTTAATAGCTTTATTAGGTAGTTGTTTAAGAATCTCTCCAGTTATCAAGTCATATCCTGGTGATTTTTTAAGTACTACATGGTTCTTTATTTCTTGCTTCACTTCTTTAGCATTGGTTAATGGGATTTCCTGTCTCAAGATGGTTGTATGGTTTTCAATCAGTATATCCTGTTGATTAAGTGTTGTTAAATTGGGGTGAAAGGTACTCTCGAGATGATCAGCGAAACATTCTGCTTTTTCTTCTTTGGTTTTAGCCAGGCGACCATTATTTGTTCTTATTAGTGGTATATGCATAACTGGCCTTTTCAGATATTTGGTTGCTTTCCACAATGAATAATCACTATCTTTATCATAGGTGAGAGATTCTAGGTATGAAGTTATTGATTTATTTTTAAATTCCCGTATTTTTCTGCGTATTCGTTGCGTTAAATTATTTAATCTATTTTTGGCAGCTGGGCCTTGTGTACATTGCCATTCTCTTCGGGCACTTCTTTTCTCTATATAACTAGTGATTTAATTTCCATTGGTAGCATTTTCCAATCAGTATATTTATTTGTTAACATTGGCTGCTTATCATTTGTAATTATTGTATCACTTATTAACATTAAAATAGAGGAATGGTCAGTTGTGGAGTCAAATCCTTCCTGCACTTGTATATAATCAACCGGGATTTTTCTTGTTATAAAAAAGTCAATTGGGTCTGGTGTTTTATTTTGACTGCTGGGCCAATAAGTTGGTTTTCCAGTAGAATGCCAGTTGCAGCTGTATTTAATTATTGGTTGATGAAGCTCTTTCCCTTTAGGTGTTGTTTGTCTTGATCCCCAGTCTGTTTAGCGTTGAAGTCACCCCTGATTATGAATTTTTTACCTAGTTGCTTGAAGAAGTGTTTTCTAAATCAAGAAATAGTTGTATTTCATTTTGTCGTTGAAATATACCATTGCAGTTTCATGCAAGAATTTTTAAATTAGTTGCCATATTTAATTAGCAAAGAGAGGCTAACTCTGATGCTGTTTGACTTTTTTCGAGTACAGTAAGTCGTTGCATGATTGATATGAGGGCTCTTTCTTGCTTTTCTTCTTGTGAACTAAGCCTATTAAGAATATCTTGTAGTATTTTATTAGTTTGGTTAGTATTTGAATCATTATCTGAATCAGAACTATGTTGCCTTCTCGAATTTCCAAAAGTGAGTGCATCAGAATATGTTACATTTGGATTAGTTCTTGATAATTTGCTTAATGTTTGGTGTGTCCTTAACTTTGTGGATATTCTTGTTGAGGCTGAGTTGATTTCTCGCCTAGTACTTACTGAAGTTTCCCTTGTGTTTTTGAGGAATTTTGCAGCTCTTTTATAACAAAACAACCTCTGTAGTTGGCTGGATGTACCTCCCCACAGTTGACACATTTTGGTGGGGTGTCTTTTTGATTCAAACATTCAGCTGTACGGTAATTTCCTATACATTTCCCGCATCTAGGCTCTTTATTACAAAAGTTTTGCGTGTGTCCGTAGACTTAGCACTTTTTGAACTGGAAAATCAGTTTAGGTTTTATGACTGCTTCTAAATATTTACACTTTTATATGAAGTATTTCGCTGAATGCATAAATATTTTTAATGCCTTCTGTTCTTTCGAAAGATAACATATATAATGGAAGCGGTGTTTTGTCACTTCTTTTTAGCAGCTGTGTAACTTTCTTAATTTTATATCGTTTCTCCAAAAGATAGTCTTTTATGAAAATGACTTTGGTTTGTCTTTTCAGCTTATCTTCGTACGAATACCATGTTGTTTTGTTTTTATTAAGAGCTCCTGTTAACTTTCTATAGCTATCACTGTCTGGGACATTTATTTTGATATCACCACTATTTAGAGCTGTAGCTTGAAATTCTATCCGATTGTTGTTCATGATATTTCTAATACTTTGATAATTATCGCAATTGGATATTATAACTGGAGGTGGCCGTGGCACGTTTTTCTCCAGTTGTATATTCTTCCTTCCGGTTGAGAGTTCTTTACTTGATCGTTCCTGTTCCGCTGAAACCTGAGCTTTTTCCTCCTGTGGTACATTCCTACTTCCGGTTGGAAGCTGCTCAATTGATTGTTTCAGTTCGGGTGAAACTTGTGGTGATTTACTCATCTTGCGTTTCTAATTTTTTTTGTTACGGTTCAGGATCCATCCCGTTTCTCTGTTCAGCCCTCCTTCGTCTGTTTCATATATAACCTTGATATGATCATTGGTATCGTGTTTTTCCTGCAGCTTGGAGGTTTCTTTCTCAGATATTACTGCATTTAGAGCAACTTTTAACTCCTTGTTTTCTCGCTTTAAGCTTTCGAGGTCTTTGTTTAGATTTAACGTTAACTTTTCTATTTTGTAAATCTAATTGTGCAGTTCTGCGTTATCCCTTTCCAAGGTGTTCGCTAATGGTGGTGGTGATCTACCTACCCTGGGTTTTTGTCCAAATGGGTTGAGTTGCCTAAGAGGGCTTTTAAACAATGATTGGCTTACCTCAGAGTCCGTTGAGCCAGCCTCGTTAGTGGGTGAATTTGCCAGCCGCTTAGCTGGGTTGCCATATGGAGTACTATTATCTGAACTAGTTGTACTCATGGTTTAGTTTTACTGGTCATGAAGCATGTACCACTCTGACCAGTGCGAGTTGGTAGTGGGTCTGGTTTGAGAACTTCATTTACTAAGTTCTCGATAGTCGGTTAAACCGCCGTGTCTCGGTCGCCAGAGCCTCGTTAGTTGCCTAGCAGGGTACACCACATGCAAATGAGGATGACCTTTGAGCTGTTTGTAGACCACTTAACGTAAGCCCCTTTTCCCACCCATATCTACATTAAATACATTCAACTTACTTGAGATATTGGTCAATTAAAAAAAAAATTTAACTTAAGTAAGATAGCAGAAATATCTTACGATAGAAATCATTTTATAATGCAAAACTTCATATAATAGTATACGTGGCTTGAACATTCTCAATTCAAATACCAAATGTTTACTCCGAAATATTAGAATACCAGTAAAGTGCTTGTGTACACACGAGATGGCTAGAAAGTTATTTACATTTGTCACTATTAAAGGCGCGAATGTTCTCTTTACAATTTTTTCTTTGATGACCCGTTGGTCATAGGTTTTCTTATTCATCGCAGGAATCGTGCGCCATTATTTTTTTTAAATCATTTGGAAACCTGTAAGGTTTGCCTTTATGGCAACACTATTGGAATAATTTATTTTTGGAACGCTCTCCTACCAAATTTAAAGATCTTCAACCAATGCACTCAATAGATATTGGTCCCAATGTGTGCGGTATAACCATACATGCTTCAGACTTTGCAATCCTGGCTGTGTTTTATTTCGACCGAATAGCACGGGATTATGCTATTCTTTTTGAATTACGATAGTCGGTAACAGGCCTTTACTCCAGCCAAATATAGCGCTTTAACCCTGTTGCATTTAAATTTCATGTTAGGAATTAATTATTTTTGTTTTTACTTATATGCAAATGCTTCAACACACTAATGAGTAATGACCAAAATACTGAACTGTCATTAGTATAATTTTGAACACTCTGTCATGTTTGTTTTGACAGATATATCGGTGAAATTTTGTTACAATTTTTTTCAGCAGCCCGGTAATTATTCTGGTAATGAAGGTTTTTGATTAAAATATTGACTATCGAAATCGAACCACTGCTACGTGTTTTATCAAACAATTTGGGCGCACGCATAAATTAACAGCATTACAACCCAAAGTTGGCTACTTACTGAGATTTTTACAAGACCTTTCAGATCATATTTATACAATTGGTAATCGTTGTGGGTCAGTCCAACGAATGCTTTTAAAACACAATTGGTCACGGCGTTGTGGTCAGTGGCGGAGAGTGAACTAACGATCGCGGTATATTTAAGCCAACATTTTAACCATCACTATACGACTGGTGACAATTCGTATTTATATATATATATATATATATATATATATATATATATATATATATATATATATATATATATATATATATTCAAGTTATATATGTTAGATAAATACATAGATATATACATTTTAAAATAATTTTATGAGTTTGTAGTTGAAAAAAAAAACGGAAAAATCCTTTTCCAAGTTATGTTTCTACAAAAATAAAATTCCATTCTTTCTAACCCATTTGTCTAAAGTTTTTAATTCTTCCAAATAAAAAAAAAAAAAAAGGAAAACGAAAAACTTTTTCGCAAAAAGAAAATTCTTCAAATCTCAGTGAATTTTTTTCTGTATTTTTTTTTTGGTACCTCGGGCTCTCCATTTCGTACGGATATTATCATTTTTATTATGCTCATATATTCCGAGGGTGTTAGATTGGAAATGACTGAAGCTTTAAATTATGTCTTAACATTGCTACTAAATAATGTACAAACATAAATACATACAAGTACCCAGAACATAATTCGTCGTTATTTCTTTCAGCAAGCTTTTTTCAATTCAATATTTATATTTTCATGTTGTGCGCTTTCCTGGAAAAATGTTACTGAATGAAAAATAATTTTCTATTACATTGTAAAATGAAAAGCAAAATAAACAATAAAATTATACAGAGCTTTTCTGTCTTTTTAAAAAGTTTTTCGAATTTTTGAAAATCAACTTGTTTTACTTGTTAAAGTTTTTTTTTTTTTTTTTTTTTAATAAATTCGAGTCTTAGATTTCACATCGTTCTCTTTGGTTTATATTTAAGTTTTGTAGCCAAGTTTTGTAAGTTTTCAATTATAGCTTATTTAAACAGGTGAACGTGAATAAACATGGGAATTTAAGTATATCCGAACTTTAAAGTTTATCAACAAGAAAAATCCAATTTCCATCGGTAGTTTATTACTCCCTAAAATAGCACATATTTCCACACAAATGAAACTTTCTAAACAGACGTTTTTGTTAGCAATCATATAAAAACCATAAACAATTATCGGCAAATAACACATGATGAAAGCCGGCATCAAATCGATTGTGTGTCTAAAGGAATACTAATAATAATAAGCCGGCTTTTGCAGACAATTTCTGTGGTCCGTACCGAATCAACAATCCGCCTCCATTTGATTCGATCCCGAGCTTGCTCTTATTATTGTTCTATAGACAACCCGGAGCCATTGTTGCCGATAACGACCTATGCCGCCTGCCAAATGATGACTCCCTTCTCAGAGATCGCTGCACCATCCGTTTAGGATCAGCTCGCAGAACATGACTGAGCCAGCGTTTATAAAATGAATATATATATATATATATATATATATATATATATATATATATATATATATATATATATATATATATATATATATATATATATATATATATATATATATATATATATATATTATATAAATATATTGTATATATATATATATATATATATATATATATATATATATATATATATATATATATATATATATATATATATATATATATATATATATCAAGGATGTGCGTCGACACGTCAACAATTATTGTCGACGTTGACGCATCAACAATGCGTCAACATTACGTCAACGACAATTTCATGACGTCACAATGACCTAATGTCAAGAAAACAAAATTATTTCGATAATTTCTTTTGTTTTTGTTTTCTTTTTTTGCCTTGTCCTCTCTAATTCTATCCGAATTTTTGCATTAATTTTTTATTTTATTTTACTTTACAAGAGTAATTTTGCCATAATTTTTCAATTAATGTGCCAATCAGCGACTCAGCAAGTTATTGTGAAGTCACAATAACAGTTAAGTGTTAAGAACTGAACGAACATGTTTCGTTTAAATCAATTGTCATTTAACAAAGTTAACAGAGCGAAAATTAAGGAACAAACTGTAGGAAATGTTAAATAATTGTATACTCAACCTCAAACCAAGAGAATTTGTTGAATTAGCCAGAAAAAGTAACATTTGTCAATTTCCGCAATGTTAGACTATAAGACGGATATAGATATTAGGGGAACCGCTCAGGTTCCCCTAATGTCTCTCCTTATCAAAACTGGATATTTTAAAATAGGATTTGACAAAACGAGATAAGGTACAAAACTGCATTTCAAAATTGGATGTTTCAATACGAGATAAGGTACAAAACGAGATATGGTACAAAACTGGATATTTCAAAACAGGATATTTCGACATGTGATTTAAACTTAAAATGATTTTTTGGGAAAGTTCTGGAATATGGCCAATAAGGGTTCATACTTGAATAGTTTTAAGCAGAGAGATAGAATTTTTTGGTTGTTTATTTTTAAATTGCTGCTTTTCTCATCTTATTAAAATAATCATTGACTTGATCGACTGTCAGTAAAATTTATCTTCATCTATTTTTTATTCTTCTACTTAATGTAACTTTTCTTCACTTTAGAGAATCTATGTGAGAAAAATCAATTAATTTTCATCAACATTTTCATCCTACATATCGAATTTCATCATAATCGGTTAAGAGCTCGCCGAGTTCCTTCCATATTGGCCATATTCCAGAACTTTTCCAAAAAATCATTTTAAGTTTAAATCACATGACGAAATATCCTGTTTTGAAATATCCAGTTTTGTACCATATCTCGTTTTGTATCTTATCAATATCTACCAATTCCGGCCATAAAAAATTATTTATCAAAAATCGTCGAAGAATCAACAAACCTGGGTTTTTTTCAACACTACCGGCTACAGCAGCAATATTCTCAGTTGTTCTTAAACAACGCACATGGTTTTGATTCTTCACATCACTAACTTGTCCCAACAACTCAAATTCTTCAACTAGTTTCAATATTGCCGGCCGAGAAAGTGCTTTACGACAACCAAACAGTGCTTTAGTTTTGCGAACTATGAATGCAAAATTTTCATAATTTTGCAGTGAATTTTAACAATTTCAATGCGTTGTTGAGAAACATAGCAGAAAGTACACAGCGCTTGCCACACTATCCGGACATTACGAGTTCTGCAGTGTTCCGTTTGAACTTTGTGTTCCACCAGCAGCCTTCCAGCGATATATTAACTTAATTTTTAAAGATCTTATTTCAGAAGGGATATATAATATCATATATTGATATTCAGAGAATTGCAAACTCTCTACGTCCATCGACATCTAATGCAACAAAAAATGATTTGTGCCCTTACAGGAGCCACATGGACATTAATATTTCTGAATTGAGCTATGAGCCTCTGGTGGAGTATTTTGTAGTCTTTATCTTCTTATTTGGAACCAATGCATTTGAAACTGAAGTAATGCATGTGTAATATATAATGTGACATGCGAGGAACTTTAAGAAGTAAGAAAAGTCCGGATTGTCTAGATCGAGTGCCTCAGTGATATCTCCCAACGCCTTGGGCCCACTTATTACCTCAACGTTCCTATCAGCAGTTTTGGTTGCGTTATATTGGAAGTACTGGAGACTGCTCTGCGGGCAGTTTGGTGATTGCAGCCTCGATCGTTGAAAAGGAGCCTCGGGTATCGTAGAATGGTAAACAATCATAAAACAATTAACACCCAGAGTATTCTCCCGAGAAATACAGTATCTGAATTTTGGGTAATTTCACTAAACTGGGAATTATTGGAGTGAGATACATTTAAATTTGGATTGGCATAATCCTGGCGCAAATTCGTACATGGGGAAGGCGTTGGTCTAACAGCACAACCTGTAAAATCTCATTGTTACGAAACCTCAACAAAAGCCTCGGATAAATTTGAATTCACAACAACGACCTCGGACACGATATAAGGACAACAATTTAAAATTTGGAACATGGAACGTACTTAGCGTACATCGCCCGGAGAGCCTCCATCATCATTTCGAACAAACATCTAAGTATAAGTTAGACCTCATGGCACTACACAAACATGAGAAATCGACCATGATATCGTCGATTACAGTCGCTACGGATTACATCTCTGTCGAAAGAAATAATATAGATAAGCATGAATTTGGCATCGGTTTCTAGATTGACAACCAATGTCGTCCATTCGTGACTAAACTCAAATCTGTCAATAATAGAATTTGCGCACTCAGGTTTCATGGACGTCACTTTAATATTACGTTTATGAACGTTCATGCCCGCACAGAGGAGAAACCAAATCAAATCAAGGATAGTTTCTATGACGAACTTGAAACTGTCTTGAGCAAAATAACGTAACATGACGTTAAAATCGTGCTAGATGACTTCAATGCTCAATTTGGCAGTGCTGGCAGTATATATTGTAGCAGTATTGGCCCAAACTCCTTGCACCCTACATCAAACAACAATATAGGACTCGCACCACTGAGCTAGCATTATTGTACAACTTGGTGGGTGCCAGTACTTTCTTCCACTACCTAAAAAAGAAAATCGGTTGAACTGGAACAACTACCGTGGTATAGCTTTATTGAAAACAGGCTACAAGATTTTCGCCAACGTAGTCACGACAAAGTTATCAACATACAGTGAGAGGATCTTGGGTGATTACCAATGTGGATTTCGTCCAATAAGATCAACGACTGATCAAACTTTCACTCTGAGGATGGTCCAAGAGAAGTGCTATCAAAAGTACATTCTCTACATAGTCTATTCGTAGACTTTGAGCAGGCCGCTAGCCAGCGATAAGAGGAACGCGTTATGGAACGTAATGTCCTATCTGACAAGGCTACCGAGTATTTTAGGCCAATATTAAAGTCTTCAAGTTTTTATTTCCGCATTTCTGCGCAAAGTAAAACTGGACAATCTCATACATTGACAGCATAAAACGCCCAAAAACATGCTGTAACGGAACGTAAGATTATTCGAATAGAAATGAGATCAGAAATGATCTCGATAAAGTTCATTAGAGATTAAGATGGCTTGGGCACGTTCTTCGTTCACAAAATCGAACCACACAACTGGCCTTAGAGTCACCAATGAACGTGGATCCTCGTGGGATACCGCCTACTCTTTAGATAGATGACGTCGAGAAAGACCTGAATGCACTAGGTCACAATGTCTGGCGTTCTCTTGTAATGAATCCCAAAATTTTAAGAAGCATTATTGAGGTGGTCAAATTCCTTCATGGGATGTAGCACCAGCGGAAGAAGAAGAAAAAGAATGACAAAAATAAATATTTAAGAGACGTTTCCTAAAACCCAAATCAAATAAATTTCTATTGACTTCACCGATTTTTTTTTTTGCAAATCCAAGAAAGAATCAACGCACACAAAAAAAATGATTTCATCCTTTCACAAATGAATAAAAATTAAAAGACTTTTCTAAGATTAATGTAATCTCTTATTTTTTTTTCATTTTGTGGAAGGATTACGATATTTTGTTTTTATTTATGTTGGGTGGATTTTTTTTTATATATAGCAAGGAAATACTAAATATACATAAGCAGCAACAGCAATAAAACGAAAAAGGGGTTAATTAAACGGAATATTATATTGGAATAAACATTTATATGTTAGCATAATGAAGTTAGTAAGTTAATTTAGATAAACTGCTGGTATACCAAGTCTCCAGTGTACTATCTTTGAAGTGTTATTTATAGTGTATGGGTTAGTCTGATCACAAACAACTGCTATACAGACAGTAAAACCGGGCGCCAAAATCTTGGGGCGGCACACAAATTTTACTAAATATCTAAACAACAAATTAAAAAAAAAAACTTAAATTTGTTTGTCACAAAATCAAAACATAAATGTATTTCTCTACTGTAAATAATATTTATGTTAACAAATAACAATAGTTTTCATATTAAAAATATTACAATGAAAATATAAAATATTAAAATAAAAAGAAAAAAGAAAAATATCATTTTTAATTTTCTGTTTAAAGAACAATAATTCAAAAATGAAATCTTAAAAGAGATCGAAGACGGCTTTGGTATACATGCAAACATTTATCATTCCATATGTATTTTTCTTTCATACAACACGATTGCATGTAATAATATTTAATATAAAATATGCATGTATGCGTGTGTTGTACAATTGCGTATAATAGTATATTATTAAACGAGCATATAATGATAGCTGTTATTCACGAAGATGAAGTTTACCGACACGAGTCGATAGGCGAGTGTCGTATATCATCTGAGTAAATAACAGCCATTACATGCGAGTAGAATACGATATTTTGTCCACGATATTTTATTTCTGGTGGTGTTGAACAAATATCAATATCCATTTATATTTTTTTAAGTATTTTGCTTCCTGTTTATATGTATTTCAATTTAATTATAATGAAAATGACATGTTGCTATTGTCATTGACTGCTAGACTAGTAGTTTAGAAAAGACTACTAGATACATTTTCAAAAATTAGATTTAAATGAATAATTTACTAATGGTAGTACTGAATAATTAAAGAAGAGACTACTAGATAAAACTTCAATATTGAATAACAGTGATTAATGATTAATCACAGCTAGCAATGAATATTGGATATCATTATAATTGAAGAAACAAAAGTATAATGAGTACTATTATATGATAGTCGTAGACAAAAGTTATTATAAAGGCTCTTCATAATCTCATCTGCATCTTTATTTTTCACTCTGCTAATAGGGTGCGGGCCTAGGTACCACATTAATGTATCGTTTATACATTTGTTGTATAAAATTAAATAGTCAATTGTCTCAGCAAGTAATTGAACTTCGCATTTAATTGCGATTCAGATTGATTTTACATTTATCGTAAAATTTGTATGGTCATCAACACGTTTTATCAGAAGGAGATGGCAGGATCAAACAGCAAATCGGATTTTCAAATCCAAAAACTACGTGGTGCTGATAGTGCCATTAGTATCCATTAGTATACCTTAGTATCATATGTGGTGTTTTGCTATGCAGAATTATTTCGATATGAAAAATGACATAAGTGTATTAAGAAGTCTCTAGATGATGATAAAATGCCAGAAGAAAATAATGAGGACATGTTACATGAATGAAAATCAACGTTGGCTCTGAGCGTTGATCTGGAACTTTTTGTTCACATTGACAATTGTAATTCAGCCCTTGAAACATGGGTAAAATTCAAAAATTTGTATGAAGGCCGTGGATTATTACGTTATTGAGAGATCCGATTTCAATTCGTTTAGAAAATGGTGAAAATATGCTAAATTACATCGACGAGATAACCTCAATTTCGTGCAAATTAAATAGCATTGGATTCAAACTAGAAGATGACTGGTTGGCAAATGAATATAAACCTCTTATTCTGAGTTTTGATGCAAGTGAAACTATTTGAAATGAAATTAGTTGACACGCAGTACGAATCAAAGTCAAACGAAAGCAATGCGGTTTTCAGTAATTACAATAAAAAAAATCATCGAAAAATAAAAACCGTCATACTGAAAGCATTAAATAACTATATATAGAAAAATACACCAAACAATTTCGTCGCTACGTAGTTGTTATAGCTCTGTACGCATGTGTATCTAAGATAAATTTAAATTAAGGGTTTAAGTATTAACTATATATATATAAAAAAAAATTTTTAGGATTTTTTTTCATTGTTTGTTCAGTGCCAAAACCAACACAAATGTTTATACAAACCGTGCTGTAAGTTTCGTACGCAGATACACTAAAACAAATGGTACCCTTCACAATTTGTATTAGTGAAAAAAACGTATATAAACGTATAAATGCACTCACACTAAAACCCTCTTTTCTACAAGCATAGTTCTCTTTGTTACAAGCCGTATTCATCGCATACTAATGCTATTTAATCATATGGATGTATTGTAAGTAAAAAACGGGTCAAATATAGTGTAAAATAAAATAAACATTCGCCTACTATAGAAACAGAAAATATGAGAAAAAAGCATTATTTTTATATGGATTTCGAAAGCACTACTACACACAATTTTTCATATCGGATTTGTTTGTCTGTGTCAACGAAAGTTATAAGACGGCTTGTAATAGAGAGGGGTCTTTTAGTGTCTTTTGACACAAATACACCTACTCTTAGAGTACTTTTGGTTTATCATATGTATTGGTACAGCACGGATTGTATAAGACATTTGTGTTGGTTTTGGTATAATATAAAACAAAAGAGTGGTTGAAAATAGAAAAAAAATTCACAATACAAATAAATACAATATAATTTGGCTCTTATTAAAAAATTAAGAGACGAAAAAATACTCAATTATCTATATATACACATTAAATAGTGTGCGTAATTTTGAGATAAAAATGTTAAATAGTGGTAGTTAGAATGAGAAAATTGAACATTTTTTTATATGGATTTTGATAGCACCAATACACTCAATTGTGTACATAGGTTTTGTTTATCTTTGTCAACGAAAGTTAGAAGACGGCTTGTAATAGAGAGGGTTTTGGTTTTACAGTACTATTACTTAATAGAGTATAATAACATACATATAAAGCCAGTGTCAAAACAAAAAAAGTGGGATTCAACAATTTTGCTTTAGTGTACGTTTCCACCAAAAAGTTAGTTGTTTTTTTACATCGCACCTCACACGGATAGTATACATTCTCAAAAAAATTGCGTCTCAACCAAAACCCTCTTTACTACAACCCGTACTGAAATTTTCGTTGACACATATTATCATGTATTTTTGAAATGAATTAGTGAAAATATATACTTTAGATGTATTAGTAACTATCAAAATTCCGTATAAAAAAAAATTGTAAACGCACGCGCATCATTTGATTTAATTGTTTATTCCTTATACACAATATTCGCTATCATATCCCGACACGAATTTCTACTTACAATACAATCAAAGTATATATTTTTGTATGGCATGAGTCAAAACCAACACAAATGTATATAAAAGCCATGAAGTTGCGATACTTATGCCAAAAAGTGACTACTATACCTAAGTATTAGTGTTGTGACGTAGTATAATTTGTATATACTTTTATTATATGCTTTGATGTAAATAAAAAATGAATACGAATGATGGAACAACAGTATGTTGCGCTCTTTATGACAAAGCAAAAAACAAATTTATTATTTAACGAGAGAGAGAAGTATTGTTATTATTATTTACTTCATAATATACTATACTATATACTATGAATTTAGAGCAGAATGGACAGTGCAAACTACAATTTTTGTTTCGTTTTTTTTGTAGAAATGTTATGTACTTTGAATTTAGAGGAGTATGGACAATGCGAAATATAATTTTTTGTTTCGATTTTTACTGTAGTCAAATTCACTAACACATAGCCAATTAGTAGTCATAATATGTTTTACTTAGCCAAGCTTCATGGCTTGTATAATATACAATAGTGTTGGTTTTGCTTGTAGTTTAGATGGTTCTGATTTTATATTTTATCTTCAAGGTATTAGTGAAATGAAAGTTTTTTATTCTGTTTTCTCATAAACACTTTCAAGATGGACAAATTAAGAATGTATCTGCGTACTCGTTGCAACAATCAGGCTTGTAATACATTTTACTTCAACAAACAGAGTAGGCTCATACGGTAGCAGGTATGCCATATCTGGCAGGTTTTCATGGTGTATTGGGTGAAATGTGAGGTGGAGTGCCACCTCGATATGGGAATCAACTCTTCATCAACTGTGATGTTTGCTTCAGCTACAAAACACTCTCGTATATTCCAATTCACCATTAGACATATATTAGTAATCGCTGCGCACGAGTTTTTTCGGTCTGCGAAAATCTGCTAAACTTTTATCGGTCAGTAAAATTGTCGAAAATGGTAATAATATTGTGTTTGATAGAGATGGTGGTAAAATTTATGACAAAAAGGGTAATTTGCTTGCACAAAGTCAGTCCCAGGATGGTGTATATACAAGTTTTCCACCTCCAGTGATAAATGTATGTTGTCAAAATCCAAAGAAAGCAGTGCATTAATATAGCACAGACGTTTTGGTCATGTAAATTACAAAACACTGACATGCGCAATATAGTAGATGGAATGATGTTCGAAAATGATGACGAAATGTGAAGTTTGTGCAATCGTGCCTCCCTTTCAAGCTTAGTGGTAAAATCTTAGTGGTGTTCAGATAATGTGCTTGATTTAATCCATTCAGATGTTTATGATCCGATGGAGAAAAATTCTCCACAAATGGGTGGCGCAAAATATTTTATATCATTCGTCGATGATTGTTCAAGAAAACTATTTATCTATTTTTTGTCGTCCAAATCTGAAGTGTTTGGATCATTCATTAATTTCAAATCGTATGTATAAAATCAGACTGGTCGCAAAATAAAGTAATTCAGAACTGTTAATGGTACTGAATATTGTTCCAAGGAGCTTGAAAATTTCCTTGAACAACACGGTATATATAGCATCAATTTACAAACGTGTACACTCCTCAACAAAATGGCCTCGTAGAGAGAATGAACAGAGCAATTGAGGAACGTCCAATGTGTATGATTTTTGATGCTGAGTTAGAAAACAATTTTTGGGCTAAAGCGGTTGCCATGACAGCTTACATTATCAACAGAACAATTTCATTAATTTTAGTGAACAAAACTCCCGAAGAAGTATGGACGGGCATCAAAGTAAATGTACCTCACATGAAAATTTTTGGATTTACTGTAATGGTACATGTTCCTAAAGAAAAAAGGAATAAGTTCGACTTGAAGTCGCAAAAAATGATATTCTTTTGAAACTAATGTTACTTTATTTGATACTGGTGAAATTGAAAATGTTGATGATCGAGATTATCAACCTGATGGAAATGTTGCGACACCTGGAATCGAATTAAGAACATCTACGTGGGAACCAAAGCCTCGAGAGTGCAAGAGGCTGTAGCACGTGGCGATTCTTCAAAGTGGGAGTATGTCATGCAGGAAGAAATTGCATCGTTGAAAGAACACAAAACTGGGAATCTCGTAAAATTACCGCCTTGAAGAACTACTATTAAAACAAAATGGGGGTACCAACGCAAATTCGACAGTAACGGTGACGTAACGCGTTACAAAACCCGCTTGATCGTGAAAGGTTGTATTTTTATGCACTCCCCCAATTATGAACACATTTTGATCACTGGCAATCTTAACATCAACATGCTTTCCCATAAATCAATGGTAAATCGTTTTAAAAGTGTGCTTCAGTCGCAGGAGTTGTCATATTTCCCATATGATCAACCTACATATTACTCTGTTCCATATTAGAGTAACTCATTACTTTATATACTGATTACTCCTAGTCCAGAACGTGTTAAGAAGTTTGGGCAGCTCGATATTTCTATCCGAGATCACGATTTCAATTTTTTTTTGCGCCAATAAAGAGTTTTCAGTTTCGATCATACAACCATATAGCTTTGGATTCATTAGCTTCTCATTTTTGAGATTGTAAAATTAAAATGTTTAATAAATTTATATTACAGCTATTCTGCAATCATGTTACTTTAAAAAAATTAAAAAAAAGAATAACCCCTGAATGGTTTAATCGTGATATTGAAAAAGCCATTGCTGTTAAAGAGTGGTGCTATGTTGTATGGAAGAAAACTAGATGTCATATAAATCGTCAAAATTTGTTAAGAGGTAGACGGGAAGTAAAAAAGCTTATTAGAATGGCTAAAACTAAATATACCAGCTAAATAAACCAGCTTACCTATACGAAATTTATGGAATAACGTCCGCAATCTTGGTTAAACGCACAACATTTCGTTAGCTCCGCCGTTTTCTGCTGAGGAAGTAAATAGCTTTTTTACCAAATTGACTTTACCAAAAGATTACCTTATTGGAAAATCTTTTAACTATCCGGTGACTCTATCCGGAAATAAGCAATTTAATTTTCACATAGTAAGCGAAACTATTGTTGCTCGTGCCGTATTGCGGATTTCATTAAAATTTATTAAATTATTGACCCCAGCTTTTCTCTCGGTTTTGGTGCATATTTTAAATTTCTTTCTTTCTGAGTCTATTTACCCTTCCCAGTGGAAATCTCCGAAGTAGTTCCAATACCTAAAATTCCGTTTCCCAGTTTTATTACCAGTTTTATCAAAATTAATGGAAATTATTATGGGCTATCAGATCAACTTGTTTCTTGAAAAGTTCAATATGTTTGATACATTTCAGTCTAGGCTTAGAGCTAAGCATAGCACATTTGCAGCACTACTAAAGACTACTGAAGATTTATTTTCTGCTATAGATAATAACTTCTGTTCAATACTTGTATTATTGGATTTATCAAAAGCCTTTGACATGGTTTCTTATAATATTCTATTATACAAAATAAAAAATATTTCTGAGTTTTCCCCGAATGCAATTAAAATGCTTAAAAATTATTTGTGAGGTCGTACGCATTATGTAAAATACAACGGTGAAATATCAGCAAGCAATAAAACTACGTGCGGTATTCCGCAAGGTTCGGTACTGGGACCACTGCTTTTTCAATTATTTACTAGCGACATTTCTTCAAGAATAAAACATTGCCATTACCATCTGTATGCGGAAGATCTTCAAATATATATTAGTGGCCCTTTTTGACGAAATTACAACAATGGTGTCTAAGATGAATGAGGACCTTGCATCAATACATGACTGGACTAATAGTAATAACCTCAAAGTTAATTCCTCGAAAACGCAAGCTCTGTATAAGGATAGTATAGAAGTTGACAGCCCACCAGTAATAATAAATAATAAAGTAGTAACTTATGTTAGGAAAATTCGAAATTTTGGGATATTAGTTAATGGGAAGATCACGTCAGTTTTGTTTGCTGTAGAATTTATGGCGGCCTTAAAAGACTGTCAACATTTAAAAATTCTACCCCACTAAAAACACGAAAATCTTTAGCAATTTTTTTACTATTTAGTCAAATTATAAACGCTGATCTTATCAAGTCTGCTTTTAAATATGAACTTACACAAAGATTACAAGTGGTATTCAATTCTATCACGTCTAGATACGTTTTTAATATTCCTAGATATGCTCATATAACACCATTTTCCAAAATTTGTTAGGATGCACATTTAATAATTATTTTAAATTTAGATAATGCATATTTTTATTTAAAATTATTAATCATATGTCACCTAATTACTTAATGGATAAAATCCAATTATCGCGGTCCGCTGTGGACATTAGTGTTATTATACCAAAACATAAATTATTAATTCGCGCAAATTCATTTTTCGTTTATGGAGCTCAGACGTGGAACAGCCTACCATTATAGTATAAAAAGAATTGACCATTTCGCACAATTCAAAACTAAATGTTTTAATTACTTTGCTAGTCAATAGAGTTTTACCGGTAAACAGTGCCGGTCGCGCATTCTCGCTTTGCTATATAAACCAAAGTTATTTTTCATTATTATTATTATTATTCTTATTAGTATTATGCTTCTGTAATATTAGTTTTTAGTTGTTAATAAAATTTTAATTTTCCTGTTTAAAACTAGTTTTACATACATGTATGGACTCCAGAGTCTGATTTACAAGATTAAGTAAATAAATAAATAAATATTATTTTTAAGTTATGCACGCTCTTCATAATCTCATCTGTCAAAACTATTACTTTTGCAATAAACTGTATATATATATATATATATATATATATATATATATATATATATATATATATATATATATATATATATAAATATATATATATATATATATATATATATATATATATATATATATATATATATATATATATATATATATATATATATATATATATATATATATATATAGGGTGTCCCTAAAGTGGCTGACACGAATAGTACCGTTGGATTTCTGGATCAAAGCGAACATGACTTTACTTCTACCACTTTGTACTGTGAAGCCCCCCTATCAAGTTATAGACGTTTGAAGAGGAGCCCTCCAACGTCGTACATTGTATTAAAGATAACGCAATATCTAGAGAAAGAACAATTTGTTTTTTCAAATGTTTATATCGTTAAAAAGCTGATTAAATTTTCTTCCAAATAAAGTATAATAAATATGAGTACTTACGTAAAAAGTATTTAAAATTAAAACAAAACTTTTAAAATTGAAATTTTTTTAAGAAAATTTTTTGGTTTTTTACCATTTATCTTTTAACAATTACTCTACGACAATAAATATTTTGTAATTAAAACATAATTCAGACGCTTAGCTTTCAGAAAAGCTAACTATTTGTCATATTTTCAATAATATGTTATCTAAAAAAAATTAAAAGATTACAATAAAAATTTTGCATTTTCTTTATAAGACGCAAGTATTGAGGTATCAATAAACTTGAATTAAATAAATTATTTACAGTAGAAAGTTAACTGGTAACAAAATGGTTATGTTTCTTAAAATAATTAAATATAAATTAGTCTTTAAACAATTGTAGGCGATTAGGGTATCGAGATCGATACTCTAATCGTAGATTATGCCATCTGTTAATACTTTTGTTAATGAAGATCGGAATTTGTGGGAGAACGGCACATTTTTAAATAATCGGAGAGATCTACCAGGACGTACATCAACATCACACCATAATGCTGATAGAGTGCTGCGTGAAGTTTATAACAACCCCACGACTAGTATTCGGAAAATTGCAGCAAAAACCGGAATTGCAAAATCTATCGTACACAGGCAGATTAAAAAAGAAAAACTCAATCCTTATCATTACCAAACAGTACAAGACATTTTGGAAAGTGATAAAATATTAAGATTTTTTTTTTGTGAATGCGTAATTCAGCAACAAACACGAGATTTTTGGTTTCCGAAGAAGATAATTTTCACAGATGAAGCTGCATTTACTCGGGACGGATGTATAAATTTACACAACATGCATTTTAGGCCATCAAATAATCCTCATTTAAAAATTGTAAACAATTACCAACATAAATTCACAGTAAATGTATATGGTGCGGTATTTTTGGGAGACGAATAACTTTAATTTTAGGACCGATCATACTCCCAGACAGATTAGATGGTGTAAAATATTTAAATTAAAAAAAAAAAACCAATTTAAAGAACTATTGGAAGAAGTTCCATTGTTTAATTTACGATGTATGTGGTTTATGCATGATGGTGCTCCACCACATTTTGCAACAAATGTACGATCCCACCTAAACACTTTGTTTCCAAGGCAGTGGATTGGCCGCGGAGGACCTATACATTGGCCAGCAAGATCACCGGATCTAAATCCGTTAGATTTTTACCTCTGGGGCTATTTAAAAACTAAAGTTTATTCTTCATCTATCCCAGATAAAGCAACGGTAATTGCTAGAATATATGAAGCTTGTAGCAAAATTAAACGGGATAGAAACGTTTTCATAAAAGTTCGCAAGTCATTTATGAATAGGTGTTTGGAATGCGTAACGGCTAATGGTGGTCATTTTGAGAATTTGTTGTAAATATTGCGAAATATTATTACCTAATACCAGTACTTATTTCTACCTCAATACTTGCGTCTAATAAAAAAATGCAAAATTTTTATTGTAATCTTTTAATTTTTTTAGATAACATATTATTGAAAATATGACAAATAGCTAGCTTTTCTGAAAGCTAGGCGTCTGAATTATGTTTTAATTACAAAATATTTATTGTCGTAGAGTAATTGTTAAAAGATAAATGGTAAAAAATCAAAAAATTTTCTTAAAAAAATTTCAATTTTAAAAGTTTTGTTTTAATTTTAAATACTTTTTACGTAAGTACTCATATTTATTATACTTTATTTGAAAGAAAATTTAATCAGCTTTTTAACGATATAAACATTTGAAAAAACAAATGGTTCTTTCTCTAGATATTGCGTTATCTTTAATACAATGTACGACGTAGGAGGGCTCCTCTTCAAACGTCTATAACTTGATAGGAGGGCTTCACAGTACAAAGTGGTAGAAGTAAAGTCATGTTCGCTTTGATCCAGGAATCCAACGGTACTATTCGTGTCAGCCACTTTAGGGACACCCTATATATATATATATATATATATATATATATATATATATATATATATATATATATATATATATATATATATATATATAAATATATGTATATATATATATATATATATATATATATATATATATATATATATATATATATATATATATATATATATATATATATATATATATATATATATATTTGTATCACTCGTAAAGAAAGCATCTTTATTTTTCCCTCTGCTAATACTACCGCTGGAACAGGCAATGAGAACGTACAGTTCAGTGATATCATACGACTCAGGAAAAACACTTAGAAACACTTCAGCAATAGTCTATTGATGCCGAAGTGTCGAAGGAATCGTCGGTCTCGAATGAATGAGAAATAATGTATACTTTGTCCTTAATCAGGACAAAGGAGGACACGTGTTTTTTGAGATGTTTGGAGGGTTCATATTGGGTGGACTCCCAAAAACATGAAATTTCTTTTTTCTTGGAAAAAAAAATAAAAAAATTTAAACCAACTATCGTAAAATGATAAAGACAAATATAGATTCAAGCACTTACTACGAGGAACAAATAGAACAAAGGTATATAGGTATCTAGGTATAACTGGTGAAAGAACAGGTTAATAATCAGAGATGGAATCACTCGAAATTAATTAAATTTCAAAAGGGAGATTTTGAACTTCCAAGTCTTAGAGAAAGTCATGCACATTGCACATTGTGGTGTAAAAATTATTACAAGATGGTGACAACTGACAAAAATTTCGATCATAAGAATTAAAACACATTAATGTCAAACCTATTTAGACTTGAAAAAACCGTTCAAAGACATATATTTTAAATCCGAAAGAATATAGGTTTCAAAATAGAACCAAATAAAGAACCATTCGGAAATTTCGATTTGTCACAGTTAATGGCTATCTCAACTAATGGTGGAGCAGTATTGTGACATTTTAATAGCTAGAACTATGAAACGAAATACTGCATTAATAGTGGTTCTTAAAGAGGAACAGCGGAAGCATTGCAGATGATTCATGAAAGTGAGCGTAGCTAAGGTTACTTAGATATAATGAAGGAAGTATGGGAATAACCACAAAAACGTAATATAATAAATAGAATTAAACGGTCGTATCAAAAGTGCAGAGAAACTTTGCAGGAATTCTAATGGGCATCGGATGATATGCATGATATTGTTCCAACGACCGATTGCTTCATAACCTTTATTCCACCTCTTTCCAGATTGGCGGCGGGCAATGACAGCTTAAAAATCACGAATTATTCTGACGAAAACATCAGCTAGGCGAATAATAATCGATCGTTAGGAAGAGTTGCCACAAAACTCAGAAACAATTGTATGCGCAAGATTGGAAGAAGGTTCTGGGTCAACCGAGTTGTGAGTTTTAGAAGCCAATGAAGACGAAAAAGGCACCAAAATTGTTGATATAATAGCAATAGGTCTAAACAAACCGCACACAATGACACTAAAAAGTGTCAATTAAGGCTCTAAATTTCTCAGCCAAAAAATTCATGATGAAGAAGATAGCCACCGGGAAATGTGAAATCGAATCGATTATTGTAAAATGCGAGCAGATTAATCTGATTAAAAGTCAGATTAATTGACTCAACAAGCACAATTTTAAAGAAGAAATTTGTAGAAAATCTTTTGCAGAAATGGACCTTACCAAATGTTTTACCTTAAAATGATAAATGATACTGAAACAGATATGCTAATTCTTTAAGTTCTGAGAAGGTTACCACTGACAAAGCAGGAGAAGTAAATTTTCTATCCACTACCAAGGATTGACGATACGCTAAACATACTATCGGGTATTAGCCTGTTTTCAACATTAGATCTCCAAAATAGCTACTGAGAAGTGGAAGTTCAAAAAGAAGATTGAAATAAAACGGGGTTCAGTGTGAGTCAAATTCAAAGTTATGTAATTTCGATTGTTTAACGCCCCTGCGACATTTTACAGGAAACACTCCACTTTTATACTTAGACGATATCATAGTTATGGTAAAAGACTTCGCCAAGCAACCTTAAAATTTAACAGATATTTTTGATCGAATACAATCTGCTCAGTTAAAATTAAGTCCACAGAACTCCTAGCTTTTCCGGATCGAAATTAGATATGTAGGTCATCTCGTTAAATTAATGGGAATTCATACCGATCATAAAAAAGTACAGCAGTAAAGAAATGACCAAAACACAAAAACACAATGAATTACGGAGATTCTTTAGGATATGCTTATGGCACTTAAGACAGTTCCTCAGGTACTATAAATACGATTTGTGCCAGAATTTGCGAACACCGCCAAACTGCATCATCTGACCAGGAAAAACAAATGGCATTTAAAAGGACCAAGGAGACGTCGTCATGGAGCTAAGAACACATTATATGTAGTACCACGGTGAAATAAGTGGAGGTCTCCAAGACACTAGAAAAATATGGCAACAGTTCTATTGGTCGAAGTGGATACAGTGGAATTGTGTTAAAAACCCATACAACATTAAAATATTAGAGCACCATTAGAAAGAAAAGCGATGGATGTTGCTGAGCCATTTTCAGCCGCTTTATGTCGCCAGCATTACGTATTTTAAATTATGACTGATCTAAACGAGATAGACCGGCTTAAACGAAAGACAACTTGGATATCGCGTGACTGAATGAAGGTTCGATATAGAATCAGGGCAAACAACAAAGGATTTGAAAAAGAGTGCAATTATAGTATGGCTTATTTACAACTCGCAACCTATGTGGGAAGGACTCACAAAACTAATATTTTATCTATCGGATCCAAAGAAGGTTACGAGCAGGGTTACCAGACTTCCTGATTTGCTCTAGACATTGGTACAATGCTGGCACAAGCAAGGATGGAAAAAGTGTATTGTGTGTGAAGGTACTAAGGATTAGCGTAGACACATCTCACCCTTCGGGACATTCTAGTGAAATTAAAACTGTTAATTGGATGTGAATTATTCCGTGATAAAAGGTGAAATATATTCAAAATCCAGTGATACGAACCCAGGACAGGCAAAAACGTAAAAGTATACATATTTAATAATGACCTTTAATAACATCATTTAAAGTTTAGCACAAATATTTTGGCATCCAATGCCTAACCCAACAAACCAAATTAAAGTGCAATGTAAAAAACTTTAATATAGTTTTAAAATTTTTATTTTTATTAATTTATGTGAATTTTTTTTTATGTTTTGTTATTTTCTGTTTTTCATCCACTATAAACCCATAAAAAATAATTTATAATACAAAACTTCCGCATCCCAAAAACATTTCTGTTTTTCAAATTTTCATTCAACAACTCGACTACTTGTATGCGGTGCTCTCATTTTTTTTTTCTGGTTTTTATTTATTTTTAGTTTGGAAACTGAACATTCATATTTGATGTTATCGACCTTCCTGTTATTATTACCTCATCCCATGGGATGCGATGAGAATACAATATAAAAATTATAAACATAAATATGTAAGAGCATATACAAAGTTGTGCTGAGTTTGACACATGAAAAAAAAAAAAAAAAAAAAAACACAACGACAAAATATAATATGTAAATGGTGATAAAAGGAGTGAAAAGCGCTTTTTTGATGTTGTTGTTGTTGTTGTTGATCTCGTGCACACTCCATTGTTACCATCAGTCAGACAAAACAATAATTAGATTTTAATAATGGCACAGTGCTAAATAAATTTAAAAGCTTTCAAAAGCTTTATAATTTATAATAAAAACTAACAGAGTAAAATGGTCGATTTCTTTTTGCTGATATATGTGCATACGATGGTAGTATGAAAAGTATGAATGCGGCTTTGACCAAAAAATGGTTTTAAAGGCAAACTTACGTCGATTACTAGATTTATACAAAACAGACAGTCACCTTATTAGACATAGCGATTATTATAGTCTATATTACTACTTAAGAAATTTGGAATCAACGGAACTGTTTGAATTGAATATTTGAATAAACGGTGCTTAAAGCGACAGCGTTTTCTACGTTGACATTGCCAATTTATTTCAGCAGGAATCCTCATTATTGAAATTTGCCCAAGGTTTTCTGCTATATATTTACTAATGAATATGACTTAAATTTGCCCCTGTATGACTGAAGGAAATTGTTCTAAAAAACCAAAAGATTTCCAAGAAGAAAAGTTGACTAATAATCCTCCAAGCTGCCCAGCTTGGAGGATTTTGCAGTGTAAGCTACAACCCAAAAAGAAGCTACCCGCGGTACTACTCTAACTGCATGGTTTAAAATAAATCAGGAAAAAGAAAATGTTTGCGATTATTTCTATGCTGAATTTCTAGAACTTTATATATTTGACCAAAAATTAAAAAATTCCAAACTTGCCAAATAGAAACAAAAGCGAATGTGTATACTGTAATCTTTAGTTCAGATATAGAAATTATTATAGGAATTCATTATAAATTCTTATTATTTTCGTGTGGCTTATTTCACTTATTAATTGTTTTTATCAAAAATATTGTTATTATTAATATTTTCGATGAATTAATTAAAACAAGTAGTTTAGTTTTTATTATAGTGAAATTATTTTTATTTTTATTATTTATTGTTCATAAATATATTTCGGAAATAAAATTTCCATCATCAGTATTGATTGAGAATTAAATTTAATTTTTTCATGCTTATATACAAAATTTAGTCGTTGTATTTCAAAAATTGATCGTTGTAATATTAATGGGGTGTGGCTTATTGTCGTCGTTTTTTATTATTATATAAAATCAGTTCGTATAATTTATTAGTCGTGGTATTAATTTTATTATTAAGTAGGTTTTTACTTTTTCGATTTTTGTATATTTCGAATTCTTCGACCCTGTTCATTTTATCGCCTTTCTTCATTTTGTACAGAATCTTTAGGTTTGTATCCATATCCATGTAGTTATGCTGGGTATCATTTATGTGGAGAGCAAATCTTGATTCGGTTCTTATTTTACCGATGTCTTTTATGTGTTCCTTAAATCTTTGTTTAAAGGATCTACCGGTTTGTCCTATGTAAAATGAAGGGCAATCTGAGCATGTCAGTTTATAAATTCCTGTGTCTAAACTTGTGTTACTGTCTGGTTTGACTAATTGTTCTAATTTCTGTTGGGTCTTATAAGCAACTTTATATCCAAAGTGCTTAAATATTTTTTGGACGTGTTGACTAGTGTTTCCATCATCAGTAAGCAATACTGATGATGGAAATTTTATTTCCGAAATATATTTATGAACAATAAATAATAAAAATAAAAATAATTTCACTATAATAAAAACTAAACTACTTGTTTTAATTAATTCATCAAAAATATTAATAATAACAATATTTTTGATAAAAACAATTAATAAGTGAAATAAGCCACACGAAAATAATAAGAATTTATAATGAATTCCTATAATAATTTAAATGAACCAACGACAAGTGTGAATACTTACTTAAATACGTTATATAAACTGAGATGTAACAAATTAAATTTATTTTTCAACAAATCATGCAAAAACAAAAACATTATTCCAAACTACATAAGAGTTCAAATTAATAACAACACACTAGCAGCCAGACTCACAAAAATAAAAGCTGAAAAATGTTGGTTAACTCAAGAAATTAAATCACTTCACAGTAAAATAAACAAATTGACCATGAAGCTATATAATTGCCATTTACAAATAGCCAAAGATTTTCATTTTATCGAATACACAGACATTTTGGACAAAATCAACGCAAAAGTTGAAGAACGACTTAAACTTAAAAGAAAAACAATAACTAAAAAATTAAAAATTTTGATTATGAAGAAAAATAGTACAAACGATAACACGAACAGGCCAATATCAACACACAAATTCTATAACCGAATGGAAAATCATACTAACATCCAATTCAATAACAATGAGGCGGCATTATTGGATAAAGGATTAAAATATAATATAAAGCCTAAAAATGATATTAATTATCTAAACAAACATATTTTGACAATTGAAAATGCAATCACAAAAACTAATATAGAACACCAAGCAGACATTAGGATGATGGTTGTAGACAAAATTAAAAATCTAAATTTAACACGTAATAATTATAAACAAGAACAAGAAATTATTAAAGATATAAAAAATAAAATAAATTCCAATAATGCTATCATCACGAAAGCCGATAAAGGAAATACAATAGTAATATTAAACGAAATTGACTATATTTCGAAGGGAATGAATTTATTATTAACAACAATATTCAAGAATTGAATGAGGATCCAACTCAAAAATACCATAAAAGTTTGAAAGAAATTATTAATAAATCTAAGCATTTTTTGAACGACAGAGAAAAACGTTACAACAAAATGATAAAACCAACAGCTCCAATGCTAAGAGGTATGCCAAAAGTTCATAAGCCAAATATGCCAGTACGACCTGTTGTAAATTTTACTTCGGCTCCGTCATTTAAAATGGCAAAACATATAAACAAATGGCTCTCAAATAATATAAAATTTGAAAATGACCACTCAATAAAAAACAGTATTGAACTGATTAACAAAATTGAAGGGATAAAAATACCACACAACGCGAAACTTTTATCTTTTGATGTAACGAATATGTATTCAAAAATTCCGATAAAAGAAACTTTAATAATAACCAAAACTATGTTAATAACAAATGGAATTAATATTAATATCGTGGATGAAGTAATTAAATTATTGGAAGAAATAACAAATCAAAATTATTTCCAATTTAATAATAAATATTATTCACAAGATGATGGACTACCAATGGGAAGCCCATTATCTGGAACTTTGGCCAACATATATTTGAATCATTTTGAAGAAAACGAAATTTTAAGTACTAAAAACAAATTGAAGAATAACATTAAATACTGGCACATATACGTAGATGACATATTATTACTATTTACTGGTACAAACCGACAAATGGACCAACTTCTAAATTATTTAAATAACGTCCATCAAAATATAAAATTTACTTTGGAAATTGAACAAAACAAAATTATTAATTTTTTGGACCTAACGATTAAAAACGATAACAATGAGCACAAATTTAAAATATACAGAAAACCAACCCAAACGGACCAAACTATTCATCATGAGTCAAATCATCCATATCAGCATAAAATGGCAGCTTATAATCATATGATCAATAGACTAAATATCATACCGATGTCGCGAGATGATTATCTTAAAGAGCTTGACATTATTAAATACATCGCTAATAAAAATGGATACAAATCTTCTAAAATTGAGGAGATAAATAAAAAATACCTCAACAGAATAAAATACCGACAAAATACCACTTTAACTTTTGATGACGAGAACCAACCTAAATTTATTACAATAGATTATGATAGAAACACTAGTCAACACGTCCAAAAAATATTTAAGCACTTTGGATATAAAGTTGCTTATAAGACCCAACAGAAATTAGAACAATTAGTCAAACCAGACAGTAACACAAGTTTAGACACAGGAATTTATAAACTGACATGCTCAGATTGCCCTTCATTTTACATAGGACAAACCGGTAGATCCTTTAAACAAAGATTTAAGGAACACATAAAAGACATCGGTAAAATAAGAACCGAATCAAGATTTGCTCTCCACATAAATGATACCCAGCATAACTACATGGATATGGATACAAACCTAAAGATTCTGTACAAAATGAAGAAAGGCGATAAAATGAACAGGGTCGAAGAATTCGAAATATACAAAAATCGAAAAAGTAAAAACCTACTTAATAATAAAATTAATACCACGACTAATAAATTATACGAACTGATTTTATATAATAATAAAAAACGACGACAATAAGCCACACCCCATTAATATTACAACGATCAATTTTTGAAATACAACGACTAAATTTTGTATATAAGCATGAAAAAATTAAATTTAATTCTCAATCAAGTAAGCAATACTGATGATGGAAATTTTATTTCCGAAATATATTTATGAACAATAAATAATAAAAATAAAAATAATTTCACTATAATAAAAACTAAACTACTTGTTTTAATTAATTCATCGAAAATATTAATAATAACAATATTTTTGATAAAAACAAAGATATAGAAAGGTTTTGTTTGCAACTTCTTTTGTTTCATGTTGTGCTATATCTTTTGATTATTGTTAAATGATTAACGGGATATTATAATCTTCTTTTAAGGAAGCCGCCCAAAAACGAGGACTTTTCAATAATAATGCTACTTTGGATAAAACATTATCTAACGCGAACGTCAACAAATAAATATCACGCTTTCGTGTGTGTCCTTGTCATACCGTAACATTTGACGGTATTTTACCCGAACTTTTTGAAAAATATATAAAGAATCTTTATGGGTCACAAATGATGGTGAATATGACGGTGCGAATTGTGGAAATTTTGCTTTAAAAGAAATTCAAGATGTTCATGAAATGATGGCAAAAAATGTGCTGAAGTCGGGCTACCTACCCCGTGGCCCTATTCTGGTTTTTCCAGTTAATTGGTAATTAGAAAAAGAAATTGTCATAAGTTTGGAAAAACTACAATATTTCCCAATATTTTATTCCATATTACCTAAAATTGTATTCTTGGTCGATAGGGAATAAATTCTCAAAAAATAAAATTGTAGTGCAAATACTCATCGATAGGCACACTAACATCACATAGGGGTTGTCATTTTTATTTAAAAAAAAAATTTGTTTCTTTTTCGACGTACATAATAACATTATAACATAATATTATTTATTTATACTTTATAATTATGAGTATTGAGATTTATATGAGTATGAAAAATCGTTTGGTTGAATTGTGTTAAATCTTAAATAAAATGTATATAAAATATATATTTCATATAAATAAAAATTAATGGCGCAACATTTTTTTCGGTTGGGGCGAGTGCCATAGTTGCGAGTGCTTGGGTTATTACAAATTTTGGTGACCGCTTGAGAACACCATAGAAGAAAGTGCATAACATAGAATAGAACGAACCCTCCTCCTAGCATGTGTCAGTTATGTCGTTTATGCTTTTAAGCCCTGGGAGCTGGCTAGGATTCAGTGAGTCAATCATTCACTATTCAGAAATCAAAAATGATTACAGAAACGAATACTAGAAGAAATAACAGACACCGGCAAACACAAATATCGATTATATCGAACATCGGCTCTCATCGAACAAGAACACCGTGTTCACATTCAACGAAATCACCATCTACAAAAAAGATGAGATGCAACATTGTAAAATTGTTTAAGTATAAAAAGGAAAAAATAACAAGAGTATTGCTTTGGCAAATTTTTTTCAAATTACAACAACAATTGCATAGAAATAAATTGAAAAAAAATTTAGCTAAATTGAAAAAAATTTTAAATTTACCTAAATTAAATTATTTTTTTGGTTAACGGAATTCCCACTTGGTGTTGATTTTTAAAAATTTTTTTTTTCAAAGGTTGGTAAGTCTTTTATGCGAATTTTGACATTCGTGTTTTCAAAATGAATTCGTTTGTTTTTTTTTTTTTTTGTGAAATTGTTCTATAATGGAATCTGCTAAAGAATAAATAATTATCCAGGCAAATATATTTATAATTCTATATTTCAGTCATATCTTCTACCAAATTTGTATATACATATCTTTTTTATGTATATGGTTGAAATCATTTTTTCGATGGGTAGCGAAAACTATTAGAGTCCGTGTTTCTGTACGCGTCCAAGGTTTTCGTTGAGCACTAACAATGAAAAATTATAATAAATGGTTACCCGATAATAAGAATTTTAAACAGCCTGCTGTTTGGGCAGCTGTCAATTTTGAAGCAATCATCTTTTGACAATTGATAAGTTAAAACTACGCCATTATTAAAAATGGTACGATACACGCTTCAACAACACATTGAAATTGTTAAAATTCACTTTGAAAATCAGGCTGGTGCAACTGTTACGGTGAATGGATTGCGCTACCGAGCTATGATTAAGGATTTTGTGTGGCCGTAATTGGAATATATTATTTTCAGCAAGACGGCGCTACGTGGAAAATTTCATGAAAAAGATATGGTGTTGCAAGCATAGCCGTGGTGGTCATTTAGCTGATATCTTTATTAAATGTTAATGGCATACCTTCTTTTTTACAATGAAATAAATATTTATTGATTTCTCTTAAAAAATACTCGTATTTTTTGAATATCAAAATGAAACCTCTTATTGGAAAAGCCGTTATTTATTATAAATTTAAACACTAAATTTTGAGTCTTTGTCAATGTATTAATAATAAAATAAATAATCGAGAGGAAATATTTTTAACTAGAAATTTAATTTTGACGAGTGAATGTTTAAATCGCGTCGAAAACAATATATATGTATCGGTAACAAACATATGCGTATTTTATTTATGAATGAAAAATTTCCCCTTATTTCAATATAAAACCAACAAAAAGTTGGATTGAAATTAATACAGTTAATATACGCCAACTATGATTTATTTTAATTTTATTTTTTTATATGTAACCATAGTGATTTTGTCAAAAATGAGGTTATGAATTTTTAAGTTCACTTGTCAAAATTTATAGACGGTCTCTACCTCGTTAAATTTTTTATAGATTTTTTGAGGTGAATAAAAAAAATATTTAACTTTACCTGTCAAAATTTTCATTTTTAACATGTTTTTAACACATTCACAAAGACCCTAACAATGAAATAATTTAATGTAATATAATTTAATTTAATTATTTAAGAAATATTTTTTTTCATTCGACATGGCGTATTTTCTTCTTCGAACAAACCAAAAAATGAAGTAATCATATTTAAAAAAAAAAAAAAAAAAAAAAAAAAAATGGCAGTTGGTACCAACATAAAAGACTAAATTTTTGAGCTGTTTCTTTGGTAAATTTAAATTTGATAAATTCACTAAATTTTTTTTTGCAAAGCAATATAACTTAAATTCATGATACGAATAAGTCTATTAGATAAACCGCATATAAAATGAATGTCGCTACTAACAAAATTTGAGGACCGTAATTTTTTCATTTTTTTTTTTTTTTTTGTTTTAGTATTACTACTACTGTTGACGAATGCAGTTGTAAGTAAAAATTGGTTAAAGGGAAAACATTTTTGTTTCGTTTTTCGTTATGATTTTAGAATTTGGTTTTTTATCTGTTGTTCTATTTAAATTAATTTCTAGATTATTAAAGACAAACTAAACGGTTTATTGAACCATTAATCTCGTTTACGATTGGGGATAATTACGGTAATATAATTAATTTTATATCTATGTAGTTACAATTTTTCTATAAATATATACATAATATATTCATATAAATACTAGTTGTTATAGTGTACCTATATACAAATTCTTTATGTATATTTATCTACCGACTAAGCCATTAATTATTCAATCATGGTGCTTTGTGCAATATTTGGTTGTAATAACCACAACGATAAACAAAAGTCCACGTATAAATTTAACCTAAAATTTTATCGATATCCAGTTGATTCTACAGTTCGCCTCAAATGAGTTTTAGACACCTTTGTGACGTCTTTCTGTCATGCTTAAATTTTGCAAAACAAACCGACATCTGTAAGCCGAGAAACGAACCGAAAAATGAACGATATCAAATTTTATAGTTCAGGTTGTGAATCGACTTCTTATATTATAACAGACGACGATACACTTGAAAATTTGCAAAATACAAAATAGTATGATGACTAGATTGCGCTGTAAAAATGTATACAATCATATTGAATAAGATGTGACAATTTTGTATAATATTTTTTTTTTAAATATTATTCAAAAACAAACGAGGTTATATTTTCGTTTAAAATGCCAAATGAATGAATTGACTATAAACAAAAAAACAAAAAAAAACTTTAAAAAACTGTTTTATTTTTATCTCATATTTTTCATAGTGTTTTATTTCTTCATGCTATCTCGTTTTAAATATCTGCAACTCGACAATATCGTTGGATGTAAATCACGAATTACCCTGTTTGCAGCTATTCTTAAATGAAATTTCTTTATAATTTAATTTTGTTTTTAATTTTTAATAATATTTTTATATAAAAATATATACACATATAAATGTATGATTTTATCGAATATTGAAAACCCAAATTCCCAACAAAATTTACAGGGAAATGGTTGGATACATTTGGGCAAAAAATACTGCTAGAAAAACGTCAAAAACTCCCAATTCTAAATTCCTTGGGAAAGCCAAAGTAAGGCCACAGGAAACCTTTAATTTATTTGTTCTAAACTGTATAATAAGCGAACGAATAAGAGCAGTGTGCCATCATGTATTTGATAAATTAACTTGCAAACCATGAACCATGTCAGTATGAAAAGCAAATGCTTTTTTATTGATGGCCTAGGTGCCAGTTGAAAAACATATTAGTACAAATTACTTTTCGACACAATGAGTTTCTAGACTGAATCGACTGGTATTGCAGCGAACAAACTTGATGGTGCGGCCGAACATTTTATTTTCAATGAAAAATTCCAGTTTCAGTGTTAGAAACTTCTGTCTCAACAACCAGGATAAGCTCTGCTAAGGACGAACTAATACGAAAAGCAAAAATTGTTTGGAATGTCAATGCAGCTATACTGTGTCTTCGAATAATGCAATTGCTTATATAATGCTAAAAACTGACGTGCGGAACTTCCGCATTCGAATACGTATGCAATACACAATTTTTAAAAGATGTATTTGTCCATGTCAGTACAGGCTGGCTGGAGGAATGCAATGTGCAGATGGATTTAACATCGAACCTGTATTCGTGCGTCCTCGATTTGGCTGGTAACGGCGTAAGGTAAGACGTTAAAAATTAACCAAGAAAGATTGCATTGAACCAACACAAAAAATAAAAAATAAAAGTAAAAATGTAATTTGTTCGTATTTTTTATTTTTTGTGTGTTGTCAACACTGCTACCGCGCGTTATTTTTATCAATATTTTTTTTTATTTCTTATATTTGATATTCAACTAAATTTATCCATTTAGTAATTTCATTTTCACAATTCGACACTTTTATTGAGGTAGCCATTGGCTACTCCCCTTCACTAAGACACTACTTTCTGGGACTCCTGCTGAGATGTTTTTGAGCTCAGAGTATTGCTCTTCATATTCTACTCGAAAATGTCGGTCATCAATATAAAATCCAAACAAATTTGGAGAAATCTATCACTTTGAAAATATGGTTATAACCTTGCCCAGTTGCTATCAAACCGCCTAAATGGTCCACATGGTAGGTTGACAGTGATACATCACTTTTCAGCATCGGGTTAAGGAAGCCATCTCTCTTACCCATTTGCATTCTGTAAGAATTCAAGGAATACAGTTCTTAATATGCACCAGCTGTTCGGTTTTCTTAATGATGGTATATGTTTTGATTATCTCATGTTGCATTGGTTTTAGCACGATAATTACTGTGGACTAATTCAACAGCTTATACAGGCATTTACTACACGCAACATAATCGTCGGAGGAACTCGTCTCATGTTGGCAAAAATTGACTTCAGATTCGGATCATGTTTTTACGCAGCTCTTAATTTTGTGATAACTTCATAGTTGATTATATCAGATAACTAATTTTTTAACCTTTAAATTTAGGTCGCGGTTGTTCATCTTTCGGATTCATAATACTGATTTTAGACGAAATTTGCTTTCGCTCAGAAAGTTAATTATGGAAAGTACTCTGTTCATCAAGCTGTATGACCTTGAATACCTTTCTTAACTGCGAGAGTTTTTCCCACGCGCAATGTCGTTTGTTGTTTTCAAACTGTGTTTTGCGGTACCCGTAAGCAAACGTTTTGTATATGCTGCCTTCTGCATTTCGCTCCATCCATTGAGAAAAGAACCCACCGATCTTTTGTTTAAAATTTTTGTAGGGTCTGAGGTAAACAAACCAAAAATGAGGTTGTAAAATTCGCTCAATGACTAATGATCAATGACTGAGCTGGCATGTAAACGGTGACCATCATTAATGGTGTCATCTCGTATCGAGGCTAATCATCTATCAAACGACCCTCGTACATTGATTGTGACGAGAATATAAATGGTGTGATATTACAGACACGATAGTTTTTTTTGTTTGCCAATTTTTGGACTGTGAAAAGAGCGAGAGCAAAAAAATAGTTTGTGGAAGCGCCCAACTGGGTGGAAAATTTGTTTTATATTTGTTTTCTCGCAATACAGCTAAATTTATGTACGTTTTACGGTTATATTATTTTTGAAGTGAAATTGTCATGGCCAAAATTGAAAATTTATTATGGTCGTAAAATATTATTATTTTGTGTCGTGTATCTTGTACTTATCTTATTGAACGTATCACAATAATAAAGACAATTTTTGTATACGACCAACAATATTATTACTTATTAGTGCTAATAATCAATTTTATTACTGGTACTATAGCTAATATATAGCTATCAATCGTTGGGTATAGATAGTTGTGTTTTTATTACCTAATGTCGATGATCAAAATGTTAAAATGAACGAATGTGGTAAATCCTCTAAAAGTTTTAGATAATAAACTTTTTCAAAGCAGGTTTGTTCCATGGAGAAAAACTGAAAGCTGTCTTCCAAACCACATGGATTAACAATGCATGATTAACAGTGTCAAGATGCCAGCAATTAATTGTGTGACGTTCTGTAAATATCTAATATAGGTACAAACTTCGGATATGAACCCCTCGTGCACTGTTCAGACTGTTGTACTGATCTAGCTATATAACGATACCTAAGCACGAAATTTTAATACTGCCTTCCAATTATTAATAAAATGTCTAGGATGGTAAACTTCTTAAACTAGTCGATAGAGACGATTTATGTTACAGAATTTTATGGTTTAGAAAGATTAACAATCATGTATATTTTGGATTTCTCTGGTTTTTTTATGTATTTCCCTGTATGCGTTGCATTCCCTTTCTGTATCTCTCTTCACAATTTGGGGGAGAATGGAGATATAAAAACGAAGAAACAGGAAAAAATTGTAGAATCTGTTACCATATTTAGTGCGTTGAACAACAATGAAAAAAAACAACCAGTTACCTCATGGCAATTTATTGCATTTTATTGAAACATTTTTCTTGTAATACCTCCTGCTGTGGATAACCGTCGTTTCAAGCAATTCGTTGAAAATGTCATAGAAAAATTGGAACAATATGAGAAATACATAGCGAACGACTTTTCCACGGCAAAAGCCAAACACATTTAGCAGTGATTAACCGATCCGGGTGAGGGATGGCTGGTGTACAAAGGCATGTTGTCCCCATATGAAATCATTGATACGGAACGGCTGGCCGAACACTTTCACAATACAATCGAAACTTCGTATTTTTTCATAGTATCCGAATTCAAAGAAACATTGGAGACATTAAAAGACGCTAAACGTAAACTTCAGGGTAGGTAAAAGCATACCATTCCACCGTCAATAAATGAAAAAAGCTGCCAACAATTGATCTCCCAACATTTTCGGATGGATACCTGGAGTGGAATTCCTTTAAAGGCATGTTTAACGCTCTTTTCATGCGCTCAGCGATCGTTCCAAATTTGAGTACTTCCAATCCAAATCTGAGGTTTCGCTTCTTGATGTCTGCTAGTGTTGTTTCGGCAGTAAAGTTTTCGGGCACAAACTACGACGTGACGCGAGAGATTCTCAAGACCAGAATTGGCAAGCCGAATTTTATTTGTGAACAACATGTTCATGCATTATTCCAATTCAAACGAATCGAGAGGCCGATAAAATTCCAAGAAAATTTTAAGTTCATTAGAATCGCTGAACAGGACGGTAAAACATTAAGATGACTTGATCATATACATGATAGTTTCAAAGCTGGACCCGGAAACGAAGAATAAATGAAATGATGCCGCACCATCATCACGTCTCCCTACATAGTCGACGATATATGTAGTTTTCGCAGTTCAAGAGCTCACCGATTAGAAAGCCAAGCTGAATTTATACCAAAATCATCCAAACAATAGCAATCACCATTGATTTAGATGATCTACGCATCCAGCTCGGCGCTCACTGTTACTAAATCATCGGGATATTACTGTTTCCACTATGTAAGGCAAATGGCCACACAATAATTGAATGTCCTAAGTTTTTACACCTACCAAGTGATCACCGTTACAATTTCGTAAGCGAAACCAAGTTATGTTACAATTGCCTTCGGCTTGATCACATTGTTACAAGGTGTCTAGTGTCAAATCGCTGCTGACATTGCAATTCATCATATCATTCATTGATCCACTGATGCAAAAATGAGCAAGAATCCGTAACGTCGAATGCTGAGCCGCCTTCTACTGCTTCGAAATCTGGACGGTCATCAAATGCTGCATTCCAAAGAGAGGATTAAAAATACCGCTATCGCATCCATCCAAATCACAAAATCACTTCTCCATCATTTGTTTATTTGGCTACTGCATTGGGCAATATGCTTGACCACCTTGGACAACCGGCCATAGGAAGAGCACTTTTGGATTCCGGATCTCAGTTGGACTTCATGAGAGAATCTTTTGCATCGGTACTGAAACTTGCACGTCACAACCGTAACCGTCGTAACCGTTGGATACGTGGAATCGGATCCAATTTTGTCAAATGTTCCGACCTGCAACAATAACATTGAAATCATGTTCTGTCAAAAATAATGAGCTACCAACCAATCACATCCATTGATAATATCGAATGTTGCCGGACAATCCCTTCAAACATAAAACTCGCTGATCCGGAGCCAATCAAAACTACATTACGTCAACAAATTTTTACCTTTCACATCACTGTGTCAACTAATATAATAGTAGTTTTCGACGGCTCCACCAGGATAATTAACGGAAACTCACTTAACTCAATATTGATGGTTGGTCCAGTAGTACAGGTCGACCTATTCACTATATATTGATTTGGGTTCGAGCACACGCATATATGCATTCAGTGCCGACATTAACAAAATGTATCGGCAAATACTAGTCCATGAGGACGATCAAAAATATCAAATTATGTTATGGCGAAGGGAGACCTTCTTACCAAAATCTCTCTTACCAAATAAATTGAAGACGGTGACATATGAGACGCCAGCAGCACCAATCCTCGTCAGGAGATGCCTTAAGCAACTAGCCATCGATCTGAACCAAATCTCGAAAATTGTACAATCCGCTAGCATGGAATTGAGAAAGTGGTGTTCCAACCCTACTGAAATTATCAAAGACATCCCATCAGAATTCGTAGAGTCATTTCTCAAAATCGATGAAAATGAGGTAGTCAAAGCATTAGGCATATTTTGGCATCCGACATCAGATAAATTCACATTTTTGGTGAACTTGAACGAAACATCACCCGTCTCGAAACGGGCCATTTTTTCACAAATTGCTAGAATTAACGATCCACTTGGATTCCTAGCACCTGTAGTTGTGTTGGAAAAACTGCTCATTCAAACGCTATGGCAGTTAACACTTGATTGGGACCAGTCACTTCCTGAATAGCTACACACATATTGGCAAACACTTCGAGAGAGTCTAATCGTGCTCAACAATTTTACAACTGACCGTCACTTGTTTAATTCCAAAGAGCCACACCGCATTCAAATACATGGGTTTGCGGATGCGAACGAACATGCATACGGCGCGGTATTATACCTGCAACACAGTCAGTCAAAGGTTAAACATTGGTCAAACTACTCTGCTCAAAATCTCGAGTAGCTCTACTACAAAATATAACTTTGCCTCGACTAGAATTATGTTCAACAGTCCTTCTCGCCAGGATAACACATACAATTCTCGAGAACATCAATTTCAAAGTAGACCAAACGTTTTATTGGTCTGATTCTACGATAACACTACATTGGATAAAGTCTTGTCCATCACGATTGAAAACGTTTGAATCGAGTCGCGGCTGTACAAGAAATCACTCCAAATAAAATTTGGCTACACGTACCGACTAAGAGTAATAAATTCGTTCACTGTGAACTATGACATCATGGACCTGCGTTCTTGCTGCAAGATGCCGCACCGTGGCCAACTCTCAGTAAAGAATTTCCCATACAAGAAGAAATATCTGAGCTCAAGAAAATGTGAAGCTTCAACCAAAATTTTAAATTTAGCTGATCGCTAAAACTTGAATGAGTTTGATTCTTCTCTCAAATATCATTAACCATCTTTCATAATCTCTACTAATTTTTGATTTAATTTTCGATCATTCGACATTCGGCCATCCATTTCTATTTTTATAGAAAGATGAGTTGGTACATTCCATGAATATAAATTCCCAACTAAAATCCTTTAAAATGATATCTTTAATCTCAATCTCATTTAAATTTAAGAATCATAAAGAATCCGGGAATATTTTTTTATCTAATACGACACGCTCTCGGTTTCTAAAGAGTAACGTATATAGGTTGTATATAACCTCCTAACATCTTGATGATTATAATATAAGATTGAATAAACAAAAGAAGAAAGGTGAAACATAAAATATAATTATATTTTGTGCAAAGAACAATTTTCCCATCATTATTGCCACCCCCACCCCCACCCCCGTACACTTTTAGTTTATTTTTTTTTATGATAAAATCTTATTATTGTATTTTGTTTTTGTTCCTTTATTGAATTTTCCGTTGATGATAATTTCATTTTATTACATTTTCTTCTATGTTCACATATAAATAAAGGCTATGTGCGCCGCGCTTATATACAATAGCACAACGAAATCAATCGAAATACAATTTTTGGCTTGAAAACTCTGTTATACATTTTCCAAAGATGCATTCGTCTTCATGTATAACAATTGAAGAAAATTTTATTATATTCAGTGAGGAAGGCACAAAACAAAAAAAAAACAAAAAAAAAATACATGACTAAATTAGCGCTGTGCTGTGCAAATAATTTAACAAAAAAGACGGATAACTCAATTAGAGTAGAAAAAATTGGGGTAGGGTGGGAGGTAAATTGAAGGCCACCGTCAGTAAAATTAGCTTAAATGCCTATAATTCTCAACTGTAGAACGTGGACGCTTTATTGATGCTCTATTTGATTGTGATCCGTGTAGACGCTGCTACTACTCGGTGAAGTAACCCTCAGGAAATATTTGTAAAGGTATTTACATAAACAAGGAAGAGCAATTTAAATGTTCATTAACAGGGTGTATGGAAATTTTCGTGATTGCTCGACGTAATTTATCATTCATGGTCTTCACAGTGACAACTCGTACTCTTCCTCAGCTTCCGCAATTATTTTAACTTTGCGACTAAGCTGCCATTTATCAGGTGGTAAGTTTTGGTTCTGTGTCAATATGATGTCGTCAACTTTAGCGTTTGGTCTTGTGGTTTTTCATTTAGATTTGAATTATAAAGTGGTGATGTATTCCACATATATAACATGCATTATGATCAATTGGTCAGCCGCTTTTCACAAAACACTCATGTATGGAGCCTCAGGATTGAATTTCCATATGAGTTTCCATAAAGAGTCTTAGATATTTCATGTTAACTTTTGTTAAATAATACTGCAACTCCTTTGGTAAATTAGTGGTGCCGATGTATTTAGCGCCTTTATCTCGTAGTTTAGTTTTACACAGGCTACGTCAACTAAAAAATCCTCTATAAATTCCTCAAAAAACTTTGTGTGGTTTTTTTGTGCAACCATCTAGATGAACCACTTTAGTCGTATTTTAGTTATCTGCAATCTATTACTGATCTTATTACTCCATTACTGTCTAAAAATGAGAACAATCCTAACAATAGGATTTTGTTAAGCATTCGTTCAAGGTCTCCGCCATAGTATCAGCTGGGATTTCTGGTCTTAGTTATGTATCTGCCTGAACATTTTTTCGATATCCTCCATGAAAATCTTATATTGGAAAATTCTTATTCATCCAACAAATCGACATAAAATCGATTTTTTAGGTTTATTTGGAATCGCCTCTCAATAGTTTCCAGACACCGCAAAACCAAACTGTACTCAGACTACTTTTGGTGGATACAGCTGTCCTCATAAACGTGTATAGAAGCGTATTATGCGAGCGATGGTAATTTCTAAATCTATTTAGAGATCTGCACATATTAGACCAACGCTCGAAGGTAAGGCAATTAGAACAACGGTTACTGTTGCTGATGTAAAGAGATTCTCTGTTCTTTGGTGGACATGTTCTTTTAGGACACTCCGATAAACCATAATTTTCCATTTTCTACAGCAAGCAGAAAATAGTCTCGGATGTTGGCAAAAAACATGTGGTTTTAGAGAACGATCCGTGAATTATGCAGGCCCAGCTGTTGTTGAAAATGTTCTCGTTGCTTTGAATAAATCCGCCTATTTATCAAAAATTTTAGGAACCCGTTGATAGTTGGATTGCTTTGATTGGTAGACTCTTTTCCCCTTAAAACATTTAAATAGAAATTTAATCTCTCCAGAAGCAGATATATAGGCCATAGATCTATGTTCTCATTCCAACACCAAAGTGATGTTGTGTCATTAACATTTCTAATGAAAGAAATACCTCGAATAGTAAAAAAAATCCCTTAATTTTAAGTTGCCAAAGACGTTGAAGTGTCCCATTTCGAAAATAATAGATGAAGTGAATAAAAATAAATAAGTGCTTGTAGCGGCGCTGCGAATTCGTTTAGCGTTGTTTTTAGGGCGCGACCAAAGAAGTTGGAGAATAACGTGGAAGAGCAATAGTATAAGCCGAAAGAAAAAGAAAGAAAAACGACGAGTGGTTAATTCAAGGCACACGTCGCAGTTTAGATGCCATTGTGATATAACTAAAAATAAAAATAAAAAGTTAAATCGGATTGTATTAGTAAAACACCATCCAAAGTGGTGATCTCTGACGGGGCTAAAATATTAATAGCCTTTAATAAGTTATCTTCCAGCTGTGTGTAAAATAACCTCTAAAAATCTGGGGTTGGCGACGCATCAGCGGGATTTGAAGTACATCATAAGTTTGTAATTTAAGTGATTCCATTATTCCTATTTATATGGTAGCGGATTTATGTTTAAATTGGAACATAACACCTGGAGAGTACAACATAACCTGCAATTCGGTGAAGTATAAAATTTTAAAAAATTTATATCAAATTAAAAAATTAAATTATTATTATTAATTTTAAACATATTTTTATATAATCATAAATTTTTAACATTTTCATTATATAAATCATTAATTTGTGTTTTAAAAAATCGTAGTACAAGTGGCACTCAACTGACGTTCGTCGCATAACGGGTTAACATATCAGTGTAGTAATTTTCATAAGTTTTTCCTCGTGCATTCGTTTTTTTTCTCGGTTAGAGAAAGTTTTTCCGCGACTGTGAATATTAAATCACAGCCTGGCGGGATTGCTGAAAGTACGCCAGCGCGTATTAACCGTGTGGTGGTTAAGTTACCCCCTTTTTGGACCTCGAGCCACGTCTTTGGTTCCATAGTATAGAAGCTCAATTTAGAACGTCAGGTATCATAGATGATCAAACAAAATTTTATTACGTAGTAGGGGCTCTCGACGTGAGATAAACCGCAATCTTCATGACATGGAAAAAATCCCACTATTGTTGGTAAATTGTTTAACTATTTAAACGAATCGGACCCAGCTAGTTTGCAAATGGGAGGTATGGTTTTCGGTGAACAAAAACCAAGTCAGCTATTGTCAGCAATGCCATTGACTAGCAACAACGATCTTTTTGATCAGGCCTTACATAATTTGTGGTTGTAACAGTTGCCTCGAGAGATGCAGGCAATTTTAGCGGTCAGCAGTGTAAGTTTGGATATAAGGTAGCCGGATTAGCCGACAAAATTAATGAAGTTTTACCGTCATTTAGTTAAAATATAAACCACGTGGGTTAGACAGCTCCTGTACCACATGTTCTTCGATCAATCAAACCATGTTGTTCACACAACATAATTTTAATGAGTAGTCTAAATCACGTGGCAGATCATTGGTCCCGGTGAAAAAAGTTTTGCTGGTACCATTTTCATTTTGGTACGAAAGCAAAGAAATGCGAAGACCCAGGCCAAGTAGGCCATTTTCTGGAAAAATTTCGATTGTTAGTAGACATTAAAAATCACCGTCCTATTTTTTGGGCTTCTAGAAAGTTTGCTTCTAGAAAGAACAAGAAAACTTATTTCATGCCTGGCCGTTTCTGTGGCCACCTCAAATTCGGTTAAAAGTTATATCCCATGTTTAAAAAAGTATAGGCAAATAACTATCGAGTCATCGGAAATAAAACCGGTGAAGCATAGTGACACATCATATTTTGACTAAAGGCCCACCAGTCAAAGCTAAAGTTAGGAGATTGTCGGCTAAGAAAACACTTGCGGCCAAGAACGAATTGAACTCGGACGAAAGGTCCATGGTCTAGTCCCTTACACATGTTGAAGAAAGATGGCTCATGGCGACCCTGCCGAGATTACCGGGCGTTGAATGCTATTACACTACTGGGCGATTATGCAACCACTCACATACAGGGTTTTACCTATCAATTATACGGTTGTAGTATTTTTTCAACATTGGATCTAGTTAGGGCGTACCACCAGATACCGATAGAGCCTGACGATATTCCAATGACGACCTTATGCACATCGTTTGGATCATTCGAATTTAATCGAATGACATTCGAAGTAAAGTTTCTCGGTCACTCAATCAGGTATCAAACCAGCTTCTAATCGTGTTTTGGCAATGAATTAGTATAAGCCACCAGAAACGGTTAGTGACATGAAATGTTTTCTTGGGATGTTTAATTTTTACCGAAGGTTCGTTTCGAACGCAGCTGATAACCAAGCCATACTAAATCAATTTCTTAAAGGTTCCAATAAAAATGATAAGCGAATGATTGAATGGGACGAGCAAACGATGTCAGCTTTCAATAGGGCGAAACAAGATTTGTCTGAAGTAACAATATTGGGTCATACGTCTTGCAGTGCACCATTGCACGGTGGTACAACAATTAGTCGGCGCGCAGTTTCAGCCATTAGGGTTCTTTTCTGTTAAACTCTACGATGCACAGAAGGGTTATAGCGCATATGAAATGGAGTTGTTGGCTGCGTATGTGTCGGTTTAACATTTTAAGTACTTGTTAGACGGGCGAATGTTTGTTTTGTACACTGACCAAAAGCCCTGAACTTTGCATTCAGGCAGAATTTAGCAAAATTTACCAATAAATTTAGGTAACAGAATTTTCATAGTATCCATGATTGGTGAGAAGTGGAAATTGGTGAGTAGTAAATTGGTTTGGCCTGGCATACAAAAAGATGTAAGGAATTGGGCATAGGCATACACCGCATGTCATAAGTATAAAATCAGTCAACACGTTAAATCACCGTTGGGTAAAGTTCCCTGGGATCAGAGCGGAAACTGTGGTATTCGCGTTATACAATGGTTCGATTTCTAGATTTGGCACTCCTTCTTTTGTTGTTACCGATCAAGGACGTCAGTTTGAGTCCGAGTTATTTAAGAAATTAGTAGGCTTTATGGGATTTAAACGTAAACAATACCAGTCATACCATCCGCAATCAAATGGATTTATTGAAAGGTGGCATCGTACACTTAAGGCGCCAATAATGTATCACGACCGCCGGGAGTAGACGAAAGTATTGCTAACTGTGTTATTCGGGTTGAGAACATCTTATTAGGAAGACTATAAGTGTACTACAGCAGTGATGGTGTATGGCGAGGCAATAAGGTTGCCTGGAGATTTCGTTAGTTTGTCTAGTATCTCAGCAAATCAAACAGAGTTTGTAGCAGAGCTTAGAGAACACTTTAAGGTTCTGAAGCCAACACCTCCTGCTCATCATTCCCGGAATTACCCAGACCGGAAGGGTAGTAGTTTTACCCGCGCGTTTTCGTTAATTGTATCGTTAATTCGTTTAGCATTGCCTCTGGGCGCGACCAAAGAATTTGGAGAAAAACGTAGAAGAGCAATAGTATAAGCCGAAAGAAAAAGAACGAAAAAAAGACGAGTGGTTAATTAAAGGCACACGTCGCAGTTGAGACGCCATTGTGATATAGCCAAAAATAAAATTAAAAGTGTTAGTATTAAATAATTTGGTGTTACGTGATATAACGTAACACCAAATTATTGAAGCTGAAAGAAACGTGTGTTGTTTAGGGATCAACATCCACCTTCCAAAGTGGGTGCAAAATAAACCCCAAATGCTTTTACTTATGCTCATACATATTTAATGATTTACAAGGTTATGCACAAGAATGCTTAAGTTTAGTTTCGAAATAAATTTTTATCAGAATGGTTGAAATTGTCAATATTTCTAAAATGAAAAATTATTGTGAACGACGCGAATAATAGATTCAAGCCACATTAAACAACCTTTGAGATTTGATTTTCGAAGAATATTTCTATTGTTACCGAGGAAATAGTAAACAAATTCCATGAGAGGAATACAAAATGTTGTGTGTGAAACACAAAAAGAGTTAGACAAAATGATAATCTCGTTTAAATATATAAATTACTTGCTATTTGGATGAACAATTTACCAGCGTGGACGTCCAATGGCCATGAAGTACTCACGATAGGAGAATTTAAAGAGGCCGTGCAGTTTGCCGTAGAATTTGAGGCACAAACTAATCCAATTTATTACAGAATACGGCTTGTAGAAATTAGCCCATTATTAGATTTTGTTTTTGGGGATTTTTTTGACAGAATTCAGTTGCATGGTGGCTCATTGAAGTTGCTGATAAGAGATGACATAATTCAAAAAACAGAATGCAGAGCAGTTCAATATAATTGTGTTTGTTTAAAGCTAACAGTAGTTTGAATGTTGGTATGACCAATTCTGTCATTACCTTTCCTTTCCCTACACCACAAAAATAGAAATGAATATAATTTTAGCTCGTCCATCTGCTTTTTTCCTCAAACGGTCCAGTGAAATTGCATCCATATTTTAATTAAATTAGAAGTCCTCGTTTTATATAGGGATTTCTAGGTGTATTGAGAGCATAAATCAATCTAAAATAATATAAAATATTGAGCGTTAATACAAATTATAAACTAAATATTTTTAAATATATTCAAATTTAATTAATTATTATTATGTATTTAACGTAAAAAAATTCAAAATATGTAACTTACTTCATGTCCGTATATACACATTATGAATTGTTGACATTAAAAGTCAAAGATATATTGATTAAAAATATATTTACCAGAAAAGTAAAAGATAATGGTATTTTTTCCACAACAGTAATTTTGTCTCATTTGCTTAATTTGTAGTACGGAAAGTAGTACGGAAATATAGCTAGAATGTCACACATGTGACAAATTGCATATTGGGTTGGCACAAATACCATAACACTATTACAATGCGCATTACATAACCAAAATAAAGGTCAAAATAAAGAGTACCGGTCGAAACTGGATATTTTACAACTGGATTTGACGAAACAGGATAATTCAAAACAGGATATTTCGACATATGATTTAAACTTAAAATGATTTTTAGGAAAGTTCTGGAATATGGCCAGTTAGGAAGGAACTCGGCGAGTTCTTAACCGATTCATTCCGAACTTTCCCAAAAATCATTTTAAAATCCCATTTTCATCCTACATATCGAATTTCATCATAATCGGTTAAGAACTCGCCGAGTTCCTTCCTAATTGGCCATAAATCTAGAACTTTCCTAAAAATCATTTTAAGTTTAAATCACATGTCAAAATATCCTGTTTCGAAATATTTAGTATTGTACCATATCTCGTTTTGTACCTTATCTCTTTTTGTTAAATCCTATTTTGAAATATCCAGTTTTAAAATGTCCAGTTCTGAGCGGTTCCCCAAAATAAAATACTTATGTCGCTTACACCTTTTGAAAAACTTTGGAATAGAAAAACATGGTTTTCTTAAAAAAATAATAGAATGATTTGTAAACAGTTGTATAAAGCAAAATCAGCGCTTTCCAATGATATAAAAGCAGAATTTTAAAGAAATGTCGCGTGTGCTGTTCGATCAAAGTACCTTCGACTTACTAACTATATTTAAAGAATTAATTAAATAATTAATTTTCAAAAATTAAAAAATTTATTAAACAAACCATGACAATTTTAACTCCCAACAGCGTCATCACGAGGAAGTTCGTGAACGAATATTGACCCGCATGATTGTGCAGACAAGTGATGATGATTTAAGGTGGCAATGAAATCAGCAAATATCAAAATAAAGATATTGGTGGACGACAGCAAATCAATTTCACAAAAAGCAAGGCGACTTTCACCTTTAGAAGCTGAGATCGTAAAGATACAAATTAAAGAATGGATAAAAGAGGGCATTATTTTAAAAAGTAACTAACCATATGCCAGCTCGATAGTACTCGCGAACAAAAAATTCCGCTCGAAGAGGTTATCTGTTTACTACAGGAGGTTGGATAAGGTGATTGTTCGCGACCGATTTCCACTACCTCTCATTGAGGACCAACTCGGTCCAATTGAGTGGTTCAGTAGTGGTATACTACATTGGATTTGCGCAGAATTTTTCCAAGTACCAGTGGCATTCGACTCGATTCAGTATATATTTCCAGAACGAAAGATTATCAATGAAACTCAGCGATTTTTGACTTTAACTGGATATTTCGAAAGTTTGTCCAAGATTATGGCATTATTGCTAAACCCCTGTCGGGTCTACTAAAGGAGGAGGCGGAATTTAAGTTCGAAGAAATTAACAGAAACGCTACAGTAACTTTGAAGAAAGTCTTTATTAGCAAGCCGGTAATAAAGTTGTATTCTATGACAGCCGAGACGGAATTACATACAGACGCAAGCAAGTTTGGTCTAGGAGCTATTTTATTACAGGGGTCAAGTAAGGATCATCAGTTCCATCCGGTATTCTACTATTGTAGAAAAACTATACCGTGTGAACATGTTCAAATCTATTTTTGGATGTTTGATAATTTAATAATTATAGTATACTAAAATGAAACAACTTGAACGACTTTAATTTTATGAAGTTAAGAGCTTGACTATTTATTCGAGACTGCCTGACAATGGTTTACAAATACTATCATAGACATTAGTGCTACTTAATGAAGTAAAATTTAACAATGTAATTTCAACACTCCCACTCATTGTTATAATTTAAATTTACGATACTTTTCTTTAAACATTGGTTAAAAAAAAAAATAATCCTTCAAGCCCATCAAATTGCATAAATATTTATCTCGTTTTCCAATCAATGTTTTGGTAAGTATATCGGCAACTGGTTCCTCTGTGTTTATTACTCCAGTTCAAATTCATCTTCCTGAAAGTTTACTCGAACGAAATGGTATTGAACGTCGATGTGTTTTGTTCTTTTATGAAACACTGGATTTTTAATTAATTTTATCGCGCTCTGACTGTCCATGTAAAACTGGACCGTAAATGACTGATTCACCTTTAATTCAGCAACCAGATTTTTGAGCCAAATAAATTCTTTTACGGCTTGATACGCTGCCACATATTCGAATTCTGTTGTTGAAATTGAAACAGATTGTTGTCTTATTGATGCCCAGCTAATGTCGCCTGAACCCAAATAAAAAACATACCTACTTGTTGACCGTCTTGTCTCAGTGTCACCAGCATAATCAGCATCACTATAACCAACGAAATCAAACTTATCATTTTCTTTGTATAAAATACCTGTTTTTGGTGTGCCTTTGATGTATCTAAAAATTCTCTTTACAGCTTCTACATGAGCTTGACTTGGTGTATCCAGATAGCGGCTGACAAAGTCAACGGCATAACTAGTATCTGGTCTGGTCCCAACTGATAGATACATAAGCCTTCCAACTGCTTCACGATATGGACAATTTGTATTTCTTTCTTCTTCGGCAAGATCACCCAATTTTTGATTGTGATCTGCTGGTGTACATACAGCTTTACATTCAATCATATTGAACCGATTTAAGATTTGTTTAATAAATACTTCCTGATGAATATGAAATATGAATTGAACCTTGTGACGATCGTTCAGTTTGAAACCCCAAGAAACATGTTATTTTTAATCCTTACAAATACACACTGATCTGATTCACATATACTTTATAATCAAAATCACGGATAAAAGTTGAAATTTTTTTATTCCATTATCTTCATAACCAACAGTTTGATGCAAAAATGCTGTCTTTATATCAAACTGTCTCATTTGCATATTATTCATTGCTGCAATGGAAAAAATTGTACGAACTGATGTAAATTTTACTACGGGACTAAATGTCTCCTCATAGTCAACACCATACTGCTGTGTGAAACCTCGTATCACTAGACGATCACCGAACCATCGACCGATCGACCGAACCATTTGGATTTTATATTTTACTTTGAACACCGAAAGATTGTCAATTATCTTTTTATTTTCCGGTGATTTAATTAATTTCCAGGTAATATTTTTAACTAAAGAATTAAATTCGCCATCCATTGTATGTTCCCATTCTTTACACTCATTTGATGACATAGCTTCATCATATGTATTTGGTTCAATGACAGCAGCCATTGAACAAGTTTAATTAACCGATCTGATGCTTTTACATCTTGACGTAACTTATAACGTTGATTTATTCCACATCCAGCATCCTTGTCGACAGATGATACAACATTAGCATCCAAAGAATTTCGTTCTTTATGTTTTTTAACGCCTGGATCAACATTATTTGTCTTCATTATTTGTCTTCACTATCATCAATGTCTTTCATAACACAAACTTTCGATTCCAATTCATTGAACCGAACTTCAAAACTAAAAAATATTTTGTAATTGACTGGATCAAATAACCGATAACTTTTAATGGTGGGTTCGTATCCAACTAAATGTACCTTTACTGCCTTTTGATCCCATTTTTTACTTCGTTGCTTTGGTATATTAACGAAACATTCAGTACCAAATATTTTGACATGACCCAAGAAAGGTTTATAATCGAACTATTTTTCATATGGCGTACTCCCTTTACATGTGCTATTTGTAGATCGATTTAACACATATGCAGCTGTTCGAACTGCCTCTGGCCATAAACTCTTTGGTAATTCACTTTCAATTAACATAGTTCGAGCACATTCAACAATTGTACGATTTTCACGTTCAATTCTACCATTTTGTTCCGGTGTATACGCAACAATATTTTCTATCTGGATCCCATTTTCTGACAGCAACCTTCTAATTTTTTTATTAACAAATTCTGTACCGTTATCAAAACGAAAATATTTTGTATTGGAATTATTCATATTTTTAACCATGGGAATGAACGATGACAACTGATCGAAAACTTCGTCTTTCGTATTTAATAAGTATATAAAACGAAAACTCGTTGCTTCATCTTTGATCAGCATAAAGAAACGATAACTACTAACGCCAATATTTTCCATTGGTCCACATAGATCAACGTGCATATATTCACCTCATACTGATGGTGGTTTTATTGAAGTTTTATGACTTTATCGTGTCATTTTGCCGAGTTGACATTCTTTACAGAAAAACTTGTCACTGTTTGACAGATCAATACTATTGACCAAACCGTCTTTTGCCATTTTCTTTATCGACTCTATATTTAAACGACGATGCCAATGTTGAAGTGAAACTGATGCAATATTTGCATATTCTTTGACATGTAATCTGATGTTCATCTTGAGTTGATTTTTATTGTTTCGTTCACCTTTGGCTACAACTTCGTTATCTTTATTCCACACTTTGATACTTTCTTTGTATATTACAACATTCAAATCTTTATCTGTTAATGCAGCAGTTGACAAAAGATTTTTACCCAAATCTGAAACATATCATACATTTTCTAGCCGAACTGGCTCCGACTGATTATTAACTCGGCCTCAATCAATACCACGAATTTCATATTGATGGTCATCAGTAATTTCAACAATTTTCCTTCATGAGAAGTCATGTGACTTGATGCATCAGAATCAGCAAACCAAAAATTATTATCATTTGTAGATTTGACTTCACTACACCTTGCAATTCTTTATTTAATTTTCCATTATTTTTATCATTTGACGACGACTTCTGTTTAGGACATTCTCTGGGCCAATAGCCTAATTCAGCTTGACTATTTATTTGAGACTGACTGACAATGGTCTACAAATACTATCATAGGCATTATTAATTGTTACCTAATGAAGTGAAATTTAACAATGTAATTTCAACAGAACAGCGCTATAATAGTTACGGGATCGACGTGGTCACCATTGTCACGGTGCAAAAGAATTTCCGCTTGTATCTTCTGTGACTAAAGTTTGTTATACCCCCCGATCGCTTAGATTCAAGTGCATGGCATACTGGAGTTACTGATAAGAGAAGACAAAATGCAGAGCAGTTCGTTATAATTGTGATTGTCTTGTGCTAACTGTAGTTGGAATATTTGCCACCGAAAAACCGCACCAATTCTGTCCTTAACATACATTTCTTTTCCTTGCTCCACAAAAAAAAATTACTAACTATTGGCCGCCAAGGTGTCAGTAATTGGGTCGATCTCAATAATTTAACTAATACCCTGCTTTATCCTAACAAGTATATACGTAAATCATACGAACGAATCATTTGTTTCTTTCTCGCTATGTTCATAATATAAATACACAAAGTACTAACATGTTATGACGTGCTAGATGTCGCTACTGGTATCGCTTTAACATAATCAAAATATTTGTATATGTATAATCGCCTAAATGTCATATGTTTATTCTAAATTTTGACGATATTCTATCGTCCCGACATCTGGAAAATCAATGGGTAATCTGTTTTTTTCTTATGATGGTAGTACTATAAGTATTTATACAATACAATGTGGCAATGCTTTTAGTCATTTTGATTTCAAATTGTGTAAAACTAAGCAATCTTTTTATTTGTTTAGGAAATTGTTGTTTGTTAGATTTCATTCCTCTAACTTGCGTGGTCTTTCCCACAAAAACCCACTCAATCCGATTCATCACTCTTTAATCTAATGAATGATTCTCCACTATTTACCTCTTCGATTTTGGAAATCAAATTAAATGGTTACAAAGGCATACAAAGTAAAATATAATACAACACTCAAAGAGTATGGCAAGGATGCTCGCTCTTGCCAATGCTGTTTCTGATCGTTTTGGATAGAATCGTCCAGATGAGTATGCAGATGATATATGCCTTCTCACCCCCAAATACTCTGATATGCAGCATAAAGTACAACGGCTTTCAGATCTAGCTAACCTAGTTGGTTTTAAGATATATATCAGGAAAACCAGGACGATAAGACTCAACACATACATGTATCTGTCCCGTCAGGTACATATGCGAATGTTTAACTCGTGTATACAATCAGTACAACTTTTTCAGATTTTTCAAATATTTCCATTGTCTCTTTCGTTTGAGTAAGAGACAATGGAAATATTTAAAAAATTATGCAATAGAGTTAAATGGTCCAGCCTCTATGCACTTTTTAAATTTGAGATACAGAAAAAAATTAATATTGGTATGAATAATTGATTTTTGTTTGTTTTCAAGATTTTGTTTGGCTTTAAAAATTCGCCTTATCTAGTGTCAAATAAAACATCACTTTTTAAGAGTTCTGCAGATCATACTGTACATAAACGTAAAACTTTTTAATTAAATAAAAACAGTTTAACAAAAAAACCTAAAAAAAAAAATAATTTGAATTATCACAACACCTTTCGTATCGAAACCAAACCTTAACTTAGTCTTAAACGCAAAAAAGGCTAAATTAACACAAAGCACAAAAAAAAAAACCCGCGAGAACAAAGTATAGAAGGACAGAAAGAGATAGGAAAAAATCTGTGGTAAAAAATTAACAGAAAATTTATTTTTCCTACGTTTTATTATTGTTGTTGTTGTGTTCTTCCTGTGTTATTTTATGTGTAATCAGAAAACAAATTAAAATCCATTTAACACAATAGAAGGTAAAGTCTTGAGAAAATTGGTTGGATGGTGGAAAACAAACTCTATAATACAGACGAAACAACAACAAAAACAAATTTTTTATATTATGAAATGTGAGTAAAATGATGATAATGACGATAATGATGACGACGGTGATGATAATAAAAAATGATAAAACCAAACGGGATAAATATTAAAATATTCAAGATAATTTTCTTGTTATCATTTTATTTTGTTTTTGTTGTTGTTGTTTTTTGGCTTTAATTTATGAAGAGTCGTATACGTTGAATCACATGTTCAAGGGTTTAGAAAGATTTAAAATGGCAATTTAAAAGAAATTGAAGAGTTTTTAAAGATGTCGATAAACAATTTAGGAAAATTGGAAAAATTATTTTCAAGGTACTAAATATTTACGTCTACCTCTTAAACCGGTGATTATACATTTTGTGGTCCCAGTAGTTCTTTGGTGCCGTTGAACAGTGCTAATCTATGAATTTTGGTTCCGTTTTTTACAGTCTGCTCTTTATCGTCTCACTTATATCTCAATTTTGAAAACACAATATTCCAGCACCTTACCCGAATTCCAGGTACATTACTTTAACAAATGTTTTTTACAGCAGACAGGTGGGAAGGCTAACCACAATAACTTGGGTGCAGGATACCAAAGTGCTATTTATATGATGACAAACATGGAAAATTCAAATATTTTTTCCAGCAGCAAGCAGCCTTACTCAAATTAACATCTTGACCAAGGATGGTATCAGTTTATGGCTGCTGTTTCTTTTTCTATGTTTGCCGCTTGGTTCCGACTCTATTTTTCAAATGGAATTTTTCATCTGCGCTTTGATTTCTAACAGACAAATCCAAATCTTATGAGGTTTGAGGAGGTTTGATCAATTCCACTTTCATCGTAGTTGATAGCATCACCTATCAGAAAAGTGTCAGCTTGATTAAATCCTCGTGATTATTTGTAATTGGATACAACGGCCATGATTTGAGTGGATTTTCAGTCTTTGAACAGCACTCATTTCTTCATAAGTCAGTGTGTTGTCTCAAAAAGTCCTCTTAAGATCGAATTTTATAGTTCCACAATCGCCGCCTGCATAATCCACCAAAGTGGGGAGATACAAGTGCAATAGAATGAATTGTTTTACCTTCTTTGGCCAAATGTTCAGCAATTTCCGATTCCTTTATATGTCACTCATTTTACCACATCAAGAGGTAGGTAAACCTTTTGAACGCTGCGATTAAGGCATTACTGGTTAAATTGCTACAAAGGCAGATGAACACACAGATGTAATCCTTGAATACTTTGCTGCCTCTCCCCTTTGACATTGGTAATAAAATAGGGTTAATATAATCTTCTCCTGAATAATGAAATGGTCGGCTTTGAGTAATGCGTGGAGAGGGAACACCCATTATGGTTTCTGTTCAAACAATTTTTGGATTTTTGGTTGTGTATGGTAAATTGCTATTTGTTAGACGTCCACCATAATTCGTAATAGGCTATTATTATCCAAGAAGGGATTGAGAGGTTCCAATGCATCCATTAGATGTATAGGTTTTTGGTGAAACAATTGCTATCTTCATGGAAATACACTAATTCTTTCCGTTTAAGCTAAAAATATCGAGTAGGTTTTAATTTGTCTGTGAACAATATATCAGAATATTAAATAGATTTTGCGCATGATTTGTATTGTCCATTCTGTTGAATGGTTTCGTAACCATGAATAACTAGTCCACCAAAGATGATGATTTTGTAGTGCTGTATCTGACTCTCCTTGAGAGGCACAATCAACTGGATTCTGTTTTGAAGTTATATGCCGTTATTGACCGATTTTTATATCCAGAATTTTAACCACCACGAATATCTCCCAAGTTTAATACTATTTTCTAACTGCCGCACTTTTTTGAACCATCTTACTAAAAGTAGCACCCTCAAGGCCCGGTAATGATGTTTTAAATTATAGGTACCATTTTTGTTTTAATTGCTACTATGACCAATGTGAATTGTGCTAGTGGCAGCTCAATTCTAAGCGTAAGTCAATATAGCGTAAGACAATAAAATTCAATTGGAGGCGTAGCCGAATCTTTTTACAGTACAACATGTTAAAGTGACCATATCTTTTAAACTATAACCACCTGCAAAAAGTGACCGATTCCAATATGTTCTGATCGAAATTGACCATTTTTATTCATTTATTTTTAGCGACCATCTGTATATTATGTGACTATTTTTCAATATTTTATAATTATTTTCAAAAGATGGTCATATTTGTGATTAGCGATCGTATGGGTTGTTTGTAAAGATGAAGATAAAAATTCGGTTGTAAACACAAGGGAACGATATAAATCCTGTTAATTAACAAAAAATATCATGTGATAAAAAAAACGATCAAATCGCTGAAAAATAAAATCAATTGATAAAAAAATATTCTATTTTCTCCTTACGAGTTAAAATTATGTTAACTTTTTGATCAAAAGAAAAGAATAAAAATGATTCTGTTCATTTTTTTATTTAAAATCTTCACACATTTTACTACCTACTAACAAACACATCTAACAAACACATGTGTTCCAATAAATACATTTTAAATGGGAAATATACGTACCAATTACATAAAATAAGAAATATTCGTGGACATAATTTAGCAAAGACACAGAAATTTTAATTTCGTAGTACAATTTATTAACACTTGGCTCATATGTCGCTGCAAAGTTAGCGGTGTCACCTTCTATTTATAGTTATTCAATGGTATTACCACAGAAAAAGATATACAGATATCGAAGTTTAATAGCCAATTATTACATGGGAATATTCAGCTATTGAAATATCTTCAAACTCGAATCTAGCCAGTTTCGCAAAGGACAATATAATATAATTAATATATTGTTTATCTCTTTTATTTTACGTTTACTATTTACATAAAAAAACGTTTCATTGAAATATATGAACCAATACTAATTCCCCTTTTCTGTTTGTTGAATAAAAAAAAAAAATTAACACCGACGGATCAACGATAATAAACTTCGGTTGACGAGAACATCAAACATGATAAACAGAAAAAAGTGAATTACAACAAATGATCTACGTTATTTTAAATATTACAAAACCATTTTGAAGCTAACGGTTGTTGCTTTTTGCTGTATTTATTAAGGATCTATAAATATTTGCTGTCAAGTTTAAATTTAAAACTTCCATCCATTTCATCGATTTATAAATGGTCGCCAATTCAATTCGTCCCAACAGGTATAAATCCTATTTTAATGGCAAAATTGGAAAGTTTATTTCAAAATATGTCAACGAGTTCAAAAATGTGTGTTTTGTCTTTTGACGAAATTAAAATAAAAAAGATCTGACAATGAACGTATCAACAGAAAGAATCGATGGTTTCTGCGATGACGGTGATAATAGAAAAAATGAACTAGCCACATCCGCATTATTTTTTATGTTGAGGGGAGTGATTGAAAATTGGAAACATGTTTTGAGTTATGTTTTAGTTAACAAGTTAGATGAACAAAAATTATCAGAACTAATAATCAATAATGTAAAAATATGTCAAACCGTTGTCAAATTAAACGTAGTTATGATGACATGCGATCAGGCAGCGATAAATATTCAAACTTTTAAACATCTGGGTATTGATTGGTCAATACAAACCATATATTGTTGTTAATGATTTAAAAATAATTGGACAATTTGACCCACCCCACTTAATAAAGTCAGCGAGAAATGCATTTCTTAAAGAACAAATATTGCATTTAGAGTTTGGCACTTCCGACATTTATTGTTAAAAAAGTATTCGAACGTGATGTAAACAACAAAATCAAACTAATGCCGAAACTTACAAAAAATCATATTCAGCCTACTAATTTTCAAAAAATGAACGTAAAACTCGCAGCTCAATTACTAAGCAATACTGTGGCTAGTTCAATTAGAATTGCATTAAGCGTTTCTCTCGAAAGTTTTGAACAATATGTCGATAATGTATTGCCAACAGCGAAAATTATCGATTTTTTTAATAATTTGTTCGATTGCTTAAACTCCAGAAACTTTTCGTCTACCGCGCCATATTGCCAGCCGTTATCTAAAAACAATAAAATTTGCAACTTCTTAGAAACTAGCTTAAAATATTTAAAAAATATTAAAATTGTATCCAAAAACGAAAATTATTTTAAATTCATTAAAATAAAGGGTTTCACTAACCCTAAAAAGTTAACTTGGTCTGATTGACTATTTGGAAGAAAACGGTATAAAATTTATTTTAACGGGTAGAACCAATCAAGATGCTCTTGAAAATATATTCTCACATAGTTTCGAGGAAAAGGAGGATTCAATTATACACAAACAAGGTACGATATCGGTCATCATTTTCCAAATACCCTATAGTAGCTAAAATACTTTACAAATCGAATCACTCTAACTGTATCTTAGAAGATAGTGAAACGATAGAGTTTGATTGGGACCTTTTTAGGAAAGAATACAAATCGAGCATCGAAGTATACAATGTGGAATACGACGGCTGTCCAATTGAAGAGTTGGATAGGGCAATCGAAAATCTAGATATGGGAAATTTAGAAAGTAATGCTATAACATATTATGCAGGATATTGCTTACATAAAAAAATCAAATACGAATCGTGTCAGTTAAAACTGTACAAAGTAAATGAAACCTTCTTCAACAGCGAAAAGTTTATTACAGAAAAAAACTATGACAAAGAAAATAGTAACTTTGGATCTTTGAAAGTTCCTTCCGAGGAATTCGTTTTAATTGCGAAATTAGTTTTCAAAATTTTTGAATCAAACTTTGAACTAGAAAGTCACCTTCCAAATATTCGAGAAAAAGTAGCTTCAAAAAGTTTTAGAAATAAATCTCAATCATATCCTACTTTTCTTCCGAGCACTGACGATCCTTGCTATAAACATTTTGAAGATTTGATTTCCTTTTTTATATTGGTTCTTATCCGAAAAACCTGTAAATGGTCAGTATTAAATGTTGAATTTTCGAACAAAAAATCTAAACAAACAACTAATTTTCGAACGACTCCAGCTTCAAAGAAACTAAAAATTTTAAATAATTATATATTGTGCAAGCGAAGATAAATAAAACTATTATGTTGTTTACTTTTTTTTTAATGAAATAAAATATTTTGTTAGTCTTTTGATAAATGTATATTCTTATTTTTCATTATTATGTTGTTGCATTTTTTGAAAATCCAAAGAAAGCATTGTAGGTGGTGAAAACTGTCAGCATATTCGTTGCAGTTTTACCTCACGCACAAAATCATAGATACTTATTATTATTTCGTATAAAAGACATTTTTAAGGTTTTTTTTACTGATAATTAACCTAAATTATATTTCAAGTCTCCTAATGCTATCTTGAATATTTATAAAACAAATTCAATCCAAAATTCATACCAAATATAGTGGGAAACAGCAGAAGTTATCCTTATTACAATGAAATCAATTTAATTTAAAATATATGTTGATATTGAAAATTAAAAAGCAGAAATTGTTTAGAACTTCTTACCCTTAAAACTTCTTATCACGTACAAATTTTGTAGACCAATATTTTTTAAAATTGATTTTTATTACCAAATTAGTAATTTAAGTATGCTGCTTTTGGCTCGAAATTAAAAATCTAATTGATGCCTAAATTTCTCAATGTGATAGCCAACTCGATAACAATAACTAACATAATAAAATACGTATTATCATTTCTAAAACAATCTGAAACATTCTTATTTGGTTATGTTTAAATGTTGTTGCAATTAATTTTTTTAATGTTTTATTACACGTGAAATTAACTTTATTATTATCAGTGTATGATAGTTTTTTCAAAATTACTCTAGGAATCACTCATTAATAGATTACCATCCCAAACCGAACGTATACCAGTGTCCGGTACAAATGAAAATAGTGATTTTTTAAAACTACAGGAACATTTTTTTATATCATTCCCAAAACAATAAATTTGGATTGGTTAATATTTATCCTATCGTTTTTGTTTTATTTAAATCGTAAACGTAAAGTCAAAACCCTCTTTACTACAAGCCGTCTTGTAACTTTCGTTGACACACATCATCATGTATTTTAAAATGTATTAGTGAAAATATATACTTTAGATGTATTGGTAATTATCAAAACTCCATATAAAATTAATAAAAAAAATTGTAAACGCTTGCGCATTATTTGATTTTATTGTTTATTTCTTTTACACACTATTCGCTATCATAACCCGACACGATTTTCTACTTACAATACAATCAAAGTATATATTTTTGTAATAGCATGAGTATGCAAACAATACGGCTTGTAGTAAAGAGGGTTTTGCGTAAAGTAGAAGAAATATACAAATATACAATTGCATATCGTGTTAGTATTAGAATCGAAATTTCGAAGAATTACGAAAAACACTGCTGCATACATAAAATATAAAACGTAATTTCCTTCAAATTACAACACCAACAAGTCTATACACAAAAAGGTTATAATTTTTACATGTAAAACAAAAGTATAAACTTTCGTTTCATTAAGGAGGAGAACTGTTGATATTAAAGAATATACAAATAAAATTGAACAGTGCGTTGAAGTAATTTTTTATTGGCAAAATCAAGCCAAACGTAGGACACAAGTTATTACAAATAGATTTCCTTTTAAACCGTGTTGATCAACAATCGATACAATTTAAAGATATTTTTTTCATATTTCATAATTTATTAATTACTTATATGCATATATATATATATATATATATATATATATATATATATATATATATATATATATATATATATATATATATATATATATATATATATATATATATATATATTTATATATATATATATAAATATATATATATATATATATATATATATATATATATATATATATATATATATATATATATATATATATATATATTTATATATATATATCTATAGAAAATCAAATTTTTGATCATAATAAATACAGCAAAAAGCAACAACCGTTAGCTTCAAAATGGTTGTGTAATATTTAAAATAACGTAGATCATTTGTTATAATTCACTTTTTTCTGTTTATCATGTTTGATGTTCTCGTCAACCGAAGTTTATTATCGTTGATCCGTCGGTGTTAATTTTTTTTTTTATTCAACAAACAGAAAAGGGGAATTAGTATTGGTTCATATATTTCAATGAACCGTTTTGTTATTATTTACATAGTAAACGTAGAATAGAAGAGATAAACAATATATTAATTATATTATATTGTCCTTTTCGAAACTGGCTAGATTCGAGTTTGAAGATATTTCAATAGCTGAATATTCCCATGTAATTAATGGCTATTAAACTTCGATATCTGTATATCTTTTTCTGTGGTATTACTACATTTTACTTACAACGGCATTAAGGTAAGAAGTTTTACATGTAATTATCCTCTCTTTTTTATACTAATTTCACTTTCTCCACGGCTAAGAATCGTGTAAAAAAATTATCTTAAAATAAGAAAGTTTTATATTGTTTCGTAAAAGTGCATCAAACTCTACACAAACAATTTTTTTATTTTTAATATTTGATGAATCGAATTCTGTACCTGTATTAAATTTAATAATTTATGAGTGAAAATTCATCCTTTGACTCAATCAAAAAAAACTTCGGACGGAACAACAAAAATTATATAATCGTACCTTGAGAAGTCTCTCTTTTAACCAAGATTCATTAACGAGATTTCATAACGATAATAACGCCGATAGGACAGGACATCATACTGAATTAATTTATACTTCAAAACCGATGCCAAAAACTAGAATCATAAAAATTCCAACAAAAATTCTAGATCTTTCTAAGGTTGATAAGATCACAAAAAACATTCAACCATATGACGGTTCGCGAGTAGATCTCGTGCGATTTATAGAAAGTGTCGATAATATTTTAAAGTTATGTAGTGATCTTAAGGACGACGATGAACACCTACGAATAATAAAACTAAATATTCGTAATAAAATCGTAGGAAAAGCATCTCATTCTTTAATCACAAATAATATTCCATCCAACAATTGGAAATTAATAAAATCACACCTCGTAGAAAAATTCGCTGATTCACACGATGAATCAAATCTTCAAATGGAACTTTTCCAACAAATAAAAGTGGTTCAATCACCTCAAAAACTATACGATAACATCGTACACATCGTCACGTTATTAAAATCTCAAATAAAATTGAACAGATGATGATACAGATGATGATCTAATACATCACCAAATAGTTCATTGCCAAAATTTAGGATTGACAATTTCTAAATCTGCTCTACAAGATCCCTTAGGATTACGGGTAAGATCTTCTAATCCCGATAATCTAGAAGAAGCTGCTAGATATCGTTTTAAAGGAAGAAAATATCCAAAAATTAAAAGAAATTTCTCATACAACTTCTAAAACAAAATATCAGGGTTAATTAAGAAATAGGAACACTACAAAAATGTTAAACGAGAACCCAAAGATACTCAAACTAATGGCAGACCCCAAAATGCTAATTTTAATATCCAATCCAATATATCGGACCAGGATTTTTCTTAGAGAGCCTCGTGAAAATTCAATATTTTAATATACATAGCTATTCAAATTTACCTTTTGTCAAACTTTTATTTGGCACTCATAAAAATCTTAGATTCCTAATCTATACGGGCGCGAACAAAAATTATTTTTTCTCCTGATCTACTCGATCAAAACTTCATCGAACCCACAAACATCGATATTAAATCGTTATTTTCTTCGACAAAAATTACCAAAAAATCACAAATTAAATTCAATGAATTTACAAAAACAATTACATGCTATGTACTCAAATCCCATAAAATATCTCATGGTTTAATTGGCTATGGGGCAATGAAGAAACTGAAAGACAACATTGACCTCACCAATAAAATTCTCATTGGTTCAAATCTCTCTGTCCCAATACTTGATAGCATAACATCATGCATCAAATCAATCTATGTCTCACCAAAAACAAACATTATAGTAGCATTTGCCTATAAATTGGAAAAATGGTCAATTTTATCTTAAACAGGTAAAACTCCATGAGCAACTGTCAATTCAAGCGAACATTTGATAGACGAGCTAGAGAAAATTCTCAAGCTCAATTAACTTTGTCCAGAAGAAAAAACAGTAGTCCTAACAATTTGTAAATATTATCAAGATTTATTTTTCAAATCAAGCGAAAAATTATAATTCTCGAATGTCCAAAAACATCAAAAAAATCTTGAAAATGAAAAGCCCGTCTACGTGAAAGCATATAGACAGGATCCTATTAAAAAAAAGGAAATTGCCACTCAAATGTATAAATTATGAACCGATAGAATAATCTGGAAAAGCTATTCTCCATGGTCTAGTCCTGTGTTGTTTGTTAAAAAAAACCTGATTCAGCAGGTAATACTTACCAATACTTACCACTGAACCAATTCTACAATTACCTAATTTTTCACCACTGACGCGAGTAATTACGCCATTGGTGCTGCACTTAGCCAAGGATCCATTGGAAAAGATCTACCGTTTTGCTATGCGTCACATACTTTGCCTAAAATCGAGAAAAATTATTCCACAATAGAAAAAGAACTCTTAGCCATCATATGGCCAAAAAATCTTTATGGCCATATGATGGCTAAGATGATTTGGTTATTTAATACCAAGGACCAAAATTCTAAAATAGTGCGTTGGCGACTTCGTTTAGAGGAATTCGAGTACAATATCCACTACAAGAAAGGTACAACAAATACCAATGCGGATGCCTATATTATCCCGTTTGGAACTTAATAAAATGTTAGAAAATAAACTACTGCAATATCCAGAAACCATTGATTCATTCAAGTCTTTAAAATTAAAAGAATCGAATTTACTTGCTTCAAACCCAGATAGCCTAAAAAGCACGGAAGTTTATTCTTCAGTAAAGACGATAAAATCCTTGACAGTGCAGTCAATAAAAACAAAAGCGTACGTATTAAAGATGAAACGTCAAATGAAATCAATATGAATGAAATTATTGATATGTTCTCAAACATAAATACTAGTATCAATATCAATCCTCCACTTAAACGTGAGAACAAATTGGAAACACTAACACCAATTAATACCTTCAAAAGGCAAATCCATGTTGTGGTCGACAACAGTAAGGAAACCTTAAAAGAAAAATTTGTTATCAAATTTAAAACTATAAAGTATATACCTTTCGAAAAAAATCGTTCGATAGAGCAGATATTGTAAGTATCTGCACCAACTATACCGATAAAAAGCCACAGGTTTATATACCGACGAAAATACCTTCAGTTTATTTTTAGAGCACTTAAGATCCAGAGATATATAAAAATTGTCCGATCAAAAGTTCTGTTACAGGACGTCGTGAACGGCGACGCGCAATTAGAAATAATCCAGAACGAACATGCACCCTATCATAGGGGCATACGTGAAAAGTTCGAAAAAATATAACAAAAATATTTTTTCCCAAATCTGAGAACCAAAATTGCTAAATTCATTAACAATTGTTCCGAATGTCTACTCAACAAATACGAGAGGCGACCGGTGAAACAAAAATTCCAAATCACCGAGACCCCCAAAGGTCCAATGGAAACACTTCACTGCGATGCCTTTGCATTACGGTCGAAAACGTTTCTCACTATAGTAGATACATTTTCGAAATATCTGGCAATATTTGAACTTCCAAATAAAATCGGAAACAATTATCAAACAATTTAAAACTTTCTTTTCACGGGAAGGCATCCCGAACAAATTAATAGTTGATTCTGCTGTTGTGTTGTTTTCTGCTTGGGTGAAAGTTGTTCTGGTCAATTTCTCGTGTCCAATTTAAACAAGGAGTTCGGCGTAAATACTTTATTTATTATAATTTAGTTTTATATATTGTTTATGTTTATGTGATTATGCCTAATCTGCGGCTGCAACTCGAATGAATCTTTTTATTTTTTCTTTCTCGCTTAAAATAATTGAGTCGTTAAAAACCGTTTAATGTAACCAGTTTGCACAGTCACTCATACTAATATAAAAATGTAGTATATACGCTTATACACAGTATATATGCTTAAACATAGTACATAATATTATACAATTGATACTATAGGGTTACAATTTTATTTAACATAATGAATGGCATGTTTTTACTGCACATTCATAACACCTCCACCCTTAGACATAGGATCTTCCATAAAACGTTGTCATACGTAATTTGTTTTATGATGATCTTATGTAAGTGTATTTAAACTTATTTTCTAAAAATAATTATAACTATACATATTGTATGTAATTGGAATCTTCTGTAATTTTTTTTTATAATTTTTTTTTTTTTATTTATTAATTTTTTTTTTTTTTTATAATTTTTATTTCAATTAATTATTTATTATTAAGATTATTAAAATTCCATAGATGTTTAAAAATTATATATAATAAACGCTTATAAATTATAATGTTTGAGAATTTTATTTGAGAAAAAATGAAATTAAAATTTAGGTATAACTAATAAATTTTAATTTTTAAATTTTTATTTTTTTATTTTTTTGATAAACTTCAAAACCCATTACCAACAATGCTATGGCTTTAGCTTTAATCTGTTATTATGAACTATTTTCACCCGGTTTCCTATTTGTATTGCTGTATTTTCCGGCGATACTATATAATTTACTTTATAAGGTCCTAGCCATCGACTAGAAAATTTATTCGCAGGCTGTTCGTTTTTTAACCATACAAGATCTCCGGTTGAATACGTTTTATTTTTAGAGTAGGTATCATAATACCTTTTCGAGTTTTCTTTTGATCTAACTATATTGTATCGTGCTATCTTGTAAGAATTCTGTAATTTGTATTTAAAATCACATAATAGGTCGTCATAATTATAATTAACCTCTGGTTCGAGGTTAAAGGAAGAGGGAATGTTGGGTCGATGACCAAACACTAACTCATAGGGCATAAATCCCGTACTAGAATGAGGAGTTGTGTTATAAGTAAACACACAAAAAGGAGACCAAATATCCCAGTCCATTCCATATTTGTCAACGAAATGTCGTAAATATTCAGCAAAAGTACGATGAGACCTTTCCAATGCCCCATTTGTCTGAGGATGAAAAGCAGTGGAGTTCATTTTCTTAATGTTAAGCATTTTGCAGCAATTTTTAAATACTTCACTAAGAAAATTAGTACCTTGATCTGTAAGGATGCTCTTAGGTGCCCCGTATATACAGACAAAGTTTTTTAAGAAAGCATCAGCAATCGTTGTTGCTTCTTGATTGTGAATAGGTATGGCAAAACAATATTTAGTTAAGTCATCTTGTATTGTTAACAGGTATCGATTACTTAGGTAGCTCAAGGGTAATGGTCCAACTATATCCATAAATACCTTTTCAAATGGCAAATTAGAGGTGGTAGTAATTTTCATAGGTATTCTTGGATTTTTCCCACATTTATTTTTTTTTGACAGTAATCACATTTCTTAATAAACTGATCAACCTTTTTTATCAATTGGGGGAAATAATAATATTTTTTCAATCGTTTCACAGTTCGGTGTAATCCTTGATGGCCACCTAATGTTGACAAATGAAATTCTTTAATTATCTCTTCTTGTTTTACAGGGTCGGCTATTGTTATTATTTCAGATTTATCATTTGAATAAATTTCCTCGGGTTCTGTGTCGGATGTATTGTGGATTTGACTTTGATTTGATACTATTTTGGGAGTAGATGAGTCTAACTGTTTTTGTTGAGATCGTGTTACTACATGAGTATCAACAATGTTAGGTTTTTCTATTTTAGTGCCTGCGTTAGGGGTATTATTTGATTTAAAAAAACTAGTTGAAGGTGTAAACGTATCATTATTAGAATCTTGTGGAAAAATGAGGTTAGGAAAATGTCTGAAATTAATAAGATGGTTATCAGGAATAATTTCGTAAGAAATTTCTGTTTCAAATTTTGCTTTAACTGGATCCTTTATGATTCGACTGAGGGCATCAGCATTGCTATTTAATTTACCAGGTTTGTGTTGGATATCAAAATCATATTCCTCGAGCTTAAGCCTCCATCGGATTTGTAAGGAATTTGGATCTTTCATACTATATAAATATTTTAATGCACGATGGTCAGTAACTACGTGAAACTTACGACCATAAATATAAGGACGAAAATAATTGATTGACCAAACAATTGCAACTAATTCCTTTTGAATGGTAGAGTAGTGCTGTTCACCAATGGTTAAGGTTCTACTAGCAAATGCTACTGGTAAATCTATTGAATTGACATCTTGCGATAAGACAGAGCCGATAGCGTAACTACTTGCATCCGTAGTGATGGTAAACATTTTATCGAAGTTAGGATACTGAAGTATGGGTGGAGAAGTAATGGCTCCTTTCAAAGTTCCAAAAGCTTCGTCACATTTCGCATTCCATATAAACTCAGTATTCTTCTTTAAGAGAGCTACCAAAGGTAGGGCAATAGCAGAGAAATTTTTTATAAATCGTCGATAATAGCCGACTAAACCTAGAAAAGCTTTAATTTCCTTTGGAGTATTTGGTCGTGGGTAGTTTACCACAGAGTTGATTTTCATCGGGTCTGGTTTTATTCCATCGGATCCAATTATGTGACCTAAATATCGGAGTTCATTTCGTAGAAATTGACATTTAATTGGGTTTAATTTTAGATTATTTGATTGTAAACAACGTAGAACGTCAATTAATTTTTTGTTATGGTCTGTTAAGTTGTGTCCGAAAATTACGATATCATCTAGATAGACTAAACATTTTGTTCTTTGAATACCGGTTAGCACCTTGTTCATCATACTTTGAAACGTATAAGGGGCTCCTTTTAACCCAAATGGCATTCTATTGAAATGGTAATGTCCTGTCTCGGTACTAAATGCGGTTTTCGATTTGTATGGTTCAGACATTTGAACTTGATGGTAACCATCTGCCATGTCAAGAGTAGTAAAATAAAACGCTTTCCCTAGTTGATCAAAAATATCATTAATATTAGGTAATGGAAATACTCGATCCAGTGTAACATCATTTAATCGGCGATAGTCCACAACAACTCTCCATTTTTTTTCATTATTAACTGATTTTTTCGGAACTGCCAGTATTGGAGAATTCCAGGGGCTTTCACTTACTTGAATTATTTTTTGTTTCACCATTTCGTCAACTTGACGATTGATTTCAGTTTTTAGACTATGAGGCAATCTGTATGGTTTTTGATAAATAGGCAATGTCCCAGGTTTCAGAGGAATCGAATGTTCACTACTGAATGTAGTAGTTAAAACATCCCCCTCCAAATGAAATACTTCATTGAATTCCTGGCATATACGATGGATCGATTCAGCTTCCTCAGTGCTTAAATGAGATGAGTCAATCATGGATTGCAGTAATGTTAACCGACTTTCGATTTTATTAGTCCAAGGAGTGTTTAATGTAAAAATATCGAAATCAGATAGATTTTTAAAAGTTAATTTACTAGCTTCGATTTCGACCGATTGTTCGGTAGAGTTTATTATATTTACAGTCACGATATTATTTAATGGTTTGACTATTGTATTTCCAACAAAAACTCCCGATATAACTTCCTGAGAGGTGCAAATATAATCACAATTATTGTTTATATTTACAGCAATAGAAGTAATTTTCTCACTTCTGGGTGGAATAATTACTTTTCGTGGAATATTTATTAAGTCTATTTCAATACAAATTTCAGATAGTGGAATTTCTAAACAATTCGATTCAAAATCAATTTTACAACTAAATTTGGAGAAAAAATCTTTACCTAATATACCATTACAAGCAATAGGAAAATCCTGGTTTACAATGTGGAAATCATGTTCTAAAAGAAGTGATTCATTGAAGATTATTTTAGATGGTAATAAAGCAACCGTTTCAATATACTGCTCGGTAATACCCTTTATTTGACATTTTAATTCAGGGTAGCACATATGTCCTTCTTTAATAGAAAATTCTTTTAAGACACTTATGTCAGCACCTGTATCTACAAGAAATAATAAAAGGTCCGATTTGCCAGTATTTAAAAAAATTTTGACGTAGATTTTTTCAGTGACATCCCAAGAGCTGAAAGTACGTATTCGAATTGGATTTGTTATTGGTTCTTTTGAATTGTCTTTTAGTGAATTTGAGCACAAAATATTTAGTTTTTGTCTTGGATTCGAAAAGGTGTGCCCAAATGTTGTCCCTCGAATCCTGTAAAGTTTTCCGCTCTATTAACATTGGAAGAGGAGGTAGAGGTAGATTTTACAGGTGAATTATGATTAGCAATAATTATTTTATTTCTCCGTGCATCTACATTTCTTTTCGTAAAACAATCAGCCAATATATGGCCAGGTTTCTTACAATAAGCACAGACTGCTCCGATTAGATTAATTGTGGAACGCTTCGAGGTTGGTTGTTTTTGGTGATGTTCGTAACGATGATAACAGTTAACAGCTTCATGACCAGTTCTCTGACAGATTTGACATTTCCTAACTGTTGAAAATAGAGTTTTATTGAAATGTGGGCTTGATAATGGTTGGTCTCTAGCTTTAGATTTGGTAATAACTTCTTCTGCTAGAGCCCTTGCAATAGCATCAGCCAATTTAGTTGGACTAGCTGCTTTAACAATAGTTTTAATGGGTTCGTTGAGTCCTTCTTTATAAGCTCGAGTTGACAATTTACCGTTGTATTCGGATAAAATAATAGCCTTTTCTCTACCTTCTTCTTCTAAACACACGTTATTCAAGTCAGATAAAAGTTTTTCAACGCGATTTGAATAGTCTTTTATGCATTCGCTTTTATTTTGGTGAATGCTGTAGAGTTCCGCTTGAATACTATCAGCTGACCTGTTTGCTTGAAACTGTGTTTTTAATTCTTTTTTAAGTTGCGGGTAAGACATAAAATTATTGAACTCGTAAACTTCGAAAGCTTTCCCACTTAGCTTGCATGGAATAAATTTGATAAATTCTTCTTTACCCACTTTAGTTAAAGATTCATAAATGTAGTCACAGGCAAACAAAAATTTGGAAATAGTCGTATTTCCATCACCGAAATCAGGAATGGTCTTAACAGCACGTCCTAATTCAAAATCCATTTTAAAGGTTATCTCTGGAAAGAGTATTGAACTATCCAGATAGCTAAATTTTTTAAACTCGTCACCACTATTATCTTCGTTGGTTAAAACAGACTTGAATAAATTTTCTTCGACTATTTTATTAGTTCCTTTGGGCATTTCATTCAACTACGGCCACATTGATATTGGTAATAAATTTTAATATTTAATTTTTAAATTTTAAATTTTTTTTTTTTTTTCAAAATGTTAAACTTTATAATTCTCAAACATATAATTTACTCACGTGTACAGCTTTCATATTTTGCATATTATGTTGATATACTGCTTGATTTCGTTACAACCTGCTTTCAATAGTAAGTAGATAGTATTCCAATTTCCCACACGTTGTATGTCCGTTGACTATGATGACTATGTATAAAGTTCCCTTATGATGATTATAATATGTTCCCTTCTGCTTGGTTAATTTTTTTTTTTTTTTTTTCGATTTAATCCACTTTTGTTTAAAAATGTTCCGAATTCTTATTGATCACGTTAATTTAATGATCAATGAATTTTGTGATTTGAATAGAGTTTGTCCACCTCACCACGTTTTGAATTTCTCGAACAAATTTTATTACTTTACTGTTGTTCACATTTTATTATTAATTGCGTGTTATTTTATTATGATGTTTTTTTTTTATTTGATGTCGCAACCGTGGTTTCACAGTTATAATTATATGTATTATATTGATTATTTATATTATTTTACTATTATAATTTATATTATAGTATAGTGTTTTAATTTATTACACTAACACTTCGTAATTTTTACATACGCACTCCAAATTTGCACGTTTGCCAACAACCTCTTCACACAAATCCTACCGGCTGCGCCAATTTTTCGTGTTGTGTTGTTTTCTGCTTGGGTGAAAGTTGTTCTGGTCAATTTCTCGTGTCCAATTTAAACAAGGAGTTCGGCGTAAATACTTTATTTATTATAATTTAGTTTTATATATTGTTTATGTTTATGTGATTATGCCTAATCTGCGGCTGCAACCCGAATGAATCTTTTTATCTTTTCTTTCTCGCTTAAAATAATTGAGTCGTTAAAAACCGTTTAATGTAACCAGTTTGCACAGTCACTCATACTAATATAAAAATGTAGTATATACGCTTATACACAGTATATATGCTTAAACATAGTACATAATATTATACAATTGATACTATAGGGTTACAATTTTATTTAACATAATGAATGGCATGTTTTTACTGCACATTCATAACACTGCAACATAATTTAATTCAGAAGTTTTCATAAATTATATGCAGTCTCTCTATATAGAACTGCACACAGCATCGGCAAAAAGTTCAACAGATAACGGACCAAACGATGTCATAGCACCTTAACGGAGCTAACTCGACTTTTACCCCAAAAATAAGCAAACAAATCAATCTCTAATTTAATGGACCAGGCGTCATTCGCTTACAACTCCTCCATTCACTCTTCTACTGGCTTCACGCCATTTGGTCTACACCGAGGACTTATAGCCGTCTCCAATATTCCTAACCGGGTTAATCCACAAACCCAGGAATCCTATATACATGATATACGTACAAATTTCTCTGAAATAGCTTACGCCCTCGCAAACAAAGAAGTACGAAACAAAACCAGGAATATTTCCAAACTAAACAGGAATAAGCAGGACTCGAAGGAGTTTAAGCCAGGACAAGTAATATACAACTACAAAAATGTTCTAATTACGTATCTATTACATCCACAATTTATAATTATTCGTTGCGACAGATGTGATTTTATGTAGCTGGTGCAGGCTACATATCCAAACACGCCAACTCAAGTGATAAAAAATATCTTTTACATCCTTCTTCATTACTATATGAACTTTATGCCTCTCGACCAAAGTACGATAGAGCCATAAAAATAACACAATTGTTAACGCCATTTACCCCATATACCCCGAATACATGTCACCACTCACAAACAGATACCCAGGGGTACGATTAAATAACAGGACTATTTGATATATGTATGGTGAATTTCCTTTTGTTTGCACACATTCATACAACGGCAAAACAAAAAAATTAAAAAGTCAAAAATCCCGAAATGGAACAGAGATAAACTAAATAAAAAATGGAAATTTTTTTTTTTGTTATAAAAGTTTTCTGCCAAAAAATCTCTTGAATCTTCATTTAGTACATCAACAAAGAGTGATTCATTTTGAGTTGACTGAGTTGGCAACACCTTATAAGAAAAATAAAAGATATTTTTATGAAATGAGTCGCCCTGACACCGCACTCATGTTGAAAAGCGGAATTACCTCATATGAAGTGAAACTGAATTTCAGGAACCGAAGATGAATCACCCTTTACACACAAATCGAAATACAGACATAGTATAAAATTAAAGTTACCAAAAACAAGATAATCGAAACTGAAATGGAATTAATCGTATTTGATTAATGATGATAGTTGAAAAATGATTTCAAACTTTTATTTGAAACTAGGACAGTGAATACTGCTGGTGCTCCACTTTTTCTATATTTGTATCTTGGTTTACATTTGTGGGAATTGTGGCATTTACAGTTGAAACTATTTGTTAAGTCTAAAACAGGGTGGCGTATAAAGATTGGCGAATATACCAAATCAAGGTACTCTTGAATGTTGTATAATGCATTATTCGCTGATTAGTAACAATAAGGTACATCAAAAATCAGTGAAGGCCTAGAAAATAATTTTATGTTGCTGACAAAAATATTCAAGGTCTGATAAAGAGGAAAAACGATTGTCTGACGATTAATAATAAATTTAGGATTTCGCAAAATTATTTTATTTTCCATATTGTGTGGTAAATAAAAGATATTTTCATTTCAATGTTCACCTTGCATGGTGAGATGAGGCAAGCGATGCCTTGTCATGGGAGTCCATTGGCTTTCATATTCCCCGTAATAGCCCTACTAGCCCTATTAGTAAAATAGGAGAAGAATCGGAACAATTCGGAAAATGAGTTTCCAGAATAAGTTTCAAGGATTCCTTACCTGTTGAAGTCCATTGGCCATCCGGCCGTTGGAGATAACTTTTTTCTCCATGTCCTAAAGGGCCAGCACTGCAACCTAAAAGATCTTTTGTGCTCTTGGAATTTATTAGTTCAAAAGTAACCCTCCTAATAAAGGTGAGAATGCTACTTGCAGCAGTAAGGCTCGGGGCCAATGAGTGTAGTCGACGAGCCTGCCCTTGCTAACTTGCATGCCCTTGTGACCAGGTACCCACCACAACCTACCTTTGTTATGGCAATAGAGAGATTGTAGCAGTTTATAACAACTTTTAACCGACTTAGAATCCAAACAGTTAGAAGTCGCTGCCAAATCCACTAACCATTTTTAAACCATTTGTCAATCAGACTAGGCTGCTAGGCTCTATAAGAGGTCCACCTGTATCCCAGTCTGTTCTATCAAGGGCTGTTACCCCGAAATTCCTGCCAAAGCAGAGTTCTTTGAGGATAACGTCCGGGACTATAAAGAACATATCCAAGTCTGAAAGTTCATTCATAATATACAGATGACCCATATAACCATCATGCTTCAATAGCTATAACCTATAGTTGCACAAATAGCTGCTGATATTTTGACGTAGATATGAAGTGGAGTGAGTCTGATGAGTGCTTCAATTACCGCCGTAGGACAGGTTCACATAGTGCCTGTGATTCCGAGACATGCTAGTCTCTGCAATGAGGCTAACTTGTTAGTAATACTTTTTTGCTGTACATTGGGCTACCGCACCATGGCTCCTTAGGTTACAATTGGTCTCACTATCGTGATGTACATCCGGTGTATCATTTTAGAGTTGATGCCTACAAATCCCGCCGAGTATACGCTGACACGCCCACATGGCTCTAACCGCGCGTTCGGTAGTTGAGTAATTATGAGAGTTCCAATTTAGTTTCTTATCCAGGACAACAACTAGATATTAAGCTTCTTTGGAGTAATCGATAGTAATATCATTTAGACTAATTGAACCAAGGTTCAATTTATATCTTCTGGTAAAGGGAACAGGACTGTTTTGCTAGGATTTATCAAAAGGCCATCTTTAGTACACCAATTCGAAATAATAAGCAAGACCTGTTGCATGTAGGCAGACAACGTACATTCATGCCCTTCAAAGACCATGACAACCAATTCGTCCGCAAAACCAATGGCGTCATAACCGAGTAGATGTAGCTCATCAAGTAATTCGTCTATCACGAGTGACCACAGCAAAGGTAACAGGACATCGCCTTGCAGGCACCCCTTATTGCCGTGATCTTGACTGCCTTATTACGTAGTTTGGACGTAATCTTTCTACTAACCAACATGGAACTAATCTAGTGGTTAGTTGGATCGTCTGGAGATAACTTGTAAGGGCCGGACAAGTGAATAATACCTTAGATGCTTTAGAAGATTCCTGTATTTTGTCACAAAGAGTATCCAGAAATTGCTTTAAATACTTTCTTTTAGGAGTCCCAGTCCATGTCAGTATTTTTTCTCTTAGCGATACAGAAGATTTTAAACGCGTTTGGATTTCTCGGTTTCGCCAAGATCCTCGCACATGCTCTCGGCCAACTAGGAATATCGCGATACAGAAGATTTTAAACGCGTTTGGATTTCTCGGTTTCGCCAAGATCCTCGCACATGCTCTCGGCCAACTAGGAATCCTCCAACGCAATTACATCAAACCATGCTCCAAGCCAAACCTCACTAATGCTGCTGATCGTCTTTTGTAGATCCTTCGACCACCATGGTGGACGAGGTTTACCCTTTGGGTTACTAAGAATATATGAGCTTGAAATTTGTAGACCCCAATCTACAATGGCATTCAACTCCTGTGTTGATTTAGGAGATTTAGGGGCCAATGCTGGTAGAGAGTTACCTAAAATCATTCAGGACGTATCCCAATTTGTCTTCCTTCTATTTCTAAAGGTTGGAGTCTTAAAATATTGGATATAAAATATGGATACCCGTATTGAAGATAACGATGATCAGAAAAGGAGAGTTCCTCAGACACTTTCCAATTAATTAATCTATTCGACAAGAAAGTCAAGACAAGCATAGTGTTTAAAACTTCCTGTATTTTCCTTGTTTTAAAAGTAGGCTTACAGCCTACAAAACGGATTAATAGGTTAATAATTAGAATACACCAGTTTTATTTGTATTAGTGCTTCCCCGGATCGTATGATGTGAGTTCGCAACACAACCAAAGATGACTCCAATCTTCCGTACCTGAGAATCCATTACAAGACCACGCACATTTGCAGGAGGGATATTTATCCCGTCATATGGCAAGTACACTGATATAAGCCAGAGGTTTTATTTACCGACCTCGATGCTAGGCTACTACATTTGCATCGCTGTAATTTGCAAGCAGATTAGATATTAGATATTTAGATTTTTAGTTTGCTTTTTGCAAGAATGTATGATTGATTTTTACCTTCTTGCTATACAAACTGTAATTTTTAATTAGGAACCTCGAGCACAGAACCCGATCCTCCTTTGCCCATGGTCCTTGAACCAAAACGACATCAATGTCATCTTTTAATATCTGGAGCAGAAAGCTGCCTTACAGTGATGAAGGTTGATTTGAATAAATTTAATCATTTTACTGCTTAAATTCATCCTCCACCACAGTGGAACCATATTCTGTTGTTGAGTCAAACTCCATACCGAGTCCGCAGAGTGATTCCATTAATAAGGCCAACTTAGTGTCGTAATCGTTATCTCCGTCTTTTCAGGATAAGCCAGCATATCAATTGGATAACTACCCTCCGACGTGGTTTCGTGCATTTCGGAAGTACCCTAATTTGGTTTTGGCGTCCCTGACTTATCAGCCACATCGTTTTTTAAAACTTTTAACGTAACTGCACTTAAACTAAAGCTAACCACATCACCTGTTTTGGCTTGCACCGCCGACGACTGTGTGTTAATGATGATGACAACCAATTTGTTGTACTCTTTAGCTTCCCCCACCCTGACTATCCTCCAGTTAGAAGTTGATAAATCTTGATTGCTGATCTGTATCAATTCCAAAATAGTCTTTGGATCACTCGGTTTCGCTAAGATCCTCGCACGAGCTCTCGGCCAAATAGGAATATCCTCCAACGCAATTACATCAAACCTTGCTCCAAGTCAAACCTCACCAAGGCTGCTGATCACCTTTTTGTAAAGATATAGAGATCTCTGATTGGCACAGACTGTCAATTTGACATGGTTCCTATACCAGCCTCCATACCATATGGTAAAGGACGAGGAAGCCAAAACCTTTTTCACCTTCTTCCAACTAGCGGGAGGGATGCTACTATCCTCTGAGCTCTATCAACTACTGCTACGACTAGTGGACCATTTAGAATCTCAGTAAAAGACCTACCTGCTATCTTTTAGCAGCCCTTGGAGATTTTTTATCCCTCCTTTTACCATTCAAAATTTCTTTAATCCTTGTTAAGGCTTTCCTGCTAGCATTGAATGTTGGTTTGCAGGGATATGCACTGTCGTTGCTTAAATTAACTTCCACATTTTTAGAGAGAGAAGGCTTAGAGACCCGTTTCTGATTGTTTATGATTGTGCTTAATGCTGTCCTGAGCTCGTATCTCATCGGCACAAAAACGATTGGTTTTTAACTTATCTTAGATATGAATTGGAAGAGATGAGTGTAAGAAAGTGAAGAGCAGTTGTGGTCCTTTTTGAATCAATACTTGTGTCAAACACCTCCACGCTTTATTTTCAGGTTGCATCCACCATTGGTTCAGAGATTGATTTTGATAGTGAAATTTCACGGGATGCATGGACCGCTGGATTGTGTGTTGTTCTGATACTCATCTTTCGATTAGAGACAAACATTTTTCAATTTGATGCTGGTTTCATGCACTTCTCGTGTTTTGACCATGTGGTTAGTAAAACGTAACAAACGATTTTCGCATAGTTCCAAACGTAGTAAACTGCTAAACTTGGGTGCAGGTGCTACCATGGTTTTAGCGGTCAGTAGTTATGTGACTACTGTTCCATATGACAATTTAATTTTGCTGTAGATAACCGCTTCATATGCCTTTGGAGATTTTGTGCTTTGGTTGATCTAAGTCAATGAAAATTTCAACATATTTTAGGGCTACCTTTGCTTAGACCGCGGAATCCATGTCTGATTTCTCATTAATGCCATTGAGATGTTTCTCATTTTTATTTATGTCGTTAAACTTTGCTTCATATTGTCAATGTGAAGTTATTTTATCAGGTAGAGTATTGTGCAGTTAGTGTGGTGATTATAGTTTATGTGTTGTATTTCCATCTTGGGCTATAACTGATTGAACTTCATTACAATGACTGGTTACCTGGTTGGCTGACTAATTTGAGTAAACAGACAGAACATTTTAGTAATTTTCTGTTCAAATGTGTCATTTTTGTATTTATGCTTGACTACTTTGACAAGCCTATATTCTCTGAAAATCTAAGCTTGAATCGTCTTAAGTGAGGACTTCTCAACAATTTACTAAACGCTTTTGGTGAATGGTGGTGCTGGCAAAACTCGTTCCTTTGGTAACGCACCCGTTAGCTGGTGTGATTAGCGTTATAATTCTACTACTCTTGATAAGGGTTGATTTGATTTTAATTTCGTTAACTCTGATTCAAAAGCTTGCTCTTGTGCGACTTAAATTATTACCCATATTTACATATCGAGTTCTTTTGGCTTAAAATGTAAATGCTACCACTCCAAGCAGTTAGATAGCTTAAACCATTTAGTCATGTTGGCTTTTCCCACCAAATAGTGTTGGTCAAAAATTAAACTGGGTAGAATCCTTGTGATGCACAGTCAGCAGGGTTCCCATTGGGAAGTAGATGATTGCATTTAATCTAAACTATAGACTGCTTTGGAATCGCTCCAAGTCTCAAGCAAAATGTTGTTATATTGTATTATATTTTTCAAGGCCTGTATAACCATTTTAAGCAAGTTTAAAGGTAGCTCTAATCCAGTAGTGATATTGTTTGATTTAGTTATGCAACATTTGTTTAGGCAGCAATTTTTGTAATTGTGGTATTTATTTGGCTGTATACTACTACAACATATGCTTGCCTGGTGCTAGCGGTTCGAACAGCTGATGTGGTTATTCTAGAGGGGTCCCTGTGTTTTTACTGAGCCATCAAACATTATTGTATGACGTTCAGTTTCATTCCGCTTTTCTAGAAGCTTAACACAGGTTAACAAAGCCTATATACCTTATTAGCCACCATACACATATTTAATTATCAGTAAGTGGAAAGTCACTAATAACTTACTTTTGATGAACAGTTTTCCCAAAATTAGGTCAATCAAGCCTATAAAAAACAATCCCTTTAAAGTATGCATCCGTTTTGAATTTTCTAGTTATTGATCTGCCGTTTAGAGTAATATTAAACCTCCTGTAACTATTCGGAAAAAAACTGTTTAAGTTTCAATGAAACTTATACCAAATTACAAAATAATAGGATTCTAATCATTGACATTTTTGCAGCAGACAAACAAATGTGGACTTTAACTTCAGAACAAAATATTAATAAGGTCATTTTGGCTCATAAAGTTGCAACCATCATTAAGCTCAATTTCAAGATTTATATACAATGATATAACACGATTCAATGTTGATTTCGCAAGCCGATTTGTTTGCGGTTATAAGTTGGTGCATTCATCATATAGCTTAAAAATATGAATCCTAAAAAATAAAATCCTAATTAGCATGGAATCCGATTAATTCACACAAACATGCCTTTGAAGTGCAAAGGGACGTGTATTTCTATCGTTTGTTTGTAAATAATTACAATTTTAGCAATAACTCTTTAACGTCTTGATTGATTTTAATAAATAATGCACAGGTACATCAATCATTTTATTGCGCTTAGTTTGATGGGTCACAACCTATATATTAGAAAAATAGTATCACGTTTGATTTGAAATATTCCTCTTCAGCTTGAAATTTTTAAAACACAATGAAGTGCTCTTCAAATCATACTGTAGGAACAAAAATACATCTGCCGACTCAGAAGCTCACAACTATCGCTTCTCATTACAAAATAATGAAATGAAACAAAAAAACAAAAGAAACGTTTCTTTTGTTTTTCTTATAATAAATTTTCTGGTTCTCTTTGGGAATTTATATCCGTTATTATATTAGACTTTTTTTATATTTTTCCTTACCAAAATAAGATAACTCAAGATAAAAAATTATTTTCCGCTAATAAAATTAGTATTTGGTATTTTATTGTATTGATTATTATTATAACGGTTAAAACTGATAAAATAAAGTGAAAATTATAAATCAATCGATTCTCATTGTTGTTTTTGCTGTATGTCTGTAGGGTATTGAAAATATTGGGAATGTTTTTTTCGATCCTAAGATAATTTGTTTGATTTGGTATTGATAAAGGTTTTTTGTTATTGCGCTTTACTTTTTGTTACCGTTTTGTTGCGAAATATTATACAATATTTAATTTTTTGTTAAGACTTCATCAATATAATCAAATAATTGACTGGTAAAAGGTAAACGAAATTTTTGATGTCTACATACTGTTTTTCACGAAAGAGTATCACGTACTTGTATAGAGAGTAATAACATTTTCAAGGTTAATTAAAGGAAAACCAGATATATGCATTTTTTATTATTTAATGTTTCTCTGCTGGTTCAGCGATGATGGTTGCTCGACACAGTTGGTATTTTTTATATCGCTAATTACCGCTTATCCTGAGGAGATACTGTAGCCAAAAATAGTCGGTTTATTCGTTATTTAGTTTCCAACTGTCAATTGCAACGTCAATTATTGCTGTTTCTTCGGTGAGGTTTGTCATTATTACTAGACACAGCAGAAACAAAGGTAGTAGTTTACTGCTAGAGGCTGTGCAGGTATAACTTCTTTGATCATTCTTCTGTGGGTTTGGTAAAGGAAGATAGTTTACTTTGATAATGGGACGCTTAAATTTGCCACCGCTAGCCTTAATTGGATCTAATTGTCAATACTCTAGTTAAACAAGCGTTACCAGGATCCAGCTGCACAATTGGTCATAGAAACCAGTTTGTTTGTAGAATATTATCTTCTTTGATCAGAACGAAGTCATATAGTTTCTCCTCTAGTTGTTTCAAGTTCCATTTATCTAGTATTTGAAAGGTAGCTAAGTAGACAGTAGACCAGCGCTTCCAAAAATGTTGATTAATTTTTTGTACTAATCACAATTTTTTATGTTAACTTTGCCTGAGCAAATAGTGGGTGACCTGGCTTTAATATCATGTTCTAAATGGTTCTAAAAGTTTCAAATGAGAAAACACAAAAAACCCAATTGTCGTAAATATAAATGTTTTTGCCAGATCTACCTGGACCATCGAAATAAAAACAGCAATAATGATGATCTTTGAAATTGGGAGCGTGTTGGAATGTATCAAAAGCCTGCCTCTGTATTCTAACAAATTTTTTGAAATTGGTTAGCTCGAGGTATGCTTCATGTGCTATATCATAAAATCATTCTTTACCGAAACGTTTCTAAATAGTTTAAACTGCCCCCGTAGATCAATTGGACGCGCAAAGTGGCCGAAACAAAGAATGAATGCTGAAGTATCTCGATGTCATCTTGTCATTTGATATGTTATCGCCTTTTGTAAACAACGCATCTACTCGCAATCACGCTTGCAACATATAATGTGCTATGTGTCTGGTGAATCGTACCTTCTGGGTGCAAGCTCGTAGAATAAATTCAACACTCCTCATTTCGTGGGCTCACATAAACATAATATAGAGGCAGGCCAATTTAGAGCAATTGTTAGGCGTTTTCATCGATCACATCGCGTTGGAAGAATTAGTTAAGCTATGTAAGCTTGCTTTGTGCGGCTAAAATTGTCTTTTCCTCATATTTTTATGTGAAATTTTTTTATCTGCTTTTTATCTGGTTGCTGATTGGTTATAGATACATTGGAAGGTGCATGACTGTATAATACTTTCATGCTGTTTTGATTAACGTGAATATACCAGACAGAAGCTCTCACATATCGGCAATTAAGGAAATTGATGATGTCGAATCGTTATACTTACTTATTGGCTGACAATGATGTAGATACTTCAACGTTGATGAGCATAAAAGTGACTCGATTGTTCGGAATTTATTGGTTTGCACACTGAATTTAAAATTACACTGCCATTTGGGCTGAAATCTTTCTTTTGTTTTCACTGATAAACATTTTTTAATGTCTTGATTAATCAAAATATTTTTATATGTATAATCGCCTAAATGTCTTATATTTATCATAAATATATGTAGTACTATATGTATTTATATTATGCATGAAGTTTCCTATTTTTTTTTTTTTTGCTTTGCAAGTGCAGTTCATAATTTATCATATTGATCGTAGTAATCTTTGAGTATCACTCACCAACATGTAGAACTCATTGGACATTATAGTTCAATCAAAACAGCCTACTCATGTAAACATTTTTGGTATACGATTTTTTTTTTTTTTTTGTTTGAATTTTATCTAAACCGAATTTCATTAGGAAGAAACTAAAAAGAGTTTGACATAACTTTATTACAAATGGTGATAAAAATGTTAACCACTTCTTGCAAGCAGATTATATGGATCATAATCTATTTCCTAAGTAAGAACAGGATTGATTTTGTTTTGTTGTAGATAATTTTTCTGAAAGAGGATCAATATTCGGCAGCTAACCGAAAAATACCGTTACCTCTAGATGCTAGTACTTAAAATTTAAAGTGGCCTATTCGGTCGATTTGTCCTTCACTGTAAATATTCCATCATACAATTCTCATTGTCAATATTTGATAATTTCCGGCCAAAATAGTTCCATCTTCTGGTTTGTCTCACTCTCTTTCTCTCTTTCTATATATAGACAGGCTCATACTACACATTTATCGTCTCGTTAACTTGGTACCCAACTCAGAGTTTTAATTAAAATGAATTTGGTTGACTCTTTGCATCAAAAAATGAAAAACCAAATCTATATAATTTCCGTCTTGTTTAAAAAAAAAAAAAACACAAAAACCAAAAAAATGGTAAAATTTCCTTATATGATGCGTAACATTGTCACGTTTTTACATCATATCGCATGTATATTATAAAATTATGTCTCCTCATATTGTACAAACATACATATATACACACATGCAAAGCTCGTGATCTTACTCGCATTGAATAAATAATAAGATGAGTATATATAAAAACAAAAATGTGACATTTTCCTCAACAATTTGTTTTTGTGCCCCAATTTTTGTTTTTTTGTTTTTGGTGGTTTCCAAAAACTACCTTGTCAACATTTATGTTTCAAAAGGAAAATTGCTTATATCTACCCTCATACTTTGTGGTATAATAAAAAAATAACAAATGAAAAGGAAAAACCATCAACAATTTGGCTGTTGAATTGAAAATATTTCAATTTCAATTTTCCGATTAAATTTTGCTGTCGTGGGTATGTCGAAACGGAAGAGGATGTCAAATTGACAAAATATCGAAAATTGGTAAAAATAGTGAATGTGGCTGATATAAGTTGTAGTTATTTTTTTTCTATTCTACCTAAACTGTATGGGTCCGAAGCCCTCCCAATTATTTGGTAATTATCTTTTAACGTCCTCTGTTTATTTACAGCCATAAAAAAATTTTGTACGGGGCTTGTTGCGATCCAAAAGATGGCAGCTGTTCTTAGAGAGACGACTCGAATTGAACCTTTGTAGTCTAGATGAACTTCAACAATTCGTTCCATTGCATGTAGTCATTTCTTTAAAATTTAGATGACAGTTGCCAGTAACTCGATTAAGATGGGTTTTAACTGATGTTACTATATAGATTTTCATAATCCTCCGAAACAGGGGAAAAGGGCAGTATATGATGCCAATTTATATCATTGTATACAAAATCCTGTAATTACGGAATCGTTAATTTTAGATTTATTAAATTAGTATACCTCTTTGAGCTTCCTGTTGGCTCCAGCAAAGTTAGTCGCATTATCCAAATATGTATGATTCGGAACATTTCTCCTGGCTAAGAATCTTTTTAATGCTGCAATGACAGCATTTATGGTAAGTTCAGTGACTGCTTTGATGTGTATCGGCTTTGCGACCATGCATATAAAATAGCAATATAGCCTTTAACCATTTTGGCGCCACGACCTATCTTGCTGGCTAGAAAAATAGGTCCAGGATAATCTAGACTAGTTGTTGCAAATCGCCCAAGAGCTGTTTCGCTGTTGTTGCTTGGTTTCGCCTATGTTCCTTACTGTAGCTTCGCCTTTCACTATCCAATAGGTTTGACGGATAAGGTAGGATGTATGGGATGTACCTGGATGGAGATATTAAAAACGAATGAAGAAAATTATCATTCTACTGAAAATATGAGAATGTGGTAGGGTACCTTATGATAGGGTGTTTTACGTCGTATGGTACTGCGGTGAGTGATGCTAGCGGATGGTGATTTGGTAACGCTTTATTTGTGGATATCATCCGAATATCCTTTGCATACTGATTTTGCTATACCCATTGGAGAAGTTTATTTGTGGTTGTGTCTATTTCATTAAAGTAAGTCCATTCTTTCTCCTGGTTTGTTTTTTGTGTGTAGCATTTTCAATAAATCTGTGAATGAAACTTAAAACTCTTACAGCTTTACTTAAAGAAAACGTCCTACTTCATACTAGCTGATATATTTCGTTTTTGCTTGGACATCGTTCTATGTGAAATAAAGATTTGATCTGATACCAGATTTTAATAGAATCTGTCCAACTGCGTATATAACCAAATCTTCTTTTAGGGTTTTCCTCACTTCGGATATCAATTTAGTTGTGCTAGAAGCTATGCACCGCATAACTCTAATCTGGGAAGCGATAGTTGTTTTATCGGCGCAACCTTGAATTTTGATGAATTAAGTTCCGCTTGCCTATGCTGGTTTTTAAATCGACTGGAAACTACTGCTGCATATGCTCGCGCGCTGTCATCGCAAAAACCATGGATCTGCATCTCGTTGTGGTTGAGGAATCGCTGTTCTAATTGCGGGAGTTCATCTTTTAATTGCCTCCACACAATCTTTATATCATCAGGTAACTCATCGCCCAATCTAATTTCTGTAACCATAATTGCAGATATAATATTTTCTATCAAAATGGAATTTTGAGCAACAACTCTAGCAGCTTTTAAAATTAAACTACGTTTGGTTGGTGTTACTCCCTCCGTCAGATTTACCCTGAAAGATAAAATCATCCTTCAAATTCCATTGAAGTCTTAAAATTTTTGTTGATATACTTGCTTTTTCAATTGGAACAAATGATTCCGTATTATCGCTAGAAGTGTCACGCAGTTTAGTCATAATGGATTTCCATTTCCGTAATTTGCATCCTCTTTGTTTTAAAATATGACTCATCTTCTCGTTTATATATTGGCGGCCCCTTCGATGCTATCCACACCAGATTGGTAATCATTTATGTAAAAACTAAATCGAATTTGATCAGCAATTAGTGGATGTTTGGTTTTGAATTCAAATACAGTTTGTTGTAGAGATCTTATCGTTAAGAACGCGGGACTTACCATCCCAAATGTTACAGTGGTGAGTTTGTAAGAAATTTATGGTTGACTATTGTATTCTCGCCACAGAATTCGCTGAAAATGTTGATCCTGTTCTGGTATCATATCATTTGTGAACTTACCATTTGTAGATTTGCTTGATCCATCGAAGACGACATGCAGTTTGGCAGCGGTACCATCCTTCTCCGTAACGGCATGATGGGGCAAATAGCAAATGTTGTCTGCTTCAACAGTAGTAGGATCTTCTCGAATTTTACATAAATGTCCCAAGGTTACGTATTCTCGCATGATCTTAACGTTTTCGAACTTCAATTAAGGCTCGCGGATAAATTTATTTTCCAATTTCCTTAAATCGCTTCTTGGCGATAGTTAATGAATCGCCTAAGTTATAATTTGATGCCTATACCGGTAATCTCAATAATTTATACACCAGAAGTCGGTCGCGCAAGATTTGATTGGAAGTGCTCTTACTTGTGCTCTTTTGAATATCCTCCTTGGAATTTGAATTACATTTAGGAATTTTTTCCAATTCCCAAAATTTTTTAAAAGTTTCATCGACATTCATTCCAATATGAAAATTGTAACTATTTGATTGGCCTGTTGTTTTAGGAATTTTACCTGACAGGGTCCATCTAATTATCGAATTGTGCGCTGTTAAATTGTCTTCCAAACGTTTTATATGGCTCCGACGATAATATCCACCATTCCAGGTTGGTGAAAATATAGATCTGCCAATTGCAAACGTTTGATATTAATGAGATGTGTGGTGTTTATTCTAGAAGAGGTTAGAAAATTAGTCAATCTCGAAAATATTAATTCGTCTATGTCTATTGATCGACATCATGCCTCTAGGTGTTTCAAACCCAGATGGGATAAGTCTTGTTAAAATCTTTGCATTCTTACTTGGCAATGCTAGTGATTGAGCACAGGATTCGGATTTAAATTACGCTTGTGCTCCAGAATCTAATAATACTCAACAGGTTTGATTTTTGTTCTAAAAATCTAGCAATCGAATAATGGCTGTTGGCAATAAAGCAGTAAATTTCTTCGTTGTTGTGGTATGAGAGACATCCAAACTTCCATCGCTTAATATTGCTGCTTGTGAAATGGGTTTTTATACACAAGTTGGTCGTTTTTGCTATTGGTTTCTTCACATCTTCATGTAATGTAGTACGATGTTTGGTTCGACATATACCAGATCTAAATTTAGAGCAGCAATTTGGCGACAGGTGATTGTTGAACAAACATATGAAGCATAATTTATTCTCGGCTTTGAAATGTCTTCTATCATTAATAGAAAGACATACAAATTCTTCACAATTTCGAAGATAATGGTTTTGGCCACACTTAAGACAACTAGACTCATAGAAAATATACAAAGTGCCGCTTGGAATAGTACTCCTAGTCATATAAGGGAAACAAATCAAAACATTACATATCCCGAAGAAGCGAGACTAATGATTAAATATAAAGGGCAAGCTCTAAAAAACTGGCAAAGAAATCCAACACTGGAAGCGAAGAGACTGTTTAGTAATTTGGTCAATAAATTAAAAGCTTTAATAAAGGAGATTAAAAACCAGTCAGTCAATAAATACCTAAACAATCTGACAGGACAAAAAGGCTAAGACTATTCTCTATGGAAGGCAACCAAAGCCCTAAAAAGACCCTATCTACTGGTCCCTCCAAATCAAAAAACAACGTTAACTGGGCTAAAAACCCCAAACAAAAGGCAGATCTGTTTGCAAATCATCTAGAGCAGACATTTCAACCATATTCAAGACAATCTGCAGAGAAAGATATTACCCAGTTGACAAGGTTGTTTGACTTAATAACGGGTCAAATAATGAAAAGCTAGCCAGAAAAAAGAAGGAAGAAATTATTGCATATAAAGAATGCAGCAATCCGATTAAAATACGTAAGGCAATGGAAGGTTGCAGAAGTAATTATAATTCTAAAACCAAACAAACCGCCGAATGAAAAATCTTCATATAGGCCTATATCTCTGCTTCCAACGCTATTGAAATTAGTTGAAAAGTTACTTCTGAAAAGACTGAAACTAATAATAGAAGAAAGAAACCTTATTCTTTCGCATCAATTTGGTTCCAGGGAAAAACACTCGACTTGTATAGAACAAATTCATAGAACTACCGATGTAATCAAAAAATCACGTGAATCGAAACAAATATACTCCGGGATTGTCCTGAATGTGGACCAAGTGTTTGATAAGGTATATGCATCAAGGGCTTGCTTTCAAACTGCATCGGGACCGACCGAAACAAATTTATGAGCTATTGAAAACGTTTCAGGCAGACGCTTTCAAGTAAAGTATGAAAATGACTACTCTGATCTAAAAAGAATAACAACAGGAGTACCCCAAGGTAGTGTCCTTGGGCCCATTCTTTATCTCTTATATACAAGAGACATGCCCAATACTGATGTAACTATAGCAAAATATGCTGATGATACTGGTATATTAGCGTCAGCATTCGAAACATAACTGACTCTACCAACAAACTGCAGAAAGCCACAAACAATTCATACCTTGTTTGTGACAAACAAGGACAAACATTGGACAAAAAATGGCGTATTAAATTGATTGAAACTAAATCATGTGTAAAATTTATTAATCTGAGAGTTGAGCACATACAAATAATGATCAATTCACAAAAAGTGAATAAGAAATCAAATTATGCTCTACTCTGCTCACAAAATTTGGAATAAAACCGAAGGACGAGGACGCCCATTTTTCATTGAGAAAAGTTTGTGAAATAAATAATTTTTATAATTCCCTAACGCTAAAACTCGTAATTGGTGCAGCCGATAGGATCCGCAGTTATTCATTACATTTTGAATAGTAGCAAGTTCGTTTTTCAAACTGAAAGGCATTCGACAAAATTCAAAATGTCCTTAGTCTGTAGAAAATGCGGTTTTTTCTTGAAATTTTTCATCCATGGGTATCTGGTGCGAGTCCCATTAGTATCATTAAAAACGACCCGTTAGGGATCTGCACCCTGATGGCATTAACAGAAATTTTCCCAGCAGAAGCCTTGCTGAAGTATAGTAGCCGACTAGAGCTCAGGAGCTGATGGGGTGGGTTTTGCAAGGCGTGCTTTGGAACTGGAATAACCGCGGAGATTAGAAAAGATAGGAAGGCTGGGTCACTTGAACAGTCTCGGCACGCAACCGGACTCGCAACCACCACATCACCAAGAATCAAGATCACAAAACAAATATTCCAATTATCAATATTTTAATTAATTTAAATAAATAAACAAACGCAACAAATTTGAGTAAAAAAAAAATAAATAAACTTAAATAAATTAACAAAAGAAATCTTAATTAAACAAAACATAATTAATAAAACAAAATAAAATAAAATATGTATAAACAAAAATAAAAATTATAATACAAAAAATACAAAAACTTAACTAAATTTTGTCCATATGATTGTTTTATCGTAATGATTTTTCTATCCACGTGCTATTCTCCATTATTCGATTAAGAATTTATTTAAGTCAGTTGTATATAAATTCTTTGCGATGCACATATATGGTTTTGATTTATCCTCTTCGCTGGTTCACTAACCAACGATCTTAATTGTTTTTAAAATTTTTTTTTTAGAATTGATTGCCAATTCACAAAAAGATATTTCTAACTTGTGTTTTACTGGATAACCCTTATAGGGCGTCGTTGATGCTGTGCGTCACTTCTGCCAATTCGTGTTTTTTTTACAGTACGCGTTGTTGGTGTCAGTTAATTTGTTTTCGCACTTAAATATTTTATCATTTTATCGGAGCACAATTCATCTTTAGTAAGATAGTTTCACAAAAACTTAATTTAATTTAATTTTTTTTTTAATTTCTTTACTTAATTTTATTAATAATTTCATGAACATTTACTGTTTTTTTTCTAAATATACATTCTTTCTTTTCTCAATATTTTTTTTTACTCAAATTTTCTGATCCGATCCCCCCGAATAACACAAAACACGACTTTATATACCTACTCATTACCCGTTACTTAATTTGTAAACAACATACAACATAAAAAAAAAAATATTAAAATGATTTAAACAAAACAAAAAAAAATCAGGGGTGGACACATAAGTGTTTTCTCAAAGAAACGAGCACCAAAACGGTGGCTCATTACAATCTGATGGAATCTCAGTTTTAAGTCTAAGATAGTGAAATATGCTGATTTTCCTAGATTATCTAGAATTTCCTCTATTTGCGTAATGGGGAATTTCTCATTAACTGTTTTTTCGTTTAATTTACGATAATCAATGACAACCCTTATCTTACGAATTCCAAATGCATCTGATTTTTTTGGAACTACCCAAATTGGTGAGGAATAAGGACTTATTTTTAAAAAATTTGTGAAATTCCAATTCGTGATATATTTGGTTAGGCAGATTTTTGCCTAACAGGTTAATTTCCGTTTTTTTATTTGTGATTACCGAAAATGTTTTTTATATGTAATTTATTATTTATTAAGGAGCTTTCGTGTACTATGCCGGGTTTTATAATATTTTTATTGGCACCGGTATCTATTAAGATTTTAATTTTTTTTATTTGATATCGGATGGCTATGGACTAGGTATGTCAGAAAGTTTAAGTTTCCATATCTGAGCCCTGGTTAATTTTATTTAACTCTGATCCCACATGATTAGCGTCGACTGTTTGATCGTCTGAACATAATCCATGATTATTTATCAATTTCTTAGTAAACGTATACCGCGAACGTAATTTCGGGTCAACTTCCATGGAACTATAGTTGTTGATTCTTCTCTGAACACTTTGGTTAGAACCCTTATTATGATTTTGTAACCCGAAATTTTGTTGATTCGGTGGATAATTAGTTTCTGGTTGGTAAACCTTTTGGTTTGTTGAAACCGAAAAATCTGGTTTGTTTTTGTTAGCTTTTTTTTGAGGTTCCGGCAACTGTCTCATTCGCGCTAAATTTACATAAAAAAGCATACGCTTTTTCTATACCTTTCGGTTTTGCCGCCTGGGCATAACCAAAGTATGGTTTTCTTAACCCCGAGATAAAGGCGGCTAACGCGTCTTCGTAAAATGCGATAAATGCGTTAATGGCTGGCCACGCATTATTCAGACAACACTTTAATATTTTGGACGGTTTCCTTTACTTATTGGAAATAACTTTGAATTGACTGATTCTCTCCATTTATTGACCATAGCTGTGATTTATAAAACGACAGCTCTTGTCGGTTTCCAAGTGCTTCATGGAGTATTATTTTAATTTCATGAAAGTTGTGAGGGTTGCCTGCCAGGCACAAGATATCTTTTGCCTATAAAATTGTAAAATTGAAACTGTTGTGAAAAAAAAGGTTCAAACACTCTTACAGTGTTTTCGGCGGTTTATATCCAAGCAGTTAACTGCTTTCGATTACCATCGAAAGTAGGAATAGATTTAATTGGATCTGGAATCCTAAATAGGTACACTGCGTTGGTTGGTTTAGGTTCATCAAAAGGCTTTGTTGGGTTTTGCTCTATTTTGTTGTTTAAGTATAGTAATTTTTTATCTTGCACCTCCTGTGCTTTATTCAACTTATCAAGTTGTTGAATAATCACAAACAGTTGTGCAGACAAATGATGATGTACATTAAATTATTTATCGAAATAATATTATATTTAGTTTATTTCTGTACCCATCTCGTAGTATATAGAAATTGTATGGTTTTATCGTAGTTGTTTGTTTGTGCCTATCTTGTAGTACACGAAAACTTGTTTTTCACAATTCACTCTTCTGTAAGGCTGCGCCAATTACGAGTCTAGACGTTACGGAATTATAAAAATTATTTATTTCACAAACTTTTTTATAAATTTTATTTAATTTCAATTATAATTGTATGTACTTCTATTTATTAAAACTGTAATTCTTATTCTATATAATTAGTTGTACTTTGGAAGACAATGTGACCAACACGAGTGGTCTGTAACGCCCGGTAGAAACTTGTCTTCAGTAGAATTCCGCATTAGTAATTTGGGACGCACGTGTCTTTACATTTGGAAAAGTTGTCAGCATCTTATTATATCATAATATATATATATATATATATATATATATATATATATATATATATATATATATATATATATATATATATATATATATATATATATATATATATATATATATATATATATATATATATATATATATATATATATATATATATATATATATATACATATGTATTAATTAATTACTATTAATATTAATATTTATATAGTATAAATAGTAAAATATAATTGCAAAATGTTTTCCCACTCCCATCGAAAATAAACAGAAAGCTTATATCTGAATTAATTCTTTTAAGGATAAATTTAAATTAATTATAATTAAAATAAATATTTAAGCTTAAATATAAAACAGTACAAAATAATAATATGAAAAGTTCAGTAGCATCATTTTTCAAAGGCCATAAGGATTTTATGTTTTCTGTTAGAATTTGTTTGTAGCATACACAGCAAATATATATAGTCAAATAGAGATAAAAAAATTTATATATATATATATATATATATATATATATATATATATATATATATATATATATATATATATATATATATATATATATATATATATATATATTATATATATATATAAAATATATATAATTGTGTGTATAGTGGCTCATATATATGAAAGCGCTGTATCCGTGTGTGGCTGTGTAAGTGAAAGCCTACAAAAAACTAGAAAAACTGTATACAAATATTTAACTGTAGAAAAAAGTTTGTGATAAAATAAATAAAATCGATGACCTACATTTCTACTGTGCTTTTTTCTAGTTACAAAAAAAAAATTTCTCCTCACTCAATTTCCTGTAACATCTTTTATTTTATTTATTTTCATTTTATGTTTTCCTCTGCAAAAAAAAAATTCTTAAAGAGGTGAAAATTTATAAATACAAAAAATAAAATGTTTGGCTCGAAATACAACGAAGAGTTCATGTACCGAGCATAGAGTGTAAAATGTTTGTTCAGAAAATTCAGTCAGCCGAGATTTTACATGAATTACATATCCAGTTTATACGTCTGTGGTTCGTTTCATACATAAATCTAGTTATGATACAATATCAAAGATGAAAGAATCAAGGAAAACATGGATTATAAAAGAGAATGTTTATACTTCGTGCATATAATTTACTGGTAGAGTGGGTGAACCTTATTGGATCTTTGAGTGGACAAGTCTTTAAGTAGCCGTAGTCTTTTAGCAAAGTTTACATGAATTTTTATGTACTTATTTATGTATTGAGTTCATTATGTACTGTTAATATTACCTCCCAATAAAAAAGGAGATAATAGGATAACAATTTTTTGTTGCCTTGATTTCTTGGTTTTAACATTTAACCTTTAAGATAAGTTTTTCCAATACGGGAATTGAACGAATAAGAGAAATATCGTGAAAATGAATTAAGCCTAGTGAATTATGGTTTTCATCCTGCTGATATAAATCAAATATACCAGATCTCATTGATTTCTATGTATAGCAAAATAGTTTTTGGGGAATATAACAACCTAAAAAACAGGAAAGAGATATATCCTGACCACTCACCTGTTATCATGACTCATATAGCACAATGATAATCAACAACTTTCCTAAGTCAAAGTGGAAAGACGTTTCTCATCAACCGTAAAACGTAGTTTAGCCAGGCTGCTGCAGCTCGAAACAAAGTTTAAGAAGGATGCCCAATTCAAACAAATTTACCATGACTTTATGAAGGAATATTTAAGCCTCAACCACATGGAGTTAGTTCATGAAAATGACGTAGATATCCCGTTTAAGAATCATTGTTACATCACGTATCACGGCAGTAGTAGTATTTGACGATCTGTGCAAGATAGTAACAAAAGTGTCACTAAACGACATCTTGACGATCGGCTCAAAATTACAGGATTATTTAGTTGACATCATACTCCGATGGCACAAACATAAGCATTCGTTAAAAAGTGGATTGATTGATTGATTATAGTGTATGACCACGAATTAACCAGAACCTCCTGGAATGCTCCGTATACCACCTTATACTCAAGCCGCATATAACAAAACCGTAAAATTTATCTTTCACGTTCTGTGATGCCTGTCCATTACTGGTTTCTTAAGATAAGAATCTTTTCTATCTGCTGGGCCACTATAATCCAGTTTGGGTTTGATACAAGCATGACGCCCACGATATTATTGGGCATCATATCTCCGATCTTGCCTTCCATTTATTCCATGCATCTCAATAAATTTATTGCATCTCAATAAATACACAAAGGTTCTTCCAGCTTCCCAATCATGTGCAAATATTTGATAAAATACAATGACACGTAAAGAATTGGGTCATGAAGTTGTTTACTTCTCCAAGCTTTCTATCGACCCACTTAGATATGTTTTTAATCAACCTTTCTGTCCATCTCTCATGCCTCTCGCCTTGCCAATTCTTCTGACAGCATACCATAACATATTCCCTGATTCATCTACGACGCCAAGTTCACTCTTGGTGTTATGTATTCGTTTCTTTACCAAGGCCATTAGTTTGATTGGCTTTCCCCTGAGACGACCAGAACAGCAGGTTCAAATGCTGTTCTGTATGAGCTACATATTCTGAACGCGCCATAAGGTTGTAACACTGCTATTTTGTTTCGGATTTTTCCAATTTAAAGATGTCTGCCCATATTTAGAGCCATACAGAAGGATAGAATTTGTTACTGACATTAGTAATTTGCTTTTCCCAGTCGAAGGCCTCAGATATTTACCATCAGCTTACTCAGTGCAATAGTCTCTTTTGTCGCTTTTTCCAAAAAACGCTTGATCTGTTTTACAAAATTTAACTTTGTGTCCAGATGCACCCCAAGATATTTGACGGCCGTGTTGAACTGTATTCGCTTGTTTCCCACGTTGAATAGCAAGTCGGTCGTCTAGTTAGTAAAATCAATCTCGTTTTTTCTGTTGCTAGGCTCAAACTATGAACACTTAGCCTTGTAGTAGTTCGTCTCATAATATGACTTAGCTTGCATTGAACATCATCTGTTTCCCGGGTGGTTATTATCTTTGCAATATTGTCTGCATATCCCACCATGAAGGTGTTCTCCGGCATTTCCATACAGAAGATACTATCGTATGATGCGTTCCACGGGTGAGGCCCTAGGACTTGTTTTTCGGTAACTTTTTCTTTGCCTCTAATTTTAAGTTGGTCGCTTTTTTGACTGGACTACAGTTCATTTTTGCGAATTCTTCGTTTTTTTAACAATGTGTTACGGTTGCCCGTAAACAGAATTTGTCTCTTCGTCCTCGACCCGCAGCTTCGACCGGCTAACCTCAGTCCAGAGGGGTGGATATAATGTGGTCGAGGTCCGATGGAGACTTAGGGGCTGCGATCACATTCTTGAATTTAAACACACACACACACACACACACACACACACACCTCGCGATATCGTCATCCTTATCCCTGATCAGTTAAAAAAAATGATTTAACACCACATTGGATTAATTACGTAACCCAGGTATTTGTATATTTTGATGAGTTTTGTTTTTAAATTATACAATGCAAAAAAAAATTGGTTACAAATAAAATTCCATAGTAGCTACGTTATACAAGGCACGACAAGAAAAAAAAATATGTTTCTATTTGGATTCGGTATAATGTTTTTAGATTTTTCTGCACGAACACAACTCCTTTCACGGCCGCAGAGCTCTCCGTCCGGATCAGAACTGCAAATAAACAAGAAAAACACAAAAAAAAACCGCCACCAATGAACTTACACCGCTGCTCAAGTGGTGCGGACCAAACCAAACAAAAATCAAAAATAATATCACAATCTGATTATACCTTGTTACGTAATTTTAGTTAATTATTATTGTTGCTCGTTCCGACTACTCCATCACCTGTTAGTTAGCGTGCTATTCCGTTTCTGGTTTGCCTGTTCGTGTGATGTTGGTCCGGTCTGCCCCGTTTAGTCGATGAAATTTTGCTGTCTAATTCTATAGTTATCGATATATATTGCTGGTCTTTTGTATCGACTCGCCTTGCTGCCACGGTAGTGTGATTAATGGAATTTTTTTTCCTCTCCTCGTAGTTTACTCGCACTGATACTATTTCGATGGTTTCTTCTTTAATTTCTCTTTTGTTTTGGTTGTTACGGCGTCACAACTTTTATTGAATCATAGAATGGTAACACACAGATATATATAGTTTTAATTTAAATCAATTTAATCCACGTTTTTAACGATCTTCAACTTTTTTTTTTTTCACTCTTTTTATCTCTTACGGTGAACTATCACACAACCCGAGACAAAATTTATCAACGTACGAAATACGACAAAAACTGGTTGCCAAATACTGTGGTATCGAAATTATCGTGTTTTTTCTTCTTTATTTTTCTAGATCACGTCCGTCTCGACTCGCCACCAAAACCAAAAAGAACAAAAAAACAAAATATTTCGCATAACGCCCAACACCAACACCCCCTCTACATTAATTTATTTGTGTTTTTTGTTTTCCCCTCTCCGCATTATTACTGGGAAGTCGAACCTTTTTCTTTGGGTATACAATTTATGAGACGTGGCCACGTAACAAGCTCTCGACAAATCATATCTAAGGCCAACACACTTCTCATGGAAAAAGATGGCGAACAATAAAACCAATTTGTTACCCTAACTGAAAATAAGAACATGTGCATGCATATAACCAGTAATTGAAAAATCACCAGAATATGACCTTATTATAAATGCCAAATTAGGACGAATAATTTTAGAAAGAAAACCAATTTCGAATCACCAATTTGGCTTCAGAAATAACCGGAAGCATACTTGGTTCCACTCTTTCTCTATTTTTTACGAGGATTCAAACTGGTAGCAAGTTTTTCTGAAGATTTTGGATCACACTTGCTTTTCGACGTTACCGTGATACTGTGATATACCATTCGACCCCAACCTGTACATAAACATTTCTTCGATTTAAAAATAATAATTATAGATCCAGCACGATATTAGCACTAAATTTTTAATATTATTTTGCGATTCGCGCATCAATTAGCGCCAGGAAAGCAAAACTCAACTTTTTCATTGGCATTCGAACCGATTTATTCTAGCTTGCCATAATTGATTTTTAAAACCCAAATACATAAACTGGATATTACATGGTCAAGCCCAAAACATGTTATGTCGCTGAACTGATTACAGTGAATCAATTACGCTCCAATGTATACATTTTATGAATACATTTTAAATTTTTTTTTATTATACTGTCTGAGGCTATAGATATCGATTATATATGAGACTGCCGCAGACAGATAACTTCCTACGTTTGTTTGTTTTTGGTATAATATTGTCAAACTTGATGGATGTACATATATATAAAAGGGTTGATTTATTACAGATACATAAAATTTTGTAATATTTAAGGAAGGTTAAATGTAAAATCCAATTTCCACTTAGAACTAAATTAATAATTAAAATCTGGAAAATAGGATTCAAGTGCGAGTTCAGATGTTCCTAAATCAATAAAAAAATTAAATTTAATGTAAAGTGGCAGTAATGTTTAAGTATATGTTGCTCAATATAACTGTATTCTTTCCTTTGAGCCATTCAATTTTTGTTGAAAGATCAATACAAAATTGGAAAGCATCATAAATAGATTGACGAAATTCGATATTCGTGTTTGGATTCTACGTACGGTATTTTACTGTAACGTATATAAGTAACTGTTAAATGTACTCTTTATTGTAACGGATCGTTGACGAATCGATATCCGTTAACAGAAAAAGAAATATATATTTGTTTACATAGTGGTGCTCGACAGTGTTTTTGTAGCTGGCTAAGGCTCAGAGGCGATGTGTGTGTGTTTAAAAGAAACATATGTGAACCATGCATACATCGTATACAAAGGGAAAAACAATTGAGATGCAGGAAACAAAATTACTGAATATTTACAAGAATAGAGAAAAAACCGAACGAGCCGGTGAACTGTTAAATCAATAATGCGAATCTACATGTTGAAAACCACATCCGGTGAACTACGTCAAGTGTTAGGTGGGACAAAATGTATTAGTAATATTAATCCGCGTAAACCAGGTCCACCTTAAGTAGGCTTTGGACTAGGACTGCGAAGCAGTAATTTCTGCATTGCTTTTGCGATACTTCACAAAGCGTGCATTAAGTGTTGGCGAGCTGATCGCGATTTCTTAAAAAGCGAGAGTTCCATGAAGAACAATGCTTGTTTAAAAGATGTTACATTCAAATTTCCGTAGCACAAAGTGCAAATAACGTAAAGTTTATCGCATCCTGAGACTAGCCGTTTACCGGTTGCAGATGGCTTTTTCTATGAAAAACATGAACATGAATCTTGACCACGAAAGTCAGCAATTTTTCATCCATCAGTACAAAAGATAAAGCGTTGTTGTATGAGAAAATATTTTTACGAGTTTTGATGTTCAGAATTTCATAAAAGATTTTTTAAGAATTGACGATATTCGAGAACATTTCCACTCGAATTTTCAGCAGCAACTGGTAAATCTTCCCTCTAACGACGCTTGGCAGCAATATTTGTTTATAACATTTGATGATGCATTTGTTGATGCACAGAAGGCGCCAACGACATTCAATAATATCCGCCGCACAAGCCTTCCCTTGAATTTCGTCAAAATAATATAATAATATAATAATATAATAATATAATAATATAATAATATAATAATATAATAATATAATAATATAATAATATAATAATATAATAATATAATAATATAATAATATAATAATATAATAATATAATAATATAATAATATAATAATATAATAATATAATAATATAATAATATAATAATATAATAATATAATAATATAATAATATAATAATATAATAATATAATAATATAATAATATAATAATATAATAATATAATAATATAATAATATAATAATATAATAATATAATAATATAATAATATAATAATATAATAATATAATAATATAATAATATAATAATATAATAATATAATAATATAATAATATAATAATATAATAATATAATAATATAATAATATAATAATATAATAATATAATAATATAATAATATAATAATATAATAATATAATAATATAATAATATAATAATATAATAATATAATAATATAATAATATAATAATATAATAATATAATAATATAATAATATAATAATATAATAATATAATAATATAATAATATAATAATATAATAATATAATAATATAATAATATAATAATATAATAATATAATAATATAATAATATAATAATATAATAATATAATAATATAATAATATAATAATATAATAATATAATAATATAATAATATAATAATATACTAATATAATAATATAATAATATAATAATATAATAATATAATAATATAATAATATAATAATATAATAATATAATAATATAATAATATAATAATATAATAATATAATAATATAATAATATAATAATATAATAATATAATAATATAATAATATAATAATATAATAATATAATAATATAATAATATAATAATATAATAATATAATAATATAATAATATAATAATATAATAATATAATAATATAATAATATAATAATATAATAATATAATAATATAATAATATAATAATATAATAATATAATAATATAATAATATAATAATATAATAATATAATAATATAATAATATAATAATATAATAATATAATAATATAATAATATAATAATATAATAATATAATAATATAATAATATAATAATATAATAATATAATAATATAATAATATAATAATATAATAATATAATAATATAATAATATAATAATATAATAATATAATAATATAATAATATAATAATATAATAATATAATAATATAATAATATAATAATATAATAATATAATAATATAATAATATAATAATATAATAATATAATAATATAATAATATAATAATATAATAATATAATAATATAATAATATAATAATATAATAATATAATAATATAATAATATAATAATATAATAATATAATAATATAATAATATAATAATATAATAATATAATAATATAATAATATAATAATATAATAATATAATAATATAATAATATAATAATATAATAATATAATAATATAATAATATAATAATATAATAATATAATAATATAATAATATAATAATATAATAATATAATAATATAATAATATAATAATATAATAATATAATAATATAATAATATAATAATATAATAATATAATAATATAATAATATAATAATATAATAATATAATAATATAATAATATAATAATATAATAATATAATAATATAATAATATAATAATATAATAATATAATAATATAATAATATAATAATATAATAATATAATAATATAATAATATAATAATATAATAATATAATAATATAATAATATAATAATATAATAATATAATAATATAATAATATAATAATATAATAATATAATAATATAATAATATAATAATATAATAATATAATAATATAATAATATAATAATATAATAATATAATAATATAATAATATAATAATATAATAATATAATAATATAATAATATAATAATATAATAATATAATAATATAATAATATAATAATATAATAATATAATAATATAATAATATAATAATATAATAATATAATAATATAATAATATAATAATATAATAATATAATAATATAATAATATAATAATATAATAATATAATAATATAATAATATAATAATATAATAATATAATAATATAATAATATAATAATATAATAATATAATAATATAATAATATAATAATATAATAATATAATAATATAATAATATAATAATATAATAATATAATAATATAATAATATAATAATATAATAATATAATAATATAATAATATAATAATATAATAATATAATAATATAATAATATAATAATATAATAATATAATAATATAATAATATAATAATATAATAATATAATAATATAATAATATAATAATATAATAATATAATAATATAATAATATAATAATATAATAATATAATAATATAATAATATAATAATATAATAATATAATAATATAATAATATAATAATATAATAATATAATAATATAATAATATAATAATATAATAATATAATAATATAATAATATAATAATATAATAATATAATAATATAATAATATAATAATATAATAATATAATAATATAATAATATAATAATATAATAATATAATAATATAATAATATAATAATATAATAATATAATAATATAATAATATAATAATATAATAATATAATAATATAATAATATAATAATATAATAATATAATAATATAATAATATAATAATATAATAATATAATAATATAATAATATAATAATATAATAATATAATAATATAATAATATAATAATATAATAATATAATAATATAATAATATAATAATATAATAATATAATAATATAATAATATAATAATATAATAATATAATAATATAATAATATAATAATATAATAATATAATAATATAATAATATAATAATATAATAATATAATAATATAATAATATAATAATATAATAATATAATAATATAATAATATAATAATATAATAATATAATAATATAATAATATAATAATATAATAATATAATAATATAATAATATAATAATATAATAATATAATAATATAATAATATAATAATATAATAATATAATAATATAATAATATAATAATATAATAATATAATAATATAATAATATAATAATATAATAATATAATAATATAATAATATAATAATATAATAATATAATAATATAATAATATAATAATATAATAATATAATAATATAATAATATAATAATATAATAATATAATAATATAATAATATAATAATATAATAATATAATAATATAATAATATAATAATATAATAATATAATAATATAATAATATAATAATATAATAATATAATAATATAATAATATAATAATATAATAATATAATAATATAATAATATAATAATATAATAATATAATAATATAATAATATAATAATATAATAATATAATAATATAATAATATAATAATATAATAATATAATAATATAATAATATAATAATATAATAATATAATAATATAATAATATAATAATATAATAATATAATAATATAATAATATAATAATATAATAATATAATAATATAATAATATAATAATATAATAATATAATAATATAATAATATAATAATATAATAATATAATAATATAATAATATAATAATATAATAATATAATAATATAATAATATAATAATATAATAATATAATAATATAATAATATAATAATATAATAATATAATAATATAATAATATAATAATATAATAATATAATAATATAATAATATAATAATATAATAATATAATAATATAATAATATAATAATATAATAATATAATAATATAATAATATAATAATATAATAATATAATAATATAATAATATAATAATATAATAATATAATAATATAATAATATAATAATATAATAATATAATAATATAATAATATAATAATATAATAATATAATAATATAATAATATAATAATATAATAATATAATAATATAATAATATAATAATATAATAATATAATAATATAATAATATAATAATATAATAATATAATAATATAATAATATAATAATATAATAATATAATAATATAATAATATAATAATATAATAATATAATAATATAATAATATAATAATATAATAATATAATAATATAATAATATAATAATATAATAATATAATAATATAATAATATAATAATATAATAATATAATAATATAATAATATAATAATATAATAATATAATAATATAATAATATAATAATATAATAATATAATAATATAATAATATAATAATATAATAATATAATAATATAATAATATAATAATATAATAATATAATAATATAATAATATAATAATATAATAATATAATAATATAATAATATAATAATATAATAATATAATAATATAATAATATAATAATATAATAATATAATAATATAATAATATAATAATATAATAATATAATAATATAATAATATAATAATATAATAATATAATAATATAATAATATAATAATATAATAATATAATAATATAATAATATAATAATATAATAATATAATAATATAATAATATAATAATATAATAATATAATAATATAATAATATAATAATATAATAATATAATAATATAATAATATAATAATATAATAATATAATAATATAATAATATAATAATATAATAATATAATAATATAATAATATAATAATATAATAATATAATAATATAATAATATAATAATATAATAATATAATAATATAATAATATAATAATATAATAATATAATAATATAATAATATAATAATATAATAATATAATAATATAATAATATAATAATATAATAATATAATAATATAATAATATAATAATATAATAATATAATAATATAATAATATAATAATATAATAATATAATAATATAATAATATAATAATATAATAATATAATAATATAATAATATAATAATATAATAATATAATAATATAATAATATAATAATATAATAATATAATAATATAATAATATAATAATATAATAATATAATAATATAATAATATAATAATATAATAATATAATAATATAATAATATAATAATATAATAATATAATAATATAATAATATAATAATATAATAATATAATAATATAATAATATAATAATATAATAATATAATAATATAATAATATAATAATATAATAATATAATAATATAATAATATAATAATATAATAATATAATAATATAATAATATAATAATATAATAATATAATAATATAATAATATAATAATATAATAATATAATAATATAATAATATAATAATATAATAATATAATAATATAATAATATAATAATATAATAATATAATAATATAATAATATAATAATATAATAATATAATAATATAATAATATAATAATATAATAATATAATAATATAATAATATAATAATATAATAATATAATAATATAATAATATAATAATATAATAATATAATAATATAATAATATAATAATATAATAATATAATAATATAATAATATAATAATATAATAATATAATAATATAATAATATAATAATATAATAATATAATAATATAATAATATAATAATATAATAATATAATAATATAGTAATATAATAATATAATAATATAATAATATAATAATATAATAATATAATAATATAATAATATAATAATATAATAATATAATAATATAATAATATAATAATATAATAATATAATAATATAATAATATAATAATATAATAATATAATAATATAATAATATAATAATATAATAATATAATAATATAATAATATAATAATATAATAATATAATAATATAATAATATAATAATATAATAATATAATAATATAATAATATAATAATATAATAATATAATAATATAATAATATAATAATATAATAATATAATAATATAATAATATAATAATATAATAATATAATAATATAATAATATAATAATATAATAATATAATAATATAATAATATAATAATATCATAATAATGTTACTTTGACAACCCAATCAATATCAAGAAAGAGAATCAGGCTTACCTCCGAAGAGGAACGAATCTTTGTTGTTATCGACAAAGGAAAAAACTCTTATGTAGGGTTTATTGAGCAGAATAAGGGCGGTCTGTGCAGGTGCCGAGTCATATTACGAAAAATGAAAATTGCAACTGTAGGATAAAAAAATATCAGCAGGAGTGTCAAGGACGGTCTCCTGGTACTCGAAGAGATCCTCACTGTAATTTTTCCCGCCATAATAACTGGAGAAGAAAGCGGAGGTAAAACGCAAAGGATAAAATAGCTAGCAAATCTAGAGGAGGTAAAAAACAGAAGGGAATGGTTATGCGAACATTTGTTACGTGGCCACGTCTCATAAATTGTATACCCAAAGAAAAAGGTTCGACTTCCCAGTAATAATGCGGAGAGGGGAAAACAAAAAACACAAATAAATTAAGGTAGAGGAGGTGTTGGTGTTGGGCGTTATGCGAAATATTTTGTTTTTTTGTTTTTTTTGGTTTTGGTGGCGAGTCGAGACGGACGTGATCTAGAAAAATAAAGAAGAAAAAACACGATAATTTCGATACCACAGTATTTGGCAACCAGTTTTTGTCGTATTTCGTACGTTGATAAATTTTGTCTCGGGTTGTGTGATAGTTCACCGTAAGAGATAAAAAGAGTGAAAAAAAAAAAAAGTTGAAGATCGTTAAAAACGTGGATTAAATTGATTTAAATTAAAACTATATATATCTGTGTGTTACCATTCTATGATTCAATAAAAGTTGTGACGCCGTAACAACCAAAACAAAAGAGAAATTAAAGAAGAAACCATCGAAATAGTATCAGTGCGAGTAAACTACGAGGAGAGGAAAACAAATTCCATTAATCACACTACCGTGGCAGCAAGGCGAGTCGATACAAAAGACCAGCAATATATATCGATAACTATAGAATTAGACAGCAAAATTTCATCGACTAAACGGGGCAGACCGGACCAACATCACACGAACAGGCAAACCAGAAACGGAATAGCACGCTAACTAACAGGTGATGGAGTAGTCGGAACGAGCAACAATAATAATTAACTAAAATTACGTAACAAGGTATAATCAGATTGTGATATTATTTTTGATTTTTGTTTGGTTTGGTCCGCACCACTTGAGCAGCGGTGTAAGTTCATTGGTGGCGGTTTTTTTTTGTGTTTTTCTTGTTTATTTGCAGTTCTGATCCGGACGGAGAGCTCTGCGGCCGTGAAAGGAGTTGTGTTCGTGCAGAAAAATCTAAAAACATTATACCGAATCCAAATAGAAACATATTTTTTTTTCTTGTCGTGCCTTGTATAACGTAGCTACTATGGAATTTTATTTGTAACCAATTTTTTTTTGCATTGTATAATTTAAAAACAAAACTCATCAAAATATACAAATACCTGGGTTACGTAATTAATCCAATGTGGTGTTAAATCATTTTTTTTAACTGATCAGGGATAAGGATGACGATATCGCGAGGTGTGTGTGTGTTTAAATTCAAGAATGTGATCGCAGCCCCTAAGTCTCCATCGGACCTCGACCACATTATATCCACCCCTCTGGACTGAGGTTAGCCGGTCGAAGCTGCGGGTCGAGGACGAAGAGACAAATTCTGTTTACGGGCAACCGTAACAGTGGCGCCCAAACGTATATACGGCTTAAATTTAATAATATCTTCTATCAATAAATTTACACATCACATTAACGTAATTTAAATTTTTTTATTACTTTGCAGTTTTATTTTTTTTTTGTTCCATGTGCTGGGTGATCTTTTATCGAGGTTTGTTTACCTTTGTTAAAGATCAGCTCAAAGCACATGTGTAACTTATATTACAGCTAATATTTTTTTTTTGTTTTTCTCTTTTACAGTTGTGCTGATTCAACCTCATCATGCAAACTTTATATCGGCAATTCGTCTTTGAATTAATGTTCAATAAATGATGATGTTGGATTAAGACAGCTGCAATTTCCGTTAGGCACGGATTATTTTCTTCATGTAACATCCATATCGGCCTAAGTCTTTGAATTTGTTTGTGAAACGCATGAGGTTTATAACGTACCGCGGCTAACGGTCATCCGTATCCAAATAGTGCATAACGACTGGTACATGACCGCATTATTTATCCACCGAAGTGTTTGAATTACAACGTGTGTTTTGTCATTTACTAGTTGTCCATTTGTATGATTTAAGAAAACAAGCATATCCAAGAATAATCTTGTTGATTTGTCTTGATAAGTTTTTTCGAACAAAATGCATCCATACATTTTTTTTTGTTTCTTATAATTTTTTTTCTTTTTAGTGGCACACCTGCATGTTTCCGGTATCGTGGTTATCTCCCTGATCAGTTATGTTATTCTATTTATATATTTGTGGTTGACGAATTAAATTTATTGGATAATTTTGAAACATTTGTTTGTGGTGGTGAGTTTTTGTGGGTTGAATGCCTGTGGGTTATTCAATTCTTTAACTTATTCTTATTTATATTTATTATTATTTAATTATATATCGTCTAGTAATTGGTTGGTCGTAAATTTTTGTTAGAATCTATATTTTTTTGTTTTGAAAGAATTTTAAATTCAATATATATATATATATAATATAACGACACTAACTGTGATACCCTTTTGGGACATTACGGTGCGAATTCTAAATTTACACCCCATCCTAGTCATTTACATCTTGTTTTGGTGTCTATTTAATTCATATACTTTAAACTATTTATTTATAATCATTTCGTATTTGTGGTTTGGAGGGTATTTAATCTATTTATTCACGGATTTATTATTATATTTACATAAACCCATTTACACTATTTATAATATTATATTTATTTATCTATTTATTTAATTTATTTACTTATTTTGCTATATTTAGCTTTAGAAGAGCATTATTTTTCTATAAGGGTAGCTTGTTGTGCTGTATTGTTCACGTAAAGTAGTGGTTTTGATAAAAATGGATGTTACCCATCTCGAACCAGAGGAGTTGAGAGTGGAGTGTGAGATACGACACCTACCGACCACGTCTCCGAATTTGCAACTCTTAACCATTAAAATGTTGGCGGAAAAACAATTTCCAATGTTGATTCCTTCGATTCCACACGAGTTAGGATTACGCAAACCCAGGCATGAACTTAAACTGTGCAACCTTAAATTGAATCGCATTCAGTCATATTTTCAAGGTTATTCGACTTTAGATCTTTGTGATCTGACTAAAATGAAGTCGCGGTTGTTACATATTCAAGGTCGATTGTATAGGCTACAGATGCAGGATCTGGAAACAGCGCAGGTCGCCGAATTACTTCGGGAATGTACCAATCTTCAGAAACACACAAATGAGGTAGAAGTGAATGGAATTTTCTGTGCTTCGCCGACACGAAATGAGCATCTTCCAATACCTCTTGTACCGGATGAGACAGATGAACGTTCAGTATTTAGTGAACAAAGCTATTTAAATGAGCAAAAGGGATTTGTAGAGAAAATAGAAACGCAAATTCCAAAAGCTATTCCAAATGGTACTCCAAATGTAGACAGTGTAATTCAAAATCTCGCCACACTTTTATCTGAGCTTCGTCAAGTTCCAGGTAAGGCAACAATTCCGCTTGGTGACGTAAAGTCGACGAAATCTATTTCTAAGTTCAATACTTTAAGTCCATCTAAAATTCTCATATCCTGGAATCTTAAATTTAGTGGGGCAAGTGGTGATACCCCGGTAGAGCGTTTCGTTTCCAGAGTCGATCAAATGGCTCAACGCACTGACATAGATCTCAATACTTGTGTTCAAGAAATAACGTGTGTACTCACGGGTGATGCGCTGGAGTGGTTTTGGATTCAACTAGAACGACATCCATCCTCTAATTGGGATACCTTGAAATCAGAAATGATTCAAAGATTTTGTTTTTGTAGATCGGATCGGGAGATTCGGCGGTTACTGGACTCTCGTAAACAAAAATACCCAAGGGAGAGCTATGTTGAATTCCAAGATTCAATCTTAAAAATAGCGTTACAGGCGCAAACACCTATCGCTGATTCTGAACTTTTGGATGTGTTGATTAACAACATGCGTCCTGGACTCCAACTAGCATTGGCAAATAAACGAGTCTTCAGAATCAGTCAATTGGCTCAAGAATGTCGTTCTCTTGAAGATCTGTGGGTGCAAATTCGTCATAACCCTGAGGGCAATATTGTTTCTCAGAGAAATCAAGTGCATGAATTATCTTTGAACAATTTAACTGATAATAAATCGAAATTAATTTCAACTCCGGGTCAGCAAGACTTGAAGGTAATACAAGAGGATCCAAATCTTTTCGAACCACCGGCAGTATGTGCTTTAAATCGTCCACGCTTCGAAAATCAACAGATGAGGGTGGTTTCATCACCTAGCACGGATTTACGCAACAAATGTTGGAATTGTTATGAATCAGGTCATTCTTATAAATTCTGCCGTCAGCCTCGGAAAATTTTCTGCTTTGGATGTGGCTTGCAGAACATCTACTTGCCCGACTGTAAAAATTGTCAAAGATCCTATTTGGAAAATCAGCAACGGAAGGCAGCAAATATTCGGGAGTCTCGCCTTCCGTACTCATGTCCCGACAAATTACGAACGCCAGGATTCAGCAACCAATACCGATCCAGAATTTTATCGACTGCTCCGACGACCACAAGCACAACCTCCGAAGTAAAAACTAATTCTAAAATATTTCAACTACATACCAGATTCTCTCGCGCGTATAATTATTTCCGTCGTCGTCATCAAATTCGTCGTGAAATTTGTGAATCCACTTTATTAGGCAGCACAGAAGGACGTCCTTTTGTAAAAATTACACTCTGTGACTCTGAAATATGGGGATTACTGGATTCGGGTGCTAATATCAGTGTATTGGGTAAGGGTTGCGAGAGGTTCCTCGAACACTCCACGTGTGTCTTCCATAATTTTCCATCAGTAGTATCAACGGCAAATGGCTTCAAAGAAAAAATACTTGGGTATATTCTGGCGGACGTCCGCTTTAACAACCAAACGCATTCAATCAAATTTTACCTAGCACCTAACCTGTCACAAGAACTATATCTCGGGATGGATTTTTTTAGAGCAGTTGGAATCCAGTTTAAATTATCTGAATTGTCGGGTAATCTCATATCGTCTCCCATTCCTTCCGTCAACCCAGATGCTCTCCTCAGTCATGATCTTTCTTCCAACCAAGCCAGTGCTTTATCCGATGTTATAAATCTATTCCTTTCGTCTGCTACGATAGGATTGGGTCGTACAAACCTCTTGTCCCATAAAATTGATACAGGGGCTGCCTCACCAATAAAACAGCGACACTATGCCGTTTCTCCTGCGGTTCGAGCTCAACTTTATGGCGAGCTTGATCGTATGATCGCATTAGGAGTCTTAGAAGAGAGTGAGAGTCCTTGGTGTTCACCAGTCACACTGGTGAAAAAATCAAATGGGAAGGTTAGATTGTGCCTTGACGCCCGAAGAGTTAATGAAGTCACTGTTAAGGATGCCTGTCCGTTACCGATAATTGAGGGACTTCTGAGTCGATTGGAAAACACCTCATTCATTTCTAGTATAGATTTGAAGGACGCCTTTTGGCAAATTCCTCTCGACAATGATGCCAAAAGTAAAACCGCTTTTACGGTACCGGGTAGGCCTCTGTATCAGTTCACCGTCATGCCATTCGGGTTATGCAACGCACCGCAAAGCATGCGCCGATTAATGGACAAGGTGATTCCCCATCAGTATCACGACCAGGTGTTTGTCTATTTAGATGACCTCTTGGTGACGTCCAGGACTTTTGAGGAGCATCTTGTCTTATTAAAAGTAGTCGCCGAGCGGTTGCGGTGGGCCAATCTAACTATAAATGTTGAGAAAAGTAGGTTCGTTCTCAGACAGATAAAGTATCTGGGGCATTTAATCGGTGATGGATGTATCAAAGTCGATCCTGAAAAGGTTGAGGCTATCTCCAAATTCCCAGTTCCCACTACCATTCGCCAACTTCGCCGTTTTCTCGGGATGAGCGGGTGGTACCGTCGGTTTATTCCTAACTATTCGTCCATCGCTGCTCCCCTAACTGATTTGTTGAAAGGCAACACGAAACTAGTATGGAATCCTCGGGCTGAGCTTTCATTTAATAACTTAAAAACTGCTTTAACTACCGCTCCTGTTCTGGTACATGCCGATTACAGCCTTCCTTTCTTCATTCAAGTTGATGCATCGACAACGGGGGTTCGTGGGGTGCTCTTTCAAAATCACGGTGGCGAAGAACATCCCATCGCCTTTTATTCGCATAAGCTCAACTCCGCCCAGCGCAAGTACAGTGTTACTGAACTGGAATGTTATGCTGCTGTACTTTGCGTCAAGAAATTCCGGTCTTATGTGGAGGGGTTCGAGTTTACTATCATCACGGATCATGCGAGTCTCCGCTGGCTAATGAACTTATCTGACTTGTCGGGCCGATTAGCCAGGTGGAGTCTAAAATTACAGGGCTTTAAGTTTAACATCGTACATCGTAAGGGTAGTCTAAATACTGTACCAGATACTCTTTCCCGCGCTTTTTGCGAAGAAATTGGACCTGGTCCGTCAAGTTCCTGTAGCGATGATAAAATATGCATTAACTTGGATGATCCTGCCTTTTGTGATGAGGATTACTTGGTACAGGTACGTAAAATAACTGAACATCCCCACAACCATCCTGATTTTAAAATTCAAGAGGGTAAACTGTTAATATTCGTCAATCGTACCGTCGTAGCTGCATTGCGAGCTTATGTCGGAGATCAACATATTGACTGGGACGTACATCTCTCTCAAGTCGGCGCAACAATGCGTAATGTCATTCATTCGTCAACCTCCTTTTCACCACGTTTTCTAGTTTTCGGGCAGCATCGAATTGGACACGGATCCGATTATGAACTTAGGCGTTTATTAGGTTGTGGCGATAATAGTGAAGCGGGCGGTTTTACGACAGCAAATCGTCTTGATCGCATACATAAGGAAGTAATAGACCATCTGCGTGTCGCTCACTTCAAAGGCGAACGAGCATACAATAGGACCAGTCGACCGCGTAGCTTTACAGTGGGGCAATCAGTTTTTGTACGTACTTATGTACTTAGTAACGCAGTAAGAAAGTTTTCTGCTAAACTTGCACCAAAATTTGTGCCTGCGATCGTAGACGAAAAAATTGAACAAGTGGCTTATCGTTTAAGCGATCCAGATGGAAAACCATTAGGCATATATCATGCTCACGATATTCGCGTTTGAATAGGTTGTTTAGTTAAATAAGCAATTTGATGTTTTGACTCAGGCCCGGCGTTATGAGATCTCAGGGCGTGTGGTCTTCCCCACGTTTGTTACGTGGCCACGTCTCATAAATTGTATACCCAAAGAAAAAGGTTCGACTTCCCAGTAATAATGCGGAGAGGGGAAAACAAAAAACACAAATAAATTAAGGTAGAGGAGGTGTTGGTGTTGGGCGTTATGCGAAATATTTTGTTTTTTTGTTTTTTTTGGTTTTGGTGGCGAGTCGAGACGGACGTGATCTAGAAAAATAAAGAAGAAAAAACACGATAATTTCGATACCACAGTATTTGGCAACCAGTTTTTGTCGTATTTCGTACGTTGATAAATTTTGTCTCGGGTTGTGTGATAGTTCACCGTAAGAGATAAAAAGAGTGAAAAAAAAAAAAGTTGAAGATCGTTAAAAACGTGGATTAAATTGATTTAAATTAAAACTATATATATCTGTGTGTTACCATTCTATGATTCAATAAAAGTTGTGACGCCGTAACAACCAAAACAAAAGAGAAATTAAAGAAGAAACCATCGAAATAGTATCAGTGCGAGTAAACTACGAGGAGAGGAAAAAAAATTCCATTAATCACACTACCGTGGCAGCAAGGCGAGTCGATACAAAAGACCAGCAATATATATCGATAACTATAGAATTAGACAGCAAAATTTCATCGACTAAACGGGGCAGACCGGACCAACATCACACGAACAGGCAAACCAGAAACGGAATAGCACGCTAACTAACAGGTGATGGAGTAGTCGGAACGAGCAACAATAATAATTAACTAAAATTACGTAACAAGGTATAATCAGATTGTGATATTATTTTTGATTTTTGTTTGGTTTGGTCCGCACCACTTGAGCAGCGGTGTAAGTTCATTGGTGGCGGTTTTTTTTTGTGTTTTTCTTGTTTATTTGCAGTTCTGATCCGGACGGAGAGCTCTGCGGCCGTGAAAGGAGTTGTGTTCGTGCAGAAAAATCTAAAAACATTATACCGAATCCAAATAGAAACATATTTTTTTTTCTTGTCGTGCCTTGTATAACGTAGCTACTATGGAATTTTATTTGTAACCAATTTTTTTTTGCATTGTATAATTTAAAAACAAAACTCATCAAAATATACAAATACCTGGGTTACGTAATTAATCCAATGTGGTGTTAAATCATTTTTTTTAACTGATCAGGGATAAGGATGACGATATCGCGAGGTGTGTGTGTGTTTAAATTCAAGAATGTGATCGCAGCCCCTAAGTCTCCATCGGACCTCGACCACATTATATCCACCCCTCTGGACTGAGGTTAGCCGGTCGAAGCTGCGGGTCGAGGACGAAGAGACAAATTCTGTTTACGGGCAACCGTAACAAGCTTTTGAAGACATTCAACAGGTGCTCTGCAAATATATCAGCTTTCAGTTTCAGGTTTCCAATATACTTATCATCTTGCAGTTTAAGTTGTGGGTTTTGTAATTAGGGTCTTCGTAATCGTTTGGCTGCTTTTCAAAGAGAGTATAGTCTGTGTTTTTATCAGTGGTAAAATTTCCAAGAAATCGACTAATGAACATGTTTTTTAATTTCACGGATACTTTTTTTTCATTGATTGCTTATGCACTGGCCATTATTTCCAGCTCTTCTTTATTCCATTATTAACTCTCATTTTTATCTTGAACAATTTGTTGCTTTTTGGTTATTTTTGTACTTTGGTGGTGTAAATTCCTCTGTATCTAGTTGCACATTCGCAAACAAATTGCTTTACTTCCAATTCATTTTTAAAGTTTTTAAAAATAAAAAAGTACAGTAGAAAGGTTTATCAGTGTACACTACTGACGAAATAGAAAATTTCATTAAAAAAAAATAATTAAAAAACAAACAATGTTATTCTTTTAAATATGAATTGAGAGAGTGTGAGTGCTTTTTATACGTCCAAATAAAACCCTCTTTATAATAAGCCAAAACCCTCTTTACTACAAGCCGCATTCATTGCATACTAATGCTATTAAATCATATACATATGAGAATGTATTGTAAGTAAAAAACGTGTCTGCCGTATCAGTGTATGTACGGCTGATAAGAAAATGAGCGGGCGGTATACAATCAATATCATCAGACTGTGATACGGCTATCGGTCTTGAATTCAATATGGCTTCTATTTTAGTCATCAACGTAGAAAACTCTTCAAGTGTGAGTATGGATTGCCCAACCACTCGTCCCAAATGTGTTTTTGCTTGTTTTACAGCCGCTTCCCATATATCGCCCATATGCGGTGCTCCCGGTGGAATGAACTTCCATTCTATTTTGTATTTCAAAAGTGCTGCGGATATATCGGATGCATTATTCTGTAGAAATTGAAACAACGGCTTGAGATGGTTGCTTCCGCCAACAAAATTCGTCCCATTAATTCCTGCATATTGTACGGTACATACCACTTTGTGATGTAAATCTCGTAAGCACTGTCAGGAAACTATCTATTGTGAGATTACCTACGGTCTCAATATGCACCGCCTTGGTACTCAAGCAAACGAATATGCAAACATAAACTTTAATTGGTATCTGACCTCATCTTCTTATTGGTTGCCTCTTGAATGGTCCGCAAAAATCTACACTCACTTGATGAAAAGGATGTACATATTGAACTCGCACTGCATGTAAGTTCCTCATTATCTGGTGTTCTGCCTTCGGGTTTTACCTTATACACTTAATACTATGCTTAATACTATGCTGGTGAGTAAACTGATTCTAGGATGATTATGAAGTAAGTGTACATCGCTGACTAAATGCATTTGACTCTTTGATGAATTATTGGCAATATGCTGGGATGCTTCACATTGTATGATGTAAAAGAATTTTGCATGCGGCCTCCTACTCTTATTATACCTTGCTCATCTAAAAATGGATTAAATGTTTTTAACTTAGTAGTTCTCGGTACCGTCCTTTTGTTCTGCAGTGCATTTAATTCAACTGTGAACTCCGATCTTTGTATTTTTCGTATTAAGACTATTTCAGCAGCAATGATTTCATCTCTCTTTGTCCGTGCCCTTTGTTTATGTCTCAAATTGTTGATAAATCGCATGATAAAGGATAATACTCTGGACGATTTTGCGAAGCTGGAGTATCTGCTAATGACATTTTCAATAAAATAATTGGTAGATACCGTGAATACCTCTATTTTTGATGGTCGTAATTCTTCGGTGGTTATTTCGTGAGGGTGCAAGTTCTTGGATTGAATAGATTTGTTCTCTTCGTCATCAATCAGCCAATGAGGTCCGCTCCACCACAGCTTGCAGTTGCATAACTCCTCCGTGCTCATGCCTCGTAATGTGATATCTACAGGATTGTCATTATACACAACATGCCACCAATGCTCTCGCTTATGTAATGGTATAATTTCACTGACTCTATTAGCAACAAAAGTGGTCCAACGCCTCGGATGGTCTGACAGCCAATCCAATACAATTTGTGAGTCGGTGAACAATTCATTTTTTGTGATATTCACCATCAATGAATCTTTCATCTTTCACCAGCCTCATCAGATTTGCCAATAACAAAAAGCCAATAACAAAGGGATTTGGATATAACTATATTTGATATTTTAAACCCTCGTTTGTATATGCTAGAGCATATACAACCGTGGCGTATGCCTTCTTGCTGGCGTTACTAAACCCAATTAACCTTACTTTATTGCTGGTCTGAATCCATCTTGGAATTCTCACCTTCATTGTTTTGCATAACTCTTTTCTAATTTGCTGCCAAGACTTCAATATATTAGACGGCAGCTCCTCATGCCAGTTAATGTTTTGCATCCACAGATTTCGAAATAAAATCTTGATTTTGTCTATTATCGGAGTTAACCAGCCAAGTGGATCGAACGTTCGACTGGCATCCGACAATAGTGTTCGCTTAGTGTGTTTATCACGCAATGGTAGTTGAACAGTAAATTTAAATTGGTCTTCATTTGGATCCCATTGAAGGCCTAAAACTTTCGGCGTTTCTACTTGCTGTTGACCTTATATTTGTTGACCTTATGCTCACTGGAAACTACTTCCATTTATCCAAGTGCTTGATACTCTGCCATAAATAATGTGTAAAACTTTCCAAACTCTGGATCTCGCTTGAATCTCGTCTCCATTGATTTTAACCTTTTTAGAGCAGTAATGTACGACGTTCCAAGAATACTATCGGGCTGCTTGAATGGTAACTTCACAAGAAATTTGTGGTTTGTGGTCATCTTGGTAGTCGTTTGAACCAGTTCTTCGCATTGTTGTTCCTCCGTAGTTTTTAAGTTTGTTTTTGGTAACTCCTCCACTTCCCAAAATTTGCGAATATATCTGTCGATATCGAGTAATACATTAAAATTTGTTATGCCATACATACCTGAATTGTTTTCAATAATTCTCCTAGCGACTATCCAACCGAAAATCGTGCGTGTTGTGGTTAATCCACTTGCCAACTTCAAACTCTTCGATTTCTCTAAACATTTAAAAAATATATCAACTCCCAAAAGTACGTCTATTTGCCCACGTTTATTGAAGTTGAGGTCAGCGAACTGTAACTGATTTATCATTTTAAAATCAGCATTTGACAAATGAATCTCGGTTAGTACTTCGGACACTCTTAGAATTATGAGTGCTTGTGTTTTTAGCATAGCCATGTGATCCAAGGAAGTAACAATCAATTCAGTAGGTCCTCGTGTTTGATGAGTGTTGCTTGGGATGCTGAATCTAATAGCGCTCTATATGTCTGCCAAAGTCCATTGCAGTCTTTGATTTTTATCATTGCGGTCGGAAATATACCGTGTGATGTAACTGGGCTTGAGGTGTACGTTTTTGTTTCAGCTTCAACTTCTTCTGTTGCTTCCTGATTGCTAGGCAGATTGGATTTATGGACCCTTGTATTTAATTGATGACCAGCATTGAATACTTTTGCTTCGTCTGTTGATCCATGCAATGATGTTTGGTGCTTGTATGGCATTTTTGGCATCTGGATTTTGATCTACACTCTTTAACTCTATGCCCGCTATTTAAGCAGTTGAAGTACATATTACTTCTTTTTATTGCTTCTGATTTATCGGCTGACGTCATATTCTTGTAGTCGCCGCATTCATACAACCGATGTCCCACTTGCGTACATATTGGGCATGGGTTTCGAGATGACGTCTCAACTGGATATGCTCGTGTTACTGGTCGACTTGTAACTGCCTTCTTAGAATAACCCTTTATCGATTCCATCATGTCTATCCGTTTTGCCAGAAAGGTAGATAATTCTTCGACCTTCGGGAAATCTTTCTCAGTTGTCTCCTGTGCCCAAGGCGCTATGGTTTCATTATACAATTTATTTAATGCTATATGCATTGACCACTCAACCTTACTTCGTTGACACATAAGTTGAATTTCGGAATGTAGGTCGGAGTCATTATCGGAGTAATTTTCTTTGGTAAGCCGCCTTGCCTCAGGTGCAAATCTTTTTAATGCACCCATAAATTATCCCGCCCAGGCGAAGACGGACAGGTAAACTTTTGTTGAGACTCCCCTCCGTATTGTGAAGTTGTATATAAAATGGCCTGCAGTAATCAACATCTAGGTAAATGAAAGAAAATTCTTGGTTAACCTTTGCTGGTGGAATCAATTTTTCTTGTACTAATATCGGTTTTGTTTGAGTACAGAGCACATTGCTTAAACACCTTTAGAGTGAGGTGCCGCCCATTTATTGGCAAATAATAATATCGTACGTCTGGCCGAAGCCCTTAAAGACCAACGTGAAAGTAAGGTTTGTGAATAAAAAAAGCTGCTTTTGTAAAAAAAGTGGTTCAAGTAAAGCGGAATGTTTCGATGTGTAAGACAATGAAGAAAATTTCAACCGACCACCTATCTGAATAATCACATCATCACTCATGAACATATTAAATCATCTGGATTGTAATCGAAATGCAACTGAAGATTGAATGCTTGAAGCACGATTGGCAACGAAAGTTTTCCACCGATTAGTCAGTAGTGATTGTTTCGTGTCGAATTCTTCGAACATTCGTCACTAGAAATACCGAAAAATGTATAACAATGCATGATCAAATGCCTTGTTTGATAGCAATTTACGTGCGAATAGGTCTTATTTGCATGGAGACGAGTAAAAATAAATAGTCGCTATAGTCGCTGGGTATAGTTGCTCTAGTTGTAACCTGCCTACTATTTGCTCAAGTAGCTTTCGTGATTTTACTTCTTTTTGCCATTCAATGAAGAAATCCACATTTGGCAACCTTTGGCAATGAAACTGTTCATTATTTGAATATTCTCATATTAATGAATAAATTTCGTTAAAATTACTGACTTTATTTCGGTTCTATACGATTTGACATATCCGGTTTTTATACGATATCCAACTTAAAGGTCGAAAGGAAGCGAAAACTATATGCCTCAGCCTTTTTTCAATTAAACAAAAAATGATTGTTTTGACACATTGAACAATTGAAGCAACATGCACATTTTTAACAATATACATTTTTTCGTTTTTACAACATAATTGGTTTTTCCAAGCACAATATGGTTTAACAATTTTTATATTTATATACAGGGTGAGTCACCTACAAGTAATGAAAGCTAAGGTGCGGTCTATCTAGGTGAATTATTTGAATCGACTGAAGTAGATAGAACGTTCGTTTGATGCTATAAACTTTAGTTAAAATATTGAGCTACTGATTAAACTCAAAATATTGGTCGCGTAGGCGATGCTGTTGCTTATTTTCTGATGATTTTGAAACTACTATTTTTGAATAAAAATATAGAATAATCATTTGTTTCTGTGTTAAAAAAAATAAATGAATACAACAAAAGTTTTGTTTAGCATTATGTATTTGAAATTCATTAATTATTCATAAAAAAGTCACAATTATAAGCCCCATGGGGCAACACCTACAAGATAGTAATAATGAAATGTTAGCAAACTGCACGTATCCTGGCAGCACAAACCATGATCACAAAAAAAAAGGTCGTAGCTTCAGAAGATTGCAATTTCCAACGAATCTTATGGCGAGAGAATCCAAATGAAAAAATACTACACTATAATTTGACCAAAGTGACGTTCGGTCTTACGTGTTTTTCTTATTTAGCAATACGCTTTCTACAATTAGCAAGTGATAAGGCGGATGATAAAATATCACAACACGTAATCAACGATTTTTCTGTAGACGACCGTCTAACAGGTTTTGTAATGTAAATAATGCATTGAAACAAAAGAAATCGTTCATTGTTACTTTAAATCAAGGCGGTGTCAATTTGACAAATTCAACTCTTTATGTCTTTGTGACAAGCCAAATGGAGAATTGATTTCAAAGTTATGTAGTGACGATACATTGCCAGCTAAAATTTTCGGTCTGTAGTGGTATAGGATCAGCTTTTGGTATAGGTCTGTAGTGGTATAGAATACGATGTTGTTCGTATTCAATGTGAGCCTAAGAGTTCAACGGGAGCCTAAGAATTGTGTTCCTTGATCGGTAGTGATGTTTCTAGGAACACCGAATCAGGAAACGTAATTGTGTACAAACATCGTTGCGATGGTTGTAGCAGTCATATCGGCCATGCAATAAGCTTCATGACAGCGAGTGAATCGATCAACACAAGTTAGAATATACGAATATTCTTTGGATGATGGAAAAACCATTTGGATGGTGCCACGATATCCAAGTGAATATGTTCGAATCGACCTGGTGGAATGTCCAATTGCCCGAAAGGCGATTTTGTATGCCTTTGAACTTTCGATCGTTGGCAGTTTAAACAGGATTGCGCCCATTGGGTCACGCCTTTGATTATGCTGGGCCAAAAATATCGAGTAGTAATCAATTTACGTGTGGCATGGATACCTGGATGGGAATGATTGTGCAGAGTATCAAAAACGTTGCGGCGTAGAGGCTCTGCGATGTATGGGCGATTGGTGTCCATCGATGTTTCGTAGTATATTTGCATGCCTGGAAGTTTAAAAAGCTCTTACCAGAAAATAAATTCTGAAGTTCTAAGTTTACGTTTTGTGCTTCGATGATTGTTTGTAAGTCGAAGTGGATTTCGACTTTCGCAGTTTCCGATTCACTTGTGCGTGAAAGCGTATCAGTGACAACGTTGTCTTTATCATGAACATGATGAATATCCGTAGTAATTGCTCTAGTCAGTTGTTTATGGTCAGTAAAAATAGTGAATTCTCGACCTTCGACGAAATATCTGAAGTGCTTGATCGACAGATAAATCGAGTAATTCCCGATCGAATGTTGAATATTTTTTTTTCAGCATGCGATAGTTTCTTAAAGAAAAATCCCAGTGGCTCCCAAAATTTGTTATTGAGCTGTTATTGGAAGATGTCCTTCAGTAACGATGTTTGTAATCTGGCTCCACTGTTAGGGAAGGATACTTGTTTAGTAGCTTACTAGAGCCAATATCGATCGAAAATTGAATCAGTGTAGGCATGTCTACGAGTACCGACGTTGCATTGATTGACAGCTGTGTTGCTAAATTAACCAGCTGTTTAAGATTGAGATCACCAAGTAGCTTAATTTAATATGAAAATCAGTGCCAATAAGAGGCCCATTTACATTTGATGGAATAAAAGCCTGAGTAAACTTTCGTCTTAGGTCGATATCTACCTGGAGTAGTTTTGTTCCGTAACAAAATTTATACGGTTTAATTTAGTTAAAGTACCTCTAATACTCAGCCAACTTGCCGAAATACAGTGATGGAATTAAACCAAAAATACCAAAACAATAAAAATATCACCACAAATACTCCCACCCCAGTGGAATCAGTAATTATTCAACGATGACAGGTAACGTGTGAGAGTTCTGAGCACCCTACCTGAACGAGTTCAAGTACGCTTTCGTGGATTGTGCTCTGGTTCTTGGCTGTCTGTGTTGATATTAGAAACTTAAAGGTAACTGTCTTGGTACGTTTGAGTTTCGAGAGAGATAAATTCGAAATGTCTGTCGAAAGTGGTACTTTGGAAGGTGATTTAGGTCGAATGCTTAGGTAATCACAGCTATTTACACGGTAACACGGTTTAAGTCTGTCAATACAAATTTTGTGTCTTTTTAAATAAGGACCAGTATATGGTGGCTGTAATGACCTACATAATGCGTCTGTTATAAGAAATACGTGAGTACAGGAAGTTAGGTCTTTACTAGTAAAATTTTTGTTAGAATCATGCCTGGATGCCGGAACACGTCGAATTCCAGGAAAATGATCTTTTAAAATATTGACAAAGTCGGATTGTGGAAGTTTAGTACTGTTTGAGTCGAAAAATTGTCCAGGAACTCTCAACGATGTGCCAAAAACGAGTTGCGTAGTTTACAGTTCTTCATTAAAAGTTGTCCGTAATCCAAGCATGATTGTAAGTTTCTACTTACAATCATGCTTGGATTACGGACAACTTTTAATGAAGAACTGTAAACTACGCAACTCGTTTTTGGCACATCGTTGAGAGTTCCTGGACAATTTTTCGAATCAAACAGTACTAAACTTCTGCAATCCGACTTTGTCAATATTTTAAAAGATCATTTTTAAATCGTTAGTCCAATCCGCACATGATCGTAACATATAATGGCAGACTTGATGATTCGATTTCTGTACCTGATATTACTGCGACCACTGTTGCATTCGCCGTGTACTCCACTATGGATTTCCCGTTTTGATGTACCAAATGTTCAAGCAGCGCAATTTGAATCAATTTTTTTTCCGAACTTTCCGTTTGGTGGGTTTCGAGAGTAAGAGAACGACTAAAAATTTCTAGTCGTTCTCTTACTCTCGAAACCCAACAAAGCGGAAAGTTCGGAAAAAAATTGATTCAAATTGCGCTGCTTGAACATTTGGTACATCAAAACGGGAAATCCATAGTGGAGTACACGGCGAATGCAACAGTGGTTGCAGTAAAATCAGGTACAGAAATGGCCTCAGCTCATCTTATGTATCGACCTATTAATGTAACGCAATATCGCCGATTATCAGAAATTGGTAATGGACCAATAATGTCGTTTTTTTTTAGTTTTTATTCCATGCAATCTGTTTTGAGGCCGAAGGTCTCCCAACTCTTTCGCGGTTAACTTAACGTCCTACTTTCCGCCATTACTAGCCAAATCGAGGACGCGCGAATACAGGTTCACGATTTTTATATATCCATCTGCACATTGCATTTCTCCAGCCAGCCTGTACTGGCATGAACGATGGTTCGGCCCATGGATTCTGCACTCCAACAGGGGGTCATAGTTGTGTTCATCGTCATCACCGATCGTAATTAGGTGATGAAAAATCTCTTTTGCAACCCTCCTCCGTGGGATTCGAACCTGGTACCTCCCGTTCCAAACACCGCAGCTTTAACCACTGCGCCAATTGCTCGGTCAATGATGTCTAAGTGTATTTCTGTGAAGCGATGAGTTAATTTTTAAGAACCGGGAGGAGAAATAATGGTATGCCTGGAAACTTTCGACTTTTGACATACTAAACAATTTTGAGCCATAATTTTGGATGCTTTTTTAATAGATGGCCAGATGGCATTTTTGTGGAGTCGGGTGATATTATAAAATGCTTCAAAAAATTTTCAATCGAAATTTAATAGGAAAAAAAGGTCTTGGTAAAACAGTCAAAGTGTCACAATAAATTGTTTTTTTTAGAATTAAAATTGAACGGGAGTTGCATCAATTTTAAGGAAGTGTTTTCACGTAAAAGCTCCAGTAGTTCTGCATTATTTGCTTGCACATCTGTCATTTGTGCGTAATCTATGCCTTCAGGGATAAAAACTAGATTAATGCGAGATAAGGTATCTGCAACAACATTATTAATGCCTGAAATGAGTTGGATGTCGGTAGTGAATTGACAGATAAAACCCAAACGGCAAAATTGGCGAAGAGATGCTTTTTCCAAATTCTGATAAAACGCGTAAATTAGTGGCTTGTGGGCCGTGAATAGAGTGAACTCTCGACCTTCTACGAACAATAAAAATATCACCACAAATTACCAAAAGAACAATCATTTCCGATTTTTGGCCCCTTCAATTGTAACGTTAACAATATTGTTTTAAAAGCTATATATTGTTTTAAATCTAAAACTTGATTCGGACGTTAAATTGCCTAATGTTTTTGAAAGGAGTTGTGATGTACAACTATATGGCTTTGCCGATGCTATAGTGAAGAAGCTTTCTGCACTATTGCATACAGTAGTGTAAGAGACGACAAAAGAAAAACAACGATCATTTTCTTAACATTTAAGACAAAGGTTGCTCCGATAAAGAAAATATCGCCAGTGTGCAAGTGCCCTCTCGGACGAATAGAACAAATTCACTCTGGGAACGACAATTTGGTGAGAACGTATATAGTAATCAAATCTGCAGTGCCACTTTACAACGCCCGAGATTATGTTGAAGATCAACCATTATCATTCATTATTTAATACAACCTAGCATACAAGTCGTGCTATATAGATGAATTGTTTATTTACATTTAGTACTTTGACTGGATCGATGACGTATAGGATCGATGACTGCAAAATTATCCAGAGACTGGTCTACAAATTTACAAAGACAATTTCGTTACTATTGGTATTCTCTTTACCAAATTGGCTTTTTATTTTTAAAAGTTTTCATTTCAGCTCAGATTAATTACGTGAAGCTCTCAGATATGGTGCGTAAGCTTATCTTCAACCAATTGTGATGGAAGAAATTTATTTGCAATGGTTCTTTCTAAAATATTTGATTCAATAACTTTTCGACTTGTTTTGCTTGTAGGGTTAGTATTTGGATCAGCAAATGAATCGTCAAAATGTTTACTTAGATTAGACTAGAACTAGAACTTATTTCTAGTGCATATAAACGACGATCCAAAACAAAAAGGTGATAGTATTGGGTGTTTCATCAAAATAAGAGGCCAACAAAAAACTGATGCAATAAAAGAAGGAGCGTTGGGAATGAGCAGACACTGGATCGTGGACGAGACAGTTCTTTTCTAAAATTAAGGAGTGGGTGGAGCGCAGGTGTGACGATTACAAATTGTATCCATTGAAGTTCGTATCTGCCAACCAAGTGCTTGATCCTTGTGCAAGAGAACCCTAAAAAAGTATTGGTCAGATGATCCAAGTGATACTAACCTTGAAGATAAAAAACAGATAAGCAACGCTAATTGAACAGAGTAGATAGAATTGCACATTCAGCGATTGAAGAAACACAAATTTTGTGATTCCGGTTGTTGTGAGGAAAACGGATATGCATATGTTATCCCACTTCAATGAAAATATTTATTTTAAATTCCTTAGTAATATCGAAGTTATTCCCTCGTAAAAATTATATTTTGGCCTTCAGTTTTTTGAATGGATATATATATATATATATATATATATATATATATATATATATATATATATATATATATATATATATAAATATTTAGGATTTATCCCTCGTTTGCTTCTTAAAAATGGAATCTATATCGGAACAAAATTTAATATTTGTTTTATCTATTCTGGAAACATCGTAAGCCCCATACTTTTCCTATATACCGATTTTGCCTATCTAATAAATTTTCCACTTGTTGCGTTCCCAAATCCATTCCCAAACAACATAAATGTTCAATCCGGATAACACACGACTCACATGTCATGATTTTTCATTTTACTTTATTTTGCATAAACACAAACGTATAATGTATATATGTATATATGTTGGTTTTATCTCTCACTTCAGTATATAAAATTCGATTAAAATGTTATATAGTATATAACCTGTTTACCCGCACATATGTATGTGCGACCATAGGTAGGTTTAAGGTTATCACACCAATTTCGATCAAATCAATATAAAAACACTGTTATTGGTATATGTGGTACTACCACCGGCTATTTATGTGGCTTAACATACTATTAAATTTCAATGTCTTAGGTCATTTGTAACGGTATACATATTAGGTGTACGGTGCTTTTTTTATATACACAATATAAATTTTAATCTACCGAGAGGACTGTATGTCATCATCAGTATCGTAACAACAACAACAACAACAACATCAACATATATTCCAAACAACGAGAATACCAACAAAACAACATGAAGAATGGAATCCAATTAATATTAAAACAATGGCGATACACCGAAAAAAAATGAACTGATAACACCAGATCCTCCCAAAAATACCATTTTTCCTCCCTGTAAAAGTTCTAACAACACATTCAATGCAGTAAAGCTTTTTTATGTCGTATTCTTATGTTGTTTTGTGCTTTTGATCATATTGTTCGTATATTAGTTCGGTATGAATACACTGTGTGTGTGTGTGTATGCTCTGTCTTTATATTCCATACACAATACATAAATCTTAAAGCAGCAACAACAAACACCAAAAAAAAAAATTAAAATTGGTAGGATCAGTAATGTCATCATTCCTATTTTGTCTCGTTACACCTTTTTCCCATTCCTTTCCCTTCTGGCACTAATATAATAAACGAAACAAATCTTGCTATCAACACACACGCACGCATGAGGTGGAGGAGTAAAAGGTAAAGAAATCTTTATCCATCTCAATATTTATTTAAAGGCGTATGTGTGTTTGGGAACTATGGTTTGTAAGCGTTTATTCCACCACAATATTATTTTCTTGTAGCAGAAATTGGCGGAATGGTTTGACCGCTGAGCTAAATCTTAATTGGCTACAGAAAATTAAAACAATTTTAAATAAGCCATTAATTCATCAACCGTAAAATAAACCGAATTCGGACAATTAAATTTTAGTATTTTAGTGAATCAGATTGGATTCACCAGGTTAGATAATTCGAACTTCCAGTTTGAGCATAGTTAAAAAGCAATTTAATGTCAACCATTAGTTAATATTCTAAACCGAGAATATTTATTCAAATATAGATAAGAATTTTTCGGATAATTTTTTTGAAATTTTGTGTCGATGGAGATTTTAATCGGGTTTTCGAGCCTTGGTGTCCAAGCTTCGAAGATTTTTTTTTTAAAAAGATGCAAAAAATCTTGATGACGGTGCAAAAGTGAGATTACTTCGATGATTTGTCTACAAAAAAAAATTTTTCAATATGCACATTCGTAGGCTTAAAGGCATTGCCACATAGAGAATAAGAAACGAACGATTCGTTCGTATTTTTAATTCACCGCCACATGACAGAAAGAAAATTACGAACGATTTACAATCACAACGTCGAATTTATATGTTCGCACATTTTCGTCGTATGTCATTTTATAATGAAAAATTTATCAAAATGGAAGCTATTTGAAATAAACGAAAATTAACAAATGAAATACGAACACAAAGGCAACTATACCACAACAGAAACAAAAAATTCGACCGTAAAATTATATCGCCAAGTGTTTGAGGGTGAATGCGGAAATCGTTTGATCTAGTCACGATATCGTGATGTCGGACCATGGAAATAAATAATTGATAATTTTGAATGAAATTTGTGAAATTATTGAATTTTACGAGTTTTATTAATTAAATATAGTTAATATGTATCGTTTGCGTTTAAATTTAGTTTAGAGCAAAACAAAGTTAAGAGACGCGATAATGTTGGCGTATCCTTCTTCGGAGGAAGAATTATCAGTTATGGTCAACGCGTGATATGGCAATCGGGTTTTTTTTCGGTAAAATTAAATGAGGCACAGCGTAAATATAGCGCTTATGATCGCGAGCTTTTGGCGGCCTACAGCGCGGTCAAACACTCTAAACATATACTTGAGGGACGTGCATTCACACTGTTCAAGGATCACAAGCCATTGGTGTATGCCTTGCAGCAAAATTTGGATAAAGCATCCTCTAGACAACGTCGTCACCCGGATTTTATATCGCAATTCACGTCGGATATACGACACATCGCGGGTAAAAGCAATGCGGTAGCCTATGTCTTGTCAAGAATCGAGGAGGTAACTTTGGATAGTGCAGTCTATTACAGGCTAATAAAGGAAGAACAAGCATTTGATGCTGTGTTGGCTGAACTGATTCAGTCAAATAAATCTTTGAAGTTATAGAAATTACCAGTATTTGGGTGGAACCCTGAGATTTTTTGCGATGTTTCTACTGGTACACCGAGGCCATATATTCCAGAGAAGCTTCGCCGAGGAATTTTCAACAGCGTGCATAACTTGTCCCACTCGGGAAGCCACACAACTACGAAAATGGTAGCAAGAAGATACGTATGACCGGAGATGAACAAGGACGTCAATTTAATGGCAAAAACTGTGTCACGTGTCAAAAAGCAAAAGTATCTAGACATGTTAAATCGCCAATAGGATTCTACGCTATTGCAACGAATCGATTTACTAAGATCCATTTGGACATCATCGGGCCTCTTCCACCGTCAGAAGGCAACAAATATTGCATCACACTAATCGATAGGTAAACACGTTGGCTCGAGATTATACCGGTAGCGGATATAAAAGCTGAGACAGTAGCAAATGCGATAGTCAAGGAATGGATCTGTCGTTTCGGTGTGCCGGTCAGCATTAAACGGATCAAAGCTCACAGTTTGGGTCGTTGCTGTTTAATGAGTTGCCTACCAAGGCTAAGGTACCAAGTATCTTAGTACTTGGGTTGAAACACAAGCGAGCTACTGCGTACAATCTCGCATGCAACGGGATGATCGTGAGACTACATCGAACGCTGAAGGCTGCAATCATGTGTCATGGTAATCACAATGGACCAAGACAGTTCATTGTGATAAAACCATCAGATTTTATAGTTCAGTTACGGAAGCATTTCCATAGCATCCAACCCACTCCAGCTTCTAGACATGTCAAACAAAATACGTTCATTTTCAAAGATTTGAGGGAGTGCAGTCACGTTTTCGTTAGAACAGATGCACTAAAAGCAGCGTTGCAGCGACCGTATGAAAGGCCATATCCAATTATTCAGCGTAATGACAAGTATTTTGCAGTTAAGGTCAAGGACAAAACTGTAAACATCTCAATTAACAGGCTAAAACCATGTTACATGACGTGGAAGGAGCCTTTCGAAACCAACGTAAAGCCAGTACCAAAACCGGTGGATAGGTCACAGAAAATTGAACAACAACATGCGGTCACAAAAACAGTGACATTTAGCAATACTATAGAATCGCCATCACTGCCGGTCCATAACCAAACAAGATCAAGACGGCAATGAAAACTTGGAAAATTGTGGAACCATAAGAGAGGTCGAACATTTGAACTGAGGAACACACTAAATAAGGCAATAATGGATAACAATTACTGTATGTGGCTTACAAGTTGTCCCAATGTTGAAAAAAATATTTTATTATATTCGTTTATTTTTGATTTTAATTTATAATTTGTAATTTATATAATTTATATAATTTATATAATTTATATAATTTATATAATTTATATAATTTATATAATTTATATAATTTATATAATTTATATAATTTATATAATTTATATAATTTATATAATTTATATAATTTATATAATTTATATAATTTATATAATTTATATAATTTATATAATTTATATAATTTATATAATTTATATAATTTATATAATTTATATAATTTATATAATTTATATAATTTATATAATTTATATAATTTATATAATTTATATAATTTATATAATTTATATAATTTATATAATTTATATAATTTATATAATTTATATAATTTATATAATTTATATAATTTATATAATTTATATAATTTATATAATTTATATAATTTATATAATTTATATAATTTATATAATTTATATAATTTATATAATTTATATAATTTATATAATTTATATAATTTATATAATTTATATAATTTATATAATTTATATAATTTATATAATTTATATAATTTATATAATTTATCTAATTTATCCCTTCGCCGAGAATACTGTTATGAATTGTATTAACAGTTTTGTACTGTACTTACAATTTCGGGCAATACTCTTCTGTCCTTTAAGGGTACAAATATTGCAGAGTTTATGAAAAATATTGTCTGGAGGAGGTTTTAAGAGCAAGTGGCAAAGTGAGAAATAACAAGGCTTCTAATCCTGATAAAATTCCCATTGTAGCATTGCCAAGTGTAGTCCGAGCACATTCGGAGCAGTTTGTTAGCTTGTAAAATACTTGTCTAGAGGAATTATTACTTTTTATGCATTTGTAAGTCCAACAATTGGCACTTCGGCTGAATTTTTCTTAACTTAATTAAAAATAAAATAATGATTTTATTTTTTATTCGCTTTATTTTAAATATGTAGATTTGCTTAGGTTAGGTTAGAGTGGCTGCTAACGCACACTTAGACCAGTGACGGTCCATTGTGATACCAAAGGATCCTACTCCCTTTTCACCTTCTTTGGAACCACTATCACCTCTTCTATTCAAACCGTCGATACAATACTTGCCCGGATGTTTGTACCACCTGTAAGCTAGCGCCGGGCATGATCAGAGGAAGTGGCTCACATTATTTTCCTCTTCCTCATCCATACAGCACAGCTTCTACAGAAGTCATTTGCCATTGGCACAAGCCTCTTCACATGCTCTCCAATGAGGCAGTGTCCTGTGAGCACCCCCACGACTATACTTAAGTCAGGTCTACGTAGGGATAATAATGTTTTGGAGCGCTTCAAGTCCAGTTTTGGCCAGACTTTTGGCCAGTTTTGGCCAGAGTTTTGGCGCTACATTGCATGTTATTGTGTAATTCCACCTCTTCTGTGCCGAGGCTATCGCCTCCTTTTTAAGCGTCATAAAAGGCGCTGCTAAAGGCCTCCCCAGATTTGCCCCTTCAGGTTTCATTTGGAGAGTTGTACCTTGCCTTGCCAGTTTGTCAGCTCCACAGTTTCCCATGACGTCCGAGTGACCGGAGAGCTAGACTATCTGGATATTGAGATGCTCACTCATCTCGTTAAGAGATGAGCGGCATTTCAATGCCACCACGGAGGTTAGAGAAACTGATTCCAGCGACTTGATTACCACTTGATTGCCTTGTGAATATAACATTATGCATCAACCAAGTAAGCGCTTCCTCAATCGCTACCACTCTGCCTGGTACACACTGCAGTGATCAGCAAGACGAACAGCACTGTCACAATAGACTCCAGCACTGACTTTGCCGTCTAGTTTGAAGCCGTCAGTATAGAATTGTATACTTCCAGTTTCCACTTTTGACTTGTTCTGCCAGGATTTTCTTGAGCGGATAAGGGTCCGGAAGCCTTTTTCAAAGCATACAATCGGTATTGTGTGGTCATTTTTCGCTAATTCCTCCTTTAGCGAACTGCCAATCGTCGAGTAGCCCGTCTGTAGACATTTCCTCTCAAACATGGCAGAGAGTCGTGCAGCCATAGTGGCCGCTCTCTGCTTACCAAAGATGTCGACAAGAAGAAAGTAGAGCAATGTCTCCAGAGCACGTGTAGGGGTGCCTTTTAAGGTAAGAGGGGCGATTACCGGAATTTTATGTTTCTTGGTGAAGAGTACAAGCTCTGTTTTGGATGGATTTATACCCAGCTCACATTTGCTAGCCCACTTTGTAATGAAAAAGAGATCGTGTTGCATGACTTCCCTAATCGTGCTTAGGTACTTACTCGAGATTTCGATCGCTAAGTCATCTGCATACGCTATCACCTTTATTCCCTCCCTCTCCAGTTCCAAAAGTAATCCATTGAATACTATGTTCCAGAGAATAAGTGATAGGACACCATCTTGCGGAGTTCTTCTAACTACTCGCCTCCTAATGGTGTATTTCCCTATCTCCGCGTTAACAATCCTGCATGCTAGCATCTGATTTATCAACCTCCTTAAGGGGTTCTTAGTGTGTTCTTAGTCCACATCGAAAAAAGACGGTCCTTCGTGAACTGCCTCTGACCTGAAATTGTTAAAGGCTCCCTCTATATCGAGGAAGGCTTCCATACAGAACTCTTTCGAGTGGATTGATTTCTTTATTGTTCGCACCAGGGAATGCCGAGCCGTGCCCACAGATTTTCCTTTCCAGTACGCATGCTGAGAAGTCACCCAATTACTGGGTTTTATTTTTGCACGTATGTACACGTCAATCAGTCTTTTCAATATTTTCAACAGAAAGGATGATAGAGTTATAGGTCTTAGGTCCTTTGAGGTCTCCAAAACATCTTCTGAGGAGCGAGGTCTCCAAAACATCTTCCATTTTATCACAGAATAGTCTCCAAAACCTCCTCTGCGCCTTGCTAAATTCCTTTTTATATTTTTTAAGGTGCTCCTTATAGGAGTCCCAATCCTCTGCTTCCCTTAAGCCTTTTGCTATGTTGAATGCTTTCCTACACCCTATACGAAGGATTCCGAAATCCCTGGGCAACCATACCTGTTTCTGCTTCCCCTTAGGTATTCTCTTGGAGCAAGCAGTGGCCAAGGACAAGTTAAAGGCGCTTGTGATTTCCTCCACCAAGAAATCCAGCTTCTTCTCTGTGGCTAGGGGCTTGGGAGCATCGGTCGGAAAGAATCGTACTAACACTTTCCCGCATTTGTTCCAGTTAGTCCTTCTAGGATTCCTGAAGGCTTTCCGGGTAACAGGGTGAATGCTAATGCTAAACATACTTACCCCTATCATTGATGTCGGTGCTTCCCCAGAATGATGCGCATTTGCACCACAACCCAGTATTACTTCGATCTTTTCCCATTCCGCTTCGAGTATCAGTTCCCCCAGATTATCCGGTAGAACCTCCTTCTTTCGGTCCATGTAGGCTGACAAAAGCCAAAATACGCAGCTTCCCGTCCCCAGGCCGACTGCCGTTACATCACCTCTACTATATTGTAATCTGATTTGGTCAGTCTGAGGATCACGGTTGCCGAAGCACCTTAGAATGGTGAAGATTAATCTGAACCATGCTAAGCATAAACAGTTTAACATAGTTTCCTTCATATACCCTCCGGTGTCGTGGCAGGGTTTTCTCTTTCGATCCTTAGTGGGACGCCAACAGTCTTGACCCTCCCTTCAGGTCCACCTTGTTGTCTCTTTTTGTCACCCTCCTTTTCCATCGACTCAACACAATCTGTCTCATCCTAGTCCAGAGATAGGCGACTACTCATAGCCGTTAATCGCTCCATCGCTGAGCTCCCAACGTCCTGCATGTCAGGACCTTCGTCTCTTTGTTCCTCTTCCATTGATAAGTCTTCCACAATCGCTTCGACCTCATCCTTTTTAAATACCTTTAGGGTAGTCGACCCGAAGCCGAAACCAATTACCCCCTTTTTCTTAGCTAGAGGGGCTAGTGACTCTTTGTTCACCACTAAAATGGACAACCTAGATCCTCCTTTCGCCTCCTCTAGTTTAATGATCTTTCAATTGTTCGTCGGAAGATCAATACTGCTGGCCCGAATTATCTGAATTATTTCATCCGGACAGGATGGCTCGCCAGACGCGTGCCCTTGGTCTGCTAGGGATCTCGTTCCTGTCAACCACTGCCAGTATTCTCCGAAGATTGACAGGAAAACGGAGTTTAGTGCATAATACACTAGTCTCCATTTATCAAGACTGATATTATCATCTTCTTGACTCCTGTCAATGACGGCTAGTATCACTGGATGCTCCTTAAGGACGTCACTGAACAGTTTTGCCCCGTGCGTCCTTGTATTTCCTTGGGCTCCCTGCATTCTAGGTCGCTTACTACCCGCAGCTTCCAATTCGTCTTGGGACTCTGCTGGTGCCCTCACCGAATTGTTGCCAAAGAAGGTAACCTTTGCCCAAACCAGAGATTCCTTCTGTTCTTTAAATATTTAAAAAAATTTAGAAATTTAACAACATGTAACTTTATTTATTCGCTTGGTTGATTTGTTGTAGTTGGCTCGAAAGTCGCAGAATGTTTCTTTTTGTATTGTTTCAGAATGTTTATTGTTTCTTTTTGACATCATGAACATCGGCCGAAAGGAGTGAAGCCATTTGAAAATCCATCATTATCAACAATAAAGCAACGTGTAAACATCAGTCCACACTCATTCCAAAATCAGGCGACTGATAATAAAGAAAGACCACCTCAAAGTGGCTTATAATTGTGTAAAACAATTATTATGGGTTATGAAACGAAGCCAATAAAGTTTGGATTCCTGTTACGGTATGGACCAGCGATGGCCTTTAAAAACCCATTATTATTTATAGCGTGTGTGTAGGTACACACAGGTATACTGTGTGCAGCATGAATTACGTACAAAGGTAAAGAAATCATTAGAAGAACAAAAGGTAAAGATAACATGGTAATTTTGCGTGTTTTGCGGTTTTGTTTTCTTAGAGCCCAAATAACTTTATATTCAGAACGGCGAATGATTCTCATAACCAAATACGACCTAATTGGTTGTTTATTAGATTTTCTAGTGTCTGATCACTTCTTAATATTTTCATTATTTCCACTTCCTATATAAACAAATTATTTGGTAATTAAAAGCTTTTTTGTTTGCACCATACCATATAATTTTATTATTATTGTTGTTGTAGTTGTTGAAGCTACTATATATCCTGATTGTCCATTAACATTTTAATGTGTCCTAGTCATGTCCACATGAAATAATTAATTTAGAATCGAATAAAAATGTTAGCATATAAAATAAATAAAATTGGGGGGTAATACACATGAACGACGACGATGATGAAAAGTAGGGTGGTGCGGGAAAAATCATAGGAAAATATATTATACGGAAGTTGTCGATTTTGATTTTTTTTTTTGCTTTTCATAATGGTAACTTGGGGAATATGCGCTTTATAGATGAGAAAGATTTTCATATGTGTTTTTTTTCTGTTTGCCTCCGTCTCTCACTGTTATAATATATTTACTCGTTGTACAATGTGATTCCATTTAGCCGCAACTATTTATTTTTTTAACTGGGTCATTATCTCATTTTTGGTTTTAAAATATTCGTTTAGTGATAATATATATAAAATTTTCTTAGTTGCTGAACTGAAATGTGCTTAGACAGTTAATATAGGGTTATGATAGTCATCGTACGTTTAATTTTATATCTCCTTGGGAGATATTAGGTGTCTCGTTTGATTTTTTATCCAAAAATAAATTTAAGAACGGTTCAAATTTATATTACACTTATAGCATTTATTTCACAAAAGGATATAAGGCCTTAAAGGCTCATTGCAAATATATCGCATTGATTGTCAATTTATTCATTGATTGCAACTCTAATAATTTCTGATGGCTTTGTTCGTGAGTGAAGGTTTCAGGGCTCTTGTTTGAATGTCTATCTAGGTTTTCATGTTAAATTTGTGGTTAATGGCACAACTCACTACTCTATGAATATTAATAACAAGGCTCGAACGAAGCCGATAAACACTCTTCATTTAACCGTTAATTTACAATTATCAAATGACAATTGTTTGAAACCTTCAAAACAAACAGCTAATGGTGTGCTAAGTATCAACGACAGTCGTTCAGTAATGACAGTCATTAAAACCCAATAGTATGAATTTGACTGAAATAAAGGCCTAGAGGCCCAGTTTTAAATCTTTTTTCAAAAAAATTCCCTCAATAAAATAAAATCGACAGAGACACGGCGGTATATCCGATTATCGAGAACTTAGTAAATGAAGTTCTCAAACCAGACCCACTACCAACTCGTACTGGTGAGAGTGGTAGATGCTCCATGACCAGTAAAATAAACAATGAGTACAACTAATTCAGATAATTGTACCCCAGGTGGTAACCCAACTAAGCGGCTGGCAAATCCACCCTCTAACGAGGCTAGCTCAATGGATTCTGAGGTCAGCCAATCATTGTTAAAAAGCCCACTTAGGCAACTCAACCCATTTGGACAAAAACCCATGGTAGGTAGATCACGCAGAACTGCGCAATAAGATTTACGAAATAGAAAAGTTAACATTAAATCTAAACAAAGACCTCGAAAGCTTAAAGCGTGAAAACAAGGAGTTAAAAGTTGCTCTAAATGCAGTAATATCTGAGAAAGAAACCTCTAAGCTGCAGAAAAAACACGACACCAATGATCATATAAAAGTTATATATGAAACAGATGAGGAAGAGCTGAACAGAGAAACGGGATGGATTCTGAACCGTAACAAACAAAGGAACGCCATAGATGAGTAAATCACCACAGGTTCCACCCGAACTTAAACTGTCGATTGAGCAGCTTCCAACCGGACGTTGAAATGTACTACGAGGAAAAAGCTCAGGTTTCAACGGAACAGGAACGATCAAGTAAAGAACTCTCAACCAGAAGCAATTGCTACACAAATATAAAAATTATTCAGATATTTCTTGCACATTCATATAATTTGCTAATGCTACATGAACACTGTACACAAATATATATAGAGCGTAAAGTAGCAATTACACATAGCACTCGGTCGCCATGGCCTGAAGAGATGACAATTAGTTTTTAACTAAATTCCTCATCAGATCGAAACTGAGCTTTGCTTCGCACACATCCAAATCTGAATAAATAAAATAATGACATCATCCGCCGTCGTTATAGTACTTTTTAATATTGGTACTTTATGATATTATTATATTATTATATTATTATATTATTATATTATTATATTATTATATTATTATATTATTATATTATTATATTATTATATTATTATATTATTATATTATTATATTATTATATTATTATATTATTATATTATTATATTATTATATTATTATATTATTATATTATTATATTATTATATTATTATATTATTATATTATTATATTATTATATTATTATATTATTATATTATTATATAATTATATTATTATATTATTATATTATTATATTATTATATTATTATATTATTATATTATTATATTATTATATTATTATATTATTATATTATTATATTATTATATTATTATATTATTATATTATTATATTATTATATTATTATATTATTATATTATTATATTATTATATTATTATATTATTATATTATTATATTATTATATTATTATATTATTATATTATTATATTATTATATTATTATATTATTATATTATTATATTATTATATTATTATATTATTATATTATTATATTATTATATTATTATATTATTATATTATTATATTATTATATTATTATATTATTATATTATTATATTATTATATTATTATATTATTATATTATTATATTATTATATTATTATATTATTATATTATTATATTATTATATTATTATATTATTATATTATTATATTATTATATTATTATATTATTATATTATTATATTATTATATTATTATATTATTATATTATTATATTATTATATTATTATATTATTATATTATTATATTATTATATTATTATATTATTATATTATTATATTATTATATTATTATATTATTATATTATTATATTATTATATTATTATATTATTATATTATTATATTATTATATTATTATATTATTATATTATTATATTATTATATTATTATATTATTATATTATTATATTATTATATTATTATATTATTATATTATTATATTATTATATTATTATATTATTATATTATTATATTATTATATTATTATATTATTATATTATTATATTATTATATTATTATATTATTATATTATTATATTATTATATTATTATATTATTATATTATTATATTATTATATTATTATATTATTATATTATTATATTATTATATTATTATATTATTATATTATTATATTATTATATTATTATATTATTATATTATTATATTATTATATTATTATATTATTATATTATTATATTATTATATTATTATATTATTATATTATTATATTATTATATTATTATATTATTATATTATTATATTATTATATTATTATATTATTATATTATTATATTATTATATTATTATATTATTATATTATTATATTATTATATTATTATATTATTATATTATTATATTATTATATTATTATATTATTATATTATTATATTATTATATTATTATATTATTATATTATTATATTATTATATTATTATATTATTATATTATTATATTATTATATTATTATATTATTATATTATTATATTATTATATTATTATATTATTATATTATTATATTATTATATTATTATATTATTATATTATTATATTATTATATTATTATATTATTATATTATTATATTATTATATTATTATATTATTATATTATTATATTATTATATTATTATATTATTATATTATTATATTATTATATTATTATATTATTATATTATTATATTATTATATTATTATATTATTATATTATTATATTATTATATTATTATATTATTATATTATTATATTATTATATTATTATATTATTATATTATTATATTATTATATTATTATATTATTATATTATTATATTATTATATTATTATATTATTATATTATTATATTATTATATTATTATATTATTATATTATTATATTATTATATTATTATATTATTATATTATTATATTATTATATTATTATATTATTATATTATTATATTATTATATTATTATATTATTATATTATTATATTATTATATTATTATATTATTATATTATTATATTATTATATTATTATATTATTATATTATTATATTATTATATTATTATATTATTATATTATTATATTATTATATTATTATATTATTATATTATTATATTATTATATTATTATATTATTATATTATTATATTATTATATTATTATATTATTATATTATTATATTATTATATTATTATATTATTATATTATTATATTATTATATTATTATATTATTATATTATTATATTATTATATTATTATATTATTATATTATTATATTATTATATTATTATATTATTATATTATTATATTATTATATTATTATATTATTATATTATTATATTATTATATTATTATATTATTATATTATTATATTATTATATTATTATATTATTATATTATTATATTATTATATTATTATATTATTATATTATTATATTATTATATTATTATATTATTATATTATTATATTATTATATTATTATATTATTATATTATTATATTATTATATTATTATATTATTATATTATTATATTATTATATTATTATATTATTATATTATTATATTATTATATTATTATATTATTATATTATTATATTATTATATTATTATATTATTATATTATTATATTATTATATTATTATATTATTATATTATTATATTATTATATTATTATATTATTATATTATTATATTATTATATTATTATATTATTATATTATTATATTATTATATTATTATATTATTATATTATTATATTATTATATTATTATATTATTATATTATTATATTATTATATTATTATATTATTATATTATTATATTATTATATTATTATATTATTATATTATTATATTATTATATTATTATATTATTATATTATTATATTATTATATTATTATATTATTATATTATTATATTATTATATTATTATATTATTATATTATTATATTATTATATTATTATATTATTATATTATTATATTATTATATTATTATATTATTATATTATTATATTATTATATTATTATATTATTATATTATTATATTATTATATTATTATATTATTATATTATTATATTATTATATTATTATATTATTATATTATTATATTATTATATTATTATATTATTATATTATTATATTATTATATTATTATATTATTATATTATTATATTATTATATTATTATATTATTATATTATTATATTATTATATTATTATATTATTATATTATTATATTATTATATTATTATATTATTATATTATTATATTATTATATTATTATATTATTATATTATTATATTATTATATTATTATATTATTATATTATTATATTATTATATTATTATATTATTATATTATTATATTATTATATTATTATATTATTATATTATTATATTATTATATTATTATATTATTATATTATTATATTATTATATTATTATATTATTATATTATTATATTATTATATTATTATATTATTATATTATTATATTATTATATTATTATATTATTATATTATTATATTATTATATTATTATATTATTATATTATTATATTATTATATTATTATATTATTATATTATTATATTATTATATTATTATATTATTATATTATTATATTATTATATTATTATATTATTATATTATTATATTATTATATTATTATATTATTATATTATTATATTATTATATTATTATATTATTATATTATTATATTATTATATTATTATATTATTATATTATTATATTATTATATTATTATATTATTATATTATTATATTATTATATTATTATATTATTATATTATTATATTATTATATTATTATATTAGAATAACAGTGGTATTTTATTTGCCAAATTAAACTTACAATGCCAATTTGGAATTCAACCAATTCCAAATAATTTGTTGGTTTTGAATTTCAATTACAATTTTTAGTTTCAGTGTTTGTTCCTAGATGTCACATAATTAATAATTTTTGTTCTAAATGTTGTCAAATTCTAAATTTTAATAACTTTTAATAATATACTTCAGTAACTTTTATTTTTTAATTTAAAATTGAGTTTAAATTAAAATAAATTTATATCAATTTAAATTCCAGAATCAACCTTTAAAACAAAACTCGAGAATTGGTTGGTTACTTCTTTTGATTTGGAATTTAATTCCAATTTGAAATTCAATTCCATGGCGAATAAAATACTACTAATTATTAATCTAATAAATGGTAGCAACAATGTGTTGCAAATACTAATATGGTCAATTGTTACAGCCTACCCCTTAAAAAATTAGTCCATTAATAGATTTGGTTTCTGGGAAATATTTTAGATTACAGATGAGTAGTGGTAGACGAGAGATGCTGTAGTATAACTAACTATCCTGTCCAGTCTCCCAATTATATGTAATACGGGGTGTAAAGTGGGTCCAATGCTTAATCCTGCTTAATGCTTAGTCATACACATTAAATCAATTAATCAGCCATAAACGCCACTTTAAACATTCTGAAACGAGACAAAATATCATTTAATATTGATTAAACTATTGAACTATTTCGCTCATTAGGAAACTTTCTGGTAATTTTGTGTAGTGCTCATTCTTCATAAAACCATTATGTAGTAAATAATAGCCTTTCAGTTTCATTCTCTTTTATTGGTTTCATCTGCCAGCAAATTCAAGATCTTTATTAAATTAGGTTATTTGATGGCAGATTTGATCATTTTTCTGTATCCTTTAGAGACTCGAGTGCATCAATTGAATTTGCAAAAAAAAAAATCGAAAAGTTGTTTGAGTCCTAATTCACTGATGCCCATAGGTTATTGGCCTTGTTGTTAAGTTTTCTAACCAGAACATACATTAAAATATATTGAAATCTTTGTGCTGGATAGAGTTGTTACTGAGCGATGTATAATACTAAGCTGATAATCAAAAATATTGTCAGATTTTCAATGTATATTCCACAAGCTGTAAAAATCTCTTAGCTAAAGGCATATGATCACTCTAATGAGAAATGTCTGAGAAATGTCTGTTATATGTTGTTCTTAAATCGATTTCTACATCATTGTGTTACCTTGATGTGTATATCCATTATAACATATAAATATATTTTAATCTTGACCTTGGTCATTGATTTTCCATTTTCATGACACACCTTTAAAAAATATTTCCACCCTTCTTTTATTTCGTATAATAATGTTGTTTATCTTCGGAAAATCCAAAACATAAAATTAAATGTGACAGTTTAGTGTATAATGAAAATTAATTTTTTATCAGACCGTCATGATACGATTCGACAGGTACCATTTTGGTAAATTTAACAAGAGATAGTATCAATTAAAGTAGAAACGAATTGAAATGTTGGTTTCTCCGCAATTACGGTAAGAAACGAGTGCCAAACTATACTCTTTTATGGCTGATATGGTGCCATCAGACACGTCTGGTTACTTTAGCGACTGCACATTCCAAATGCCTTTTTGTGTTAGTTTATTTCCAACATCCACTTATTTATTGTAAATCGAAGAAGCCAAATTTATGTATTTTTAAAAAATGTTACGAATAAAGGAAATTTTTGTTTGAAAAAAAAAAAAAAAATGCCCTTTTGTGAGTGGGTTTAGTTGATATTTTTAACAAAGATTTGATTTAGGAAGCGAATTGCCCATCGATCAATAACTATTGTTAAGTCGCCTTCTACGACCAGAAATTAAGGATGTTGTAAAGAAATTCTAACGATACTTATGCTCGTTTATAAGTCTTTTACAAGTCATGTGGATGTTCTCGAATTATACTGGAGCCAATTTTAAAATTAAAGTTTAACTTTGACTATAGCTAATTGAATACGAACAATCGTCATATTTTTAAACAAACCAGTTTGCGTTTACTAAGCCACCACACACATGACTTACAGCACTTTCGTATGAACTTTTTGTTTATCGTGCTGATAATAAATCTTATTTCTGAGAAATGTTTCTGTGATTCGGTTTTTGGTGGTAAACTTTATCGAAACCCAAAATTGGAAATAATTATATTTGATATCAAAATTAAGATCTGTTCAAAAACATAAAAATCAATTTCTCTCTATATACCACTAACATATTACATATTTGGGTTAGTTGAAGGGTGCGGCTTTAGTATATAATAAATTGGCACAGTTATTAATTTTCTTCTACTGTCTTCTTCCTTTCTCTGTATTATATATCTCTATTATATATATATATATATATATATATATATATATATATATATATATATATATATATATATATATATATATCCGAATATACATATTTTTCGTATACATGTCAATATTTCAAAACTCGTTACAGTCTGACATAATTTCCAATATTTTTCACATTCCGTTATAATTTTCCATTCATAACAGAAGACTCACCACTCCGTATATCTACATATTATTATATAAATATATTGGGTGGGTGCATAATTTATTGCGAATTTTTAAGTTTCCAAAAAGAAACTCTTAAGGATTACCGTTCGCCAACTTTCAGTCAATTTAATAATTTGTCGCTGAAAGTCAGTACGTTTGCTGACAAAAAAATAAAGGTTATTTAACTTTTAGTTCAGTTGAGATGGGTCAACTGAGTAAAGATGGGACTGCAGCTAAGCGTTACTTGTTATAAGTTTGATGCGAAGTTTACTTGTTACGAGTAAATAAACTTCTTCCAAAGTATCCGTGATCGCTATATCGATATTATATTATGCTTAATAAAGTGGAGAAAAAAACTCGCTAAACTAGAGAAATTTATGTTTATTGCAACTGTATGCTACCAAAACTTCTTTTTATAATATTCCCTATCATCTATAAATAGTTCATTATCCTGTCGTCGTATTCCGGTATAGGTCATATTTTTAGTATGTTTTAGTAGAAAATTTTCTCAATTTATTGGAAGGCATTCCAATTTAAATGGACTTTTTGGTGGCGTGTCGTTAAAAACACGTCGAAAAATGCAGCTGCAAGACGATGGAGCCCCTCCGCGTTATACATAAATAATGCGACTGCACCTCAATATCAATTATCTAGATAGCTTGATTCATAATTTAAATACACATAAAAAACCATCATAAGAAAAAAACAGTTTACCCATTGATTTTCGAGATGGCGGGTCGATAGAATATCGTCAAAATTTAGATAAATATATGACATTTAGACGATTATACATATACAAATATTTTGATTATTTTAAAACGATACCACTAGCGACACCTAGAACGTCAATAGGCTAACATACCATGGTAGTACTATGCGTATTTATATTATGCTTGATTGGAAGGTGAGGGACTATTAAATGGCCACCGAGGTGTCCTGATCTAAATCTTTATTCTTTTTTCTGTGGTGTTATTTTAAAGAACTGGTCTTTGAACGAGAAAATTAGACTGAGCAGAAGTTGCGGCAACGAATAATCGAAGCGAAAAATATTATTAAATATAAAGAGCGGGCGTTCCAACGGATTAAAATAAATTTTATTCGGCGATGCCAATTATGTATTATATCAAATAGTGGACACTTCGAACACTTGTTATAAAATTTAAAATAAAAAAAAAAAAAAATAAGTATGATTTTGTTTTATTTCTGACAAAGCAGCACTCGAAATTTTAACAAATGCGTTTTTTAATAAACATGACTTACTTTGTAAAACAAATGATAAAATAAAAACCATTTCATTTTGAATATTCCTATGCGTGATATCATTTGAGAATCAACATTATTGTCGCAAGTTTTTTTGATAGTTGGTCAACTTTCTGTAGTACATTGTTTTTCCACCAGAGTACTTAAAAATCAACAACACAACTTTGGAAAACAAAAGACTTTTCCAAACCATTGTTTTAATTTGACAGAAGATAATAAAGTTTATAAAACTGACATTATTGGAAATGTTCAGTGTTTAAAAGCGTATTAATAAAAAAATAAACAAAAGAACTGTTGATTTTTTTTTTAAATTAAGTATTTAGAAATGATCTCCGCACATTGTTTCGTTTGAACCAACAATTACTGGACAACCTGTATACAGAAACACCCTGAGAAAATTCTAATCCATATTCTTCCATATTTTATTTGGTTCTCGTTATATAAAGTTTCTTGACATTTTTTACCAAGCGCACATCAGAGACTGAGCAATGGTTTTTCAACCAGGTTTTCACATAAAAATCGAAAATCTACTCTAAATCTGATAAATGAGTTATAGTTAGTATCGATATTTTTAACTACATAAACTGTTCATCAAACTAAATCATCTTTAAACCTCCTCCCTTCTAGTGCTGATGTATTAATTATCTTTTTTGCTTTCATTACAGTTGATGGAAATTTTCGATTTTGTGACTCAATATTCATCTCAACAAAATTTCCAAAATCTTTTATATCATATTTAATTACCTGGTGTGGAGAAGCCGAACTCCCATCGAGCACGTCCCTAGGTGGTGGATCGGGGAATACCCTAACCGGCTTGCCGGCGGGTAGGTGGGAAATAAAATATCGTGGACCAAATCTGGCTAGGGGAGGTTTCCCGAACAATAAACTACCCATGTCAGATCAGGAGAAGAATAATATTACGGTGCAGGGCTTAGGATAGCCAGTACCGATGACTTCAGAAGATGAACGGATGGGGTTCTAGTCATCGAAATCCAGAGACCACAATGCTTTAGTAGTATAAAGCTTAGCTACTAGAGCAGATAGAAGTATAAGCCCTCTACCTCTAACAGAAGAGGAACTCGAGAAGGAAGTTACTCAATCCAAACAAAATAAGCTCACAGCTCAAGTTTTGGCAGTGACAGAGAAACATGATCAGTTTTAAGCAATATCCAATAATGATATCAAAATAACAACGCATTCTGAAAATGACTACCGTAAAATTAAAAATCTACTTAGTGATATAAAATAAACTGAACCCAATAATAAGGATAGTACACTATGTAACATGTATATTTCAGTGTACCAATCGCGAACAGTTAGGACATACAAAGCACTTCTATAATAGACAAGGTAAATATGTCAAATGTGCAGAAAACCATTAAACAAATCAATGTCAAACACCACGAAGCGTTTTACCAACTTGTGCACTGTGCGGAGAAAAAGGTCATCCGGCTAGTTAAAAAGGTTGCTAGGTATATCAGAAAAAGCTAAATGCTCAGCTACCGAAAAAAGTATCAGTAGTTCAGCGCCTACATCAAAAGTCAAACAAACAATACGATACTGTTAGAGAGGGGGTCTCCTACGCTCAGATGACCAAAACCAAAAATAACAATGAAAATCAAGAAATCAAAATCCTCCAAAAACCTGTGATTAATGAGCCAAACATTAGTAATATAATGGAGATGCTCACCGAGCTGAAATGAGACAAAATCTCAACCAGCTTACTAACTGCGTAAAAAAACTGGAAGATAATTCCAAGCTACCTAACAAAACGCCAAAAAATAAATTAAAAGTAAATTAATGTAACATTCCTACGTTCAATAGCCTGGAACGTGAAGGGGCTACTGCAAGAACCCAAGAACTAGATGTTTTTCTAAGAATCAACAATATAGACGTAGCTTTAATATCAGAAACATATTTTTAAAAAAAAAACTTAATTTAAATTATGGGATATAAAGCCTATTGGACATTGCATCCCAGTGGTCGTGCTCGAGGAGGGACAGCAATCTTAATTAAACAAAATATGTTATATTTCCAGCAAGAGAAAATTTAAGAGCCATTTATGCAGGCTACCAAAATAACGATGAACCATGTTGGTGTTGAACTAACTTTAGGGGTGATTTACTGCCCACCAAAACATAATATAGTAAGAAATTAGTAGATTAGCATTTTTAATAAACTTGGACCTAGGTTTATTATAGGAGATGCCTACAACGTGAGACACACAGCATAGATATTACACCAGGAAAAGGAAAACAACTCCTAAGCGCAATTGAAATGACAGGTTGAGAATATCATTCATCGCGTAAGCCAACCAACATCAACAAAGTTCCTGATTTAATTGATTTTTATATCTCGAAAGGAATAGTCTCGAATTACATTGAAGTTAAAGGTATTGAAGACCTTACTTCTAATCACACCCGGGTCTTGTTGGATATTTTATTAACTCTATGTGCGAAGCAGTCAAAGGAGGTTCGTGAACTATTAAAAGAAAGGCGTAGGAAAAGATGCAATGGTATAAAACCAGAAATATTATCGACAAAAGAGAATTTATCCGAGTAGGTAATGAAGTTAACCGATTAATTAAAGAGTTCAAAGAGACTTATACTGACAATTATCTGAAAGGTCTGGTTCCTGGAGCGGACAAAAACGATACTCTTTGGAAAGCTCCTAAAAGATATAAGATACCAATAATCCAAATGCCACCTATAAGGAACATAAATGGAGAATGTGTGCTCGTAATGATGAAAAAGCTGAACTGTTTGCACAATATCTGGCAACAGTATTTTAACCACACGATATTCAATCTAGGATTGATCCCAAACCAGCATATAGATCTCAATTAAATGTAAGTAGTATGACATCTCTAGAAAGTCACACAAGAAATAGATACAAACCTGAATCCTAAAAAGTCACCTAAAATTGACAAAATTTCCCCAAAGCTGTTTAAGGAGTTATCAAAAAGAGCAGTTATCATATTAACTTATATAAATAATGCTTGCTTTCGACTTACATATGTGCCTGAGTGTTGTAAGGCTGCACAAATAGTAAATGCACTTAATGGCAGAGTTGTTATTACCTACTGCCATGATAGCTGTGTCATCGGCGAAAGTGGCTTACATTTTGTTTTGTGGGATTGGAACATCTCGGGTGTATAGTAAATACAGAAGTGTCCCAAGTACACTTACTTGTGGATCTCCTGCTCTTATTTCCTTAAGCTCAGAATATTCATCTTCTTGCTTAAGCCTGAAATATCTTTCTGTTATATATGATTCCAGTATTATGCTGTACTGTTTAGGTAGAATTAATTTGAGTTTGTAGATCAAACCTACTTGCCAAACCTTGTCAAAAGCCTGCGCTACATCAAGGATACTGCGGAACAGACTTTTTTCTCTCCTAAAGTCTTTTCAATGATACTGGCTATTCTATGCACTTGATCAGTAGTTGAGTCCTTACTGCGAAAACCAAATTGGTGATTCGGAATTAGGTTATTTTTTTTCAATTATTAAGTTGAGTCGTTTTAATAGTAACTTTTCAAAGAGTTTAGACATTATCGGCAGCAACGATATAAGCCTGTATGATGTTTTCGTGGTTTGGGAATCATGATAACATCAGCCACTTTCCAAAGTTTTGGCAAATATTTTAACCTAAATGCAGCGTTTATGATATTAGTTAACTTTAACGTAGCTTTTCTCGGTAATTGCTTTATTATTTCTCCGGTAATCAGGTCAAACCATGGTGCTTTCTTTAAGTTTAAATTGTTTTTAATTTCGTTTGCTACTTCAGTAGATGATGTAGGTGTGACCTCTTGGAGAAATTGTATTATGTTTTCATCCAATGTTTCTCGTAATTGGCATTCATGAGGTTGAAATATATTTTCAAGGTCATTAGCAAATCCATCTGCTTTTTCTTTGTTTTTCCTTGTACATGTTCCATTTATTTTCCTGATAGGATGGATTGGCATTAGTGGCCTTTTCAGAGTTTTAGTTGCTTTCCAAAGCGAATAATCCGTATTACTGTCATTCGTCAACTTACTTAAGAAGGAATCAACTGACTCATTTTATAATTTCTGAATTTATCTTGTTAATTGCTGAGTAAGATTGTTTAGTGTTTTTTTGTCTTGTGGAGCTCTAGTTTGGTGTCACTTTTTTCTGGACTTACGTTCATACCTAAGGAGATTTCTAATCTCTATTGGATAGCTATTTCCTTTTAGCCTTGATTTGATTTCTGGAGTACTTTGCCATGCTGTTTGTTGAATATCCGCAATGAACTTTTCTACTTCTATGTCCAGTTGATCTATAGTTTTTAACGGAACTTTCAAAAGTATTCTTTGTCTAAGGTGTACTTTTAAACTTTCCCAGTCCGTATATTTGTTGGATAATACTGGATTATTCCCTTTTTGGATGATATACTCGCTTAGAGTTAGGACTATTGGAGAATGATCTGAGCTCATATCTTGGCTTTCTTCGATTTTCATAAAATTATTAGAAATATTTTTGGTTATAAAAACATCGATCAGGTCAGGTATTTTTCCTGGGTCAGTTGGCTAATATGTTGATTTTCCTGTTGAAAAGGGCAGTCTGTAATTCGTTTCCTTTAGTTGTAGTTAATCTTGAACCCCAGTAAGTATTCTTTGCATTAAAATCACCACCTATTATGAACCTTTTTCCCAGACGCTTGAAGAACTCTGAGTATTGTTTGTTTTTAATAGAATGTCTTGGTGGACAGTACAATCCTGCAACAACAATAGGAAAGTGGTTGGTTTTTATATAAACCACTGTGGCCTGAATTTCTTCTTTTTCATACTTTGCTTCTTGAAAATGTTGGATATGTAACTGGAATTAACTGGATGAATAGTGTGATATACGCAAAAGCCTTTAAATGTTATGTGGGATTGCTTAGTAAAATGTGTTTCAGAAATAAGACACACATCTATATTCTCAATGTCGAGGACTGCTTGTAGTTCTTGCTGATGCCGAAAAAAACCATTAGCATTCCATGACATGATTTGCATTATGCTGTTCATTTCTGTGTGGATTTGGGTTAAGCTCCCAATGCTATATCTTCCAATTTTTGTAGCCTATCTTGTAATGTTTAACTGATGTCCACATTTAGCGATTTTGCTGGGGTTTATTGACTACGCCTCTCGTTGCGTCGGCATATGTAACACCATCAGTTCTTAGTTGGCAGCCATATGGTTGCACATTTTCTGGTTTTGTCTGCGTCTCGTGTCAATTTGCCTGACCATGCAAATTGAGCTTTATTAATCCTTTGGATTTTAATTTTCTGGATTTCCTTTGCAACAATACATCCTCGATAATTAGCAAGATGACCTTGTCCACAGTGTACACAGTGTCATCTACTATAATAGGTGGTGGGGGAGGCATTTTTTATCTGTTTTGACGTTTGTCTCAACCTTTTGAGGCTGAATATTTTGATCCAATGTTTGTGGTTTTTGTGGTGGTGATGCTGTATTATTTAACCTTCTCTTTTTATTTTGCTTCTTAGACTTATAAGGAATCCATTCTGTTTCTTTAGCTAAGTGTTCCTCATCGGTTTGATATTCAACGTTGTTATTAAGCTTAGAATGGATATTTTTGTTCTGTAGCATTGGTGTTTCGGTTTGACATTTATCATTGTTGACATTAAATTTGATATTCTGGTTCTGGTTCTGCTCCGTTGATGGCTTAGTTTCGATTTTTTGCTGCGTTAATTGCATCTTTTGTTTTTTTAGTTCGTCAATTTGTTGTTGTAAATTGAGAATAATAATGCTTTGCTGATTTTTCTCATCAGTTACTTGTTGCCATTGTTTATATAACATTCGCTCTTTCTCGGAAGCACCATTTTCAAGAACAGATGTTTCACTATAATTATATGAGGTTGTTATACCTGCTTGTTGGGGTGCTGCTGTTGCACCCATATTATTTTGGAATTGCTCCATATTCAGATTTTCAAGTGAGAAATTAATAGTTTTCTCAGGTGATCTTGTAACCCTTCCTCGCCTTTGGAACGGGCTTTTTAATATTTCAATATTCTTGTTGTATTGTGTATGCGAGGATCGGCCCCCCAGAATTCTTAGGGCCAGACTCATTGGAGAGTGGATTGCACAATGTTTCCATTGGTGTACCATTTGGGGTAATATTTCCTTCTGTTTTATTCATTGCATATTGAATATTAATAGTGTAATCCACTCGCCTCTAGTATTTAGCCGATGTTTAACAACGTTGCCCGAGTGTTACCACGTAGAGGTATACAAGACACATTTGGTGGTCTTTATATGGTTGCAAAGTTGGAATATATTCCTCGGAAGTCATGGCTATAGACGGTCAACTCCTACCCTATTAAAGCACATCACAACACTCTATAGCAGAAGATTATTTGTTTTTTTTTTCAAAATCATTAGATCATTCTAGATCATAAAAATAATGTATTTCTCAATCAAATATGGCCGTCCAACATATTTTTTATTTCTTGAAAAATGAAAGAATCCGTTCCTTTTCATGAAACTTATTACGAAGCAGAAGTTAATTCTAATTCAAATAATTCTACGAAAATAAATACTGGATCATCACATAAGGACAGATCACATTTAGTAAGTATTGTTAACACACTTTTATTAGAAATAGTTGATGCTTGATCAACTTTTATGCTAATTTTTGCATCTTTATACACTACTTCGATATAAATGTTCTATAATTTGTAAAGCTGTAAATCGAAACTGTAAACAAGTAAAATATGTTATTTTTTGTAATAATAAAATTGCATCTATATCGGCCATAGGCCTCTTTTCACCACACTATATTTTATTGTATTGAAAACTTGGTTTATTTGTCACTTTGTTATAAAACTTTAAGCACTTTTATACCAGAATCCGATGTAAAATGATCAGCAGCTTTTTTCTCAATGAAGTCGCCTTCGAAACTTTGGAAAATCCATTCCACCATGATTATGTGTAGTAGAGTCTTCTCGAAGAGGAAAATTTCAGCACAGACAATCCAATTTTTAGAAATGGGCGTTTTAGTTATACCAAAGAAAATATACTATATCAGAAGTTAAAAGACACAAACAAAATACAATATTTTTTCTGCAAAATCCATATTTTTTAAATCCATCTATTGAGTAACTTTAATTTAATTTATATAAAGTTACAATAAAGCTTGAATGTGATAGATTTTTTTTTTATGGAATTTGTTTTATTGTCATTCGTTTTTCTTCACAGTCACATGCATAAAAAATATACTTTATTTATATAAAAACACTAACACAATTGTTTTTTCGGTTGTTTTTCGTTATTTCTTGTGCGATCGTAGATCGCATGTTATTTTTTTTTTAATTTTGCCTTTTTTCTGTTGTTCTACGAATATATTTACATATGTAGTTACATAATTTAATAAGAGCAAAACAATATTTGTTTATCATAGACAAAGCCTTCTCTATTATACAAGCCGTATTCATTGCATACTAATATATCGTATTTTAACACTGCGTTCGTATTGTAAGTGTCGGTATATGATAGCAAATATATTGTAAAAACTAAATAACGTTCGAATACTACAAAACAAAAGAGCGTGATAATTGTCAAAAAGAAATAAAATTTAAAAGGTAAAATAGTAGAGAGCGTAAAATGCTCATTTATATATTTAGATATAATGGTGAGCGACAATAAAGAGAATATACATTTTTTTTTGGATTATTTTAAAATCTCTATTTATTACAAGCCGTATTCATCGCATACTAGTGCTATCTAATCATATGAACATAAGAATGTATTGTAAGTAAAAAAACGTATCGAATATAGTGTAAAATAAAATAAATATTCGCCTACTATAGAAACAGAAAATATGAGAAAAAAAAAACTTTATTTTAATATGGATTTCGAACGCACTACTACACGCAATTTTTCATATCGGTTTTGTTTCCTGTGTCAACAAAAGTTAGAAGACGGCATGTAATAGAGATGGTTTTAATTATTTTAATAGTACTAATACTGATGCACTGTTAAAGAGAATTTAAAAAAATTTTTTTTTTATTCTTGAGTTTTTAGTAATAATACTGATGGAGGATGTAAAATGAGTAGTACTCTGCGTTCACGAGAAACTGAATACGGCTTATATAAAAGAGAGGGTTTTGAATATAGATGATGCGCTTAAAATCGTTTCGTCTTGTTATTTAAATTCATATAGCATTTTTTTTATATTTCTCCAATTTGGAAATTGTGGTCCACAGCTATTTGATGATAAATGAATGTTTATGTAGAGGAACAATTTGCTGATTCATACACATAATTTTATTCTACAGAAAATAATGAACTTCTTCATTACACGGTGTAAAATACAAAATTCCACTGCGTCTTGGTTTCTAAAACCAGCGATTATGTATGTTGTTGAAACTCATTGATTTTGAAACCAACAGAAGGTGAGGTTCGTCAATACAAAAATAAAAGAATTCGGTAGTTCTTTGACACCGTTGATATACACCCCAATTTCACTGACAGTGGTTGGACAGTACAAGGTGTTGTCCTCAGGTGTTCCACTTTTCAGAAAAATAAATTCTAACATGAGATTAAAAAGTATCGGGGACAGAGCATTTTCTTGCAACATTTCCAAATTGGAGCAATTAAAAAAAAGGGCTATATGAATTTAAATAACAAGAGTAAACCATTTTAAGCGCATCATCTATATTCAAAACCCTCTCTATTATACAAGCCGTATTCAATTTTTGGTGCACGCAGACTACAACTCATTTTTTACATCCTGCATCAGTATTAGTACTGAAAAACTCCATATAAAAAGAATAAAAAAAAATTATTTTTAAACACTCTTTAACAGTGCATCAGTATTAGTACTATTAAAATATTCAAAACCCTCTCTATTACAAGCCGACTTCTAATTTTCGTTGACACAGTCAAACAAAACCAAAATGAAAAATTGCGTTTAGTAGTGAGTTCGAAATCCATTTTTGTTTCGTCCAACAAAGACGCCAACAATGTTACGTTACTTCCTACACTAGCTGGTGTACTACACAAATCAGAGGTTATAGACGGTTAATTTATGATGGTTTATGACGGTTAATTACCTAAAGACTCAAAACATTTATATTTGTTTTGTAGTGTGCGAACGTTATTTTGTTTTTTACACTATATTCGCTATCATATACCGACATACAATACGAACGCAGTGTTAAAATACGATATATTAGTATGCAATGAATACGGATTGTATAATATAGAGGGTTTTGTCTATATTGAACAAATAATATTTTGTTCTTATTAAATTATGTTACTACATATGAAAAAAAATTTAAAAAAAACATAGCATGCGATCGTCGATCGCACACGAAATAACGAAAACCAACCGAAAAAATAATTGTTTTAGAGTTTTTATATAAATAAAGTATATTTTATATGCATGTGACTGTTTGATTGATTGATTGATTTTGAATGTACTGCCAACCATTAAGCAGGATATCCCGTTTTTACATATACACCCGTTTTTACATATACTTGGAAGGATATGGAAGGATACTAGTTAAATTATTGAGATCTACCCGGTTACAGACACCTTGGCGGCCAATAGTTAGTAAATTTTTGTGGGTTAGGGAAAGGAAAAGTATTTTAGTTATGACAAAATTGGTCCGATTTCCCGGAAGCCAATATTCAAACTACTGTTAGTGTAAGACAATCACATTTTTGTAGTACTGCTCTGCTTCTGCCTTCTCTTATCAGCAACTCCAGTGTGACACCATTCATCTGTAATCTGCAGAGGTTTCCTGAAAATAAAATCTATTAATGAACTAATTAGTCTTAGCCATAGGCTGTAAGAAATATAATTAATTTCAATCTGAAATTATAATTTAATTAATTATAATATTATAAAATTATAATTCTGCAATCCATATGCTGTAATAAATTGGATTAGTTTCCCTTGAAATTTAAATTTAAATCCGTTGCGTTGTTGCTAAAAATTAGGTGTTAATTTAGTACCGTACTATAGTGGTAATATAAACCATAATATAACAGTACAAAGATATGAAATAATATAACATACAATAATACAATAATATAAACACCAAAATTCAAATCTGAAACATAAGAATATACAGAATATTAAAATATAAAATATAAAGATATCGAAATTAATTAAATAACATCGGCATTTGTACGCAAATTAACTGCAGCAGCGATACTTGATTCGACATTTATTATTTTACGGCCCTTAAGATCTTCGTTAAAACATGTAATTTGTAGGAGAAGCCGGCATCCATCATCTTCGGGATGATAGCTTTCAACAACGCCACGTATTTGAGCATACGGATATTCTTTTGAGTTTAACACAGAATCTTTAGAGCTTTTCTGGTACAGATATAATTTATATAACTTCATTTTATTAAATAAAATTAATCTTTCAACAAATAAATTTTAATTTAAACCCCAAAAGAGACCACCCAAATATTACGCACAGACAAAACCACTCTACACTCCAACAAAACTAAAAGAACCTAAGAATTGCAAATTTTAGCTTAAAAACTAATAAATTGAGAGTTAACGACTTTTTAAAATCCCATATTTATATTCACAAAACTAAAACTGTTGTGAAGAAATTTTATCAATATGTTGAAAGTTCTTCTTTCATCATAACCACATATCACGCTAGCCTAAAGTGGCCAAGGACATTTCGGACATTTAGGACATTTCGGACAATTCGGACAATTCGGACATTTCGGACATTTCGGACATTTCGGCATACAAATTTGATGATGATCCGGAATAATTTAAAATTTTAATGACATTAAAATTTAAACGAGGTCGCAGATCTTTGTTGTATTTAATTTTAGATAGATCTTGGTATGGCAAGTTCAAAAATACTATTTCCATCATTCTGGGACGCATGGATTTTACAATATTTTAATTTAGGTAGACCTTAATATAGGGAATTCAAAAATACTATATTCATAATTTTGGGATGCATAGTTTAGGAGCTACAGCGATTTAAATATTGCTCATATTAATGACATAAACATTTAGAATTGATCGCAGGACTTTGCAATATTTTATTTTAGGTATACCTTAATATATGGAATTCAAAAATACTATATTCATAATTTTGGGATGCATAGTTTAGGAGCTACAGCGATTTGAATAGTGCTCATATTAATGACATAAACATTTAGAATTGATCGCAGGACTTTGCAATATTTTATTTTAGGTAGACCTTAATATAGGGAATTCAAAAATACTATTTTCATAATTTTGGGATGCATAGTTTAGGGACGCATAGTTTAGGAGCTACAGCGATTTGAATATTGCTCATATAAATGACATAAACACCTAGAATTGATCGCAGGACTTTGCAATATTTAATTTTAGGTAGACCTTGTTATAGGGAATTCAAAAATACTATATTCATAATTTTGGGATGCATAGTTTAGGAGCTACAGCGATTTAAATATTGCTCATATTAATGACATAAACATTTAGAATTGATCGCAGGACTTTGCAATATTTTATTTTAGGTAGACCTTAATATAGGGAATTCAAAAATACTATATTCATAATTTTGGGATGCATAGTTTAGGAGCTACAGCGATTTGAATAGTGCTCATATTAATGACATAAACATTTAGAATTGATCGCAGGACTTTGCAATATTTTATTTTAGGTAGACCTTAATATAGGGAATTCAAAAATACTATTTTCATAATTTTGGGATGCATAGTTTAGGGACGCATAGTTTAGGAGCTACAGCGATTTGAATATTGCTCATATTAATGACATAAACACCTAGAATTGATCGCAGGACTTTGCAATATTTAATTTTAGGTAGACCTTGTTATAGGGAATTCAAAAATACTATATTTATAATTTTGGGATGCATCGTTTAGGAGCTACAGCGATTTAAATATTGCTCATATTAATGACATAAACATTTAGAATTGATTGCAGGACTTTGCAATATTTTATTTTAGGTAGACCTTGTTATAGGGAATTCAAAAATACTATATTCATAATTTTGGGATGCATAGTTTAGGAGCTACAGCGATTTAAATATTGCTCATATTAATAACATAAACATTTAGAATTGATTGCAGGACTTTGCAATATTTTATTTTAGGTAGACCTTGTTATAGGGAATTCAAAAATACTATATTCATAATTTTTGGATGCATAGTTTAGGAGCTACAGCGATTTAAATATTGCTCATATTAATGACATAAACATTTAGAATTGATCGCAGGACTTTGCAATATTTTATTTTTGGTAGACCTTGTTATAGGAAATTCAAAAATACTATATTCATAATTTTGGGATGCATAGTTTAGGAGCTACAGCGATTTGAATATTGCTCATATTAATGACATAAACATTTAGAATTGATCGCAGGACTTTGCAATATTTTATTTTAGGTAGACCTTAATATAGGGAATTCAAAAATACTATTTTCATAATTTTGGGATGCATAGTTTAGGGACGCATAGTTTAGGAGCTACAGCGATTTGAATATTGCTCATATAAATGACATAAACACCTAGAATTGATCGCAGGACTTTGCAATATTTAATTTTAGGTAGACCTTGTTATAGGGAATTCAAAAATACTATATTCATAATTTTGGGATGCATAGTTTAGGAGCTACAGCGATTTAAATATTGCTCATATTAATGACATAAACATTTAGAATTGATCGCAGGACTTTGCAATATTTTATTTTAGGTAGACCTTAATATAGGGAATTCAAAAATACTATATTCATAATTTTGGGATGCATAGTTTAGGAGCTACAGCGATTTGAATAGTGCTCATATTAATGACATAAACATTTAGGACATAAACATTTAGAATTAATCGCAGGACTTTGCAATATTTTTTTTTAGGTAGACCTTGTTATAGGGAATTCAAAAATACTATATTCATAATTTTGGGATGCATAGTTTAGGAGCTACAGCGATTTAAATATTGCTCATATTAATGACATAAACATTTAGAATTAATCGCAGGACTTTGCAATATTTTATTTTAAGTAGACCTTGTTATAGGGAATTCAAAAATACTATATTCATAATTTTGGGATGCATAGTTTAGGAGCTACAGCGATTTAAATATTGCTCATATTAATGACATAAACATTTAGAATTAATCGCAGGACTTTGCAATATTTTATTTTAAGTAGACCTTGTTATAGGGAATTCAAAAATACTATATTCATAATTTTGGGATGCATAGTTTAGGAGCTACAGCGATTTAAATATTGCTCATATTAATGACATAAACATTTAGAATTGATCGCAGGACTTTGTAATATTTTATTTTAGGTAGACCTTGTTATAGGGAATTCAAAAATACTATATTCATAATTTTGGGATGCATAGTTTAGGAGCTACAGCGATTTGAATATTGCTCATATTAATGACATAAACATTTAGAATTGATCGCAGGACTTTGTAATATTTTATTTTAGGTAGACCTTGTTATAGGGAATTCAAAAATACTATATTCATAATTTTGGGATGCATAGTTTAGGAGCTACAGCGATTTAAATATTGCTCATATTAATGACATAAACATTTAGAATTGATTGCAGGACTTTGCAATATTTTATTTTAGGTAGACCTTGTTATAGGGAATTCAAAAATACTATATTCATAATTTTTGGATGCATAGTTTAGGAGCTACAGCGATTTAAATATTGCTCATATTAATGACATAAACATTTAGAATTGATCGCAGGACTTTGCAATATTTTATTTTAGGTAGACCTTGTTATAGGGAATTCAAAAATACTATATTCATAATTTTGGGATGCATAGTTTAGGAGCTACAGCGATTTAAATATTGCTCATATTAATGACATAAACATTTAGAATTGATCGCAGGACTTTGCAATATTTTATTTTAGGTAGACCTTGTTATAGGGAATTCAAAAATACTATATTCATAATTTTGGGATGCATAGTTTAGGAGCTACAGCGATTTAAATATTGCTCATATTAATGACATAAACATTTAGAATTAATCGCAGGACTTTGCAATATTTTTTTTTAGGTAGACCTTGTTATAGGGAATTCAAAAATACTATATTCATAATTTTGGGATGCATAGTTTAGGAGCTACAGCGATTTAAATATTGCTCATATTAATGACATAAACATTTAGAATTAATCGCAGGACTTTGCAATATTTTATTTTAAGTAGACCTTGTTATAGGGAATTCAAAAATACTATATTCATAATTTTGGGATGCATAGTTTAGGAGCTACAGCGATTTAAATATTGCTCATATTAATGACATAAACATTTAGAATTAATCGCAGGACTTTGTAATATTTTATTTTAGGTAGACCTTGTTATAGGGAATTCAAAAATACTATATTCATAATTTTGGGATGCATAGTTTAGGAGCTACAGCGATTTGAATATTGCTCATATTAATGACATAAACATTTAGAATTGATCGCAGGACTTTGTAATATTTTATTTTAGGTAGACCTTGTTATAGGGAATTCAAAAATACTATATTCATAATTTTGGGATGCATAGTTTAGGAGCTACAGCGATTTAAATATTGCTCATATTAATGACATAAACATTTAGAATTGATTGCAGGACTTTGCAATATTTTATTTTAGGTAGACCTTGTTATAGGGAATTCAAAAATACTATATTCATAATTTTTGGATGCATAGTTTAGGAGCTACAGCGATTTAAATATTGCTCATATTAATGACATAAACATTTAGAATTGATCGCAGGACTTTGCAATATTTTATTTTAGGTAGACCTTGTTATAGGGAATTCAAAAATACTATATTCATAATTTTGGGATGCATAGTTTAGGAGCTACAGCGATTTAAATATTGCTCATATTAATGACATAAACATTTAGAATTGATCGCAGGACTTTGCAATATTTTATTTTAGGTAGACCTTGTTATAGGGAATTCAAAAATACTATATTCATAATTTTGGGATGCATAGTTTAGGAGCTACAGCGATTTAAATATTGCTCATATTAATGACATAAACATTTAGAATTAATCGCAGGACTTTGCAATATTTTTTTTTAGGTAGACCTTGTTATAGGGAATTCAAAAATACTATATTCATAATTTTGGGATGCATAGTTTAGGAGCTACAGCGATTTAAATATTGCTCATATTAATGACATAAACATTTAGAATTGATCGCAGGACTTTGTAATATTTTATTTTAGGTAGACCTTGTTATAGGGAATTCAAAAATACTATATTCATAATTTTGGGATGCATAGTTTAGGAGCTACAGCGATTTAAATATTGCTCATATTAATGACATAAACATTTAGAATTGATCGCAGGACTTTGTAATATTTTATTTTAGGTAGACCTTGTTATAGGGAATTCAAAAATACTATATTCATAATTTTGGGATGCATAGTTTAGGAGCTACAGCGATTTAAATATTGCTCATATTAATGACATAAACATTTAGAATTGATTGCAGGACTTTGCAATATTTTATTTTAGGTAGACCTTGTTATAGGGAATTCAAAAATACTATATTCATAATTTTTGGATGCATAGTTTAGGAGCTACAGCGATTTAAATATTGCTCATATTAATGACATAAACATTTAGAATTGATCGCAGGACTTTGCAATATTTTATTTTAGGTAGACCTTGTTATAGGGAATTCAAAAATACTATATTCATAATTTTGGGATGCATAGTTTAGGAGCTACAGCGATTTAAATATTGCTCATATTAATGACATAAACATTTAGAATTGATCGCAGGACTTTGCAATATTTTATTTTAGGTAGACCTTGTTATAGGGAATTCAAAAATACTATATTCATAATTTTGGGATGCATAGTTTAGGAGCTACAGCGATTTAAATATTGCTCATATTAATGACATAAACATTTAGAATTGATTGCAGGACTTTGCAATATTTTATTTTAGGTAGACCTTGTTATAGGGAATTCAAAAATACTATATTCATAATTTTGGGATGCATAGTTTAGGAGCTACAGCGATTTAAATATTGCTCATATTAATGACATAAACATTTAGAATTAATCGCAGGACTTTGCAATATTTTATTTTAAGTAGACCTTGTTATAGGGAATTCAAAAATACTATATTCATAATTTTGGGATGCATAGTTTAGGAGCTACAGCGATTTAAATATTGCTCATATTAATGACATAAACATTTAGAATTGATCGCAGGACTTTGTAATATTTTATTTTAGGTAGACCTTGTTATAGGGAATTCAAAAATACTATATTCATAATTTTGGGATGCATAGTTTAGGAGCTACAGCGATTTGAATATTGCTCATATTAATGACATAAACATTTAGAATTGATCGCAGGACTTTGTAATATTTTATTTTAGGTAGACCTTGTTATAGGGAATTCAAAAATACTATATTCATAATTTTGGGATGCATAGTTTAGGAGCTACAGCGATTTAAATATTGCTCATATTAATGACATAAACATTTAGAATTGATTGCAGGACTTTGCAATATTTTATTTTAGGTAGACCTTGTTATAGGGAATTCAAAAATACTATATTCATAATTTTTGGATGCATAGTTTAGGAGCTACAGCGATTTAAATATTGCTCATATTAATGACATAAACATTTAGAATTGATCGCAGGACTTTGCAATATTTTATTTTAGGTAGACCTTGTTATAGGGAATTCAAAAATACTATATTCATAATTTTGGGATGCATAGTTTAGGAGCTACAGCGATTTAAATATTGCTCATATTAATGACATAAACATTTAGAATTGATCGCAGGACTTTGCAATATTTTATTTTAGGTAGACCTTGTTATAGGGAATTCAAAAATACTATATTCATAATTTTGGGATGCATAGTTTAGGAGCTACAGCGATTTAAATATTGCTCATATTAATGACATAAACATTTAGAATTAATCGCAGGACTTTGCAATATTTTTTTTTAGGTAGACCTTGTTATAGGGAATTCAAAAATACTATATTCATAATTTTGGGATGCATAGTTTAGGAGCTACAGCGATTTAAATATTGCTCATATTAATGACATAAACATTTAGAATTAATCGCAGGACTTTGCAATATTTTATTTTAAGTAGACCTTGTTATAGGGAATTCAAAAATACTATATTCATAATTTTGGGATGCATAGTTTAGGAGCTACAGCGATTTAAATATTGCTCATATTAATGACATAAACATTTAGAATTAATCGCAGGACTTTGTAATATTTTATTTTAGGTAGACCTTGTTATAGGGAATTCAAAAATACTATATTCATAATTTTGGGATGCATAGTTTAGGAGCTACAGCGATTTGAATATTGCTCATATTAATGACATAAACATTTAGAATTGATCGCAGGACTTTGTAATATTTTATTTTAGGTAGACCTTGTTATAGGGAATTCAAAAATACTATATTCATAATTTTGGGATGCATAGTTTAGGAGCTACAGCGATTTAAATATTGCTCATATTAATGACATAAACATTTAGAATTGATTGCAGGACTTTGCAATATTTTATTTTAGGTAGACCTTGTTATAGGGAATTCAAAAATACTATATTCATAATTTTTGGATGCATAGTTTAGGAGCTACAGCGATTTAAATATTGCTCATATTAATGACATAAACATTTAGAATTGATCGCAGGACTTTGCAATATTTTATTTTAGGTAGACCTTGTTATAGGGAATTCAAAAATACTATATTCATAATTTTGGGATGCATAGTTTAGGAGCTACAGCGATTTAAATATTGCTCATATTAATGACATAAACATTTAGAATTGATCGCAGGACTTTGCAATATTTTATTTTAGGTAGACCTTGTTATAGGGAATTCAAAAATACTATATTCATAATTTTGGGATGCATAGTTTAGGAGCTACAGCGATTTAAATATTGCTCATATTAATGACATAAACATTTAGAATTAATCGCAGGACTTTGCAATATTTTTTTTTAGGTAGACCTTGTTATAGGGAATTCAAAAATACTATATTCATAATTTTGGGATGCATAGTTTAGGAGCTACAGCGATTTAAATATTGCTCATATTAATGACATAAACATTTAGAATTGATCGCAGGACTTTGTAATATTTTATTTTAGGTAGACCTTGTTATAGGGAATTCAAAAATACTATATTCATAATTTTGGGATGCATAGTTTAGGAGCTACAGCGATTTAAATATTGCTCATATTAATGACATAAACATTTAGAATTGATTGCAGGACTTTGCAATATTTTATTTTAGGTAGACCTTGTTATAGGGAATTCAAAAATACTATATTCATAATTTTTGGATGCATAGTTTAGGAGCTACAGCGATTTAAATATTGCTCATATTAATGACATAAACATTTAGAATTGATCGCAGGACTTTGCAATATTTTATTTTAGGTAGACCTTGTTATAGGGAATTCAAAAATACTATATTCATAATTTTGGGATGCATAGTTTAGGAGCTACAGCGATTTAAATATTGCTCATATTAATGACATAAACATTTAGAATTGATCGCAGGACTTTGCAATATTTTATTTTAGGTAGACCTTGTTATAGGGAATTCAAAAATACTATATTCATAATTTTGGGATGCATAGTTTAGGAGCTACAGCGATTTAAATATTGCTCATATTAATGACATAAACATTTAGAATTAATCGCAGGACTTTGCAATATTTTTTTTTAGGTAGACCTTGTTATAGGGAATTCAAAAATACTATATTCATAATTTTGGGATGCATAGTTTAGGAGCTACAGCGATTTAAATATTGCTCATATTAATGACATAAACATTTAGAATTAATCGCAGGACTTTGCAATATTTTATTTTAAGTAGACCTTGTTATAGGGAATTCAAAAATACTATATTCATAATTTTGGGATGCATAGTTTAGGAGCTACAGCGATTTAAATATTGCTCATATTAATGACATAAACATTTAGAATTAATCGCAGGACTTTGTAATATTTTATTTTAGGTAGACCTTGTTATAGGGAATTCAAAAATACTATATTCATAATTTTGGGATGCATAGTTTAGGAGCTACAGCGATTTGAATATTGCTCATATTAATGACATAAACATTTAGAATTGATCGCAGGACTTTGTAATATTTTATTTTAGGTAGACCTTGTTATAGGGAATTCAAAAATACTATATTCATAATTTTGGGATGCATAGTTTAGGAGCTACAGCGATTTAAATATTGCTCATATTAATGACATAAACATTTAGAATTGATTGCAGGACTTTGCAATATTTTATTTTAGGTAGACCTTGTTATAGGGAATTCAAAAATACTATATTCATAATTTTTGGATGCATAGTTTAGGAGCTACAGCGATTTAAATATTGCTCATATTAATGACATAAACATTTAGAATTGATCGCAGGACTTTGCAATATTTTATTTTAGGTAGACCTTGTTATAGGGAATTCAAAAATACTATATTCATAATTTTGGGATGCATAGTTTAGGAGCTACAGCGATTTAAATATTGCTCATATTAATGACATAAACATTTAGAATTGATCGCAGGACTTTGCAATATTTTATTTTAGGTAGACCTTGTTATAGGGAATTCAAAAATACTATATTCATAATTTTGGGATGCATAGTTTAGGAGCTACAGCGATTTAAATATTGCTCATATTAATGACATAAACATTTAGAATTAATCGCAGGACTTTGCAATATTTTTTTTTAGGTAGACCTTGTTATAGGGAATTCAAAAATACTATATTCATAATTTTGGGATGCATAGTTTAGGAGCTACAGCGATTTAAATATTGCTCATATTAATGACATAAACATTTAGAATTAATCGCAGGACTTTGCAATATTTTATTTTAAGTAGACCTTGTTATAGGGAATTCAAAAATACTATATTCATAATTTTGGGATGCATAGTTTAGGAGCTACAGCGATTTAAATATTGCTCATATTAATGACATAAACATTTAGAATTAATCGCAGGACTTTGTAATATTTTATTTTAGGTAGACCTTGTTATAGGGAATTCAAAAATACTATATTCATAATTTTGGGATGCATAGTTTAGGAGCTACAGCGATTTAAATATTGCTCATATTAATGACATAAACATTTAGAATTAATCGCAGGACTTTGTAATATTTTATTTTAAGTAGACCTTGTTATAGGGAATTCAAAAATACTATATTCATAATTTTGGGATGCATAGTTTAGGAGCTACAGCGATTTAAATATTGCTCATATTAATGACATAAACATTTAGAATTAATCGCAGGACTTTGTAATATTTTATTTTAGGTAGACCTTGTTATAGGGAATTCAAAAATACTATATTCATAATTTTGGGATGCATAGTTTAGGAGCTACAGCGATTTAAATATTGCTCATATTAATGACATAAACATTTAGAATTGATTGCAGGACTTTGCAATATTTTATTTTAGGTAGACCTTGTTATAGGGAATTCAAAAATACTATATTCATAATTTTTGGATGCATAGTTTAGGAGCTACAGCGATTTAAATATTGCTCATATTAATGACATAAACATTTAGAATTAATCGCAGGACTTTGCAATATTTTATTTTAAGTAGACCTTGTTATAGGGAATTCAAAAATACTATATTCATAATTTTGGGATGCATAGTTTAGGAGCTACAGCGATTTGAATATTGCTCATATTAATGACATAAACATTTAGAATTGATCGCAGGACTTTGTAATATTTTATTTTAGGTAGACCTTGTTATAGGGAATTCAAAAATACTATATTCATAATTTTGGGATGCATAGTTTAGGAGCTACAGCGATTTAAATATTGCTCATATTAATGACATAAACATTTAGAATTGATTGCAGGACTTTGCAATATTTTATTTTAGGTAGACCTTGTTATAGGGAATTCAAAAATACTATATTCATAATTTTTGGATGCATAGTTTAGGAGCTACAGCGATTTAAATATTGCTCATATTAATGACATAAACATTTAGAATTGATCGCAGGACTTTGCAATATTTTATTTTAGGTAGACCTTGTTATAGGGAATTCAAAAATACTATATTCATAATTTTGGGATGCATAGTTTAGGAGCTACAGCGATTTGAATATTGCTCATATTAATGACATAAACATTTAGAATTGATCGCAGGACTTTGTAATATTTTATTTTAGGTAGACCTTGTTATAGGGAATTCAAAAATACTATATTCATAATTTTGGGATGCATAGTTTAGGAGCTACAGCGATTTAAATATTGCTCATATTAATGACATAAACATTTAGAATTGATTGCAGGACTTTGCAATATTTTATTTTAGGTAGACCTTGTTATAGGGAATTCAAAAATACTATATTCATAATTTTTGGATGCATAGTTTAGGAGCTACAGCGATTTAAATATTGCTCATATTAATGACATAAACATTTAGAATTGATCGCAGGACTTTGCAATATTTTATTTTAGGTAGACCTTGTTATAGGGAATTCAAAAATACTATATTCATAATTTTGGGATGCATAGTTTAGGAGCTACAGCGATTTAAATATTGCTCATATTAATGACATAAACATTTAGAATTGATCGCAGGACTTTGCAATATTTTATTTTAGGTAGACCTTGTTATAGGGAATTCAAAAATACTATATTCATAATTTTGGGATGCATAGTTTAGGAGCTACAGCGATTTAAATATTGCTCATATTAATGACATAAACATTTAGAATTAATCGCAGGACTTTGCAATATTTTTTTTTAGGTAGACCTTGTTATAGGGAATTCAAAAATACTATATTCATAATTTTGGGATGCATAGTTTAGGAGCTACAGCGATTTAAATATTGCTCATATTAATGACATAAACATTTAGAATTAATCGCAGGACTTTGCAATATTTTATTTTAAGTAGACCTTGTTATAGGGAATTCAAAAATACTATATTCATAATTTTGGGATGCATAGTTTAGGAGCTACAGCGATTTAAATATTGCTCATATTAATGACATAAACATTTAGAATTAATCGCAGGACTTTGTAATATTTTATTTTAGGTAGACCTTGTTATAGGGAATTCAAAAATACTATATTCATAATTTTGGGATGCATAGTTTAGGAGCTACAGCGATTTGAATATTGCTCATATTAATGACATAAACATTTAGAATTGATCGCAGGACTTTGTAATATTTTATTTTAGGTAGACCTTGTTATAGGGAATTCAAAAATACTATATTCATAATTTTGGGATGCATAGTTTAGGAGCTACAGCGATTTAAATATTGCTCATATTAATGACATAAACATTTAGAATTGATTGCAGGACTTTGCAATATTTTATTTTAGGTAGACCTTGTTATAGGGAATTCAAAAATACTATATTCATAATTTTTGGATGCATAGTTTAGGAGCTACAGCGATTTAAATATTGCTCATATTAATGACATAAACATTTAGAATTAATCGCAGGACTTTGCAATATTTTTTTTTAGGTAGACCTTGTTATAGGGAATTCAAAAATACTATATTCATAATTTTGGGATGCATAGTTTAGGAGCTACAGCGATTTAAATATTGCTCATATTAATGACATAAACATTTAGAATTGATTGCAGGACTTTGCAATATTTTATTTTAGGTAGACCTTGTTATAGGGAATTCAAAAATACTATATTCATAATTTTTGGATGCATAGTTTAGGAGCTACAGCGATTTAAATATTGCTCATATTAATGACATAAACATTTAGAATTGATCGCAGGACTTTGCAATATTTTATTTTAGGTAGACCTTGTTATAGGGAATTCAAAAATACTATATTCATAATTTTGGGATGCATAGTTTAGGAGCTACAGCGATTTAAATATTGCTCATATTAATGACATAAACATTTAGAATTGATCGCAGGACTTTGCAATATTTTATTTTAGGTAGACCTTGTTATAGGGAATTCAAAAATACTATATTCATAATTTTGGGATGCATAGTTTAGGAGCTACAGCGATTTAAATATTGCTCATATTAATGACATAAACATTTAGAATTAATCGCAGGACTTTGCAATATTTTTTTTTAGGTAGACCTTGTTATAGGGAATTCAAAAATACTATATTCATAATTTTGGGATGCATAGTTTAGGAGCTACAGCGATTTAAATATTGCTCATATTAATGACATAAACATTTAGAATTAATCGCAGGACTTTGCAATATTTTATTTTAAGTAGACCTTGTTATAGGGAATTCAAAAATACTATATTCATAATTTTGGGATGCATAGTTTAGGAGCTACAGCGATTTAAATATTGCTCATATTAATGACATAAACATTTAGAATTAATCGCAGGACTTTGTAATATTTTATTTTAGGTAGACCTTGTTATAGGGAATTCAAAAATACTATATTCATAATTTTGGGATGCATAGTTTAGGAGCTACAGCGATTTGAATATTGCTCATATTAATGACATAAACATTTAGAATTGATCGCAGGACTTTGTAATATTTTATTTTAGGTAGACCTTGTTATAGGGAATTCAAAAATACTATATTCATAATTTTGGGATGCATAGTTTAGGAGCTACAGCGATTTAAATATTGCTCATATTAATGACATAAACATTTAGAATTGATTGCAGGACTTTGCAATATTTTATTTTAGGTAGACCTTGTTATAGGGAATTCAAAAATACTATATTCATAATTTTTGGATGCATAGTTTAGGAGCTACAGCGATTTAAATATTGCTCATATTAATGACATAAACATTTAGAATTGATCGCAGGACTTTGCAATATTTTATTTTAGGTAGACCTTGTTATAGGGAATTCAAAAATACTATATTCATAATTTTGGGATGCATAGTTTAGGAGCTACAGCGATTTAAATATTGCTCATATTAATGACATAAACATTTAGAATTGATCGCAGGACTTTGCAATATTTTATTTTAGGTAGACCTTGTTATAGGGAATTCAAAAATACTATATTCATAATTTTGGGATGCATAGTTTAGGAGCTACAGCGATTTAAATATTGCTCATATTAATGACATAAACATTTAGAATTAATCGCAGGACTTTGCAATATTTTTTTTTAGGTAGACCTTGTTATAGGGAATTCAAAAATACTATATTCATAATTTTGGGATGCATAGTTTAGGAGCTACAGCGATTTAAATATTGCTCATATTAATGACATAAACATTTAGAATTAATCGCAGGACTTTGCAATATTTTATTTTAAGTAGACCTTGTTATAGGGAATTCAAAAATACTATATTCATAATTTTGGGATGCATAGTTTAGGAGCTACAGCGATTTAAATATTGCTCATATTAATGACATAAACATTTAGAATTAATCGCAGGACTTTGTAATATTTTATTTTAGGTAGACCTTGTTATAGGGAATTCAAAAATACTATATTCATAATTTTGGGATGCATAGTTTAGGAGCTACAGCGATTTGAATATTGCTCATATTAATGACATAAACATTTAGAATTGATCGCAGGACTTTGTAATATTTTATTTTAGGTAGACCTTGTTATAGGGAATTCAAAAATACTATATTCATAATTTTGGGATGCATAGTTTAGGAGCTACAGCGATTTAAATATTGCTCATATTAATGACATAAACATTTAGAATTGATTGCAGGACTTTGCAATATTTTATTTTAGGTAGACCTTGTTATAGGGAATTCAAAAATACTATATTCATAATTTTTGGATGCATAGTTTAGGAGCTACAGCGATTTAAATATTGCTCATATTAATGACATAAACATTTAGAATTGATCGCAGGACTTTGCAATATTTTATTTTAGGTAGACCTTGTTATAGGGAATTCAAAAATACTATATTCATAATTTTGGGATGCATAGTTTAGGAGCTACAGCGATTTAAATATTGCTCATATTAATGACATAAACATTTAGAATTGATCGCAGGACTTTGCAATATTTTATTTTAGGTAGACCTTGTTATAGGGAATTCAAAAATACTATATTCATAATTTTGGGATGCATAGTTTAGGAGCTACAGCGATTTAAATATTGCTCATATTAATGACATAAACATTTAGAATTAATCGCAGGACTTTGTAATATTTTATTTTAGGTAGACCTTGTTATAGGGAATTCAAAAATACTATATTCATAATTTTGGGATGCATAGTTTAGGAGCTACAGCGATTTGAATATTGCTCATATTAATGACATAAACATTTAGAATTGATCGCAGGACTTTGTAATATTTTATTTTAGGTAGACCTTGTTATAGGGAATTCAAAAATACTATATTCATAATTTTGGGATGCATAGTTTAGGAGCTACAGCGATTTAAATATTGCTCATATTAATGACATAAACATTTAGAATTGATTGCAGGACTTTGCAATATTTTATTTTAGGTAGACCTTGTTATAGGGAATTCAAAAATACTATATTCATAATTTTTGGATGCATAGTTTAGGAGCTACAGCGATTTAAATATTGCTCATATTAATGACATAAACATTTAGAATTAATCGCAGGACTTTGCAATATTTTTTTTTAGGTAGACCTTGTTATAGGGAATTCAAAAATACTATATTCATAATTTTGGGATGCATAGTTTAGGAGCTACAGCGATTTAAATATTGCTCATATTAATGACATAAACATTTAGAATTAATCGCAGGACTTTGCAATATTTTATTTTAAGTAGACCTTGTTATAGGGAATTCAAAAATACTATATTCATAATTTTGGGATGCATAGTTTAGGAGCTACAGCGATTTGAATATTGCTCATATTAATGACATAAACATTTAGAATTAATCGCAGGACTTTGTAATATTTTATTTTAGGTAGACCTTGTTATAGGGAATTCAAAAATACTATATTCATAATTTTGGGATGCATAGTTTAGGAGCTACAGCGATTTAAATATTGCTCATATTAATGACATAAACATTTAGAATTAATCGCAGGACTTTGCAATATTTTATTTTAAGTAGACCTTGTTATAGGGAATTCAAAAATACTATATTCATAATTTTGGGATGCATAGTTTAGGAGCTACAGCGATTTAAATATTGCTCATATTAATGACATAAACATTTAGAATTGATCGCAGGACTTTGTAATATTTTATTTTAGGTAGACCTTGTTATAGGGAATTCAAAAATACTATATTCATAATTTTGGGATGCATAGTTTAGGAGCTACAGCGATTTGAATATTGCTCATATTAATGACATAAACATTTAGAATTGATCGCAGGACTTTGTAATATTTTATTTTAGGTAGACCTTGTTATAGGGAATTCAAAAATACTATATTCATAATTTTGGGATGCATAGTTTAGGAGCTACAGCGATTTAAATATTGCTCATATTAATGACATAAACATTTAGAATTGATCGCAGGACTTTGCAATATTTTATTTTAGGTAGACCTTGTTATAGGGAATTCAAAAATACTATATTCATAATTTTGGGATGCATAGTTTAGGAGCTACAGCGATTTAAATATTGCTCATATTAATGACATAAACATTTAGAATTGATCGCAGGACTTTGCAATATTTTATTTTAGGTAGACCTTGTTATAGGGAATTCAAAAATACTATATTCATAATTTTGGGATGCATAGTTTAGGAGCTACAGCGATTTAAATATTGCTCATATTAATGACATAAACATTTAGAATTGATCGCAGGACTTTGCAATATTTTATTTTAGGTAGACCTTGTTATAGGGAATTCAAAAATACTATATTCATAATTTTTGGATGCATAGTTTAGGAGCTACAGCGATTTAAATATTGCTCATATTAATGACATAAACATTTAGAATTGATCGCAGGACTTTGCAATATTTTATTTTAGGTAGACCTTGTTATAGGGAATTCAAAAATACTATATTCATAATTTTGGGATGCATAGTTTAGGAGCTACAGCGATTTAAATATTGCTCATATTAATGACATAAACATTTAGAATTGATCGCAGGACTTTGCAATATTTTATTTTTGGTAGACCTTGTTATAGGGAATTCAAAAATACTATATTCATAATTTTGGGATGCATAGTTTAGGAGCTACAGCGATTTAAATATTGCTCATATTAATGACATAAACATTTAGAATTGATCGCAGGACTTTGCAATATTTTATTTTAGGTAGACCTTGTTATAGGGAATTCAAAAATACTATATTCATAATTTTTGGATGCATAGTTTAGGAGCTACAGCGATTTAAATATTGCTCATATTAATGACATAAACATTTAGAATTGATCGCAGGACTTTGCAATATTTTATTTTAGGTAGACCTTGTTATAGGGAATTCAAAAATACTATATTCATAATTTTGGGATGCATAGTTTAGGAGCTACAGCGATTTAAATATTGCTCATATTAATGACATAAACATTTAGAATTGATCGCAGGACTTTGCAATATTTTATTTTTGGTAGACCTTGTTATAGGGAATTCAAAAATACTATATTCATAATTTTGGGATGCATAGTTTAGGAGCTACAGCGATTTAAATATTGCTCATATTAATGACATAAACATTTAGAATTGATCGCAGGACTTTGTAATATTTTATTTTAGGTAGACCTTGTTATAGGGAATTCAAAAATACTATATTCATAATTTTGGGATGCATAGTTTAGGAGCTACAGCGATTTAAATATTGCTCATATTAATGACATAAACATTTAGAATTGATCGCAGGACTTTGCAATATTTTATTTTAGGTAGACCTTGTTATAGGGAATTCAAAAATACTATATTCATAATTTTGGGATGCATAGTTTAGGAGCTACAGCGATTTAAATATTGCTCATATTAATGACATAAACATTTAGAATTGATCGCAGGACTTTGCAATATTTTATTTTTGGTAGACCTTGTTATAGGGAATTCAAAAATACTATATTCATAATTTTGGGATGCATAGTTTAGGAGCTACAGCGATTTAAATATTGCTCATATTAATGACATAAACATTTAGAATTGATCGCAGGACTTTGCAATATTTTATTTTAGGTAGACCTTGTTATAGGGAATTCAAAAATACTATATTCATAATTTTGGGATGCATAGTTTAGGAGCTACAGCGATTTGAATATTGCTCATATTAATGACATAAACATTTAGAATTGATCGCAGGACTTTGCAATATTTTATTTTAGGTAGACCTTGTTATAGGGAATTCAAAAATACTATATTCATAATTTTGGGATGCATAGTTTAGGAGCTACAGCGATTTAAATATTGCTCATATTAATGACATAAACATTTAGAATTAATCGCAGGACTTTGCAATATTTTTTTTTAGGTAGACCTTGTTATAGGGAATTCAAAAATACTATATTCATAATTTTGGGATGCATAGTTTAGGAGCTACAGCGATTTAAATATTGCTCATATTAATGACATAAACATTTAGAATTAATCGCAGGACTTTGCAATATTTTTTTTAGGTAGACCTTGTTATAGGGAATTCAAAAATACTATATTCATAATTTTGGGATGCATAGTTTAGGAGCTACAGCGATTTAAATATTGCTCATATTAATGACATAAACATTTAGAATTAATCGCAGGACTTTGCAATATTTTATTTTAAGTAGACCTTGTTATAGGGAATTCAAAAATACTATATTCATAATTTTGGGATGCATAGTTTAGGAGCTACAGCGATTTAAATATTGCTCATATTAATGACATAAACATTTAGAATTAATCGCAGGACTTTGCAATATTTTTTTTTAGGTAGACCTTGTTATAGGGAATTCAAAAATACTATATTCATAATTTTGGGATGCATAGTTTAGGAGCTACAGCGATTTAAATATTGCTCATATTAATGACATAAACATTTAGAATTAATCGCAGGACTTTGCAATATTTTATTTTAAGTAGACCTTGTTATAGGGAATTCAAAAATACTATATTCATAATTTTGGGATGCATAGTTTAGGAGCTACAGCGATTTAAATATTGCTCATATTAATGACATAAACATTTTGAATTGATTGCAGGACTTTGCAATATTTTATTTTAGGTAGACCTTGTTATAGGGAATTCAAAAATACTATATTCATAATTTTTGGATGCATAGTTTAGGAGCTACAGCGATTTAAATATTGCTCATATTAATGACATAAACATTTAGAATTGATCGCAGGACTTTGCAATATTTTATTTTAGGTAGACCTTGTTATAGGGAATTCAAAAATACTATATTCATAATTTTGGGATGCATAGTTTAAGAGCTACAGCGATTTAAATATTGCTCATATTAATGACATAAACATTTAGAATTAATCGCAGGACTTTGCAATATTTTTTTTTAGGTAGACCTTGTTATAGGGAATTCAAAAATACTATATTCATAATTTTGGGATGCATAGTTTAGGAGCTACAGCGATTTAAATATTGCTCATATTAATGACATAAACATTTAGAATTGATCGCAGGACTTTGTAATATTTTATTTTAGGTAGACCTTGTTATAGGGAATTCAAAAATACTATATTCATAATTTTGGGATGCATAGTTTAGGAGCTACAGAGATTTAAATATTGCTCATATTAATGACATAAACATTTAGAATTGATCGCAGGACTTTGCAATATTTTATTTTTGGTAGACCTTGTTATAGGGAATTCAAAAATACTATATTCATAATTTTGGGATGCATAGTTTAGGAGCTACAGCGATTTAAATATTGCTCATATTAATGACATAAACATTTAGAATTAATCGCAGGACTTTGCAATATTTTTTTTTAGGTAGACCTTGTTATAGGGAATTCAAAAATACTATATTCATAATTTTGGGATGCATAGTTTAGGAGCTACAGCGATTTAAATATTGCTCATATTAATGACATAAACATTTAGAATTGATCGCAGGACTTTGTAATATTTTATTTTAGGTAGACCTTGTTATAGGGAATTCAAAAATACTATATTCATAATTTTGGGATGCATAGTTTAGGAGCTACAGCGATTTGAATATTGCTCATATTAATGACATAAACATTTAGAATTGATCGCAGGACTTTGCAATATTTTATTTTAGGTAGACCTTGTTATAGGGAATTCAAAAATACTATATTCATAATTTTGGGATGCATAGTTTAGGAGCTACAGCGATTTAAATATTGCTCATATTAATGACATAAACATTTAGAATTAATCGCAGGACTTTGCAATATTTTTTTTTAGGTAGACCTTGTTATAGGGAATTCAAAAATACTATATTCATAATTTTGGGATGCATAGTTTAGGAGCTACAGCGATTTAAATATTGCTCATATTAATGACATAAACATTTAGAATTAATCGCAGGACTTTGCAATATTTTTTTTTAGGTAGACCTTGTTATAGGGAATTCAAAAATACTATATTCATAATTTTGGGATGCATAGTTTAGGAGCTACAGCGATTTAAATATTGCTCATATTAATGACATAAACATTTAGAATTAATCGCAGGACTTTGCAATATTTTATTTTAAGTAGACCTTGTTATAGGGAATTCAAAAATACTATATTCATAATTTTGGGATGCATAGTTTAGGAGCTACAGCGATTTAAATATTGCTCATATTAATGACATAAACATTTAGAATTGATCGCAGGACTTTGTAATATTTTATTTTAGGTAGACCTTGTTATAGGGAATTCAAAAATACTATATTCATAATTTTGGGATGCATAGTTTAGGAGCTACAGCGATTTAAATATTGCTCATATTAATGACATAAACATTTAGAATTGATCGCAGGACTTTGCAATATTTTATTTTAGGTAGACCTTGTTATAGGGAATTCAAAAATACTATATTCATAATTTTGGGATGCATAGTTTAGGAGCTACAGCGATTTAAATATTGCTCATATTAATGACATAAACATTTAGAATTGATCGCAGGACTTTGCAATATTTTATTTTTGGTAGACCTTGTTATAGGGAATTCAAAAATACTATATTCATAATTTTGGGATGCATAGTTTAGGAGCTACAGCGATTTAAATATTGCTCATATTAATGACATAAACATTTAGAATTGATCGCAGGACTTTGCAATATTTTATTTTAGGTAGACCTTGTTATAGGGAATTCAAAAATACTATATTCATAATTTTGGGATGCATAGTTTAGGAGCTACAGCGATTTGAATATTGCTCATATTAATGACATAAACATTTAGAATTGATCGCAGGACTTTGCAATATTTTATTTTAGGTAGACCTTGTTATAGGGAATTCAAAAATACTATATTCATAATTTTGGGATGCATAGTTTAGGAGCTACAGCGATTTAAATATTGCTCATATTAATGACATAAACATTTAGAATTAATCGCAGGACTTTGCAATATTTTTTTTTAGGTAGACCTTGTTATAGGGAATTCAAAAATACTATATTCATAATTTTGGGATGCATAGTTTAGGAGCTACAGCGATTTAAATATTGCTCATATTAATGACATAAACATTTAGAATTAATCGCAGGACTTTGCAATATTTTTTTTTAGGTAGACCTTGTTATAGGGAATTCAAAAATACTATATTCATAATTTTGGGATGCATAGTTTAGGAGCTACAGCGATTTAAATATTGCTCATATTAATGACATAAACATTTAGAATTAATCGCAGGACTTTGCAATATTTTATTTTAAGTAGACCTTGTTATAGGGAATTCAAAAATACTATATTCATAATTTTGGGATGCATAGTTTAGGAGCTACAGCGATTTAAATATTGCTCATATTAATGACATAAACATTTAGAATTAATCGCAGGACTTTGCAATATTTTTTTTTAGGTAGACCTTGTTATAGGGAATTCAAAAATACTATATTCATAATTTTGGGATGCATAGTTTAGGAGCTACAGCGATTTAAATATTGCTCATATTAATGACATAAACATTTAGAATTAATCGCAGGACTTTGCAATATTTTATTTTAAGTAGACCTTGTTATAGGGAATTCAAAAATACTATATTCATAATTTTGGGATGCATAGTTTAGGAGCTACAGCGATTTAAATATTGCTCATATTAATGACATAAACATTTTGAATTGATTGCAGGACTTTGCAATATTTTATTTTAGGTAGACCTTGTTATAGGGAATTCAAAAATACTATATTCATAATTTTTGGATGCATAGTTTAGGAGCTACAGCGATTTAAATATTGCTCATATTAATGACATAAACATTTAGAATTGATCGCAGGACTTTGCAATATTTTATTTTAGGTAGACCTTGTTATAGGGAATTCAAAAATACTATATTCATAATTTTGGGATGCATAGTTTAAGAGCTACAGCGATTTAAATATTGCTCATATTAATGACATAAACATTTAGAATTAATCGCAGGACTTTGCAATATTTTTTTTTAGGTAGACCTTGTTATAGGGAATTCAAAAATACTATATTCATAATTTTGGGATGCATAGTTTAGGAGCTACAGCGATTTAAATATTGCTCATATTAATGACATAAACATTTAGAATTGATCGCAGGACTTTGTAATATTTTATTTTAGGTAGACCTTGTTATAGGGAATTCAAAAATACTATATTCATAATTTTGGGATGCATAGTTTAGGAGCTACAGAGATTTAAATATTGCTCATATTAATGACATAAACATTTAGAATTGATCGCAGGACTTTGCAATATTTTATTTTTGGTAGACCTTGTTATAGGGAATTCAAAAATACTATATTCATAATTTTGGGATGCATAGTTTAGGAGCTACAGCGATTTAAATATTGCTCATATTAATGACATAAACATTTAGAATTAATCGCAGGACTTTGCAATATTTTTTTTTAGGTAGACCTTGTTATAGGGAATTCAAAAATACTATATTCATAATTTTGGGATGCATAGTTTAGGAGCTACAGCGATTTAAATATTGCTCATATTAATGACATAAACATTTAGAATTGATCGCAGGACTTTGTAATATTTTATTTTAGGTAGACCTTGTTATAGGGAATTCAAAAATACTATATTCATAATTTTGGGATGCATAGTTTAGGAGCTACAGCGATTTGAATATTGCTCATATTAATGACATAAACATTTAGAATTGATCGCAGGACTTTGCAATATTTTATTTTAGGTAGACCTTGTTATAGGGAATTCAAAAATACTATATTCATAATTTTGGGATGCATAGTTTAGGAGCTACAGCGATTTAAATATTGCTCATATTAATGACATAAACATTTAGAATTAATCGCAGGACTTTGCAATATTTTTTTTTAGGTAGACCTTGTTATAGGGAATTCAAAAATACTATATTCATAATTTTGGGATGCATAGTTTAGGAGCTACAGCGATTTAAATATTGCTCATATTAATGACATAAACATTTAGAATTAATCGCAGGACTTTGCAATATTTTTTTTTAGGTAGACCTTGTTATAGGGAATTCAAAAATACTATATTCATAATTTTGGGATGCATAGTTTAGGAGCTACAGCGATTTAAATATTGCTCATATTAATGACATAAACATTTAGAATTAATCGCAGGACTTTGCAATATTTTATTTTAAGTAGACCTTGTTATAGGGAATTCAAAAATACTATATTCATAATTTTGGGATGCATAGTTTAGGAGCTACAGCGATTTAAATATTGCTCATATTAATGACATAAACATTTAGAATTAATCGCAGGACTTTGCAATATTTTTTTTTAGGTAGACCTTGTTATAGGGAATTCAAAAATACTATATTCATAATTTTGGGATGCATAGTTTAGGAGCTACAGCGATTTAAATATTGCTCATATTAATGACATAAACATTTAGAATTAATCGCAGGACTTTGCAATATTTTATTTTAAGTAGACCTTGTTATAGGGAATTCAAAAATACTATATTCATAATTTTGGGATGCATAGTTTAGGAGCTACAGCGATTTAAATATTGCTCATATTAATGACATAAACATTTTGAATTGATTGCAGGACTTTGCAATATTTTATTTTAGGTAGACCTTGTTATAGGGAATTCAAAAATACTATATTCATAATTTTTGGATGCATAGTTTAGGAGCTACAGCGATTTAAATATTGCTCATATTAATGACATAAACATTTAGAATTGATCGCAGGACTTTGCAATATTTTATTTTAGGTAGACCTTGTTATAGGGAATTCAAAAATACTATATTCATAATTTTGGGATGCATAGTTTAAGAGCTACAGCGATTTAAATATTGCTCATATTAATGACATAAACATTTAGAATTAATCGCAGGACTTTGCAATATTTTTTTTTAGGTAGACCTTGTTATAGGGAATTCAAAAATACTATATTCATAATTTTGGGATGCATAGTTTAGGAGCTACAGCGATTTAAATATTGCTCATATTAATGACATAAACATTTAGAATTGATCGCAGGACTTTGTAATATTTTATTTTAGGTAGACCTTGTTATAGGGAATTCAAAAATACTATATTCATAATTTTGGGATGCATAGTTTAGGAGCTACAGAGATTTAAATATTGCTCATATTAATGACATAAACATTTAGAATTGATCGCAGGACTTTGCAATATTTTATTTTTGGTAGACCTTGTTATAGGGAATTCAAAAATACTATATTCATAATTTTGGGATGCATAGTTTAGGAGCTACAGCGATTTAAATATTGCTCATATTAATGACATAAACATTTAGAATTGATCGCAGGACTTTGTAATATTTTATTTTAGGTAGACCTTGTTATAGGGAATTCAAAAATACTATATTCATAATTTTGGGATGCATAGTTTAGGAGCTACAGCGATTTAAATATTGCTCATATTAATGACATAAACATTTAGAATTGATCGCAGGACTTTGCAATATTTTATTTTAGGTAGACCTTGTTATAGGGAATTCAAAAATACTATATTCATAATTTTGGGATGCATAGTTTAGGAGCTACAGAGATTTAAATATTGCTCATATTAATGACATAAACATTTAGAATTGATCGCAGGACTTTGCAATATTTTATTTTTGGTAGACCTTGTTATAGGGAATTCAAAAATACTATATTCATAATTTTGGGATGCATAGTTTAGGAGCTACAGCGATTTAAATATTGCTCATATTAATGACATAAACATTTAGAATTGATCGCAGGACTTTGCAATATTTTATTTTAGGTAGACCTTGTTATAGGGAATTCAAAAATACTATATTCATAATTTTTGGATGCATAGTTTAGGAGCTACAGCGATTTAAATATTGCTCATATTAATGACATAAACATTTAGAATTGATCGCAGGACTTTGCAATATTTTATTTTAGGTAGACCTTGTTATAGGGAATTCAAAAATACTATATTCATAATTTTGGGATGCATAGTTTAGGAGCTACAGCGATTTGAATATTGCTCATATTAATGACATAAACATTTAGAATTGATCGCAGGACTTTGCAATATTTTATTTTAGGTAGACCTTGTTATAGGGAATTCAAAAATACTATATTCATAATTTTTGGATGCATAGTTTAGGAGCTACAGCGATTTAAATATTGCTCATATTAATGACATAAACATTTAGAATTGATCGCAGGACTTTGCAATATTTTATTTTAGGTAGACCTTGTTATAGGGAATTCAAAAATACTATATTCATAATTTTGGGATGCATAGTTTAGGAGCTACAGCGATTTAAATATTGCTCATATTAATGACATAAACATTTAGAATTGATCGCAGGACTTTGCAATATTTTATTTTAGGTAGACCTTGTTATAGGGAATTCAAAAATACTATATTCATAATTTTGGGATGCATAGTTTAGGAGCTACAGCGATTTAAATATTGCTCATATTAATGACATAAACATTTAGAATTAATCGCAGGACTTTGCAATATTTTTTTTTAGGTAGACCTTGTTATAGGGAATTCAAAAATACTATATTCATAATTTTGGGATGCATAGTTTAGGAGCTACAGCGATTTAAATATTGCTCATATTAATGACATAAACATTTAGAATTAATCGCAGGACTTTGCAATATTTTATTTTAAGTAGACCTTGTTATAGGGAATTCAAAAATACTATATTCATAATTTTGGGATGCATAGTTTAGGAGCTACAGCGATTTAAATATTGCTCATATTAATGACATAAACATTTAGAATTAATCGCAGGACTTTGCAATATTTTTTTTTAGGTAGACCTTGTTATAGGGAATTCAAAAATACTATATTCATAATTTTGGGATGCATAGTTTAGGAGCTACAGCGATTTAAATATTGCTCATATTAATGACATAAACATTTAGAATTAATCGCAGGACTTTGCAATATTTTATTTTAAGTAGACCTTGTTATAGGGAATTCAAAAATACTATATTCATAATTTTGGGATGCATAGTTTAGGAGCTACAGCGATTTAAATATTGCTCATATTAATGACATAAACATTTAGAATTAATCGCAGGACTTTGCAATATTTTTTTTTAGGTAGACCTTGTTATAGGGAATTCAAAAATACTATATTCATAATTTTGGGATGCATAGTTTAGGAGCTACAGCGATTTAAATATTGCTCATATTAATGACATAAACATTTAGAATTAATCGCAGGACTTTGCAATATTTTATTTTAAGTAGACCTTGTTATAGGGAATTCAAAAATACTATATTCATAATTTTGGGATGCATAGTTTAGGAGCTACAGCGATTTAAATATTGCTCATATTAATGACATAAACATTTTGAATTGATTGCAGGACTTTGCAATATTTTATTTTAGGTAGACCTTGTTATAGGGAATTCAAAAATACTATATTCATAATTTTTGGATGCATAGTTTAGGAGCTACAGCGATTTAAATATTGCTCATATTAATGACATAAACATTTAGAATTGATCGCAGGACTTTGCAATATTTTATTTTAGGTAGACCTTGTTATAGGGAATTCAAAAATACTATATTCATAATTTTGGGATGCATAGTTTAGGAGCTACAGCGATTTAAATATTGCTCATATTAATGACATAAACATTTAGAATTGATCGCAGGACTTTGTAATATTTTATTTTAGGTAGACCTTGTTATAGGGAATTCAAAAATACTATATTCATAATTTTGGGATGCATAGTTTAGGAGCTACAGCGATTTGAATATTGCTCATATTAATGACATAAACATTTAGAATTGATCGCAGGACTTTGTAATATTTTATTTTAGGTAGACCTTGTTATAGGGAATTCAAAAATACTATATTCATAATTTTGGGATGCATAGTTTAGGAGCTACAGAGATTTAAATATTGCTCATATTAATGACATAAACATTTAGAATTGATCGCAGGACTTTGCAATATTTTATTTTAGGTAGACCTTGTTATAGGGAATTCAAAAATACTATATTCATAATTTTTGGATGCATAGTTTAGGAGCTACAGCGATTTAAATATTGCTCATATTAATGACATAAACATTTAGAATTGATCGCAGGACTTTGTAATATTTTATTTTAGGTAGACCTTGTTATAGGGAATTCAAAAATACTATATTCATAATTTTGGGATGCATAGTTTAGGAGCTACAGCGATTTAAATATTGCTCATATTAATGACATAAACATTTAGAATTGATCGCAGGACTTTGCAATATTTTATTTTAGGTAGACCTTGTTATAGGGAATTCAAAAATACTATATTCATAATTTTGGGATGCATAGTTTAGGAGCTACAGAGATTTAAATATTGCTCATATTAATGACATAAACATTTAGAATTGATCGCAGGACTTTGCAATATTTTATTTTTGGTAGACCTTGTTATAGGGAATTCAAAAATACTATATTCATAATTTTGGGATGCATAGTTTAGGAGCTACAGCGATTTAAATATTGCTCATATTAATGACATAAACATTTAGAATTGATCGCAGGACTTTGCAATATTTTATTTTAGGTAGACCTTGTTATAGGGAATTCAAAAATACTATATTCATAATTTTTGGATGCATAGTTTAGGAGCTACAGCGATTTAAATATTGCTCATATTAATGACATAAACATTTAGAATTGATCGCAGGACTTTGCAATATTTTATTTTAGGTAGACCTTGTTATAGGGAATTCAAAAATACTATATTCATAATTTTGGGATGCATAGTTTAGGAGCTACAGCGATTTGAATATTGCTCATATTAATGACATAAACATTTAGAATTGATCGCAGGACTTTGCAATATTTTATTTTAGGTAGACCTTGTTATAGGGAATTCAAAAATACTATATTCATAATTTTTGGATGCATAGTTTAGGAGCTACAGCGATTTAAATATTGCTCATATTAATGACATAAACATTTAGAATTGATCGCAGGACTTTGCAATATTTTATTTTAGGTAGACCTTGTTATAGGGAATTCAAAAATACTATATTCATAATTTTGGGATGCATAGTTTAGGAGCTACAGCGATTTAAATATTGCTCATATTAATGACATAAACATTTAGAATTGATCGCAGGACTTTGCAATATTTTATTTTAGGTAGACCTTGTTATAGGGAATTCAAAAATACTATATTCATAATTTTGGGATGCATAGTTTAGGAGCTACAGCGATTTAAATATTGCTCATATTAATGACATAAACATTTAGAATTAATCGCAGGACTTTGCAATATTTTTTTTTAGGTAGACCTTGTTATAGGGAATTCAAAAATACTATATTCATAATTTTGGGATGCATAGTTTAGGAGCTACAGCGATTTAAATATTGCTCATATTAATGACATAAACATTTAGAATTAATCGCAGGACTTTGCAATATTTTATTTTAAGTAGACCTTGTTATAGGGAATTCAAAAATACTATATTCATAATTTTGGGATGCATAGTTTAGGAGCTACAGCGATTTAAATATTGCTCATATTAATGACATAAACATTTAGAATTAATCGCAGGACTTTGCAATATTTTTTTTTAGGTAGACCTTGTTATAGGGAATTCAAAAATACTATATTCATAATTTTGGGATGCATAGTTTAGGAGCTACAGCGATTTAAATATTGCTCATATTAATGACATAAACATTTAGAATTAATCGCAGGACTTTGCAATATTTTATTTTAAGTAGACCTTGTTATAGGGAATTCAAAAATACTATATTCATAATTTTGGGATGCATAGTTTAGGAGCTACAGCGATTTAAATATTGCTCATATTAATGACATAAACATTTTGAATTGATTGCAGGACTTTGCAATATTTTATTTTAGGTAGACCTTGTTATAGGGAATTCAAAAATACTATATTCATAATTTTTGGATGCATAGTTTAGGAGCTACAGCGATTTAAATATTGCTCATATTAATGACATAAACATTTAGAATTGATCGCAGGACTTTGCAATATTTTATTTTAGGTAGACCTTGTTATAGGGAATTCAAAAATACTATATTCATAATTTTGGGATGCATAGTTTAGGAGCTACAGCGATTTAAATATTGCTCATATTAATGACATAAACATTTAGAATTGATCGCAGGACTTTGTAATATTTTATTTTAGGTAGACCTTGTTATAGGGAATTCAAAAATACTATATTCATAATTTTGGGATGCATAGTTTAGGAGCTACAGCGATTTGAATATTGCTCATATTAATGACATAAACATTTAGAATTGATCGCAGGACTTTGTAATATTTTATTTTAGGTAGACCTTGTTATAGGGAATTCAAAAATACTATATTCATAATTTTGGGATGCATAGTTTAGGAGCTACAGAGATTTAAATATTGCTCATATTAATGACATAAACATTTAGAATTGATCGCAGGACTTTGCAATATTTTATTTTAGGTAGACCTTGTTATAGGGAATTCAAAAATACTATATTCATAATTTTTGGATGCATAGTTTAGGAGCTACAGCGATTTAAATATTGCTCATATTAATGACATAAACATTTAGAATTGATCGCAGGACTTTGCAATATTTTATTTTAGGTAGACCTTGTTATAGGGAATTCAAAAATACTATATTCATAATTTTGGGATGCATAGTTTAGGAGCTACAGCGATTTAAATATTGCTCATATTAATGACATAAACATTTAGAATTGATCGCAGGACTTTGCAATATTTTATTTTTGGTAGACCTTGTTATAGGGAATTCAAAAATACTATATTCATAATTTTGGGATGCATAGTTTAGGAGCTACAGCGATTTAAATATTGCTCATATTAATGACATAAACATTTAGAATTAATCGCAGGACTTTGCAATATTTTA